>CM019067.1:93606721-94831888 GCA_009667805.1 Leptobrachium leishanense | reverse complement strand
CCTGGTTTCCACAAGGTGTAGAAAAATTGTTATGAGTTATACCCTACTAAATGAGTCCCTCTCCTGACACTGTGAACTAGCGCAGTATTGAATTCAGTCTCTGATAAATTTGTTATCCTTTGCTTGATGGAAAATCAAGGTAAAGTGAACCTGGCTGCGCATTTCAGGGCAAATTTATCTTCAAATATGGGATAGCAAGAGTAGTCATCAGTGCGTGAGATCGAAATCAGAAAGTGATCCTCTACATCAATGGTCCACCACTCTGGTCTTCAAGGACAGCTAACAGGCCAGGATGAATCCTGCAATCACTGAGCAGCAAATCATATCCCCTGTGCTGTGCTTCAGATATCTGGAAAACCTGACCTGTAGTGGTTCCTGAGGACCAGGGTTGGGAACGACTGCTCTGCACTATAGATTGCTTTTTTTCTTCTTCAAAATGTTTGATATTTTTCTGTGGATATGTTTCCCATATGGACTGTATCTACCATTGCATTTTTTTAAACATACATACTCTAACAGGGTTATTCAGAGAGATGTGAAAAGCAGGAGAATGACTGGAGAATGGATAATGCTAGGTCAAAATAGCCGATTTGGAAAGTGAGATGAATGGGAGAATTTTTCTGGTTTGGCTATTTTGACCTAGATTTTTTCATTCTCCTGCTTTTCACCTCTCTCTGAATCACCCTGAATATAAAAAAAATGTTGGTAATTTTTAATTCAGTTTCATCATTTTGTTGTATTCCTGGTAAATGAAGGTAGGGAGGTTTCTTTCCGCATTCTTTTTGACGAGAGGGAAAAAAAATTTGAAAGTGGTGATGCTTATCGCCTGACAGTCTCCTGTTGGTGAACTGAGTGGGAGATATCCCCGGGGCAGGCATTCGAGTGGAATGTAAACCTGAGTGGGAGAGTCGGTGGTTCAATGATTATCTTGGCTCAACTTGCCATTCAGAAGTTTTCTTTACTTATGATTTATATGGCTTATTTGTGTTGTTTTCCACTTTTCAGGTTTGTGAAATTAATTTTTATAAGGGTTGTGATGGAATGCTATAGTGAACATATAAATAAGGTTCTGATCATGAGCTCTAAACATGACTCTGCTTTGTTCGCTTGACCCCATTTCCCCAAAACAGCTATACAGTTTGCTTAAAGGCACACTACCACTTACATAAGCTTTAACTAGATTACTTATGCATTACAAAGAAAAGCACCGTATTAAACACATGCTGCTGTTTCTGACAATGTGTGTCGTCATGTCACAAGTTCTAATCGGCTGATAAACCGTTTACAATTATAGGCAGACCCCAGACTTATTCTGACTACAATTTAAAGTGCATTAAAAAAGAAAAAGGGAACAAAACCTGTCATTTTTCTTCTTCTCGGGGATAGTATCGTAGATACTAGAGTATAGCGCGACCCGAATATAACGCGATGAATAGAGATTTATTATGGAAATGTGGAAATACTAAAGACTCGAATATAACGCTAGGAACAAAATTATTACAGTATACTGTACCAGTAAACCCATTAAAATCCTTCCAGGTTCTCTCACCACGGTTAGGCTATCCCTCAGGCCAGGGTGCTCTGCTCTAGAATGATTGCAGTTGTTACTAAGTATGAAGCCGCCGGCCATCCATCTTCTTTACTAGCGATTTAGATGGCCGGTGGAGGCGAGCGAGGAGATTGGCTTAAACCGAGCTTGCCCTCTGGCCATGATGGATTCCACATCTCCCGAATCTGGGAGTTCCTGAAGTGTTTGCAAGCATCAGGAAGCTCATATTCACTTCAGTGAGACTACCGGAACTTCCAGGAGACTTGGGATCCAGGGAATTATTATTTTTTTTTTTAAACACGATGCTGATGTATCGAATATAACGCGACCCCTCCAATTTTAAGGTAAATTTTTGTCACCAAACTCTAGCGGTATACTCAAGGAATTACAGGTACTGTAGATACTCCTCTGCATGCCCTTATACTTTTACAAAGTCACTCTGTAGGCAAAAAACATTATTTTTGTGGTTCTTGGTGTGTTTTTAAAATCCTATTCATTCTAAAATCCTATACAAATCCTTTGTATGTAATATTTGGTGTGCTCTCCTTCTGGTTTGTTGTATTTAAAATCCTATAAACCCTTTCTCATCAGATGATTGTGGGAAGTGTAGTGTAGTTCACCACTTGCTAGTAGTTTCCTTCATGGCCACAGGGCTTCTTCTATTTGGATTCCTCAATAGCTTCATTAAGATACATACACGAGACAGTTTGAAAGAAGTCAAGTGACCAGAGGAACCTTTACGCCATAACCTTTTAAAAGACTATACTTGGCTACATGTGATATGTTCCTTTAGAGTACACAGTGTATTTCCTTATACTTGTTCTTCCAAGGAGGAGTAAAAGAATAACCTATTTCTTGAACACAGTGACTCATTCTGTCTTTAGTCCAATAGTTGTTGGCACTTATCACGCTTTTGGATGTAGGTCACCTGCTGACACACAGCAAGGCATTACATTGGGTATTAAACTCAACAGTTGTGGTTTTATGTATAGTTTTGCTTACAAAACTCTTTCATTGTAGCTTCAATCTAAGCATCAGTCATATTTGGATGCTATAGATTTTGGATTTCAAGCATAATGCATGTTTGCAATCCTGTATACAATATGCCAGATGTGGCGTGTCCCCAGCACCAGTGAACACAAACGTAAGGGTTGCATTATCCATTGTAAATAACGTAGATACTCGAGTATAGCACGACCCGAATGTAACGTGATGGATAGAGATTTATTATGGAAAAGAGAGAATACTCAAGACTCAAATATAACACGAGGAACAAAATTTTACTGTACCGGTAAACAATTAAAATCCTTCCAGGTTCCCTTAACACAATCAGGCTCCCCCTCAGGCCAGGGTGCTCTGCTCTAGAATGATTGCAGTTGTTACTAAGTATAAAGCCGCCAGCCGCCTGTCTTCTTTAATATCAATTAGACGGCCGGCGGAGGCCAGCAAGGTGAATGAACCGAGCATGCCCTCTGGCCGTGATGGATCCCACCTCTCCCGAATCTGGGAGTTCCTGAAGTGTGTGCAAGCATCAGGGAGCCTGCATTCACTTCAGCAAGACTACCGGAACATCCGGGATACTTGGGATCCAGAGCAAGGCAAGTTTTTTTTTTTTTTTACACGTGATTCAGATGTCTCGAATATAACACGACCCCTCCAATTTTAAGGTTAATTTTTGTCACCAAAATCTAGTGGTATACTCGAGTATCTACAGTATTAGGGATGCCATTCACTATGTGCTAAGTAAGCGTTGCGATGTGCAACTTGTCTGTAATCCTCTGAGCTGTACTTGTCAGTGTGTGCTGATAGTACAAGGAACCATTAGATAAATCAGGACTGTGGTACAAAACTCCCATACCAAATCAGTTGCGTGGACGCTGACAACTACAACCCAGTGGAGATCTGTGTGTTGGGTCCTACTGAAAGGCAAGCTTTGAGTTTTCACCTCGTCCACCTTCTTTATTTTTGTCTGAAGAAATTGGCCACTTGCAGGCCAATACTATACTGAAAGTACAAGACCAGTTAGAAAACAAAACACATATGAAATCAGCAGTACAATCAAACTCCCACTGCTCTAGGGCAGCAGCATACACTTTAGGGAATTCAGCCCTACAAACTAAAGAGCAAACTTTAAGGGCACAGTCACACGAGCATGGAGGGAACATCCGTGAGAACAGGTGTTGTCTCCACTCAGACACCCGTGTGGCCACCCCCTTTGAGCGCACGTTACTGCACTCAGGCCTACAAAGCTCAAGCCGCCTATGGAGGATTGTGCTTTGTATGCCCATCGAGCGTCCGTTATTGCTTTTTGACAGGGTTTCAGCATGTCCGGTGTAATGTGCGATACGATTATGCACGTTACACCTTGTGGCCCTCCCAGTTGAGCTGTCAGAAAGCCGAGACGGATTCAGGGAGGAGGGGTTACCTGGACGCAATCCATGCGTCCCCACAGCCCAGTGCTAAATAAAAACAGATGTTTTTGGTTAACTTTGAACCACCAAGTAAAATGGAAGCTCGCCTGCCAATGTCAAGGCAAACTTCATCTTTATTGTGAGTCTTAACATACTTTTAGCATTGACTGCTTTATGCTCAGAAACCATATCTCATCTCAGACAGAATATGGTGGGTTTATTTATAAACCATACCAATAGTATCTTAATATGGAGGGGGCGGCAGGGACATGACTTGTTGTAGAATCAAAAAGCAGATAAAAACCTAAATAATATAGTAATATATTTTGGTATAAAATGACCCACCAGTAATGATTGAGCATATGAATACCGATAATCTAATGTTCACATCAATTGCCAGTAATCTGCAGGCTTGTATTCTCCTTGACTTGTTTAACCCATAACAGCTTTTTCAACATTGTTTTGTAACTTTTACTGGTTTGTAGTCTCCACTTATAGTGGCATAGCCTCCCCTTCATTAGCACAGGTCAAGGTGCACATAACACAGCTAATGGTTGTATTATCTACACTTATACCAAGTCTTATCAGGGTTATCACTGTTTACTGCAATACTAATGAGGACTTTAGGGAGAACAATCACTGCTTTCCATGTAATGGAGAATGTGATAAAGCACCATTCTAAAACACTGCATTCTGCTTATACAAGTTTTTTTATGTTTTATTCATTGATGCTGTCACAGAAGTGTCCTAGAGCTCAAAGGTTTTCTTCAAAAGTGGTCAGCCTGAGAGTTTGTGGCCTTTGGCGAGTGCGCGTAGCCTTGGGTGAACAAGCCGATAAACGTTTAATCACTGTTTTGTATGTTGATTAAAAAGTGTGTATACGGGTATACACTGTACAGTGTGGGCGCTTGTTAATTTTAGTTAAAGTGCTATGTGAATAAATATTCAATTGCTGCCTAAGTATGGTAAAAAGCACATAAAAAACAACCAAAATACGTGCCAAGATTAAGATAAAAGGATAAACGAGACCATACGGCGCATAAAACAATGAACAGATAATTGTATGAACTGCTGATTAATAGGAGTAAAAGTGAAGGTGTCCTCCAAGATATAAAAGGTGTCCTTAAAAATGCAAAAAATGTCCTTTAAAATACCAAATAGAGGAGGTAAAAGAGTACAAGAAAATTGTAAAAAGATTGATAAGTCAATTTGTGCAAAATAAGTCAGTGGTTTATACTCAAGGGGTGTTGTTGATTGAAGACAAATACATTAATCTTCACTGTGGTGTGGATGTCAAATCTTCTCTTTAAAGGTGTCCCTCAGGGAAAAATGAATAAAGGCAATAATAGTGCAGATGGTCTTACTGAGATGAGATAATTTAATAAAATGGATGTTTCACTCACATTTGTTAGAGCCTAAGGAAATCCAGGCTCAAGGAAAATAGCTTGTGGCCAAGTATAGGGTGGCACGTCCCTCCTTTCATCTGTGGTGATTACTAGATAAAGCAGAGCACTCCCATAGCGTAACTCTGTGCAATACAGGTAGAGAGTTAAATTAAAATTGGTCACACTCACCAGTTATAGAGCCTCTCAATTCCAGGCTCAAGGAGTATCGCCTTGGGTCCTCTTAAGGTGGGGGCCCAAACCTCTTTGATGTAGCAGCAGTTGGTCCAGATGTCCAAAAGGAGGAAAAAGTGGCGAATGCAAAATATAGATAATGAATTTATTGGAATAAATAAAATCCTGGACAAATTGTACCGAGACGCGTTTCGGCTAAAAGCCTTCCTCAGTCGGTATGTTTAGTGTCCAAGTATTTTACTTGCACTTTATGGACACTAAACATACCGACTGAGGAAGGCTTTTAGCCGAAACGCGTCTCGGTACAATTTGTCCAGGATTTTATTTATTCCAATAAATTCATTATCTATATTTTGCATTCGCCACTTTTTCCTCCTTTTGGACATCTGGACCAACTGCTGCTACATCAAAGAGGTTTGGGCCCCCACCTTAAGAGGACCCAAGGCGATACTCCTTGAGCCTGGAATTGAGAGGCTCTATAACTGGTGAGTGTGACCAATTTTAATTTAACTCTCTACCTTGTATTGCACAGAGTTACGCTATGGGAGTGCTCTGCTTTATCTAGTAATCACCACAGATGAAAGGAGGGACGTGCCACCCTATACTTGGCCACAAGCTATTTTCCTTGAGCCTGGATTTCCCTTAGGCTCTAACAAATGTGAGTGAAACATCCATTTTATTAAATTATCTCATCTCAGTAAGACCATCTGCACTATTATTGCCTTTATTCATTTTTCCCTGAGGGACACCTTTAAGAGAAGATTTGACATCCACACCACAGTGAAGATTAATGTATTTGTCTTCAATCAACAACACCCCTTGAGTATAAACCACTGACTTATTTTGCACAAATTGACTTATCAATCTTTTTACAATTTTCTTGTACTCTTTTACCTCCTCTATTTGGTATTTTAAAGGACATTTTTTGCATTTTTAAGGACACCTTTTATATCTTGGAGGACACCTTCACTTTTACTCCTATTAATCAGCAGTTCATACAATTACTGTTTTGTATGTGTCTGTCTTATTTCTCTATGATACTAATACGTACGGAGACGAGCGCTTAAGACCGCCAGCTGGGATCTTCTCTGAAGCTGGTCATGTTGATGAGTGTCTTTTTTTCTCAGGAAGCTGATAGCTTCTTGTCAACGGAAAATTGAGCTCCTTACTGATTTTTTGCTTGCTCACCAATGTAGCCATAAATGAGTCATGTTGGTGTCCAACTACTGGCTCCTCATGTTTGGCCATGTCGGAAAGTGATGATAAGCCGCATATGAACAAGATTAAAATTATTTGCTGCGATTAGTTTATATGCCCAAATGCAAAAGCCCATTACTTCAATGAAAATCTAAACAATAACATCTCAAACCCTAGAAACTTTTGGAGAACCATAAGTAACATACAAGCACCCCCAGTCCACTCCCAGCCAGCTGCTGTCAAAGTAAACAACCAAACCCTGCAACACCCGCTAGATGTAGCAAATGCCTTTAATGATTATTTTGTTGGATGTGCCACCACTTTGATTGCCAAGCTAGGAAATGACATGCAATCAGAGAGGCCTCATGCAGGTCAGGCCCCAACAACTGTGCAAAGTCCCTGTATCACACAGGAATTCAGTTTTAGACCAGTGCCTGTCAGTGTCGTTACTAAACTTCTCCGTAAGCAAAAAATGAAATACCAGTCTGGACCTGATCAAATACCAGCAATGCTGCTGAAAATCAGTGCGTCAGCAATTGCAAATCCAGTCGCAACCCTAATAAATGAGTCACTGGCAACTGGTACATACCCAAGCTCTGGAAGACTGCAAGAGTGGTACCTATCCATAAAAGTGGGGACAGTACTTTGGTATCCAACTACCGTCCGATATCGTTGCTCCCTGTAATGTCAAAAGTCTTGGAAAAATGTGTCTACACACAATTACGTGATTATTATCAATATTGGAACTACTTAACCCCGGATCAATCAGGCTTTCGACCAAATCACTCAACCACAACCGCCCTTTTAAAAGTCTGCAATGATATCCAAGCTGGGATGGAACAAGGAAACCTAACTGGAGCCATCTTCCTTGATTTTGCCAAGGCCTTTGACACGGTAGACCATGGCATCTTGTTAGAAAAACTTAAAAACTCTGGCATTGGTGATCGCACGCTAACCTGGTTTCAATCATATGTATCCGACCGATCACAATATGTGTCAATTTCTGGCAGCTCCTCCCTCCCCTCCCAGTCACTTGCGGTGTACCCCAAGGCTCAGTACTAGGCCCCCTGCTATTCACAATATTCATAAATGATCTGCCCAACGTCTGCAAAGCCTCAACTGTACATATGTACGCAGACGACACTGTGATCTATACCAGCAAACCAAATCTCCCGCAGCTGGAGGCCGTGCTGCAAGAACAATTCACAGAGGTAGAAAAGTGGATCAAAAACAACAAACTTTTTTTAAATACTGACAAAACTGTAACGATGCTCTTTGGAACAGCACCTAAACTACACAAATTGCAAAATCCCCATCTATGTGTTGGGACAATATCAAATGGCACACTGACCACAGTCACTTCTCTCAAATATCTAGGTATGTGGTTGGACCCTAATCTATCCTTTGGCCCCCACATCGAAAAACTCTCATCTAAACTTTACCCCAAACTAGGTGCCCTGTACAGAAACAAATCCTGCCTGAGTCCCGCGGTAAGAAAGCAGATTGTACAGCAAATGCTTATGCCGGCTATTGATTACGGAGATGTAGTGTATGCAGCCGCCCCGCAAACACACCTTCATAACTTACTACACTGTATAACTCATTCTGCCGCTTTGCGCTACAATGTAACTACATGACCCACCATTGTGACATGTTAAAACAGCTAAACTGGCCATCGCTAGAATCCAGACGCACCCTTCACCTTTCCAGCCTGGTGTTTAAGAGCATCTCTGGGAAGCTGCCACCCTACCTGAATAGACTGCTTCCCCCAGCAGCTCCCTCATCCTATAACCTCCGATCCAGGACCAGCACCTTACTTGCAATACCACAATACAAAAAGACAGTGGCTCGGTCCTCATTTTCCTACAGAGCACCACAATTATGGAATAACCTCCCAGAAACCATCAAATCTTCCACCAGTCTTAAGTCACTCAAAATTTCCCTGTTAACATACCTCAATACAGAATGCACCTGTAAACATGTAACCTAGTGACTATATTCCTACATATTTATTTTCTGTTAATCTGTATATTTGTGTTGTTAATATCTTACATTGTATTACTTTGTATTTCTGTAAATGTAACACTTCAATGTACTTGAACCCAGGACATACTTGAAAACGAGAGAAATCTCAATGTATCCTTCCTGGTAAAATCCTTTATAAATAAATAAATAAATAAAATAAGTCCTGGTGGCCATTAACAGCCTGGTTAGTATTCTCCTAGACTTGTCATGTGCACTAAATACTTATTTTGTAGGGGACTAATAACCTCATTTGAAGTCAGTCATTAACGTTCTACGATTTTATTTGTAAATAATGCTTCTCAAGAGCGTCTTATCAACAGGAGCCTTTCTCCAAAGCTGGTCATGTTCATTCTGAGCATCTTGAAGAGTGTTCGTCTCACGTGACCAGGCAGGCCATCAACTAAATATCTTTTGTGTGTGCGATATCATATAAGGCCACATAAAAGTACTGGTTGCCATCAACATGTGGCATTCTTCAGCGCTTGTCATTTTGATGTATGTGTCTTTTGAGAGTTTGCAGATGAGTTTTGTTGGCTTCCCACTGGAGGCTTCCCACAGGGATGATCAATATGACTGCGTGCACTGTAGAAGGCTGAAAGACACAAGTGAGCAGACCTGAGGACTGTCCTATGTAACACATCCCTGTTAGATCCAAATAAGTGTGTACCAAGAGCAGCAAAACTCTTACATTTAAAGGATGGGTTCTTTTGAACATGTAATATTTAAACCTCAAGAAGATCAGTAACATTATCTTTTATCTGGCCCCAATATGTGACTTTCATCTATATAGGTATATGATAAATGTAGTCTTTATCTCTGGCAACTCAGAATAAATCACTGATACCGTATGGGTCGCAGTTTAAGGCACACAAGCATTTACAACTTTTATTAGGTTATGAGAAATTTTGGAATCGATACAAACACAGGGAATTGAATAAAACTTTATGGGCCCTATTCTACGGTTGGTGTACACCTAACCAGAGCTGTTGTAAACTTAACAACTCCATAGACTATAATGGCTCTGGTAAGTTTACAACTGCTCTGGTTAAGTTAACACTGATGTTGGAATAGGGCCCCATGGTGGTTAACTTCATAAAATTTATAGAGCACATGTGAATTTTTGCTGATTAGGAAAAGAGTGATTGGGCAAGAGTAGAACGTTGTTATGATTAGCTTTATATACAAGGCAGTACATTTTACATGTTCGGAATGGAGAGGCAGCCTCTAGCTTCAACCTCTCTAACCGTCCAGTGCCTGGTAAGGTAGAGTCAATTGAAACTGTATAAGTCCCACGGGTGAGACTCAAGCAACAGCAAATCTTCCAGTATAAATTGTCATGTTATTTTAAAATATCTACATTCATTAATAATAAATTCTACTTTATAACGGCATCAAAGATGTCTAAATGCAACACATAAAGTGGTCTGAAGCACCCAATATGCTTCTCTTGGGGACAACAGTGACGGTTGGGTTAATGGTGAAGATCAGACTGGGGCTTGTGATGAAAGGGAATTTTTTTTTAAATACCACCCCAATGGAGTTGGAATGAAACAAACACAATGTGCTTTAACTGCAGACTGTCAGCTTTAATTTGAGGGTATGTACATCCAACTCAGGTGAACGGTGTAGGACTTACAGCAGTTTTCAGATGTGCCTCCCACTTGTTAAGGGACCAAAGGTAATGGGACAATTGACTTCTCAGCTGTTCCATGGCCAGGTGTTTGATATTCCCTCATTATCCCAATTACAATGTGCAGATAAAAGGCCCAGAGTTCATTTCAAGTGTGCTATTTACATTTGGAATCTGTTGCTGTCAACTCTCAAGATGAGATCCAAAGAGCTGTCACTATCAGTGAAGCAAGCCATCATTAGGCTGAAGAAACAAAACAAACCCATCAGAGATAGCAAGAACATTAGGTGTGACCAAAACAACTGTTTGGAACATTCTCAAAAAGAAGGAACGTACCGGTGAGCTCAGCAACACCAAAATACCCGGGAGACCACAGAAAACAACTGTGGTGGATGACCGAAGAATTCTTTCCCTGGTGAATAAAACACCCTTCACAACAGTTGGCCAGATCAAGAACACTCTCCAGGAGGTAGGTGTGTGTGTATCAAAGTCAACAATCAAGAGAAGACTTCACCAGAGTGAATACAGAGGGTTTACCACAAGATGTCAACCATTGGTGAGCCTCAAAAACAGAAAGGCCATATTAGAGTTTTCCAAACAACACCTAACAAAGCCTTCACAGTTCTGGAACAAGATCTTATGGACAGATGAGACCAAGATCAACTTGTACCAGAGTGATGGGAAGAGAAGAGTATGGAGAAGGAAAGGAACTGCTCATGATCCTAAGCATACCACCTCATCAGTGAAGCATGGTGGTGGTAGTGTCATGGCGTGGGCATGTATGGCTGCCAATGGAACTGGTTCTCTTGTATTTATTGATGATGTGACTGCTGACAAAAGCAGAAGGATGAATTCTGAAGTGTTTCGGGCAATAATATCTGCTCACATTCATCCAAATGCTGCAGAACTCATTGGACGGTGCTTCACAGTGCAGATGGACAATGACCCAAAGCATACTGCAAAAGCAACCAAAGCGTTTTTGAAGGGACAGAAGTGGAATGTTATGCAATGGCCAAGTCAATCACCTGACCTGAATCCCATTGAGCATGCATTTCACTTGCTGAAGACAAAACTGAAGGGAAAATGCCCCAAGAACAAGCAGGAACTGAAGACAGTTGCCGTAGAGGCCTGGCAGAGCATCACCAGGGATGAAACCCAGCGTCTGGTGATGTCTATGCGTTCCAGACTTCAGGCTGTGATTGACTGCAAAGGATTTGCAACCAAGTATTAAGAAGGGAAAGTTTGATTTATGATTATTATTCTGTCCCATTACCTTTGGTCCCTTAACCCTTTAAGGACTGCTGACGTACCCTGTACGTCCTGTCCACGGGTCTCCCTTAGACCCGCGGACGTACAGGGTACGTCAGCGGCGCCTAACCCCCCTCCCGCCTGATACTTACCTCCCTCGCTGGATCCCTCGGCGATCTGGCAGGGAGGAAGCCTGCCCATGTGATTTACATGGGCAGGCGAGGCTGATGACGTTGCCACGCTGCGTGGTGACGTCATCAGCAGGCGTCCCCATGCAAATCAATGGAGGGGAGGGGGGGCTCCTTCGGAGCCCTCTATCTCCCCAACCATTGAAGCTAGGGAGATGCTTTTTGCACCGCTGAAAAGGGGAGAGTCTCCCCTTTTCAGCGATGTATGGCTAGTTGACACTAAAACGCGATTCGAACCTGGAGGGGGGCTGACATCTTGGATGTCAGCCAAGCCTCCAGGTCCCCCACCCACTGACAACCTCACCATATGTGTGAGGATGTCAGTGGGCCAGTTAACCATCTAGCTGCCATGTAGAGATAAGGGGATCGTAAGGATCCCCTTATCTCCCGATCCATGATGGTCGTATTTGGTCATATTTGATGGTAGATGGTCATATTTGACATCATTTGAAAGGCCTGTTCATGGCCTTTCCAATGATACCAAACATGACCAGGTTTGGTTTAAAAAATAATAATAAAATAATTAAATAAAATAAAAAAATGTTTTTTTTTAAAGTTTTTTTTGTCTGGGGGGGTTTAATTAAATAGGACCTAGGCTGTCATCTCAAAATAATTAGCACAAAATGGTCAGAATGAGCGCAGCGCACATAGGTGAACTGGCTCAGCAGTGAAAGGGTTAAAAGGCAAAAACATGTAAAAATTGGGTATTTCTATTCTCGGGATAAAATTTTGAAACTATTTAGCCGGGGTCTTTATTGGTGGTTGTAGATTTTGGGGATTAAATTACAAAAAAGTGTGTTTTTACCATTTTTTTCATCATATTTCATATTTTTTTTTATAGTAAATTATTGGATATGATGGAAATAATGGTATTTCTAGAAAGTCCATTTAATGGCGGGAAAAAGGGTGTATAATATGTGTGGGTTGAATAAACGAGTAAGTGGAAAATTTGACCTAAACACTAACAGCGCAGAAACGTAAAAACAGCAGCGGTCACTAAAGGATGGATTTGTGTAAAACCGCCCGGTCACTAAGGGGTTAACAAGTGGAGGCACATCTGCAAACTGCTGTAAATACTACACCGTTCACCTGAGTTGGAAGTACATACCCTCAAATTAAAGCTGACAGTCTGCAGTTAAAGCACATTGTGTTTGTTTCATTCCAACTCCATTGTGGTGGTGTATAGAGCCAAAGATGTTAGAATTGTGTCGATGTCCCAATATTTCTGGACCTGACTGTATAAATAATTTTTTTATATATATATATATTTATTTCCTCCATATTTATTTTTCTGTTAATCTGTATATTTGGTCTTGTGTTAATTTCTTGCATTTTACTATTTTGTATTTCTGTAACCAATCAATGTTCTCGAACCCAGGACATACTTGAAAACGAGAGAAATCTCAATGTATCCTTCCTGGTAAAATCCTTTTATAAATAAATAAATATATATGATTGATATAAAGTGAAAGATCCAGGTTTTTTTGTAACATCGCAGAAAAATATCAGACTGACAAGACCCTAGTTTGTAGAGATTGAGGTCTGCAGAATAATAAATGTAGGGTCCGGCACGGAAAGGTGTTTAAGACATTTTGGGAGGGGAGTCCCTGGGTGGTTCTGCAATAGTGTGCGAAACCACCAGGTATGGAAAGTATTTCATGGAATATTTCCACTTAGAGATGGCGTTTTTGATGAGCATCTGCATCTTCTGTGGATATCACAATGAGAAGAAACAGCTTCTACTTTTGCAATAGTAAATCAAGAAATATGAATACAAAAATCAGAATTTCCTTTGAGCAGGAAATTCAACGTGTTTTGAAAAGGAAGATATTTGTTGTTTTTGTGATACTTTGTGTAACTCCATCGCAGGACTGTACCAACACTGTGTAACTACCTTCATTGTATTCTTTCCCTGTAACAGACAATCCATAGTGACTCTTCGCCTCAAGAAGATACGTGGATGTTTGTAACAGACGTCACTCTGCAGCATACATCCGAGGGGTTATTGAGACCAAGAGTCCTGGCTGTGTGCATCCCACCTTCTTGTGTCTTAGACCTCAACTTGCTCCAGACGCTGTGCGGAAATCTGCCCCGCACACTCTATTTTAAAGACACAGTCAAAGAAAATGGTAAAGTTAAAGATTGATCTCCAAATGCTTTAACAGTGACCTTGGCATCCACTTCTGCTATTGAAAGCAGAAAAAGTCTTTACACATCTCAAATATTGACACCAAACAATGGCTTGAGGTGATAAATGTATGATGGACAAGCCAAATTGTGTCAGTTTAGCTAATAAGGCCTGTGTATTGCTGCGTACCGTCGGCTCACTTTTTCTGATTATACATATCCACAGGGTTTAGCCTGTCTTTTCACCCCTCTCTCCATCCGCCTGTCTGTCTTCTGTCTATATCTACATCCTGAGTGTCTCCTCTCCATCCGCCTGCCCATCCTTACCTTTGTTTGCCCATCTCTCATTCTCACCTGTTGTTGCTGTAAGGTTGTTATTCTAGGCTCTGTGTCATATAAATGTCTGTGCATGCTGATGTTTTAATTTGTGTTCTTAGCCCAGCACAATTTGAATATTTAATATACAGTAATTACTTTTTATTTGATCTGTGCTATTGCTTGTTTTATTCTAATGTCATGCATTGATGGGTAAGTGTCACGCTGGGGGCACCTGGCACATGCCAAGGTGAGGCCCTGGTTCATGGGAAAGCCCCAATATGCAGACAACAGATACAGAACAACACTGAGTGATACAGTATAAGCAAAAGACCTCTGCACAGCGAATACCAAATCAGCCCTAACCTGATAGAACGGACTTTAGAGATAGCTCTGCTCTATAGAAGAAATATACCACAGCGCTGTGCAGAGTCTAGGAAATACAGGGGAGGCAGGATACCAATAACACTACAGACTAGGATAAAGCAAGAACGTGGTCAAGAGGAAAAGCCAGGAATCAGAATGAGAATGCAATACATAGGCCAGGGATCCAGAACCACTAGGGAAGTCATACAAGCACAGAGGTCATAACCAGGGAATCTGTATACATATAACATGAACATAAAACCAAAACACAGCGAGAGAAAACCAATAGGAATAACTAGACATAAACCAGGAAACACAGCGGTAGGAGATGCAGACAGACGGGAAACAGAACCAAAGTAATCAACTGAACAGGAATTACAAACTAGGACTGGAATAACAGCAGGGAGCTCTAGAACACAGCAGCACTGGAAACCAGGCAAAGTGAACCAAATGACAGTGCAACGGATAATGGGCTCATTGCATGAAATCGGGAGGAGATCAGCACACAAGGGTCAACAGGTGAGCTAATCAGCCGAGAAGCAATTAACCCCCTAGGTTGCTACCCAGGCAATAGCCACATAGGTCCAGGCCTGCACAGGCATACATGAATACAGAGGGCAGGGGGCCAGGGCTGGAACGAGGAAACGTGACAGTAAGGTGGCATATGCACCAATGCGCTGAACTTGTGCCTGAGGTTATGTCCAGGATTGTAAAGGGTGGCATGAAGTCCCTTGGTGCAATTTCTTTCTGTGCTAAGTGTGATATATTTGCACATGTCGATATTGTGCTGTGTGAGTCAAAGCCAGGTAAATGCTAGGTGATTGTAATTTAACTATTTTTATTGGCAGGCAGGATCATTTGCATCGAACGTACTGTTCTTTCTTTACAAAAGCCTCTATTATCCTATGCTGCTGGCGTGAGCGAGCCGACGGGCCCTGTCATACTAGATGAACTGGATTCCAGGACCGAGGCAAACTCCCTGTGCTCTGTGAAAGGTTGGTACACAAGTCACAGGACAACTGACGGGAAATGTTACCTAGGCAGGGCTCGTGCATTCTTCATGGCTCCAACTGATTGCATTTTGCTTCTGGGGGCTTAGTTATTTCCACGTACATATTTGATTATTTGTGGCATTCGGCCTTGAGGTATGTTCATTGACGTATTCTACTCGATACAATGCACATGTACCACTTTTCAACTCAAATTGTGCCATTTGATATGTCCAAATTGTGACTTCTAAATTTGGATGAATTGAACAGAATAATTTTGTGACTTTTTTCCCTCCTGTTTTCACCCAAAAGTTAGGTGATAAATCATGTCATATATATAAATATCTATACACTCACAAGAGGCATCTATTAAATAAATGCACTGCCAATATGTAAACAACTTATGACCCTTGCATAGGTTATAGTATGAGGTGGTCTGGTCTTCCTGCACACAGTGCCTAAAATCCATGCTAATGCCATCCTATCCCCCGGAGACAGCAAGGAGTTTAAGTTCTGGTGTCAGTGTTTGAAAAATGGGCAACTAGATACTGTGTGTTTATAAATATATATAATTACAGTTATTTATTAAACATCAACATAATCTGCAGTGCTGTACATAGATTCGGGCAAAACAGACGTAAAAAAAAAGGAGTGATTTGACACATGGAGAACGATGGAATCAGTGGGCCTTGTTTCAAGTGAACTTGCAATATAGAATTTATATAATGTCTGTGTCTTGTTCGTCCGTCGAGTCGACGAGGACCATCTAGTCATCCATTTAGTGAATAGGGTGGGTCACGGTGAGTGCGTAGATGGCTTTCCAAACCAATTCGCGCTCAAAATAGTCTCTGGCAATGTGGACAGTGAATAGCCGCAGAAGATAGTAGTATATCACTACCTTTCCTGGCCAGCCTTTTTTGCTCAGCTGCCGCTGCCCTGCTGGTTTCATAGGATTGAGCTCCGTTCTTAATAGCTGATCTCCACTTGGTTTTGTCCTGAGCAGCAAGCTCCCAGTTAATGGGGTTAATATTGAAGGCCTTTAGAGCTGCTTTCAGTGTGTCTTTGTAGCGCTTTTTTTGACCTCCTTGGGAGCGCTTGCCTTGTGTAAGTTCGCCAAATAACAACATCTTTGGAATTCGATTATCTTTCATACGAGCTACGTGTCCTGCCCATCGTAATTGAGACTGTGCCAGGATGGTGAAGATGCTGGGTAGGTCCGCTCTAACAAGGACCTCGGTATCAGGCACTTTGTCTTGCCACTTAATACCAAGAAGTTTTCTAAGAGATGTTGTGTGAAAATGGTTTAATTTCTTGGCGTGACGCTGGTAGATTGTCCACATTTCACATCCGTGGAGCAACGTCAAAAGGACTGCTGCGCGATACACCTTGATCTTGGTTTTTTGTCTGATACCTCTCCTGTCCCACACATTTTTGCGGAGTCTTCCAAATGCTGCGTTTGCTTTTGCGAGTCTAGCAATCAACTCGTCGTCCATGACGACAGATCTAGAAAGGATGCTGCCCAAGTACGTGAATTTGTCCACCGCGTTTAGACGCTGCCCACTGATGGTGATGCTGGGTTCAGCGTAAGGCTTCCTGGGAGCTGGCTGATACATCACTTCAGTTTTCTTTCTGTTGATAGTGAGACCAAAGTTATTGCAGGCATCAGCAAAAATGTCAACACCGTGTTGCATATCGCCTTCCGAAGCAGCGTTGAGGGCACAGTCGTCTGCGAACAGAAGCTCATTTATGATGTTATGTTTGACCTTGGTTTTCGCTTGAAGCCTTCTGAGATTAAAGACTGATCCATCAGTACGAAATCGAATTGGCAAGCCCGTGGTGGAATCCTTGAACGCATCAGACAACATTGCAGAATACATGATGCTGAAGAGTGTGGGAGCCAGGACACAGCCCTGCTTCACTCCATTTGTAACAGGAAATGCTTGAGATGATTGACCGTTTTCCTGGACTTGAGCCAACATGCCATCATGTAGCTGCCGGGTGATAGCGGTAAACTTGTCTGGACATCCATACTTCTTCATGATTTTCCACAGGCCATCTCTGCTGACCGTGTTAAAAGCTTTATTTAGGTCAATGAATGTGGAATATAGATCCGAGTTTTGTTCCTGACATTTCTCTTGAAGCTGTCTGGCAGCAAACACCATGTCAATAGTCCCACGTGCTTTGCGGAAGCCACATTGACTCTCGGGAAGGAGACCTTGCTCTAGATGTACATTCAGGCGGTTCAGCAGGGCTCGGGCCAAGATCTTGCCTGCAATGGATAGCCGTGAGATTCCACGGTGGTTGTCACAGGCCTGGCAATTTCCTTTTCGTTTGTACAGATGGATAATGGAAGCATCTTTAAGGTCCTGTGGTACAGTTTCTGTCTGCCAGATGATCTGGATTAGACAGAGCAACTTATCCGTCAGCGCTGGTCCACCCTCTTTATAGATTTCAGCAGGAATCATGTCGGAACCAGGTGCTTTGCCACTGGACAGCTGGCGGATGGCTGTTTGTATCTCGTCCAGAGTTGGAACAGCGTCCAGTGACTTGTTCGCTGGGACCTGGATAGTCTTTCGATGGCTTCATCATTTATGACAGAAGGCGTATTCAGCACACTAGCAAAGTGTTCCGCCCATCTTTCCAAGATTTGCTCCTTTTCTGTGATGAGTGTGGAACCATCAGCACTGAGGAGAGGAGAAGACCCTGAGGCAGTAGGGCCATAGATTTCTCTAAGGCCGCTGTAAAAGTTCTTCATATTTTTCCTGTCTGCAAAGCCCTGAAGCTCTTCAGCTTTCGCACTCAACCAGGAGTCTTGCATCTGGCGCAGTTGCGACTGGATGTTGCTGCGGATGTTACGCAGTGCAACTTTCTTTGCCATTGACATTGGGTCATCATAGAGTGCCTTGTACGCCCGATGTTTTTGCTCGAGTAGCAGTTGAATCGTTATGTTATTTTCATCAAACCAGTCCTTGTGTTTTCTAGTAGAGGGTCCAAGGTGCTCAATGGCTGTGCTATACACCGTCTCACGAAGTGTGGTCCACGCTGCTCCCGCATCCAGATTATCCAGTGTGATTGAAGCAAGGCGTTCATCCAGGGTGTCAACAAAAGTCTGTTTGACATCAGGACGCTTCAACTTGCTGATGTTGAGGCGTTTCAGAGCTATGGCGGCATGAGGTATTCTCTTAGGTTGAATGTGGATTTTCATCTTTGAGACGATGAGGCGGTGATCCGTCCAGCAATCTGCGCCGCACATGGCCTTAGTCACCTTCACATCCTGCCGGTCCCGATTTCTGAAGATGACAGAGTCTATTAAATGCCAGTGTTTTGAACGGGGGTGCATCCATGATGTCTTGTTGCGTGCGGGAAGGCTAAAGATGGTATTTGTCACCAGGAGGCCATGTTCAACACAGGTCTGAAGGAGCAGCAGGCCGTTGCTGTTACACTTTCCAACCCCATGCTTCCCCATCACTCCGTCCCAGGAAGTGTGATCACTCCCGACACGTGCATTAAAATCTCCAAGAACAATGCGTTTATCAGCAATGGGAGTGGAGGAAATAACGGTGTTCAGATCATCATAGAACTTATCTATGGTCTCTTCTGGATTTGTCATGGTGGGTGCATAGGCGCTGACTATGGTGGCAAACTTCTTTCCATGGCAGAGAGGGAGTTTCAGCGTCATAAGACGATCATTAATTCCTTTCGGGGAGCTGGAGAGTTTACTCACAAGAGAAGTTTTAATAGCAAAACCAACTCCCGCTTCTCGCTTTGCATGAGAGTCGCGTTCACTCCAGAAGAAAGAGTAGCCAGCAAGCCTTTCTGTGAGTTCTCCTTCACCGGAGAGTCTGGTCTCACTTAGGGCGGCGATGTCTATATTGTATCTGGCAAGTTCATGGGCAATGAGCGCCGTGCGTCGTTGCGGCCTATTTGTGGTATCCCTGTCAAGAAGAGTGTGGATGTTCCATGTAGCAAATTTTATTGTGATTTTGTTTTTGATTTTCGACCGCATAATTGGGTCCCAGCCGACCGCGGTTAGCCAGCCAGGGTGTGAGGAGCAGGCAATGTTTGGGGCACCTTTTCTAGCCCCTTCCTCATGCATGGAGGTGAGCAGTGCTACCCTAAATAGGACTGCTCAGACACTCAGGTGGCTGCCGAACTTCACTTCTGCTCTGTAACTAAACCCCACAGGCTTTTTCTTAGTTATCGCATACCTAGGCTTGCCATATGTTTAAAGACTACACACTCAAGGCTGGCTGAGCATTGTGGGTCAGGTAGTTCTGTACATGTGCAGTGACCAGGTTACCCATAGTTGTTATACAGTTGATGCTGACCTTAGACCAATCTTGAGCTATTTTACGTGCCTACCTCCACTTCACATCTGGATGGGCATTCTCATGCCATTCCTCTAAATCAGGGGTCAGAAACCTAGGCCATACTGAAGTTTTAGGCTAGGGTCAAACGAAAGCATTATTCGCAGCGACCGTCAAAAAGTGTGTCCGAACGCACTGATGTATTTTTTTCATGGAATGCGCGAAAACGGTCATACGATGCGCATTTTCGTGCGTGATTTTTTACGGATCGTCAATAAAACACTTTTTGCGTCTGGACATTATGTAGGCCGGACATTAGCAGCATCTGACATCTCCTAATCACGTAAACACGCTGCTAGCGGACGCAGCGCATTCTGTACGTCAGTACTAGCGGTTCTGTGTTCTCCAAAAAATTCGTTCATTTTCCACTTGCGTTGCACAGCCGGACTTTCGTGCGGCCGTACTTCGTATATTGACCGTCATTGCCCGGCATTTGCTGCTACTGCGGCTGTGATTAAGTGCGCCTAAACGCACGTTAAAAATGCGTTAGTCTGACCTCAGCCTTAGACCTACATCTCCCATGAGGCTCAGCCAACCTAATGAGTACCTGAGCATCATGGGAGATGTAGTTTCAAAACATCTGGAGGGCCAAGGCTGCTGAGCCTTGCTCTAAATTGTGTAAAACTCCTAGCACAGAAAAAAAGTTGTGACTGTATAATAAGACAATCTTCACAAGTAGGAGAATGCACTTTGAAGTGGCTAAAGTTTGTTATCGGGGAAAAGCTTTGAATGGAATCTTCGTGTATTTGTAGAACATATATGGGTATTGGGCATCATCTCTAGGTACATCCTCTGCATAACAGATAATCTTAAATGTAGAAATTAGCCTAAAACAAAAATCTGGCCGTTTGGATTTCTCTGGTAAACTGAAATGATTTTCCTGTTATTCTGGTCTGTGAGCTTCAGCAATGCCTGACAGGTCAAGTGTGTATTGAAAGGCAGCCCGACACACTCTCCCCTCCCTTTCCTGCATAAAGGTAAATGTAGCCAAGGGGCTCAGAGCTTTGTCCATGTAAAATTCACAATGGTATTTAACCTTTTCACTACCAACTGCTTAACAGTGAGAAAAATATTATATGTGCTTGAAAGTGTAGGTATCGTTGATATGTAATGTGAAATGGCAATATTGTATAAAACGTGTTTTAAAATAATGTAATTTTGGTCATTTTTAATTTGCCATGTATTTATCCTTTATAGAAATATTGCCATAATAAAAGATTATTAACAATGGATGGTGTCCTGAATAGGAAATAGCCTTTGTGTCAAACACAGTAAATGTGACACCGATAAATAATAAAAAAGGTCTGATCTCCTGCTTATGGGGATTTGTAGTGATCATAATGAGATTATTGCATTTTACACAAAATACCAATAGAACATAGAAATAATATGTAGCTCACTGCCTGTGTATGGAAATTACAGTAACATCTTGTATCTGTGCTGTGCAGGACTTTTCAGCAGTTATAATAACCCCATGAATCTTATGCTTGCACAGTATTGAATGACCCCAGAGCGCTCTCTGTGTGCTGCTCACTCCTTGGGTTCCTGTAATGCATCAGTAAGGTTTATTGCACTTTTTGTTACAGTGAGGGTGAGGGCTGCTCCTTGTAGCTTTTTTTACAGTAATACAGGGTGACAAGAGTAAGCTCTTACAGATAATTGTGTTTCTTTCTGGAGAGAACATTAATCTTTCATTAAAAAGCAGTCGAATTGGGTTTTATATGCAAATTTTCATTTTTCATCATATTTCAATGTAAAATGGTGTTTTTGGTAGTGAAAGGGTTAATGCAAAGAGGCAGCTTGTGGCTGGTATTCTGCACGCTGGTACTAGCTGTATCAAATTTTAGTTTATCGAATACAAAACATATATATATATTATATAGGAGTTGTCTGCAGACTTCTCACTCTTGACCTAAAGTCATGCTCTTTACTTATCAGTTAAAGCAGTGGTTCCCAACCGCGGTCCTCAAGTCCCACTAACAGGCCAGGTTTTACAGATCACCTTGGGGAAATGCAGACTGAATCCTGCAATCACTGAGCAGCAAATCATATCCTCTGTGCTGTGCTTCAGATATCTGGCAAACCTGGCCTGTTAGGCTGGGGTCAGACGAGCGTCGTGTTCACGTCCGTGATGGCGCCTAAAAGTACGTCCGTGATAGCATGACAGAAAGCCCATCGGAGCCCGTTACATGAAGTACGTCCGCACTGAACTGCGGACGCACAACGGCCGCGGCCCACGGACGCAAGGCAGGCAAGAACGTACAACCCCTAGAACTGCCGCACAAAGTGTGCTGCGTCCGCAACGTCTGCATAGCTTTGTGTGTGAGTGATGGAACATGGTCAGACGGACTGCATTTATACGTCCAGCATTTTTCACGGACAAAATGGTTTTGCTTTTTAATTTATTTTCTCTCCTACATCCGTCAAAATATACATCAGTAAATAAACGGACTGTGTGGCCACTACTGTGTCTTCTGTACTGACGTACGTCCGTGTACAAGGACGTACAGTCCGTAGAAATCACGCTCGTCTGACCCTAGCCTTAGGCGGACTTTAGGACCGCGGTTGGGAACCACTAGGTGCACCTCAGATGACAAAACGCAACCCGACAGCCCTTAAAAAAAAATATAACGCAACAAACCTAGTAGTGCATGGCAGAAGCAGAAGTCTCCATAAGCACTTATCTCAGTGGCTATTCTTGTCACTTTGGATGGGTCAGTACTACATGTCTCATGCTAGAATCCATCATGTGTTTCCTACGTGTACTCTAGAGGCAAATTCAGCATTGCATGTCAGTGCTGCTTTGATCATCACCATTCCCCGTCAATCACATTGTCATACTTCACCATCTTCTTATTTTAGATTTAATTTACTGTAGCTTTTGAAATTTGTTAATTAATCTATACAGCCTTTGTGCGTTTATAGAAATATATGGTTTTGCGCTAAACCATATATTTCTATGTGTTTTTATTTTTTATGATTTGTGGATATCAGAGTGGTTTTTGCTGCTTTATATACAGGTGTCGGTGGGATACTTTAACCTTTGTGCGTTGTTTCCCTTTTTTTTTTTTTTTCTTTTCTTTAATTGTAGGCATTATCATTGGTGTTAATGAGAGGGCTTCTTTTTCTTGGCCAGCGTGTAATAAGTGTGGGAGTAACAAACTACAACAATCTGCTGGGAATAGGTAAGATTGTTTTTGTTTAATTACGTTTCCTCTTAGAATTAAGTTCTTGTAATGTACTGCTAATTTGACTGCACTTCCTTCATGGCTTTTTCCTTGCTTGGCCATATTTCCCAGGGACACCTATATCATCTGCTTGTTAATGGGTTGGGTCATTAAAATGCTACACAGTAGTATGTAGAATTCATATGTTGTAGGAGAGATATCATTTAAATAATTAAGGCTCTTTTTGAATTCCTCCCTGATAGGCAATGTGAGTTCCTTCCTGCATCTCATTAATTCTGCATACTGCAGGGGAGCACTTTTCATGTGCTGCACATTAGCATGTAGATGTTAGAAGTCAGAGCCCCAGTTTAGCAATACTAGATATAAATGGCATTATTATTATTAATCTTTATTTATAAAGCGCCAGTATATTCCGCAGCGCTGTACAATGGGCACAGTATAGACAGGTAAAAGGACAACGTAGCGCCAGTAAACAATTTCCGGAAAATGGGATTATACACCATACATGTCCATCAATGGTTCTTCTCTTCTAAAACTCACCTTTTCTATGTGTGTTGATATATATTCAGCGATCCTACAAGAGAGGACAGAGACCACAATTGCGCAGTATATCAACTCAACAGTAGGGGAAAAAGGTTTAGATGTCCAACTCACATTCTCTAGAGCCACTATCCGGCTCTGGGATGGATTTCGTTATGAGTCTTAAACTTTTTCAGGCGCCCATTCACCCCTTCATGAATCGTTATCCTCAGTCGTGTCCCCTGCAGTAAATTATAAGAAGGTACCGGGCGCTCCCCAGGTGCATTTATTATCATTCCTTGGACCTCATATGTAAATTTCAGACATTTTTGCTCGATTTTTCTTTGCTTGAATGTTTTAAAAGTGAAACGCTGTTTGCAAACTGTTTTTTTAATTTATTCACTCCATTCGTCTGCGGTGTCGGATTTTTCCGACAGCTGTGTGATTGGCTCCTGCTCGTTTTTTTTCGGCGAGGTTAATCCAGATGTTTTTGCGGGTTTTGGTGTGCCTTCGCCGGGTTTTGCGGTGAGTTTTTTGCGGGTTTGCAGTGACTTTTCCCTGCAATTCGGGACCCTGTGGTGCTTGCTGAATACACCGCAGGGTCGCCAAAATGGGATCGCCGAATCGGCCTGAATTGAGGAGAACGAAAAGTCACAGAACGTGCGGTGACTTTTTGATTCTCTTTGAATAACCCTGTTTGTATTTCTGTAACATTTCAATGTTCTTGAACCCAGGACATATTGGAAAACGAGAAAAATTTCAATGTATCCTTCCTGGTAAAATCCTTTATAAATAAATAAATAATGCTTTGACTTTCACTCAGTGAAGAAGTCTGTTCACTATGGATTGGCTCTTCAAGCTTCTGGCAAAATAAAGTCAAGGAATGTTGCAGGGACGCTTGGAATTATTTTGCTGTTGTTTGTTTGGTAACTGCATGCTTAGCTTTAGGATGGTGAATCCACTTACAGGTCATCCGAAAAACCTATTATAACCTTGATTCAGTGCTGGAGGGGGTAATGGAACATTATTCTATGTCCAGGTGCCTAAATTAGAGAGTAAAAGTTAATTGTCTAAACCTCTTGCCCATCCTACTTAAAGAATTAATGAAATGTATTACAGCGAGCAGCATGGTATGTATGGGCTCCATAGATCCTTCCAATGTAGCTCTCTGTGACGTTAGCAAGGAGCATTTTAATAGCGGTCTGTGTTTAATAATATTCCCAACCAAATGCTCTGAAAATGAACCTTAAGCAGATCCATTGTGTTCTTCAGGACTTTTTTTTTTTTATCATCAGAAGACATTATAGCAGGGCCATCCCAAGCAACTGTGCGGCCTGTTGCCAAGGATGAATTGGTGCCCCCTCCAAAAAGCATGCGTGTATGAGCGTATCACAGACCTGCACAGCAATAAAACTCACATTAATGTGTAGTGTGTATGAGCGTATCACAGAGCTCCACAAAACCCAAGTCCACTGTCACATACTTTCATATACAGTCACACACTTCCACATATAGTCACACACATCCATCCATATACAGTTACAGTCACACACATCCGTCCCCATACAGTCACACACATCCGTCCCCATACAGTCACACACATCCATCCACATACAGTCACACACATCCATCCACATACAGTCACACATCCATCCACATAGTCTCACACACATCCACCTACATACAGTCACACACACAAAAATCCATCCACATACAGTCCACACAAACATCCACCCACATACAGTCACACACACATCCATCCACATACAGTCACACACACACAAACATCCACCCACATACAACCCACACAAACATCCACCCACATACAGTCCACACAAACATCCACTCACACATACACACACAGCTCTGGTCCAGGCCCACTTCGAGGTCGCTGCACAGCCCGCGCTCAGAGGAGCGGTCGCTGGCCTGCTGGAGGGCTCGCCGGATGCTGGGCCTGGTCGATGCCGCGCTCCGGGCCTGGTTGAGGCCGGGTGCCGACCCGCTGGAGGGGCAAGTGTGGCCCACTGGAAGAGCGGGTGCGGACCCGCTAGAGGGGCAGGCGCGACCTGCTTTCTCAATGGAATTTCGGCCTGCTGGTGGGCTGTGCCTTGTCCGGCCCGGTGCTCCACGCTGCTGCCTTTGAGAGGGCAGCAAAATGCCACCCCAGACAAAGGGCCGTCTGGAGCCGCTGCAATACCCGGCTCCATGGAAGGGCTGACCCTGCATTGTAGACTATCCAATAAAAGTGTAGCTTGAAAATTTCTAAAGGATTCAGCCTGGGACCAAAATGGGAAGAAAAAAAATTCTCAACTTCTAGCCCTGCTCTTTTAACTGAATTTGCAATTTCCTCCCCACCTCTCCACAGCTTTTGTGAAAAAACCATTAAATGTCCTTCATTAATGAAATGTTACAGGGCTGTTTTGGTGAAGTGAAAAGGTAAAAGGTTTAGGGGTTACATATTGAAGGGGAGTACCTGTGTTTGTAAAGGCAGAGAGTTATAAAGTGATATCATTCAGGGAATTCCATTATTCAGAATAGCTCTTGATTCCTATAATCCCAAATGTAAACATGCGCAAGTATTTTATTGATAAAATTACTATTGCAGTCAAGGGAAGAGTCAGGAGCACAGCAGGACTTCTGGTAGAGATGCAGGATGTAGATACACAGGCTGTGTCTCCAGATAACCAGTTAAAGGGCTTACATTTCCCATAAATGCCTCGCCACGTTTTCATGGCGGCTGCGCTGGTCTCTATGCCTGTAAAATACCGTTAGTGCTGAGCCTTGTGGGTTTTAAACCACAGCAAAGGAAATGGTCCTTCATGTGTCCCTATACTGGATCAAACAATAACATCTTGCTTAGCTGCAAGGTTACATTTCTTTATTTTCTTCTCCCTCAAAAGGGGTTTTTGCTAAGCATTGAAGTACTGGAGAATTAAAAAAACAAAATCACATGTAGCCGTTGTGGTCTGAGATCACACAAACACACACCTGTACATTGGTAAGAATAAATATGCGAACCCTTCACTATTAGTTGGTTTTCTGCATGATTTGTTTCATACTTGTGCCTTTGAAGATGAGATGATGTCTATGACCAACATAATGTGCTTAAAAAACCCCAAATCATTATAGTCTTTTTTATTGAGAAACAACTCCTTAAACATTCACAGTGCTTCGGTAATGGTAAGTGAACACTTGCATTTAATAGTTGATCCTGCTTTGGCAGCAATAACCTCAACCGAGCGCTTCGGGGAGTTACTAGTAACTACAATAATGGGTGTTACTAGTTAAAGCAGATTGTGTTTGTTGATTACTGTAATTTAGATGAACATCAAACCAGACTCTATGAATACTTATACGCAAATGCAGTCATTTCTGTAAGGTTTGCACATTTTTTCTTGCATCTGTCTATCTATAGCATTGGAGTTCCTCTATTGCTGTTCCTGAATGTGATGTTTATTTGTTGGTCTGTAAATCACACATTCCGGGACAAAACCTGCAAACAAAATATTGTGCCTGTTAGCACCCTCTGCGGCTTTCACACCTGGGATTACTTACTGTAAATAAAGGTAAACAGTGTGTTTTATCGACCCAATTAAACTTGACCTACAGTGTTTTTACTGTTTTTACTTATACTTACAGGACTATCCACTAACCAATGGAGTCCATTGTTTACCTTTGGTACAATAACAATACTCTTTATTGATGTGAGAGGGTCTATCAGACCATGGCAGCAGAAGACTTCTAGATGAACCTTCTTCTCCTGCTGCTATTTGAATTTCTCTTTTTGGGAAAGCTGACGCTTTTTGTTGCAACTACAGTGTTTATTGAATATTCCCCTAAGATTTTAAGGGAAAAAAGTTATTTTAGGAAAAGGAATGATGGTGTAAATTCCATCGTATAACCGGTTTGTCCTCTTACAGCCGAAATGATTTACTTCTTATATTTCTGTCTCTATCTCTGGTGTCGCCATGATTCCCGGACTTGGTGCCACTGTTAATATTGGGTTCCCCCCTGATAAAACATCAAAGTGTGGTGACATCTTGGACATGCTGTTTTAGAGGGAGGCTTTGATCTGTGGCTGCAGGGGTCCACAGAGTGTCAATGGCACCAGATCAGTGAAACGCTATGATCCCAGATGTTAGCTGTTGGATGCAGAGCCAAAGGGAAAGAATGCAACCATCACAATTAATTTTCAGTAAATTGCGTGGTATTCAAACAATATCTTGAAATAACATTAGCATTTGGATGCAGCCATATATATTGTGTACCCACACGTGAGTATTTGTATTGCTGCAATTAATATATTTGTGTTTTTTTATTTCTCTTCTCCCATTAGTTCCTCTACCGGGATGTTTTTTTGTACCCGATGTTCACAGAACGTATCTTCTCCCATCATCAGGATGCAGCTAGAAGTATTTCTGCACTGTGAGTCAGTGCCGGCTTGGAAAGTGAAATTAAAAGTAAGCATTGCTACAACTGTATCTGTGTAGAGGCATAAAGCTTACTCTTAAGTAATATAATACACTGTGGGCTCTATTACATTCTTCACGCAAAAACGCACACGCAACACGTGACTTTTTGCGTGAAGCTTTAAAGCGCATAAATCAATCACTCTCACCGTACAGTCCTCTCCTCCTGTTTCCAACCCCAACCCTCCCAGATTGTGAGTTCCTACAGGAATAGGGCCCTCATCTCCTCCTGTACTGTTTGTCAAATGTTGTTCAATGTATTGTAACCCTGTCTATACTGTGCCTATTGTACAGCACTGCGGAATATGCTGGCGCTTTATAAATAAAGAATAATAATCAACACTGGTATTACAATCCTCGCGCATTTTTTCATCCGTCAAAAAATAACGCGCATAGAAATCAGTGTGCAGACCATTTTTTTCACGCAATTCAGCCAATCAGAATTAAGAACCACAATTGTCTAACGTTAAGTGTTTGTGCCTGTCAAAGTCAATCTGCGCATATATGCTGCATCAATAAAAAAATCACGCACAACTTCTCCATTTTATTGGTTTGGTATGTGTAGAATGTGTAACTATACTTTGCTGCGTATTTTTTTTTGGGCTGGTGTATTTGGTTTTGGCCAGGTTGATAGAATTTGCCATTAACACCAGCTTTTAGGAGTTGCTAAAATTATGCGCGCAAAGGCTGTGCGTTACAAACTGCGAATAGATCGTAATACCATCCGCGTACCAGCGCACAAACGCATTTGCGCTCACAATGTTAAGTATAGGACGTGCAAAGTAAAGTAAGCTTGCGCAGCGGTCGCGCAGGTTCACCCGCGGTAGACGTATACTCGCGTTTCTTGCGCTGAGATTGTAATACGACGTTCTGCGCAAAGGGTTTTCCCCCTTGCGTTAATGCGTTTTTGCGCGGGCGCAAACGTATGCGCGAAGAATGTAATAGGGCCCTGTATCAATTGTAGTGTGAAAAATGTCACTTGACCCTTGTGCTGCCTGAGCATCATGTGAATAATTTTCCACATACATCTTGTGACTAGTTAGTCTTCACTAGTTAGTAGTCATGATGTTGGTCGATATACACATACACACACACTAATCGTTTGCTCCCTTCTGACTGCTTCATAGAAACATAGAACATAGAAAAATGTCGGCAGATAAGAACCTTTCGGCCCATCTAGTCTGCCCAATTACATGGATACTTTACCTGGATTTATCTTTGGTTTAGGATAGCCTTATGCCTATCCCATGCTTGCTTAAATTCAATTACTGTTTTGGCCTCTACCACTTCTACTGGAAGGCTGTTCCATGTATCCACCACCCTCTCAGTAAAATAATGCTTCCTGATGTTACTTTTAAACCTTTGCCCCTCTAATCTAAGACTATGTCCTCTTGTTTTGCTACTTTGTTTCCTTTTAAATATACTCCCTTCCTCTACCTTGTGGATTCCCTTTACGTATTTAAATGTTTCTATCATATCTCCTCTGTCTTGTCTTTTTTCCAAGCTGTACATGTTAAGATCATTAAGCCTTTCCTGGTAACTTTTCTCCTTCAAGCCGTACACCATTTTAGTAGCCCTTCTCTGAACTCTCTCTAAGATGTCTATATCCTTCTGGAGATACGGTCTCCAGTACTGCACACAGTACTCCAAGTGAGGTCTCACCAGTGCTCTGTACAGTGGCATGAGCACTTCCCTTTTCCTACTGCTAATACCTCTCCCTACACAACCAAGCATTCTGCTAGCATTTCCTGCTGCTCTATTACATTGACTACTTACCCTTAGATCCTCTGAAATAATAACCCCTAAATCCTTTTCCTCAGATGTTGAGGTTAGGACTGTATCAAATATTCTATATTCAGCCCTTGGGTTTTTACGTCCCAGGTGCATTATCTTGCACTTATCCACATTAAAACTCAATTGCCACAGCCCCGACCATTTTTTTAGTTTACCTAAATCATTTGTCATTTGGCTGATCCCTCCAGGAACGTCAACCCTGTTGCAAATCTTTGTGTCATCAGCAAAAAGACACACTTTTCCATTAATACCTTCTGCAATATCACTAATAAAAATATTAAACAGAATGGGTCCAAGTACTAACCCCTGAGGTACCCCACTGGTAACAAGACCTTGCGCCGAATAAACTCCATTTACCACAACCCTCTGTTGCCTGTCACTCAGCCACTGCCTAATCCATTCAACAATATTGGAATCCAAGCTCAAAGATTGCAATTTATTGATAAGCCTTCTATGCGGAACAGTATCAAAAGCCTTACTGAAATCTAAATAAGCAATGTCTACTGCACCACCTGTGTCTATTAATTTTGTTACCCAATCAAAAAAATCAATAAGATTAGTTTGGCATGATACCCTGAGGTAAACCCATGTTGGTTCTGATCCTGTAATCTATGTGTTTTTAGATTTTCAACAATCCTTTCCTTTAACATGGTTTCCATTAATTTCCCCACTACTGACGTAAGACTAAATGGCCTATAGTTCCCTGATTCCTCCCTACTACCCTTCTTGTAAATGGGCACAACATTTGCTAATTTCCAGCCTTCTGGGACGACTCCCGTTAACAAGGATTGGTTAAATAAATTTGTTAACGGTTTTGCTATTACATCACTGAGCTCTTTTAATAATTTAGGGTGGATCCCATCAGGCCCCATTGACTTATTTGTCTTTACTTTAGACAGCTGCTGTAGAACCTCCTCCTCTGTAAACTCATATGTAAATGTATTGTTAGTGTTTCCTCCTAACTGAGTTCCCTTTCCTTCCTTTTCTTCTGCAAAGACTGAACAAAAATATTCATTGAGGCAGTCAGCGAGACTTTTATCCTCTTCTACATACCTTCCTTCCTTTGTTTTTAATCTAATCCTTGTTTTACTTTTCTTTTCTCGTTTATGTATCTAAAAAATATTGTGTCCCTCTTTTTTACTGACTGAGCTATTTTCTCTTCTGCGTGTGCTTTGGAAGCTCTTATAAATTGCTTTGCCTCTTTCTGCCTAATCTTATAGGTTTGCCTATCTTCTTCACTCTGAGTTTTTTTATAATTATTGAATGCTATCTTTTTGTTCTTCACTATTTTGGCCACTTCTGCAGAGTACCACAGTGGTTTCTTCCCTTTTTTGTTTTTGCTAACAAGCCGAATGCAATTGCCTGTGGCCTTCAATAATGCCTCCTTTAAATAATCCCATTTCTCCTGGACTTCCTTTAAACTCCTCCAGTCTGATAATGACTCATTCACACAAAATCTCATTTTAGAAAAATCTGTTTTTTAAAAGTCTAAAACTTTTGTTTTTGTGTGATGCGGCTTCCTCCCTGTTCTTATATTAAACCACATTGACTGGTGATCACTAGATGCCAAATTTTCACCTACAACAACGTCCAATGCCAAACCTCCATTTGTGAGTATTAAATCCAATATGGCCTCTTTACGGGTCGGCTCCTCAACTACTTGTGTTAGAGATAATCCCAGTAGGGAGTTTAGAATATTTGTACTCCTGGTGCACCCAGCTATCTTGGTTTTCCAGTTCACATCAGGAAGATTAAAGTCCCCCATGATAATAACTTCCCCCTTCATTGCCATTTTGGCTATTTCCTCAAGCAGCAGATTATCTAGCTCTTCTACTTGTCCAGGGGGTCTATAGATCACACCTACACGAGCTACTGTATGATTGCCAAATGTTGGCGTAACCCAAACTGACTATGTTCACCTCGCTCACTTTAATTTGGTTCGTTTTTATGTTGTTTTTCACATACAGGGCCACTCCTCCTCCTTTCCTACCTTCTCTGTCTTTTCTATATAAAAAGTACCCCGGTATTGTTATGTCCCAGTTATTTTTCTCACTGAACCATGTCTCCGTAACCGCCACTAAATCTACTTTTTCAGCTGCCATCATTGCCTCCAGTTCATTGATTTTATTGACTAAACTGCGAGCATTTATAGACACGACTCTGAGCTTGTCATTTTTTACCCCGCATGTTGCTTGCACCCTCCGATTTAGTTTTGGGGGACAATTGGGCAGATTGTTTTTTACCCTTCATTGGCTTATGTATATAAGGGCCCAGCTAATCAGTGACTTTAAGGGCTATAAGGGCACCTGTCATGCACATTTGACAGGAAATGATTGCCTTAAAATGTCACAGCATTTTTTGCTGTCATGTATAACTGAAAATAATGGAGTTATTCCCTCATAATTTTTTGCTGGCACTTTAACAGGGAGGGCGTGGGGGTTACTTGTGCTTACAGGTACAGTTACAAGTATTTATAGAGTGCCAACAAGTTCTGTAGCGCTGTACAATGGGAGAGACAGAATAACAAATATACATACAAGTTAAACAAACAGAACAGTAGGAGAGAGGACCCTGCTCGAGAGCTTGTATGGGTGTACACATAATTTACTCAAAATCTGTACATTTACTCAGATTTTGTTATTATTATTATTATTGTTATTGTCATCATTTATATAGCTTACAGTCCTCTCCTCCTGTTTCCAACCCCAACCCTCCCAGGTTGTGAGTTCCTACGGGAATAGGGCCCTCATCTCCTCCTGTACTGTTTGTCAAATGTTGTTCAATGTATTGTAACCCTGTCTATACTGTGCTTATTGTACAGCGCTGCGGAATATGCTGGCTCTTTATAAATAAAGAATAATAATAATATAGCGCCAACAGTTTCTGCAGCGCTTTACAATAACCAAAGGGAACAAGATACAGATAAATGAACATAGGATGGAAACAAGAGGTGTAGAGGCCCTGCTAATAGGAGCTTTCAATCTAGAGGGACTGGGGTTGAGGAAGACCAGAGGAATGTTACAGGATGTCAGGATCATTAGTGCCAGTGGTTTGGGAATGGTGGCGCAATGGAAGCAGCTTCAATCATGTATCAGTACGTGAGCAGAGGGAGGAGTTGCATCAGTGATGTGGTCAGGGCCGCCATCAGGCATTACGCCCCATGCTGTCGTAAGGGGCTTCGCCCTTTTACAGCTCCGGTATCGAACTCGATGAGTTCGAATCCGGAGCTGTGTCTCTACTGCAGGCGCTGGAGGAGACACTGTGTCTCCTCCGGCTCCTGGCAGCTTCACTGGTTGGCTGGGCGGGGCCAAGCAGCGTGTGGGGGCCTCCCAAGCGCGTTGCTTTGACTCCGCCCCCTCCACTTAGTGAAGCTGCGCGCCTGAGCAAGGAGGGCCCGGGCTGAAGAGCAGAAGACAGAAGAAAAGAAGATAGAAGTAAAACAGATAGATGAAAAGAAGACAGCGGAGTGGTGAGCCCAGTCCCCAAGGCCCAGAGCCCAGGTCCCAGACCCAGGGTCCAGACCCCAGGCCCAGCCTAGGCCCAGGGACCAGACCCCAAGCCAAACTCAGGGACCAGACCCAGGCCCAGCCTAGACCCAGGGCCCAGACCTCAGGGACCAGGCCCCAAGGCCCAGCCCCAGGGACCAGACCCCGGGAACAGGGACAGACCCCAGGCCAGACTCAGGGCCCAGACCCCAGGGACCAGACCCCAGCGACCAGGCCCAGCCCAGACCCCAAGGTCCAGAGCACAGACCCCAGGGCCCAAGGCCCAAACCAGACCCAGGGACCAGACCCAAAGGCCATCATATACAGCCCGTTTCTGTGAGATTTATTGCTGTGGATTCTGTGATATGTTCATACACACCGCACATTACTGGGAGTTTTATTGCTGTGGTGCTATGTTATGTCCTTTTTTTTTTTTTTTTTGAAGGGGGAGAAAAGCTTTTAGAAGTTGAGGGAGTGCCGGGGGGGGCCTCATCTTGAGGTTTAGTAAGGGGCCCCATCATTTCTGATGGCTGCCCTGGATGTGGTACACTAATGTGAAGAGATGGGTTTTGATGGATTTTTTGAAGGCCTGAAGAAATCCCTCAAAACCCATCTCTTGGGATCTTCAACATATATATATGTAGAATTTAAGTCCCTACCAAATGATTTAAGTTGTGCATGACAGATTCTTGTCTAGTAGAAGGACAGGACTCCTTGACAGGAACCCTGAAAATCCCAAAAATTGTTATGGAGATCAACCTAGTGATTTACAAACATGCCAACATAAGCAGCAAAAAAAATAATATTGTCTCTTACAGCAAAAACATGGTGTTAGTTCTATTTGGTTTTGTTAACCCCACAAGGATGCTAGTGATTTTTGTTTTCCTCTCATTTAGTTTTTGCCTTGGGTGGGTTATATTTGGCGGGGGCTGTTTTTGTTTCTTTCAATATAACTTCTTTTGTGGTGTTGACACCATAATATATAAGATTTCTGTCTTTCTATAAGTATTCAGCGACACGGTTTATTGGATTGATTATCTGAATTTAGAGAACGATAAGGCCGTGTTCTCCGTGAAGTTGTACTTGCTTGTTTCACAGCCGGAATGTGAAGGTGAAGCGCTCAGCCTTCATGAAAGGAAGGGAATCGCGAGTGGGTTTATACAGGGTGAGGCTATTGTTGGTTATGAAGAGGGATTATGGAGATTTAAGTACACTTCTTCGGAAATGTGTAGGTTTTGGTCTTGTTTACAGGTCTGAAGATTAGCTCAAGGTCTGATCATGTTAAGTAGATACAACCTTACACAAGTCCTGTAAGAGGATATGAACCATGGAATTTAGAGTGAATTCAAGGTGCAGGCTGGAGCCAAACCGGAGGGAGCGTGGAAGGTAGCTATTAAAAATAAGTGACATAATAGATTGGTTAGACCTGCAGAGCAGATTGCATTCAGAAGCTTAGAAGTCCCAGGGGACCCATGTGTGATCTGTACTGTGAGCCCCATACAGTATGGCACTCCACATCGATTGACATGTAAACCCAACAGAGGGCAGTATTCCAAGGTTGGTGCTAACTTAACCAGAGCTATTGTAAACTTACCAGAGCCATTATAGTCTATGGAGGTTTTAAGTTTACAACAGCTCTGGTTAAGCTTACACAAACCTTGGAATAGAGCCCAAAGAAGGCAAGGCCATATAAGATGGGATGGTGTCTGCCAAAACACATGCTAATAATAAGTGAATCCTCAGTATGTCGGTCGTGCTCCCTGCGGGGTCCATGGATATGGAGACAGACTCACCAGTACACACCCACTACACCCAGGGCCAACAATGCAGCCAGGAGAGATAGAGCGGCTTCTCTCCCAATGCAAACACTCAGGGCAATAAAACCTCCCACCACTAGATCCAAATTAATTTGTAAAAGTCCAGTATTGACTGATTCAACCACACCAACCTGTTGCCCGTGCTCACTTTGTAAAGTATGTTCCCAGCAAAACCAGAGCAAAATGTGCCCTGTGTACTGGGTATTTAATAAATATTGCCAACATTTTCTATTCTAAAACATTTTAGAGTGTTCTTTTACCCTTTTTATCCTTTCTCACACTGTGTATTACAAGACACTATTTATGTTAATGCCCTTATGTGATTTATTGCTGGCACATTTTTTTTTTTTTTTTTTTGGAGAAAGGATTTTACCAGGAAGGATACATTGAGATTTCTCTCGTTTTCAAGTATGTCCTGGGTGGTGAGTATGTACCGTTAGGTGTCTTGCCAAGGACACTTACTGGAGAGGTGCTTGCTGGGATCGAACCCATGACTCCACAGGCTCTCTCCATGCAGAGCAGTGACATTGAAAGCGGTGTGTGTGTGTACATCAGGTACAGCATGTTGTGATGATTTCTTTGATTGAACAGTTTTAGTTTAGAGAAAAGGCGCCTTAGAGGGGATCTGATAACCTTATATAAATATATACGGGGCTATTATCAACCATTGTCTGATAACCTATTCATTAACAGGACTATACATAGGACAAGGGGTCATCCATTTAGACTGGAAGAAAGAAAATTTAGCTTAAAGCATAGGAAGGGTTATTTTACGGTGAGAACAATAAAGCTGTGGAATTCTCTGCCTGTTGAGGTGGTTGGGTCAGAGTCTGTACAGACTTTTAAAAAATGACTGGATGACTTCCTGCAGACACAGAATATTAAGGGTTATAATATTTAATATGTGGGTAAAAGCTTCTTGATCCAAGGAGAAATCTGACGCCATTCTGGGGTCAAGAAGGAATTTTTTCCCAGTATGTTGCATATTTCAGACTGGGTTTTTTGCCTTCTTTTGGATCAACAGCAGTAGGTTATGTGGGAGAGGCTGAACCCGATGGACGCATGTCTTTTTTCAGCCTATATAACTATGTATGTAACACTTGCTCAAGCAGGGTCCTCTATTCCTGTTACTCTCTGTATGTCTGTTTTGTTTGTTTCTGTCTTCCCCGTTGTACAGCCCTGTGGATTATGCAGGTGCTAGAACGATTGCAAATCCCCCCCCACACACAAAGAGGGGTGAGGATACGGAGTGATCCTGGGTCACTGCACCAGCCATATGACACAACACGGAGTGGTCGCAGAGTATCCCTTTAATGTATATAATTGTGACATGCTTTGTATCCAATGAGGAGGAAAGTGATTTAGAAGTTGTCCGTAATAAAACAAAACTCACTAATGATTTCTGAAAGGATGCATAGAGGGGGAATAGTGTTAATAGGATTCATAAAGCTATTTATTGTATGAAGGAAGGTTTATTTATTGGCATTTCACATTTGGCAGTGCAGCGGTCACCGCAACTTAAAATAAGATTTCTATTCAGCTTCACGGGGAGGACAATGGAAGGTGCAAGGGAAAATTAGGATTCAAAGGACTTGTCAAATCTGAGGCAAGAAAAATCCCTTCAGGCCCTTCACACAGAGCAGCCTTGGGAAGATATATGCCAACCTGCCCGCATCACTGCAGATTCCAAGTAAAAGATCCAGTCTCAGGCTGCATCCGATATTTGCGAAGGCCCATTGCCGTGATTGTGAGTGACACTCTGCACACTTACTGCAAGATGCAGAGATCTTTAAATTACCAGGTTGCCTTAAATGCAGGTGGACCTTGAAGAAACAGTATTTGATCTGCCCCGGCCATACAGGCTGAGGTGGACAATGTACATGGTGCTCATTTACTGCTTATATGTGTTTGATTGTTTTAGTCTTTAGGTCATGCTGATGTAACCCTGTCCTCCTCCTTATACTTCCACAGCTCCTGCAAAATACGATTTCGCTCCTCCTGAGCTTGTGTTCCAGTAAAGATGGGGTAAGTGCAGAAATAATTCTATGCCTTAGGGCTCCCTTACTCCGTAACCTCTGTCTTTATGTTAAAAGTGCAGAGGTGGCAGTGCATGGGGGGGGACTCAAATTTTGCCCAAAGCCCTGGCTTGTCTCAGTCCGTCCCTTTATAATAATAGATAATTGTAGGTTTTACATTCAGGACAATCATCGATTGTAAATGTGTGTTCGGCACAATTCACTGGTCTATTCACAGAAAGCCTGGCTACGTCAGTGCAGCTATTCTAGCGGAGTTTGTGAGGTAATGGTTTGTGTCTGCAAACTCCTTATAAATAACCATGTTGTAATAACACATCCTCTGCTACAGCTGTGACTTTTCTGTATAGACCCCGTAATGAAAGTCCAGATCCTTGTACCTTTACCCCCCGATATTAGCCGGACCTCCAGGCAGATCAGAGAGAAATCGGTAGAGTTGGTCAACTGCATTTGATGGAAATCTTGAATTTAGCCCAAAACTGCTTTTTTTCACCATGTTTGGTGATGTGGAGCCAGATTTTGAGCTTGGTGAATAACCCCATGGTTTACACAAGGGATGCATTGGCCCAGAGCTGCAGATGTTTCTTTTTTTCTGATGGTCATTAAGCGCTCGAGGCCCCGGTGTCTCTTATAGTAAATAATCCCTGTAATGTGGGAGAATAAAGTGAAACCATTACCCGGTATGATTTGAATTTCACACAAACGGAGAAAATGAAAACTGCTGAATAGAAGAATTTTTCTTTTTACTTGTTGAGTTTTCACCTTTTTGTATTTTTGCAGTTTTTGGCGTGGGGTCTAGTCACTAAGGGCGCAGTATACATGGTGCGGCCTTCCACCTGCAGTAATGTAGGGGTTAAAGGCGCTCGAGTAACAGGCAGTAATACTTGCTGTGTGTACCTGTCACATATTGATAAAGAGCAAAGTGTAAATCACTCGCAGCATAGCATTACCTAACAATGGAAAAAACTTCCCTGCCTTATCGGCCAGACACTGTATAAGATAGCGGCACGCTGGGCCGTCTTACCTGCGCTGATCTGTCTGTACTGAGGGAAAAGGGTCATAAAGAGGGAGAGGACATAACCACCTGATGTTATCTCTGCGCTACCTGGAACACCATGTACAGGAGTGTTTGCTGAGCGCACACACGTTTATTGATCTATATATCATTTTATTACAACCTGCAGCGTTATGAGGTGAGCGGCGTTATCGGTCGAGAGGTGGGACCCTTGGACTGCTTCGTACAGGCATGGAGCGGCCATCCAGACAGCTCATTGGCCCTGGAGGAAATCTGCTTGGCGTCGCCAGGAAGCGGCTGAACTGGTTGCAGACCTCTGGACTTTGATACTGGACTTAATATGCTGTGGGAGGGTGAATGGTGCTCCAAGTGCACCACCATAAATATACCCGTCCTCTGGCCCCTGCCTGGCGCTGAAGGTAGTAAACTTTGTTAAAGGTGTCAATCTGATTCCCAATTAATTCTAAATATTTCACACCCTTGGATAAAGGGCATGCTCACTAAGCAGTGAATTCATGGGGGGGGGGGTTGTGGTTTACAGCCCAATCTGTGCTGAGTACTCCTGTAAAATGATAGACACTCAACACCAGGATATTAAAAGATGAGTGGTTTGGTCCACCAAAATGGACCTGGGCGACATTTCAACCCCACCGCATCCTTGTCTTGACCCTCTGGTAGGATCGAGATCTTTGGTGGAATAAATAATTAATGTTATATCCTGTTGCTGCGTGTCTACTATTGTTCCACATAGTCTGTGGGAGGGGAGGGATCCCTATGGCTACACGGCCAGGTACAGCAGCATGTACGTACTGGGCTGAATACCAGGGCTGGCGCAATCTTCCGATTCTGCAGATCACTCGCAATCCTGATTCATTGCTCGGTGAATATGGTGGGATTTATTTTTTTTCTATATATTGTATCATTCCAGTACATGTTTTGTGGACACACAATAAAAGGGTTAACGCTGGATGATTGTGTGTTTTTTTTTTTTGTGGCAGTAAGATGTATCACCTCACAGGCTGATGTGCAGCAGAGGGTGACATGTAGGTCTATTCAAAGAAAGGTTAAACTCCGGAGAAATGAAAATTCTAGGTCAAAATAGCCAAAGCAGAAAAATTCTCCCATTTGTCACTTTCCAAATCGGCTATTTGGTCTAGATTCTTTTCTCCTGGTTTTCACCTTTCTTTGAATAACCCTGATGTTTTTTCCTGTCAGTTTACTCTTGTAGAAGCTTCTTCCCTCCAGGCCCATTAAACCTTTAGGGCACAGCGCCGTGCAACTCCATGCTCACTCACCGGCACAACATGTAGTTTAACAGATACCTAAAGCTGTCAGACACTCAGTCCTATTGGTATGCAGCTAGGCATCATGGGAAGAGAATCCAAAAAGTAAAGCGTGGGCAGCACAGGTATGCCAACCCCACAAGATGATCATGTAATGATTCTGTCAGGATGTTACATTCCTGTCTTTCTCTGGCACCTTTAGTCAGGAATATACCTATGCTGCCCTGATTGTGTTTATTACGCTGTTGGGGACGCACTGGGGTGCAGCAGGTACTTCGACTGACTGGAGGCCGTCCCTGCGCCCACTTGTTCTTGGGTTTGTGCAGCATGGGAAGAGGCAACTGTGTCAGCGCCACTGGCTGTGGCATTACCTGGTGGACTCGGATACACCATACGATCACAAACCCTGTAGCTTTGAGTTACTGTGTATCATGTTTATACCTTTTATAATGAACACCGATTGGCAACTCTCCCCAATATCCATCCTGCCACCCCAGTGCCTCATCATGGAAAGTAACCCAGGGTTTGGCATAACATAACCATTACCCATAAAGCAATTCAATGCATAATGACAGTCATCACCCAGAGGCTTTAACCCCTTATGTAAATGACATTCAGCCAGACTCGACACCCCAAATCACGTGCAGAATAATGAAGACACATTAGGAACTTTTCACTTTTTTATTCTTAAAAATGCTGTAAAAATGATCATATAAAAAAAGTTTGAGCATGCTCATTTCTCTCCCCCCTCCCCCATTATCTACAATATAAGAGGACTTTAACTTTCCTGTAAAATCCCTTTTACAAAAACTGTACCATAGCTGCATCATCTGTAAAGAGTATAGAAAAAACACAAAGCTTCAATACAAAAATAATTTAAGGAAATGGGGAGATGGCTTTTAGCTTTTTTGATCTGGTGGAGGGAAGGGGGGGGATATATATCTATTTTCAGAGATGGCACAGTCATTTAGCTACACATTCATTAATAACGAAACTGAGGACCAGCACAATTTCAGCTTGGCACGATGCGCTCGGTGCTGTACGTCCAGCTACAGATTGGCACTTCAGGCAGCTGGGATACAGGGACACCCTCTTAATTTAAAAAAAGGCACGTTTCTGAAGGGCTGGCACAGGCTTCCTGGCATGTATGAGATGTGCCAGGATCAGGCAGGTAGAGAGTGGCGCGGTTTGCTTTAAGGCAGAGAAATGGAAGCTGTCAGTACCGATTGCCAGTGAGCCGTGCCATCAGGATCAAAAGTGCATTGCAGGGCACCGCCGGTCCATGGCATGCCACGCTCTCATCACCTCGGCAACGGGCATGATACCCATCCCAGCATTGTAATCCTCTAGGCACTGCATGCCCACCCAACAGTAACCCACAGCTGTAGTCGTGGGGGCCACCAGTAGCATGCAGCCCCCCGGCACACAGGCTGGCGGTCACTCAGTCCGTTTCAGAGCGCGGCATCACTTCACAACAGTCTTGGGTTCATATTGCACGATAATAATAAAATATATATATCTGTAGGTATAAAAAGTGAATGTCTGTGGCTCAGTCTCGGTTTGGGAGTGGGGGGGCTCCGCTCCATGGCCGCCCCCTCCCCTGGCACATGCTGGCGAGGTATTGGTATGGTGATTGTCCTGGGCTGCGCGGCGGCAGCGCGTTACCGGCAGTCGATGCCCCCCAGGCTGGCCATGAAGTTGGCGGTGCTGGCGGTGGGGGGCAGCTGCTTGAAGAAGTGGCGCAGGTTGCCCAGGTCGCGGCTGAGCAGCTCGATGCGCTTGTGCAGCTTGTCGTTCTCGGAGGAGAGTTCCAGCAGCTTCTGCTGCATGTCGATGTTGCGGCGCTTGGCCTTGTCGCGGCTCTTGCGCACGGCGATGTTGTTGCGCTCGCGCCGCTGCCGGTACTCCGGGCTGTAGCGGTCCATGTTCTTCTTGGAGGAGCGCTCCTTGGAGCCCGCGGGGGCGCGGCCTGTGGGGGAGGGGCAGGCCGAGCTGGTGGAGCTGCAGGGCTCCGGGGAGGTGGGCGGTGTGGGCTGCAGGCTGACGCTGGTCTGGGCGCAGGCGGCGATCTGCAGGTGCAGCGAGGAGGACAGCTCGCTGTCGGTCCAGTCGGGCTCCCGCTTGAGGTGGGGCAGCTGGCTCTTGGGGGGGCCCTGGAAGGCGGAGGGGGCTAGCAGCCCGCTCAGGTAGTCCTGGCCGCCCTCCCGCTCGCCTGGCTTGTGGCTGCTGTTGAAGAGGTCGGCGAAGAGCTCGTCGTGGCACAGCTCCAGCGGCGGCACCGCAGACATGGAGTCGATGTACGAGCTGAAGTCTATGGCGCTCTCATCGTCGTAGATGGCCGGGGCGGCGCTGAGCTCGGCCAGGTGTGCGCCTCCCGCAGGGGGCTCCTCGCACATGGCTCTCGGCTTGCAGGGCCCCGGGGAGCCGCTCACTCCGTGCCGCTGCTGCTCGTAGAAGTTGGCGGAGTCCATGCACCAGCCGCCCGCATAGGGGGACACGCAGCGCGGCTCCGAGCTCATCGACAGGGCGCTCATCGGGCTCCGCTGCTCCGGCGCTGGATCTGCGTCTGTCCCGGGCTGTCAGTGAGCTCCGGGTTGTGCGGCTCGGGCTGTCAGTGAGCTCCGGGCGGTGCGGCTCGGGCTGTCAGTGAGCTCCGGGCGGTGCGGCTCGGGCTGTCAGTGAGCTCCGGGCGGTGCGGCTCGGGCTGTCAGTGAGCTCCGGGCTGTGTGTGTGTGTCGCTGTTCACGCTCTGTCAGTTGGAGCTGTGTGTAGCCTGGTCGCCGCGCTTTCTTGTTTATATACCGCTTGACCACGCCTCCCCGTGACGCACGTTGACGTTCTCTTCCTGGGAGGGCGCGGGCTGCTCTAGGCTTCACCTTCTGATCGTTAACCCCTTCCGCTGCCTCGTATTTTTCATTAACCCTTTCTGCTACATCTCGCTGATCATTAACCCTTTCTACTGCCACGCGCTGATCATTAACCCCCTTCTGCAGCCTCTTGCTGATCATTAACCCCTTCCACTGCCTCGCGCTGATCATTAATCCCTTATGCAGCCTCTCGCTGATCATTAACCCCTTCCACTGCCTCGCACTGATAATTAACCCCTTATGCAGCCTCTCGCTGATCATTAACCCCTTCATAAGCATTCGGCGTGTGTAAGTGATCCTCTGCAATCCTTACAGAAAGCTGGCCCCGGTGTAACAGCAGCTCCTCAGTGACCCCCCCCCCCTCTCCCCCATAGTGTGCCCTGAGCAGGGAATGGCTGAAATACAGGCACTTTATTATCCGGATTATAAATCGAGTCTCCAGATGTTTTGGAACTTCATTTCAGGTCCTGGTTGCATTGCCTGAGCCTCATGGGAATTGTAGTTGCAAAACATCTGGAGAGATGTGTTTTTTTTTAACCTTTGCTTTAGGTGAGGGTCTGTTAACCCTTTCCATGCTGCCTGCTCTGCGCTCCGGTTGTGTCACTCCGCGCTGTTCTGGCTGGGATGGAGCACAGCGCAGACTGTTTTTTTTTTTTTTTGGGGCAGGTAATGCTATAAAAGCCTAAATTAATTTGCATTTCCCTGTGAGTCTCGTGCGATTCCCGGATCAGTGATTAACCCGGGTGATGCTGTGTGCGGCCGCCACCACGAAAAGGTGTTAAATGTGCGCACCTCACCTGACAGGTGTTTATTAGCTGCGCTGTCAGCGCCTCTGTGACCTTTCCTCTGCTCCATGGAAATCACACTGACTCACAGGGTGGCAGAAAAACCCAGATTAACTGCGTCCTCCACTATCCGCTTAGTCCGGCACGCCGTGTTCCCGGGTGTTACGTAATAAACACAGGCGTGACGCAGACCGCTGGGATCTTTACTCTCACTTTTGGGGAAGTCGAGCATTAACTCTTGTGTCCCAATAACTAACGGGCACCAAGGACCTGTCTGAGCATTAATGCCGCGATCAGCCAGGGGTAACGCAGCGCGCGTTCACATATACACATCGTCATTCACCCTTTCAGTGCCAGAGCAGAAAACAGTTCACACAAAAGAACTGAAATAAACTTTTTATTTGTTATGTTTCAAGAAGGAAACTACTCGCAGGACCCTGGTAGTGGCTGGTTATTAAGCGAGGATATTCTGGAGAGACGTCGAGTGCAGCCATGGGTAAGTCCCCACTAACCCAAGCCTGGCTTGACCTGTCTAAGGAGCGCTCTGCCCTCGCCAGCCTGGGCCAGGCTGGAGTTAGGCCTGGCATCCCTTGGTGACTGACACCAAACTGGCCACTGGCATTAAGCTGAAGGGATCCATGCCCTGGCGATGGGACAAAGTTTGCAAGATCAGCTATATTTTGTAGGACCCCTATATCCGCTATGGTGATGGGCGGCACATGAAAGTGCTCCCCTGCAGTGTGCAGAATTCATGTGCTTCAGGAGGGTTATAAATTCATTAATAAAGGCGACGTGCTTTCCTTCCTGCATCTTATGAATTCCACACGTTACAGGGGAGCGCTTTTCATGTGCCGCACATTAGCATGAAGACGTTGTATGTGTGATGGGAAATCTGGCTTCTCTCACAGAGAGAGGAGCTCCGTGTATCCCCTGGGCCACGTGTGCTCGTCCTGCTCCAGCTGATGATCTGTGCTTGGCATCTTTAAGTCGCTGCGGTCCCCCTCGCCATTGGCTCCACGTCATGGCAGGGGATACAGTAGCGGGACTTTGCAGCCAGGAAGGTGTTAACGGAGCGTTGATCCCATAAATCCCCGTCTGGTAATTGAGTACAGAGGCCGCAGCTTCTCCGCTTTGCAGGGAGTAAAATGCTTCCAGGCTCCTTGGTGCCAGCAGAATGCTCTGCCCTCAGCTCCTCTTTCCCCAGCTTGTGTTTATAGAGCTTTTTCTCCTTAACTGTCTCAGTCTTCAAGACTTCAGTTCAAAGTAATACCCCCCCCCGTAAGTGCAGCAGAAATGACAGCAGAGACGCAGTAATGCTTTTGAAGTCGGACACTAAATGTTGCCCAAATTACTTTTTCCCCCTCATTTTCTTTGACGTTGGTGGGATGGATCCCATTAGTTGGGGCTGCAGCTCTTTATGAGAGTCGTCTCTTTGCTCCCCTCAATTATATAACCTGAGATGTCATAAAAATGGGGGGGCACTGCCGCGTCCTGGGCCTCTTAATAGTGACTAAGGTGTTTCCTGATGTAATTGGCCGCGCGTGTACATTTCTCTCTTCTAGGGAACGAATGAGGCGTGATACACTGTAACGCGTCTCGGGGCATAGCACCCATCACACACAGCTATTCACTGCCTGTCAAGGGCTGACTGTGATGGGAGTTGGAGTCGTGTTTGTGAGGAGCGCTGGAGGCTGCAGCTTCGTGACCCAATGATTTGTCATATTGATCTGTAAACCCGCGTCACACAAAAAGATGAGACTGAAAAGTTTAACAAGTCGGTGGCGAATATTCTACCACTAAGTGACCCAAGAACAAACCGGCAGCAAAACGTCACCCGACTGTAACGTGCGGAGTAATGTGCATGTGGGGTATAATGCGTAACAGTACTGGGGTCTGTGCAGTGCGTGTTTACACCGTGTTGTAGGAAAATTAACAGGGCTATTCAGAGAAAGGTGAAACTCAGGAGAATGACTGGAGAAGTGAAAATTCTGGGTCAAAATAGCCGAACCAGAAAAACTCTTCCATTTATCTCACTTTCCAAATCGGCTATTTGGTCTAGATTGTTCTCTTCTCCTGCCAATTATCCTGAGTTTCACCTCTCTCTGAATAACCCTGTATGAATATGATTTAAAAGGAGGGCATAAAAAAAGTGCAAACCTGTTCCCTCCGTGCGCCCAGACGGCTCCCCGCTGCGGAGACTGACTCCCCGGGAACGTCTGCCTCCCTCATTATCAGGATTGGGATGTGATTAGGAAGACAATGTGTATTATTGATAAGCCGAGGCCTCGCTATCACACAGGCTATCACACAGGCTATCACACAGGCTATCACACAGGCTATCACACGCTATCACACAGGCCCATCATTCACCACTATTCAACCAAATAGCACACACACCTAAACATGTAAAATAAATGCATTGTGGTGGCAGTGTATGGTCTCCGTGGCCGGCCCTGTGCGGTTTGGTATATGTTGGAGCTGATCAATCGCTTTGATCACGACTGGATGTGGAGGGAAATGATAAGTAGTAACATTGATGCTGGAATGAGCGGTGGGTAATCAGACGAGAGCGGCTCACCCTCAATCTGCTCACTATTATAACTCTTACCTTCCTATATAGAAGCAGCATCTCCTGCAGAGCTTTAGCAGAGCATCAGACAATGGACACTAGAAGTGGAAAGGCCGGGTCCTGCTCAGGTGAGGGAACAACCAGACGCCATGGATCCCATCTATTAGTGCAAGGCTTTCCATCTAGCGCAGTATAAGACATTCCGGCTGCAGTGTATCACCGCTGTGACGGCACCAGAGAATCCTTGGTTGGTTTTTCAAAGAAAGCGCAGATTCCCAGCTCAGGGCCCTATTCTATCCCTGTTATAAACGTAAGCAGAGCCATTAAACTCTATGGAGATTTTACATTTACCACAGCTCTGGTTAAGTTTACACCGAGCTTGGAATAGAGCCCCCAGTTGGCTGTTTTTGTTATTATTATTTGGCCGTTGTATCAAGGCCGGGCTTTGTGATTCCACATCACTCATATTATAATTATTAAACCAGCCGATGCATTACCAGTATCAGCTCTCCCCCAATTTACCACAACCATTACAATTCTATATAAAGAGCCAACATATTCCGAAGCGCAGTATAAAAGAAGAGTGAGACACAGACCGGTGGGATAAAAGGACCCTGCTCAGGTGAGCTTACGATTATCATTATTATTATCCTCATTTATGTAGCACCCACCGTTTTCGAAGCGCTCTGTCACACAATGACACATAATACACATTGCCCATCACGGCTGCGGATTCATGGAAGCCCCTGGTTGGCACAATTTAAATATCGTAAGCGCCCCCCAAATGTTAAGATGTCCACATGTCCGATCAAAACAGATTTTATTTTGCCATCTGCGTTATTAATGTAGGTGACCTTCTCGTAGTGATGTGGACCGACGTGTCCGAGTCCTTACATGTGTCACTTCTCAGAAAACTGTATTTTTTTTTCTTTAACGAGTCTGTTTTCTTTGCAGGGAAATTCCCTGGTTTAACTGGTCCTGCAGCTTAAGTCCTCTCTGTGTATCCCTGTGTGTGACATTCCTAAGGATGGAAAGCCAGCGGAATCTAGCGCCATCTCCTGCCCGGTGCTGATAGCGCATCGGATGGAGGTAAACCTGAACTAGGCGGTTTGAGACTTTAGAAAAATGGAAGAAAAATAAAAACGTTTTGTCACAGGAAATGACACTATGCGGGTTATTCAAGGAGCTCTGAATTGTGCCCGAAAAGTAACCGAACAGTGAAAATCAGCGTACGGTTACCTTTCCTGGCCATTCGGCTATTCAGAGAGCAGGCAATTCACCAAATCCTGGCGAATTGCCTGCACATACGGTGCCTGTTCGGTGCCTGTTCTAGGGCAGTGAAATCCCCATAGAGAAGCAATGCTTCATCTATTCAGAGAACAAAAAACAGCAGTGAAAAGTTGCCGAAATGCCCTGCTGTTCAGTGGTTTCATTCGACAGGTTTATTCAGCCAAATCCCATAGGCTTCAATGTTAAAAATATTCCCATTTTAATTCAATATCTAATAAACCGTTGATTATTTTATTCTGCAGTAAAGAGTCTCTTAATTTATATATTTTTTAGGATCTGTTGGGGAAAATTTTTCCCCCAAAAAATGCCATTTTTTTTCCTTCTTTAAACGTTTTTTCATTTTTCTGTAACAGCCCTTTTATTATCATTCATTGGATCTTTATATGTAAATTCCAAGCATTTTCGTTCAGTAGTGTTTTTGCAAACAGCGTCTCAAAAGTCAATCTTTCAAGCAAACATTTTTTTTTTTTTCCACCTCATTCGTCTGCGTGTCGGGTTTTTCCGGCGGCTGCTCTGTGCTGTGATCAGTGGCTGGTGGGGTTATTCCAGCTGTTTCTGCGGTTTTCGGTGAGTGTTTGGTGGGTTTTGCAGTGAGTGTTCATCGGGTTTGCTGCGGGTTTTCCCTACAGTACGGCGGCCGTGTGGTGCTTGTTGTATACACCGCAGGGTTGGCGAACTAGGATTGCCGAATCGTGCCGAATTGCAGGGAACGAAAAGTCACTGAACGTGCGGAGACTTTTCGATTCTCTTTGTCCCCATCATACAGGGTTATTCAGAGTAACCCGTTGGAGTTTGGCACCGGATTCTTGTCTGCGCTTACTGTGACAAGCGTTCAGAGAAAAATTATATCATATAAAATAATTCAGTTTTCCATTCATAAGAACCTACTAAAGTGGTAAATTTATTTATAAAGTATTTTACCCGGAAGGATACATAGAGATTTTTCTTGTTTTCAAGTATGTCCTGGGTTCAAAAACATTGAAATGTTACAGAAATACAAAGTAATAAAATGCAAAATATTAAAAACAACACAAATATACAGATTAACAGAAAATAAATATATTCACTGTCAGGATTATTCAAAGAGATCTGAATTGCTGGAGAAAGGTAACCGAACGCTGAAAATCAGCGTTTGGATAGCCGAATGGCCAAGAAAGGTAACCGGAGAGCAGGCAATTCCCAAAATCCTGGCGAATTGCCTGCACATACGGTGCCTGTTCGGTGCCTGTTTCGAGGGCAGTGAAATCCCCATAAAAAAGCAATGCTTCGTCTATTCAGGCTAGGGTCAGACGAGCGTGATTTCTACGGACTGTACGTCCGTGCAGTACGGATATCGTCAGTACGGATGACGCAGTAGTGGTCACACAGTCCGTTTTTTCACTGAAGTTATTTTTGACGGATGTAGGAGGGAAAAATAAATTACAATGAAAAAACATTCTGTCCGTCAAAAATGCTGGGCGTATAAATGCAGTCTGTCTGACCTCGCTCCATCACTCACACACAAAGCTATGCGGACGTTGTGGACGTGGCGCACTCCGCACGTCCGTTCTAGCAGTATTACGTTCTTGCCTAACCTGCGTCTGTTTGCAGCGTCCGTCAGCCCCCGCACTTCTGTGCGGACGTACTTCGTGTTTGGGGCTCCATTTAACACAATTGTATGCTATCACGGACGTACTTATGTGCGGCAACACGGACGTTAACACTGCGTTCGTCTGACCCCAGCCTCAGAGAGCACAAACCAGCAGTGAAAGGTTCCCCTAGTGCCCTGTCATTCGGTGGTTTCATTCGACAGGTTTATTCAGGAGAATCCCATAGGCTTCAATGTTAAAAATATTCCCGTTTTAATTCAATATCTAATAAACCGTTCATTACGAATTCTGCAGTAAAGAGTCTCTATATTTATAGATTTTTTAGGAAATTTTAAGCATTTTTGTGGATTTTTTTTAACTTATTTTTTCTGTAACAGCCCTTTTTGTTATCATTCATTGGACCTCATATGTAAATTTCAGACATTTTCGCTCAGTAGTTTCTTTGCAAACAGCGTTTCAATCATTCAAGCAAACTGTTTCTAATTTATTCACTGTCTTCTTCTGCGCTGTTGGCTTTTTCCGGAGGCTTCGCTGCGTGTGATTGGCTCCTGCTCGGGTTTTTCCGGAGTCTTCGACGGGTTAATCCAGATGTTTTTGCGGGTTTTCGTCGTGCATTCGCCGGGGTTTTCGGCAGCTTTTCCCTGCACTTCGACAGCCCTGTGGTGCTTGCTGAATTCACCGCAGGGTCGTCGAAATGGGATTGCCGAATCGCACCGAATTGAAGAGAACGAAAAGCCACCGAACGTGCGGTGACTTTTCGAATCTCTTTGAATAACCCTGTATGTTACATGTTTACAGGTCCAGGCTACATTTTTCAAATTAAATTAGGTTAAAAATGAGAGGTTTTTTTAGAATCTGGTGTGCGTTAGATTCTCCCCTGCCTTGTGGCGAGCTGTGATTACATCTTCATAACGGATTGATCCTGTATCCATCAATCCAGACGATTTAAAGGAGGCACTTCTTGATATTTTATGCCTATATTATATTGCTAGTGAGCAGAAAGAGGTTTTTGAGGGTCCTGAGAATGAACAACGGCACTAGTGGCCTGCTCTACGGTGGGGCCCGCTCAGGTCTCACTACATTGTAGCTCGATTGTGCCTTTACAGGGACGAATGCTCCATATGCAAATCAGATTGTTACACCCAGAAAGGGTGGTCAGTGCTGAAATGCCAAGGACGTCATCCCTGCACAAGAGATGCAGCAACCCCCCCCTTTTCACTCACTATATTATATATTCGAGATCATGGCTGGAAGTGTCACATGGCTTCTGGACACATTTTATTGTGGAAAATGAGAAGCAGAGTAATACTGTGTAAGAATGCTGTCAGTCCTTGTGAGTGGGAATTACTATAGATCGATACTGAGCAGTGATCTCCTCCCCCTAATAATGTTGTGTTACACTGTGCCGCTCCGCAAAGGTACGAACATCTCTACGCTCACAAGGACAATATCACAGAATATATTAGAAATCCACAGTATATTACACCGCTTATTAATTACTTTCAACCTGTGCTTTTTAGCATAAACGCTCACTCCGTGTAACGGATTTCCTATGTTTGTTTGCTTTGCATGTCTTATTCTGTTTGATGAAGGTCTCTTTAATCTCTTTTCCATTTCTCATAAATTTCCATGTTAAAGGGCCACTACCACCAAAAAAAGAAATGTCCTCATACAGGGTAATTCAGAGAGAGGTGAAAACCATGAGAATGGCTGGAGAAGTGAAAATTCTAGGTCAAAATAGCCGATTTGGAAAGTGAGATAAATGGGAGAATTTTTCTGGTTGGGCTATTTTGACCTAGAGTTTTCACTTCTCCAGTCATTCTCCTGGTTTGCACCGCTCTCTGAATAACCCTGATATTGTTTATCTTATGTTGTTGATATCGTACAAGTGTTTTGTTTTTCTCTCGTTTGTTTAGTTAAGAAAATATTTTACTCTGTGTGTCACTGGGTACATCCATTGTGTGATCTTTTGTGTTGTAAACTGCCCTCCACCCCAGTATCTTTACATCACGTGGTCCTCTCTCCCACTGGTCTGTTTGTTGAACTTGTATGTATTTTTTGTTGTTCTTTCTCACCCATTGTACAGCGCTATAGAACTTGTTTGCGTTTTTATAAATACTTGTAATTGAAACTAATGTTGTGGTTTTGGCCATATGATGGAGTCTATTGGTCAGGCAGCTGATTTGCATCATTGTATTGTGTGGGATGTATTCAAAGGACATCACTAGGTGGTAGACTAGAAGTCTTTTAATCTCCTGGTTTTATCTCCTTCAGATGCCATCTCTTATCTCGGGTAGCTTGTAGAACAATAGCTTTAGCGAAACGTTCCCTCCTCCCTCATTAAATGGTACATATTGTAGATTAAATAAACAAGAGCCACAAAACAAAGTTTTTGGTAAATATTGCATCATGGAAAAAATCCAGAAACTATAACCCAGAGACAAAATACCTAATTCTATTTTTCCGTTTTACATGCACTTACTTCAGACAAAGTATAAAACAGATGCTGATTTTTTTTTAAGTGATTTTATGTGTAATTCACGAGTGATGTCCCCTTAAAGCGGTGTCATGTGCAGAGTGTCTGCTCCTCGTAGCATCTCACCAGCAGGTTATTCCAAGAGGTGGGGAACTGCACCCTCTGCTGCTTCAGGTTGGTATGTAACCTTGCATTTTGTGCCTAAATCTGTTTAGTTCTAATCCCCATAGAAAGTAATGCATACCGGATACTTCCAGGGGATGCTGCTGCGCTTTTCTTTTTTTCTCTCCACATTTCTAATTAATTTCCACATAGATAATAAAAGAAAGGTGATCAATGCTTCCCTTTTCCTATATACTGCATCTTATCTGTGACCAAGTACTTGACATTCAGCTGCAACATTTCTCTTATCCAAATAACCCCTTCTTTTAGATGAGCAAACAAAAAGACAGACATTCCAGGGGCCATATTCCAAGTCATGTTTAATCTAATCCAAGGCTCAGGTTAACACATGCTCTGGTAACCTTACCAATGGAAATACTTTATATATGACTTGGAATATGGCTTTCTGATGGGTCTGGTCACAGGAAAAATATATAATCTGGAAGGGTTGTGTATTAAAGGACCACTACTGCCAAAAAATGAAATGTCTCTTGTAAGTTGCCACAACACAAAATAAGAGAAATACAAAGTACATGAATGTTTAGTTAAGAAAATATTTTACTCTATATGTGTCACTGGGTGCATCCAATGTGATCTTTCGTGTTGTAAACTGCCCCCCCATATATTTCCATCACTTGCTCCACACTGTGTGGTAATGGCCATAGAATGGAGTGAATAGGACAGTGATTGACTCCAATCATTGTATTATGTGGGATGTATTCAAAGGTCGTACTGGCTGGATGGAATAGAGGTAACATCATTGCTCTATAACCGTTGAGACCCAGGTTGTCTGACCCCGGCCAGAGCAGCTCTCGATTTAAGTGTTCTTGGGCAAGACACCTAACGGTACATACTTGCCTACCACACAATATCGGCCGTGGAGTCCAGTGGTAACGTCTCTGCCCTATGACCCCCAGCCCGCTCCCTAAGGTCAAACAGTGACCTGCGCCTAGCTTCTCCCCGCATCACCTCTTCCCATGATAGACTGCAGGATTTCTCACGCGCAGCCCCCACTCTCTGGAACGCTCTCCCTCGTACTGTCAGACTTTCCCCTAACTTCTCTTCCTTCAAATGCTCCCTGAAAACGTTCCTATTTAGGGAAGCCTACCACCCAACTCACTGACGCAACCATCAATCACTCTCACCTTACAGTCCTCTCCTCTTGTTTCCAACCTCAACCCTCCCAGATTGTGAGTTCCTACGGGAATAGGGCCCTCATCTCCTCCTGTACTGTTTGTCAAATGTTGTTCAATGTATTGTAACCCTGTCTATACTGTGTTTATTGTACAGCGCTGCGGAATATGCTGGCGCTTTATAAATAAAGAATAAGAATAATAATATGACTGTGGAGAAGCAAGTCAAATCCCGTTCAGCACATCCCTCCAATACAACTGTGGAGAAGCAAGTCTCAACTTTACGAGAAGCGGGTTCAACCTAACCACCAGGTTGCTGATCTACAATCATGGAAAGACGACTGGATCCCACTCAGAAGACGCCACCAGCGAGTGTCCTTGGGCAAGACACCTAACGATATGGATGTGCCTACCTCGCAAAATACTTGTACATCTCCTAGATTGTAAATTCCCTTGGAAACAGGGTCCCCCTGAATAAGGTCGTATCATCCATGTGTGGTATTCTAATGTATCAACTCCTTGTACACTGATCTTGTAAAGCGCTGCGGAATATATGGCGCTATATAAATAAAGGATAATAATAGAAGGTCATCACCAGAGGGTAGATTAGAAGTATTTTAAGCTCCCTGTCATATGTCATTCAGCCTTCTTTAAACATTCACTCCTCCACTGTTTACTTTAAGTAAGGCTGCTGTCAGACGAGCGTAGTGTTCACGTCCGTGATTGCGCCTAAAAGTACGTCCGTGATAGCATGACAGGAAGCCCATTGGAGCCTGACACATGAAGTACGTCCGCACTGAGGCTAGGGTCAGAGTGGGGCAGTCGGAACGCGCGTGCAGACGCACTAAATCACGGCGGCAGTAGCAGCACATAACGGCCAATGACGGCCAATATATGCAGTACGTGCGTACAAAAGTGCGCCGACACCACGCAACCAGCAAATGAACGCATTTTTATCAGAACGTGAAACCGCTGCTACTGACGTACAAAGTGCGCTGCGGCCGCATAGCAGCGTGTGTGCGTGATTAGGAGATGTCAGACGCTGCTAGTGTGCGGCCAACATAACGTTCAAACAGCCGGATTTCCCTAGACTTCTTTTTACCCCACCGTCATGAAATACGTCCAGAATTGCGCATCGTCTGACCACTTAAGCGTATTCCGTGAAAAAATGCGTGCGCACGCATCGACGTACATTTTGACGGTGGCTGCAGAAAATGCGCTCATCTGTCCCTAGCCTAAACTGCAGACGCACAACGGCCGCGGCCCACGGACGCAAGAACGTACAACCGCTAGAACGGCCGCACAAAGTGCGCTGCGTCCGCAACGTCCGCATAGCTTTGTGTGTGAGTGATGGAACGTGGTCAGACGGACTTCATTTATACGTCCAGCATTTTTCACGGACAAAATGGTTTTGCTTTTTAATTTATTTTCCCTCCTACATCCGTCAAAATATATACGTCAGTGAATAAACGGACTGTGTGGCCACTACTGCGTCTTCCGTACTGACGTACGTCTGTGTGCAAGGACGCACAGTCCGTAGAAATCACGCTCGTCTGACCCTAGCCTAAAACCTCTGCACAGATTTTGGTAAATGGGAAAAATCCACAAAATGGAAACAAGATAAAAAAAATTACTTTATTTTTCCTTTTTACAAGCAATTACTTCAGACAAAACAAAAAAACAGCAGCATGTGGTTTTGTTTGTAATGCACACATTATCCAGTTACAGCTCATGTAAGGGGTAGTGTCCCTCAACCTTTGCTTTACTGTCTTCCATTATTGTGCTTTTGTTTTTTGTGTTCTTTTCTATAGAGTGATTATAATCACTCAGTCTACTACTGTTACTTGAAGCCATTTGACTATTTTACATCTGTACAGGGCCGGTGCTGCCGCTAGACCAGCAAGGTGGGCACCTAGAGCGCAGTGCCCGCCTAGGGCGCAGCCTTCCTGACCAATTAAAAAAATTAATTGGCCGTGGGGCAGCCTGGGGCGGCCGCGTGCTGCAGCCCGCCCCGATATGTGCCGGCGTCAAGGAGACGGAGGCATGGACTTGGTGCTTCCAGCTTCCTGCACCAAGTCCACGCCTCCGTCTCCTTGACGCCAGCGGCGACGCCAGCACGTATTGGGTCTGGCTACGAGGAGGTGGAGGAAGAAGGAGACGGCACTGGAGCGGCAAATATCCATGTGTGAGCTGGGACAGAAATATCCATGTGTGAGCCTGGGGGCAAATATCATGTGTGAGCCTGGGGCAAATATCCATGTGTGAGCTGGGGCAAATATCCATGTGTGAGCTGGGGCAAATATCCATGTGTGAGGCTGGGGCAAATATCCATGTGTGAGGCTGGGGCAGATATCCACGTGTGAGCCTCTGGGCAAATATCCATGTGTGAGCCTGGGGCATATCTCCATGTGTGAGCTGGGGAAATATATCCATGTGTTAGCTAGGGCAAAATATCCATGTGTTAGCTAGGGCAATATATCCATGTGTGAGCTGAGGAAATATCTCCATGCCATATGTTAGCTGGGGCAATATCTCCATGCCATGTGTGCGCTGGGGCAATATCTCCATGTGTGAGCTGGGGGCAATATCTCCATGTGTGAGCTGGGGCAGATATCCATGTTTGAGCCTGGGGCATATATCCATGTGTGAGCTGGGGCAATATCTCCATGTGTTAGCTAGGGCAATATCTCCATGTGTGAGCCTGGGGCAATATCTCCATGTGTTAGCTAGGGCAATATTTCCATGTGTGAGCTGGGGCAATATCTCCATGCCATATGTTAGCTGGGGCAATATTGCCATGCCATGTGTGAGCTGGGGCAATATCTCCATGTGTGAGCTGGGGCAATATCTCCATGTGTGAGCTGGGGCAATATCTCCATGTGTTAGCTAGGGCAATATTTCCATGTGTGAGCTGGGGCAATATCTCCATGCCATATGTTAGCTGGGGCAATATTGCCATGCCATGTGTGAGCTGGGGCAATATCTCCATGTGTGAGCTGGGGCAATATCTCCATGCCATATGTTAGCTGGGGCAATATTGCCATGCCATGTGTGAGCTGGGGCAATATCTCCATGTGTGAGCTGGGGCAATATCTCCATGTGTGAGCTGGGGGCAAGATCTCCACGTGTGAGCTGGGGCAAGATCTCCACGTGTGAGCTGGGGGCAATATCTCCACGTGTGAGCTGGGGCAATATCTCCACGTGTGAGCTGGGGGCAAGATCTCCACGTGTGAGCTGGGGGCAAGATCTCCACGTGTGAGCTGGGGGCAATATCTCCACGTGTGAGCTGGGGCAATATCTCCACGTGTGAGCTGGGGGCAATATCTCCACGTGTGAGCTGGGGGCAATATCTCCACGTGTGAATGGGGCAGATATCTCCATGTGTTAGCTAGGGCAATATCTCCATGTGTGAGCTGGGGCAATATCTCCATGCCATATGTTAGCTGGGGCAATATCTCCATGCCATGTGTGAGCTGGGGCAATATCTCCATGTGTGAGCTGGGGGCAATATCTCCATGTGTGAGCTGGGGAAATATATCCATGTGTGAGCTGGGGAAATATATCCATGTGTTAGCTAGGGCAAAATATCCATGTGTGAGCTGAGGAAATATCTCCATGCCATATGTTAGCTGGGGCAATATCTCCATGCCATGTGTGCGCTGGGGCAATATCTCCATGTGTGAGCTGGGGGCAATATCTCCATGTGTGAGCTGGGGCAGATATCCATGTTTGAGCCTGGGGCATATATCCATGTGTGAGCTGGGGGCAATATCTCCATGTGTTAGCTAGGCAATATCTCCATGTGTGAGCTGGGGCAATATCTCCATGTGTTAGCTAGGGCAATATTTCCATGTGTGAGCTGGGGCAATATCTCCATGCCATATGTTAGCTGGGGCAATATTGCCATGCCATGTGTGAGCTGGGGCAATATCTCCATGTGTGAGCTGGGGCAATATCTCCATGCCATATGTTAGCTGGGGCAATATTGCCATGCCATGTATGAGCTGGGGCAATATCTCCATGTGTGAGCTGGGGCAATATCTCCATGTGTGAGCTGGGGGCAAGATCTCCACGTGTGAGCTGGGGGCAAGATCTCCACGTGTGAGCTGGGGGCAATATCTCCACGTGTGAGCTGGGGCAATATCTCCACGTGTGAGCTGGGGGCAAGATCTCCACGTGTGAGCTGGGGGCAATATCTCCACGTGTGAGCTGGGGGCAATATCTCCACGTGTGAATGGGGCAGATATCTCCATGTGTTAGCTAGGGCAATATCTCCATGTGTGAGCTGGGGCAATATCTCCATGCCATATGTTAGCTGGGGCAATATCTCCATGCCATGTGTGAGCTGGGGCAATATCTCCATGTGTGAGCTGGGGGCAATATCTCCATGTGTGAGCTGGGGAAATATATCCATGTGTGAGCTGGGGAAATATATCCATGTGTTAGCTAGGGCAAAATATCCATGTGTTAGCTAGGGCAATATATCCATGTGTGAGCTGAGGAAATATCTCCATGCCATATGTTAGCTGGGGCAATATCTCCATGTGTGAGCTGGGGGCAATATCTCCATGTGTGAGCTGGGGCATATATCCATGTGTGAGCTGGGGCAATATCTCCATGTGTTAGCTAGGGCAATATCTCCATGTGTGAGCCTGGGGCACATATCCATGTGTGAGCTGGGGCAATATCTCCATGTGTTAGCTAGGGCAATATTTCCATGTGTGAGCTGGGGCAATATCTCCATGCCATATGTTAGCTGGGGCAATATTGCCATGCCATGTGTGAGCTGGGGCAATATCTCCATGTGTGAGCTGGGGCAATATCTCCATGTGTGAGCTGGGGCAATATCTCCATGTGTTAGCTAGGGCAATATTTCCATGTGTGAGCTGGGGCAATATCTCCATGCCATATGTTAGCTGGGGCAATATTGCCATGCCATGTGTGAGCTGGGGCAATATCTCCATGTGTGAGCTGAGGAAATATCTCCATGCCATATGTTAGCTGGGGCAATATCTCCATGCCATGTGTGCACTGGGGCAATATCTCCATGTGTGAGCTGGGGGCAATATCTCCATGTGTGAGCTGGGGCAGATATCCATGTTTGAGCCTGGGGCATATATCCATGTGTGAGCTGGGGCAATATCTCCATGCCATATGTTAGCTGGGGCAATATCTCCATGTGTGAGCCTGGGGCACATATCCATGTGTTAGCTAGGGCAATATTTCCATGTGTGAGCTGGGGGCAATATCTCCACGTGTGAATGGGGCAGATATCTCCATGTGTTAGCTAGGGCAATATCTCCATGTGTTAGCTAGGGCAATATATCCATGTGTTAGCTAGGGCAATATTCCATGTGTGAGCTGGGGCAATATCTCCACGTGTGAGCTGGGGGCAAGATCTCCCGTGTGAGCTGGGGCAATATCTCCACGTGTGAGCTGGGGGCAATATCTCCACGTGTGAATGGGGCAGATATCTCCATGTGTTAGCTAGGGCAATATCTCCATGTGTGTGAGCTGGGGCAATATCTCCATGCCATATGTTAGCTGGGGCAATATCTCCATGCCATGTGTGAGCTGGGGCAATATCTCCATGTGTGAGCTGGGGGCAATATCTCCATGTGTGAGCTGGGGAAATATATCCATGTGTGAGCTGGGGAAATATATCCATGTGTTAGCTAGGGCAAAATATCCATGTGTTAGCTAGGGCAATATATCCATGTGTGAGCTGAGGAAATATCTCCATGCCATGTGTGAGCTGGGGGCAATATCTCCATGTGTGAGCTGGGGGCAATATCTCCATGTGTGAGCTGGGGCATATATCCATGTGTGAGCTGGGGCAATATCTCCATGTGTTAGCTAGGGCAATATCTCCATGTGTTAGCTAGGGCAATATATCCATGTGTGAGCTGGGGCAATATCTCCATGTGTTAGCTAGGGCAATATTTCCATGTGTGAGCTGGGGCAATATCTCCATGCCATATGTTAGCTGGGGCAATATTGCCATGCCATGTGTGAGCTGGGGCAATATCTCCATGTGTGAGCTGGGGCAATATCTCCATGTGTGAGCTGGGGCAATATCTCCATGTGTTAGCTAGGGCAATATTTCCATGTGTGAGCTGGGGCAATATCTCCATGCCATATGTTAGCTGGGGCAATATTGCCATGCCATGTGTGAGCTGGGGCAATATCTCCATGTGTGAGCTGAGGAAATATCTCCATGCCATATGTTAGCTGGGGCAATATCTCCATGCCATGTGTGCACTGGGGCAATATCTCCATGTGTGAGCTGGGGGCAATATCTCCATGTGTGAGCTGGGGCAGATATCCATGTTTGAGCCTGGGGCATATATCCATGTGTGAGCTGGGGCAATATCTCCATGTGTTAGCTAGGGCAATATCTCCATGTGTGAGCCTGGGGCACATATCCATGTGTTAGCTAGGGCAATATTTCCATGTGTGAGCTGGGGGCAATATCTCCACGTGTGAATGGGGCAGATATCTCCATGTGTTAGCTAGGGCAATATCTCCATGTGTGAGCTGGGGCAATATCTCCATGCCATATGTTAGCTGGGGCAATATTGCCATGCCATGTGTGAGCTGGGGCAATATCTCCATGCCATATGTTAGCTGGGGCAATATTGCCATGCCATGTGTGAGCTGGGGCAATATCTCCATGCCATGTGTGCACTGGGGCAATATCTCCATGTGTGAGCTGGGGGCAATATCTCATGTGTGAGCTGGGGCAGATATCCATGTTTGAGCCTGGGGCATATATCCATGTGTGAGCTGGGGCAATATCTCCATGTGTTAGCTAGGGCAATATCTCCATGTGTGAGCCTGGGGCACATATCCATGTGTTAGCTAGGGCAATATTTCCATGTGTGAGCTGGGGGCAATATCTCCACGTGTGAATGGGGCAGATATCTCCATGTGTTAGCTAGGGCAATATCTCCATGTGTGAGCTGGGGCAATATCTCCATGCCATATGTTAGCTGGGGCAATATTGCCATGCCATGTGTGAGCTGGGGCAATATCTCCATGTGTGAGCTGGGGCAATATCTCCACGTGTGAGCTGGGGCAATATCTCCATGTGTGAGCTGGGGCAATATCTCCATGTGTTAGCTAGGGCAATATTTCCATGTGTGAGCTGGGGCAATATCTCCATGCCATATGTTAGCTGGGGCAATATTGCCATGCCATGTGTGAGCTGGGGCAATATCTCCATGTGTTAGCTAGGGCAATATTTCCATGTGTGAGCTGGGGCAATATCTCCATGCCATATGTTAGCTGGGGCAATATTGCCATGCCATGTGTGAGCTGGGGCAATATCTCCATGTGTGAGCTGGGGCAATATCTCCATGTGTGAGCTGGGGCAATATCTCCACGTGTGAGCTGGGGCAATATCTCCACGTGTGAGCTGGGGGCAATATCTCCATGTGTGAGCTGGAGGCAATATCTCCATGTGTGAGCTGGAGGCAATATCTCCATGTGTGAGCTGGGGGCAATATCTCCATGTGTGAGCTGGAGGCAATATCTCCATGTGTGAGCTGGGGGCAATATCTCCATGTGTGAGCTGGGGGCAATATCTCCATGTGTGAGCTGGGGCAATATCTCCATGTGTGAGCTGGGGGCAATATCTCCATGTGTGAGCTGGAGGCAATATCTCCATGTGTGAGCTGGAGGCAATATCTCCATGTGTGAGCTGGGGGCAATATCTCCATGTGTGAGCTGGGGGCAATATCTCCATGTGTGAGCTGGGGGCAATATCTCCATGTGTGAGCTGGGGGCAATATCTCCATGTGTGAGCTGGAGGCAATATCTCCATGTGTGAGCTGGAGGCAATATCTCCATGTGTGAGCAGGAGGCAAATCTACCAATGTGAGCGGGGGGGGCAATATATCCATGTGAGCTTTTTTTTTGTTGGGGGGGTGCAAGTAGCTGGTCTTGCCTAGGGCGCAAAATAGTCTAGCACCGGCCCTGCATCTGTAGCGTAAAATGGTTTTATTAAACCAGTGACTATTTGTAGTCGCAGATAAAATTGTCTGCTACAAGGTGGTGCCCTTACAATAAGCAACACAGACTCCTGATCACTACTCCAGTACCCAGACCTCCTAGTTACACAAAGTAGTTAGACGCCTGGCCCATGACTATTACCGTGTGTGAGTAGTGCACAAGCAACCAATCAGATGCCTGTTTACTGAGGAAGAATCTTTAGAGTTGTCAGGTTGAACCCTTGCTCATTCTGATGTAATGGCACAAGGACATAGATTTTAATCCTGGCATACCCAGCCCTAGAAAGCTGTCTGTGGTAGTTTATGTACAGCCTTCAGGTGGGGTAATTACTTGGCTTTGAATCACTGTCACAGCAGCCAGGACAGCTGGGAGGGAGATATATACTCTTGCATCGCGACCTCTTAAATTTAGCTTAACCTCCCTGGCGGTCCGATTTTGACATTTTATATGTCGAGATCGGTACATTTATTCAGCCCCCTGGTGGTATTCCCGAGTGTTGCTCGTTGTTAAATTTCAATGCTGAAAACGGTAACCCAGAGCCACACTCGGGCTGATACATATCTGTCCCTGTGTTCTGTCCCTGTGTTCCCTCAATGTCCTCCCGCAGTCACCTCCGGACGATTGCGGAGTCCTGCTTCCTGTTTCCCTTCTCGCGAGAAGGGAACCAGGACGCCGAGATCGGACGGAGGTGAATGCGATTGCGGGAGGGCATCGAGGGAGAGCAGATACAGTACGTATCAGCCCGAGTGTGGCTCGGGGTTACCGTTTTCAGCATTGAACTTTAACCCCGAGCCACACTCAGGAATACCACCAGGGAGGTTAAAGTAGCCATGTTGTCTAGAGTAAATCCCATAGTTTGTATTAGGACATCAACAGCTGATATTCAGCAAATTACTGATATTGGTATGGGACGATAATTGGACCAGCTGGCTCACTGCAGCCTCAACACGAGAGGTTCCACAGAACGTTGCCAATCCAGTGCTGTTTTTTTTTCTTTTCTTTCCCACAACAGGCTGACAGCTCTTGCTGTAGGACCTCCCTTGGCCACTGACCGTATTGCACATGAGCGTGATGACAACAGAAATTGCGCTTCCATCTGGCAGGGAATTCCCTATACAGGAGATGCAGAGGTCTATTGATTCCATGTATTTCTGACACCTGACAGTTTGTGATGTCATCATAAAAAGTCCAGGAATAGCTGACCCCGTCTCCAGCGACTTTACCTAAAATGCAACGGTCTTTTGAAATGTTGACAATTGGGTCACAGGCCTGGAGCTGTAGCTCCCCATAGCCCCTATGTTAAGCCGTTCCTACTTGGAGCTCTAAATTGGATAATCTATCCATCTAAATTTTCAGACTGGGAAGACCTGTTTGTTTTTTCATATATTATATATATATACACTTACTGGCCACTTTATTAGGTACACTTTCCTATTATCGGGTTGGACCCTTTTTGCCGTCAGAACTGTCTTATTCTTCATGGCATAGATTCAATGTTGGAAACATTCCTCAGAGATTGTGGTCCATATTGACATGATAGCATCATACAGTTGCTGCAGATTTGTCGACTGCACATCCATGATGCGATTCTCCCTTTTCATCACATCCCAAAGGTGCTCTACGGGATTGAGATCTGGTGACTGTGGAGGCCATTGGAAGAAAGTGAACTCCTTGTCAGGTCCAAGAAACCAGTTTGAGATGATGTGAGCTTTGTGACACGGTGCATTAACCTGCTGGAAGTAGCCATCAGAAGATGGGACACACTGTGGTCATAAAAGGATGGATATGGTCAGCAACAATACTCCGGTAGGCCTTGGCATTTAAATGATGTTCAATTGGTAATAAGGAGCCCAGAGTATGCCAAGAAAATATCCCCACACATTACACCACCACCACCAGCCTGAACTGTTGGTACAAGGCAGGATGGATCCAAGGTTTCATATTGTTTGGGCCAAATTCTGACCCTACCTTCTGAATGCCGCCACTGAAATCAAGACTCATCAGACCAGGCACAGTTTTTCCAATGTTCTGTTGTCCAATTTTGATGAGCCTGCGCAAATTGTAGCCGCAGTTTCCTCTTAGCCAACAGGAGTGGCACCCGGTGTGATCTGCTGCTGTAGCCCATCTGCTTCAAGGTTGGAGGTGTTGTGTGTTCAGAGATGGTATTCTGCATACCTTGGTTGTAACAAGTGATTATTTGAATTATTGTTGCCTTTCTATCATTTCAAACCAGTCTGCCCATTCTCTGACATCAACAAGGCATTTTCGTCCACACAACTGCCACCCACTGGATATTTTCTCTTTTTCAGACCATTCTCTGTAAACCCTAGAGATGGTTGTGCGTGAAAATCCCAGTCGATCAGCAGTTTTTGAAATAGACCAGCCTGTCTGGCACCGACAACCATGCCACGTTCAAAATCACTTAAATCTCCTTTCTTCCCCATTCTGATGCCCGCTTTGAACTTCTGCAAGTCGTCTTCACCACGTCTAGATGCACAAATGCATTGCGTTGCTGCCATGTGATTCGCTGATTAGCAATTTTTGTTAACATGCAATTGCACAGAGGTACTTAATAAAGTGGTGTGCGCGTGTGTGTGTATGTTCGCGTGTGTTTAAACCAGTAAAGAAGGTCTAGCACCCCTCCCTGAGGCAAAATCGTGCATTAATTTTGGGTGTCATTAAAACAGCAATATTTCAAAAACAATATTTAGACTTTATCAAGCTTAAAGGTATAGTGACCACAATCATGTTTAAATAGTGGCTAACATGAAGTGCTCCTCATACAATTACATATAATAGTTTATACCCTGAATTAAAACACTATTTTGCATCATGGAGGTGTGCTGGACCTTCTTCACCATTTTCCTTGGGTATCTTTGTCTTGACTAGCTGCCTGGTCCCCTGTATTTAAGTAAATTACCGGTATACATTATTTTTCATGTCATCTGCTCTCTGTGGTGTTTGCTTCCCTCTAGTGACAACTGAAAGGTACAGAACTGTTATTTCATGTTAATAAGGTGCCATCTTTTCATTCTAAGGATTATTATATTAAAAGCTTTGATTTCTCTGTGTTTTACACGGACTGATGAAATCAAATCCCCAGTTTATTTAACCCAGGTTTGATAACGCTCTGTTACACTTTACTGGTTCTGTCTGAAATCTCATTCTCCAGTTTTAGTTTTACTATTACCATGTTTTGTGGTTTTGTTTTTTTTTATGGCTTTTTCTTGTAGGTCCTGTCATTTCACCTTGGTTTGTTCGTTTCCTCTCTCTTATCCTGACCTATGGCACCCTTACCTTGCCGTGGGGCCAACACTAGTTCTTTATCTTGGTAGCACAGTGGAAAGTTGCTATCTGCTGGTCGACCTGTGTAACTGCAGCTAAAAAAAAAAAAAGTCACCAGAGTGAATGAAAAAAAAACTTAAGTAAAATAGTTTGAAACAGCAGTAAAGAGATTTGAATTTATTAATTTACTATGGTAATTTTAGCTGCAAACAACTGTACTACCTGTAACCAAAGCTCACCTCTACCTTTGTGCCCTCACCCTCCTTGGTACCCTTGTCCACACTATTCATGCCCTCTGTGCCTGTTGAAGTGTGGATGCTGGCCTCCTGCCGAAAGATCGGGGACCAATTTGGCAAAGCCAGTTCTCAAGGACAAGGTACGTAAGAGTTAATGAGTTAAATGTATTTGAAACTATCTATTCATTCCCCTGCATTAAGCTGTGTGTCTGATGTTTGGGAAGATATACATAGAAATATACAGCACTCCCTCAAGTTCTGGCTGAGGGTTATGAGAAGGAAAACTGCTGTAGATCAGTTTGGCTGGAAAGAAGGGACAGATGCTGTAACAGGCTCGGGTCTGGTCCACAAGCCGGAGAACAGTCACCCCCAGTTGCTGTTACAATCTGGTGGCAACGATGGGATTTCCCTTATAGAAATTGCAGCAGAGATGCATCACGGACCAAACACAGAAAGCAAGTGATCGGCGGGACACCATACAAAAATTAAGAGCGACGTCATTAGGAGAGTGAGACAACGCCTGGAAAGGTATGGCCCAAGTCCCAGCCATATTATTATTACAGAGGTGATGGCAGAAGTCTCCAAATTGCAGAGAAAGGAGAGAACTGGCTTTGCAGGAGGCCAGCATCCACTTCTCCAACAGGCACAGAGGGCATGTATAGTGTGGGCAAGGGTCACAAGGAGGGTGCGGGCACAAAGGTAGAGGGAGCTTTGATTACACTACCATTTGAATAACTATGTTGAGTTTAACATAGAAACCTAGAAAATGTCGGCAGATAAGAACCTTTCGGCCCATCTAGTCTGCCCAATTATATGGATACTTCACCTGGATTTATCTTTTGTTTAGGATAGCCTTATGCCTATCCCATGCTTGCTTAAATTCAATTACTGAACGTTAAACAACTAGTTATTTGAAGCTATTATTTTACACAATTAGGGTTGCACCAATACCGATACTAGTATCGGTATCGGGGCCGATACTGGGTACTGCAGGAGTACTTGGTACTCGTGCAGTACCCCCCGATATTTTTTCCGATACCGGAAGCCGGCATTGAGCCGGCATCCGAGGGGCTGCGGCGGCTGTCCGAATGCTCTATCGGCATTCAGACAGCCGCCCCTGGAGCTCTGTGCGTCATACTTACCTTCCTGAGCGACGCCGGGAATGTCTCCGCGCGTGCGCTCGTTGGAAGGACCCCAGCCGTGACCACGTGGGACCATGTGATCGCGGCTGGGGTCCTTCCAACGAGCGCGCGCGGAAACTTTCCTGGCGTCGCCCAGGAAGGTAAGTATAAACACAGTGAGCAGCTGCAGGGCCTGTCCGAATGCAGATGGAGCATTCGGACAGGCCCTGCAGCTGCTCTCCGCGACGATACTTACCTTCCTGAGCGCCGCCGGGAAAGTTCCCCCGCGCGCGCGCTCATTGGAAGGACCCCAGCCACGATCACATGGTCCCACGTGGTCGTGGCTGGGGTCCTTCCAACGAGCGCACGCGCGGAGACATTCCCAGCGGCGCCCAGGAAGGCAAGTATCGGCGGGGGGGTCCGGTCCATGAGCTGGGGGAGCAATATCCATGTATGAGCTGTGGGGGCATATCTATGACCTGGGGGGCATACCCATGAGCTGGGGGGCATTTCTGAGCTGGGGGGGCATACCTCTGAGCTGGGGGGCATACCCATGAGCTGGGGGGCATACCCATGAGCTGGGGGGGCATATCTATGAGCTGGGGGCATACCTATGAGCTGGGGGCATACCTATGAGCTGGGGGGCATACCTATGAGCTGGGGGGCATACCCATGAGCTGGGGGCATTTCTGAGCTGGGGGGCATACCCATGAGCTGGGGGGGCATATCCATGAGCTGGGGGCATATCCATGAGCTGGGGGGCATATCCATGAGCTGGGGGCATACCCATGAGCTGGGGGGCATATCCATGAGCTGGGGGCATACCCATGAGCTGGGGGGGCATACCCATGAGCTGGGGGGCATACCCATGAGCTGGGGGGCATACCCATGAGCTGGGGGGCATACCCGTGAGCTGGGGGGGCATATCCATGAGCTGGGGGGCATATCTGTGAGCTGGGGGGGCAAATCCATAAGCTGGGGGGCAATATCCATGTGTGAGCTGGGGCATATCCATGTGTGAGCTGGGGCATATCCATGTGTGAGCTGCGGCATATCCATGTGTGAGCTGGGGCATATCCATGAGCTGCTGGGGCATATCCATGAGCTGCTGGGGCATATCCATGTGTGAGCTGGGGCATATCCATGTGTGAGCTGGGGGCATAATCATGTGTGAGCTGGGGCATATCCATGTGTGAGCTGGGGCAGTATGAAATTACATATATATATTCGGGGGGATATACATGTGAGCTGGGGGCATTTTTATATGGTCTGTTCTTATTGGAAAGCGTCACATGACATTAAAGAAAAGTATCGGTACTCGGTATCGGTGAGTACTTTTAAAAAGTATCGGTACTCGTACTCGGTCTTAAAAAAGTGGTATCGGTGCATCCCTATACACAATCAACATAAAAGTTTTTATTAATCTTCATCAATGCTGCTGACTTTTTCTAGACCATGTTATAAAGTTTGGCCACAAGGTCTGCGACCTTAGAGAGGTAAGCCCTTTTCTTTAGACCTGTGTTTTCTACCTCTATGCAGGGACCTGTTACGCTCAGTTGTTCTATCGACTGATAATATGCCGCAATTTGACGAATGTAAAGAAAATAAACTTTGCTTATTCTCCCCCGATCTGGAGAACCCGCTGGTGAAGTGGAGGAGTTTCATCGACCCCACTGAGCGTCATTAGCAGCCCGAATTTTTGAGTTTCCCGGCTACCGGTCACCAGTGACGTTGGCACCCAAAACATATCAACATCGCCCTCTAAGACCAATTGGTGTAAAAGCGTTCTCAGAGTGGCAGCCGATGGATCAGATCTGTGCATGCATGCAGCTCCGATCCATCATTCTGCACAGGCGCTAATGGAACTTGCATTCATAAAGTGCGCAAGTCCCATAGCGGTTTGCAGTTCCTACTCTACGTAAGTTGCATAGGAGTGCAGAAAAGCTTCTGAGTTCTGGAGTAGACAAGCTGAAAAGGAGGAGCTGCGCACAGCAAGGGAGAAAAGGAGAGTAAAAAAAGAAACTAAAAATAATTGGGCAGAGGCTGTCAGCAGCATCTACCCAAATATTTAAGGGCAAAAAGGGATATGCTAATTTTTCAATAGAGTATCCCTTAAGATCACTTGCATTCTTTTTTATTTGACTGCCTTACTATCTGGACATGGGACTTTTGATGCAGACATTATATGACCAAGGACAGACATAGCCAGAGGCGTCGCTAGGGGGGTGCGGCCCACACCGGGTGACACCACCCCCTAGGGTGACACCCTAAAACAAAAATAATAATTTTACAAAAAATATTTTACCAGGAAGGATACATTGAGAATTCTCTCATTTTCAAGTATGTCCTGGGTAGGCAAGGCCTAGGCTGACACTTTCCAGGGGGTGGCAAAAAAACCACCACAAAGATATTCACAGAGCACCGAAATGACGCAGACATTTCAGTTTTCTGTTGTTCCCCCGCATTTGGGGAATCAAATTTCCCCGGTGAATTCACCACAGGGACCACAGAATCAGCCACCGAATGCTGCCGCAAACCTGCGGTTTTAAAAAGAACTACTGAACGAAAATGTCTGGAATTAACATATACGTTCCTATGAATGATAATAAAAAGGTCTGTTACAGAAAAAAAAGGAAAAAACGCTATTTTTTTTTTTTTTTTTTAAAAATGCCTAAAAAAAAGATACAAAAAAAATTAAATCAATAAATAGATTTTTTTACTAATGGATTAAAGGAATAAGCGGTTTATTAGATATTGGATAAAAACAGGAATATTTTTAACATTGAAAAAACCTATGGTGTTCGTTCGCCCTGAATAAACCTGCCAAATGAAACCACCGGACATCAGGACATTTCTTTGCTGTTCGGTGTCTCTGAACAGATTAACTATTACTTCTCTATGGGGACTTTCACTGCCTTCGAACAGGCACCGTACTTGCTGTCACTTTGCCAAAATTTGCGTATGAGCATATCACAGAGCTCCACAGCAATAAACCTCACAGTAATGTGTGCCGTGTATTATGAGCATTCAGTGTTATATGGGAGTACTGATTTATGAGTAAAAGTAGTTAAAAAAAACCCCGTAAAACTCGGGGGGGGGTGACACCAACCCTAGTGATGCCACTGGACATCGCCAATACATAAAGAATCTATTTGTATAGATATAGAAACCCGGTCACTTAGGCCGGGGTCAGACGAGCACACTGTGTGCACCTGTACTGTCATTCCACCTGGTGTCCGTCACAGTGTTGTGACTCGACAGGGCCGGCCACACGTTGTAGCGCGCTTGAATTGCACGTGCTACAGCAGACGTGCTGTGGCCGTGCCAAAAGCCTCCCTATCGAAGCGCTATGACGCGTGTTTGATGGGGCTGCAAAGCCTGATCCTCCATAGGAGGATCGAGCCTTGCAGCGCTGAGTGCACTAACTGCACTCAGCGAGGTGGCCAGACGGGCGTCAGCGTGTAAGGAACGGTCACGGATCTTCCTTCCTTCCTTCCTTCCTTAAAAACGTTTGTCGGACCCCGGCCTTAAAGCTCACAAGATCGCAGCCAATTTTTTCATCATGATGCACAAGCGATCACAAATAGATTAGAGTTACCTTTATTAAGAACTTTTAACAAATCATATAAAAAGACATACAGTAATCATATTGTAAATTGGGGATGTACAAAGTTATGGCTTGGCTCTTCATGCTCAGATTTCTTCTGGATCCCTTTGCAAGCTTATATCTTTCATGGATAATTAAAAACTCAACCAGATGCCAGAAAGATGTTTCAGAGGTGGTTATGGTTTTTCCTGTGTTTACCCACAATGCAATGCAGTGTATACTAAATTATACTTTAATCGATCACAACAAAACATGCCTTTAAAATATAAAACCAGTCTGACTTTACACCTATGCATGTTCAATATTCATCTATGCATAGTGCTTTTTAACTTAGGATATTCCGTTTATGTGCAGTGTTCTACGGAAACTCAAGGCATTTTCTTGTTAAGTTCCATTGGTTTAAATCGAAACGGGAGTATCTTGGTGAATTACTGGTCACTTCATAAACCCTCTCTGAACCATTATTTATATCCATGGTTCCCACCCTTTCCACACTCTGCCGAGTATGTTGGGGTCTGTGGCTTGATCGATAAGGCACTGAACTTGCTCTTCTTCAGAAAGTTTATTTGAAGTCATTCTTGCGCGTATATTTTCCTTTTCATCGCCTTGAGCAACGTCCAAGAATCCCTTGTAGAACTTAGAAGATTCGTGACCAAATCGCAGCTCATCACTGAAACATAAATTAAATTGTAAAATGTCACACATGCGGACAATAGACGGAACAAGAGACATTTCTTATAAAGGTCTACATGCGAGCACCACTAGGATTTTAGGTTTTACTTTCAAATATTTCATAAAAATAAACCTATTTAAATGGAAGGAAAAACTATGCCTTTTATTCTTTGATCTGGAAAAAATGAAATAATTGTTTATAAGGCTGAAGCAGCTAATCGATAATGAAAATAGCTGTCAACTATTCTCATTACAGTAAAACCTTGGATTGAGAGTAACTTGGTCTCTGAGTGTTTTGCAAGATGAGCAACAATTTTTTTATAAATTTTAACTTGATAAACGAGCGAAGTCTTTCAATATGAGCAGTACGTACACTGTCAGGGTTATTCAGAGAGCGGTGAAAAGCAGGAGAATGACTGGAGAATGGAAAATTCTAGCTCAAAATAGCCGATATGGAAAGTGAGATGAATGGGAGAAGGTTTCTGATTTGGCTATTGTGACCTAGAATTTTCCATTCTCCAGTCATTCTCCTGCTTTTCATCGCTCTCTGAATAACCCTGTTTGTCTGCCGAGCGTCACGTCACAACGGAGGCCACGGTCACACAAGTGCACTGAGTGTGTCTGTGTGACCTCTCCTCCCTGCATTCGTCGCAGCATACTGACGACTCGACGGGAGGGCCACAGGGGCCACATGGTGTAATATGCGTAATAGTATTGCACGCTAGAGAAACCCTCTCCAACAAATAGCAGTGATCCCGTTGGTGATTAACGTCCTGCACAATAACCCTCCTCCCCTCCACGCGCTCTCCCACCAGCCACAATTCTTCTCAAAGGCAATGCACAGGTTAATTTGTTTTTATTTATACTGTGCAGTATTTTGTGTTACTGTAATCATTTTCATATGAATAAATGGTTGTGGAACCAATGGTCAGAGTTTCCATTATTTCTTATGGGGAAATTCACTTTGATATACAAGTACTTTGGATTCCAAGCACGCTTCCGGAACCAATTATGCTCGTAATCCAAGGTATTACTGTATCGATTAATCGGTCTTTAACTCTAAACAGTGTTTGCTGTATAAACGTTAATAATCTGAGTCGCTACTTTGGAGAAGACATGCCAGCTGCTTTATTTTGTATGATTTGGTTCTAGAGTTCTGTCAGACATAACCATACTGTTTTTATATTAGTTTACACCAGTAGCAGAACTACAGCATAGACTCTGCCACTGGATGGAGGAGCTGTACCACTGTTGTTTTATTCTTACTTGAAACTGGAACCCTGTGCCACCACCACACCCTCCCTGCCTCCCATGACTCGTCTAAACCTATCATCTCTCCTTGTGGTCCGGTCCCTTCCCCCAAACTACCTCCCACACTAAGGCTCGTTCTCTTGCCAAAACTCAACCCCCCCCCACAGTTTTTTCATTAAATTATGTTAAAGGGATACTCTATGCACCATGACCACTTTAGCTGATTAAAGTCTTCAGGCTGTGTGGAGTGCCCCCCCCCCGCTTCTCACCCAGCTTTCGTGCTGACATGGTCGTGCTCAGAGTGCTCATAATACTGAAAATAATCGTTAGTTGAAGCAAAAATTTTATTTTTCATGCTGTGGCTAAATAAGTTCTGCTGCAAACAGAGAAAGCAGCGGACTGAGATGCTGCCCGCTCTGAGATCAGAGGTGAGTTTCTGTCAGTGTTCTTCATTTTTCATTGCTTGTGATTTTGGAAATTCACCTGCGACCAGGGACTGAGACTTGATATCCGTTGCAAGATACTGGCTCAAGATAAGAAGAACAAGCGAGGTTGGAACAGCACGTTCTTCTGGTAGCTGCTATTTTTAACACACAACTAGGAGGCTTCATAGTTGCCATCTCTTTCAGTTTTATTCTCTCCACAGCAGCAAGACCCTGCAGGGGCGACAACTTGTCTCCTTTATTTCTTTTCGTCCTCCTCATAGGCCGGTGTCCTGTTACTTTGGCTAGGTGGGCTTGTTGGATTTTGAGTCTTGCGGGTGCGTAGGTTTCTCGTTTCGGCACTCATTTGGACAGGAACGCTGTGGCGTTGCTGTCGCATTATCGTTTAGAGCAGTGTTTCTTTCTGTCCTTGGGACTGACACGCCAGGTTTGTCAGATATCTGCAGCGCAGGTGATATGATTTGCTGCTCAGTGATTGCTGTATTCAGTCTGCCTCTCCAAGGTGATCTGCAAAATCTGGCCTGGTTGAGGGTCCCAAGTACAGGTTTGGGAAACACTGGTTTAGAGCATTGGTTCCAAACCCTGGTCCTCAAGTACCCCCACCAGGTCAGGTTTTTCAGATATCTGAAGCACAGCACAGGTGATATGATTTGCTGCTCAGTGATTGCAGGATTCAGTCTGCATTTCCCCAGGTCAATCCTTAAAACCTGGCCTGTTAGGGGTACTTGGGAACCACTGGTTTAGAAGATTTGATGCATTCGGTGGACTGGTCTAGAGAATCTACTTTCTGCATGTTTTATTTTAAACTTGTTCCTCACTGGCCTGGTGCTTTGTTGCTTGACTTTAAATTTGCAAATATGAAGCCTCCGAGTCATATGTTAAAATGGAAATTTTTTCCAATTTAATGAATGTTCAAATTTTAGTAAGGACTTTACTAAGTAAGTAAAGGACTTTACTTTAGTAAGTAAAGTATTTCCCTCCACTTCCCTTCCTCCATTTGGTCAGATGTTTTGTTGCCCGTATATTTCCTGCCTGTATGAATAAAGATCTTGACTCTTTGAATTTTTATTATGGCTGCTTTGCACGCTTTTTTAAATCGGATATTGTGTACGGTCTGCTACGTGATTTTATTGATTGCCGCAATGTTGGGTCATTGTATGCACCCAGTTATGATTCTAATTTCTTTGAGTTTTCTTTCAGTTTCCTGAGATCCTTCTTTGGTTCCTTCGTGAAGTCCCCCTTCTGATCCCAGGTTGATTTGATTTCTTTGTTTTTGGTTCAAGTTCTTGATATTTTCTTCTTCATGGTTTTCTACTTTTAGCATTAGCCACTGATGAAGCCACGGGTAACAAGGACCCCTAGGTGAAACGCGTTTGGCGTTATTGTTTTATTTCTGTTTGTTTTACGAGTTTTAATAAAGATCTTTTTTTACACACTGTCGTCCTGAGAGTTGAAGGGGTTTTCCTGGAAGGTTGTACCCGCAACAAAACAACCTCTGAGCGATTGATCCTTAGGACCTGAGTTTAGGTCCAAAAGCATGTGAGTACCTCCAACCTTGGAAATGTATCTATTCTCCATGCGGGTCTGCACCATGCTGTCCTTTTTATATTAGGATTTGAAGACCCTATCGCCTAATGGCTGCTGGGTAGCCATATTAATAACCCACAAGTGAAGACACCCGAGCCGGTTAGGGCTCCTTTAAATGTGAGTGAGACACGATTTGAGCGATTTATATATTCATATTGTATACGGAATATACTATGATATGTATGTTGTTTATGTCTTTCACATGTGGGACAATTGAAAGCAAAGACTTAATATTGGGAACACTGGGCGCGCCACACTTGACCTTTTTTGTATTGTGTTCACTGTTTGGGTGTTTTTGGTATAGGCAATTTTTCAAGTGGTGGGCGATTTTTCCCATTTGACCATTATTCCAAGCGCCATACTAATATAGAAAGTTTTGTTTTCTACTTTTATTCAACGCACGAAAGAGGACTTGCTGTTCCTGCACTAGCATTTTTTGGACTGGGTTGAGGGATGGCCTGGAAACAGAGGGGAGGGGTCCCTGGGGGAGGGTTTGTCTCCATTAGTCCTATTGTTAATTGTTTCTTATTGTCTTGCTGCTGTGGGGAGAATAAAACTGAAAAAGATTGCAAATACTCGCTTCTGAGTCCTTATTGAAATTCTAACTTTATGGCATGAAATAGGAAAATATGGCAATTAACAGCTTCCAGCTAAAGTATAAGAGTCATTAATGTCAAGCAAACCTTGTGACTTGAGCCATTATACACGCTGGCAGAGTCTGTGTTACCGAGGCCTAAAGGACAAGCACTTAAGGAATGGTGTCTTAGCCCCAGCTTTTCATAATCTAATGTGAAAAGTAGTGTGGCAAGAAAATTATAAAACAATATATGTAGAATTTAAAACCCATTTATTTTTTCAAAAGAAAAGTAGCTGCAGAGGCTGGCAGCAAAATACTGGGTATACACATATTCCTTGGCAATGAGAGCATTTAGGTTTGTGTTTGTGATATTCATCATGGTATGGGCAAGAGAAGGAACAAGAACATATCTGATAATACAGCGTCCTCCTCATTAAATACCAGGGTGCAAATAATAACAGAGGCTGCAACGACACACCACCTTAGCAAAGTGTTGGAGGGGGATAATTTAACAATGCTTTAAAATGCCTTTTCAGTTGCTGCCGAGCAACCACGAGGACACAGAGATTGCCAAGTAGACTCTTACAAATAGTTTTATCCTGATTAAATTATTTTTGTTTATGTTTTAATTATTTACAGAATACTGTACATTTACAAACTGGGAATCAAAGTGATGTTTTAAACCTCAAGTGCTGCACCTTAGGCAGAGGGAGGGACATGGGGACGCCATTAGGGCCATGTACATGGTCTGAGAGATCCCCAATATACGTGAACCTCACTCTGCTCAGTGTAGGGATGCACCGTTACCGGTATCGGTGCCAATACTGGGATTTGCACGAGTACTTGGTATTCATGCAGATGCCCCTGATATCGGAAGCCAGCGCTGGGCTGGCTTGCTGGCCGGCGTCCGTGGGGCAGCCGTTCCCTCCGAGTGGCTGCTGACAAAGGTTTGCAGCACGGCGGCTCACCTGGGATCCACCAGCCGCGATCTCGCAGAGTTCACGAGACCGCGGCTTGTGCATGGTTCCCAACGAGCAGCCAGCCTGCAACCTTTGCCGGCGGACGCTCGAAGGAGGAAGAACGATCGGAGGAGCCTAGCAGAGCGGGAGACACCGCTGAAGCCAATCTATATTTGTGAGCTGGGGGCAATATACACTGAGTGGCCAGATTATTATGACCACCCCATCAGTACTTCGTTGGGTCACCTTTTGCCTTCAATACTGCGGCGATTCTTCTTGGCATTGAATCCACGAGATGTTGAAAGGGGATGCGAGGAATCTGACACCATGCCTGATGAATAGCACTGTCCAGTTCTGTGAGATTTGATGGTTGTGGAATCAGCTGCCTGACGGCTCTTTCAACTTCGTCCCACAAATGCTCAATTGGATTGAGATCTGGTGATTGTGGGAGCCACCTAAGCAAGGTAAATTCTCCCTCATGTTCTTGAAACCACTCCTGCACAATACGAGCACCGTGGCATGGTGCATTGTCTTGTTGGAAGAAGCCATCTCCATTGGGATACGCCATCAACATGACCGGATGAACTTGATGAGCAACAATGCTTTGGTATGTTGTGCTATTCAGACGTTGTTCCACACGAATTTTAGGGCCCCAACCATAACACTGCCCCCACCAGCTTGAAGGGTTGTAATCATGCATGTGGGGTGCTGCTTTCATGCGGTTTCTGCCAAATTCTCACTCTGCCATCTGCATGATGCAACTGGAAACGTGATTCATCGGACCACATGACTTTTTCCCAATGCTCGACTGTAAAATCCTTTAGTTCCTGTGTGAATTGGAGACGTTTTATCTTGTTAACTGCAGACAGCAAAGGTGTTCGAAGTTTGAACAGACCTTCGGCTTCCATATCCCATACGATGCAGTGTACGGCAAACAGTGCGTTCAGAGATCATTTGAGAGGATCCCTGATTAAGATCTGCAGTAATTTGATGCACTGTTGCCCTTCTGTTGTCTTGTACCAATCTTGCCACTCTCCGTTCTGCCCAAACATTGACTAGTCGCTGACGGCCACAATTCGCACGATCAGACCCAGATTTTCGGCTGACAGTCCAGTCTTTAAACACCTTGACAACAGCTGCTCTTTAACATTTAGCAAATTCTGCAGTTTTGCTGATACTCGCTCCATGGCTCCGAGCACCAACAATCATCCCACGTTCAAAGGCTGTTAAATCGCATTGTTTACCCATATCTTCAGAAAAAAATCACTTCTACTGTCGTGGTAAACAACCTGCTTCCCTATTTATAATGGTCTGGCCCTCTAGCAATTTACAGCGCGAAATTATAGCTAATTTGCCTAAAAAGTCAGGTGGTCATAATAATCTGGCCACTCAGTGTATTTGTGAGCTGGGGCAATATATTTGTGAGCTGGGGGCATTTTATATGAGGTCTGTTCTTATTGAAGAGTTGTCACATGACATTAAATAAAAGTATTGTTATTCGGTATCGCTGAGTACTTGAAGTATCGGTACTCATACTCTGTCTTAAAGTGGTATCGGTGCATCCCTAGTTCAGTGTGCAGCTCATACTCTGAATAGCAAAGTGCACACCATCTGACACCTGCTCTGTAAGTATTGAAGGCAGGCGTCTAAACCATTTGAGTCACTATATATGATCTCAAACAGTTGAGTTATTCATGGAACTTGATGCTCACCAGTATGCTTTTAGCGGTATTCATATACAATATTCATATATGTGGAATCAGGGCAGTATAACGTGAATAAACCAGTATTAAACTCACTATAGAAACACCCCAAGCAGACACCAGAGAGCAGCTTATCCCTAACACTTACCAAGTGATTGTGGCAGGATTCACACCAGCAAGCTTCTGCTTTGCAACATTAATCTTCTGCAGTGGATACCAGTTCACTTCAGCCATATTTACTTCCTTAGACCACTGGCCCTTTTTGGTTTTCTGCTTTTCTTCCAGATTCTAAGAGAGGGAAGATTTTAAAATACACCAACATTAAGCTACTGGTATGAGATGTGACATCTTATATGTAATGGATACATGGGAAATGGATACAGTCCATGTGTTATACATTATTTACTACATCAAGAGTGAAAAACCCTGTTTATTATGGATTAAATGGGATATACAGTCAGGTCCAGAAATATTGGGACATCGACACAATTCTAACATATTTGGCTCTATACACCTTCACATTGGAGTTGGAATGAAACAAACACAATGTACTTTAACTGCAGACTGTCAGCTTTAATTTGAGGGTATGTACATCCAACTCAGGTGAACGGTGTAGGACTTCCAGCAGTTTGCAGATGTGCCTCCCACTTGTTAAGGGTAATGGGACAATTGGCTTCTCAGCTGTTCCATGGCCAGGTGTGTGATATTCCCTCATTACCCCAATCACAATGTGCAGATAAAAGGCCCAGAGTTCATTTCAAGTGTGCTATTTGCATTTGGAATATGTTGCTGTCAACTCTCAAGATGAGATCCAAAGAGCTGTCACTATCAGTGAAGCAAGCCATCATTAGGCTGAAGAAACAAAACAAACCCATCAGAGAGATAGCAAGAACATTAGGCGTGGCCAAAACAACTGTTTGGAACATTCTCAAAAAGAAGGAACGCACCGGTGAGCTCAGCAACACCAAAAGACCCGGGAGACCATGGAAAACAAACTGTGGTGGATGACTGAAGAATTCTTTCCCTGGTGAAGAAAACACCCTTCACAACAGTTGGCCAGATCAAGAACACTCTCCAGGAGGTAGGTGTATGTGTGTCAAAGTAAACGATCAAGAGAAGACTTCACCAGAGTGAATAGAGAGGGTTCACCACAAGATGTAAACCATTGGTGAGCCTCAAAAACAGGAAGGCCAGATTAGAGTTTGCCAAACAACACCTAACAAAGCCTTCACAGTTCTGGAACAAGATCCTATGGACAGTTGAGACCAAGATCAACTTGTACCAGAGTGATGGGAAGAGAAGAGTATCGAGAAGGAATGGAACTGCTCATGATCCTAAGCATACCACGTCATCAGTGAAGCATGGTGGTGGTAGTGTCATGGCGTGGGCATGTATGGCTGCCAATGGAACTGGTTCTCTTGTATTTATTTATTTATTTTATTTCAAAATTTTTATTTTAAAGACATGACTGCAGGAAAATAAATCAGTGACAAACAATGGCCGCGCACGTCTAAACAGCAATAAAGCAAAACAATGAAAGGTGGGAGCTAGAGACCAAAAATAAAATAAATTTAAAAAAAGGGGGGGGGAAAGAAAAGGTAGTGGGGGGGTGTGGCAAAGGCCAACTACGTGACTCTCCTGGCTCACTCCAGATGGTCCAAAGGACAAGGAGGCCATGGAGGACAAATGTCACGCGGCCAGGGCTCTCGGGGACCAATTATGGCAGGCAGCCATGGTAGCTGCACACCCCGTGGAAGCCCTGTTCTGCCAAAAAAAAAAAAAAAGAAAAGGGAATGAAAGAGGCCCCCAGCGTCCACTAACACATCAGAATTACTCCATACATCACAGGACTCAGCAAAAGGGACAAAAATAATGTCTCTGAGTTTCAGCCAGTGAGGGAGGGGATCATGAAAAACAAAAGAATGTCCTCAATGAGTGACGGGTGCAGGGTAACACAGGAGGGGGGGGCAACGGCCCACAGATACATCTATAATGTCAGCCGGTATCCCAAAGTTCAGGAAAAGACTGGGCCCCCAGCGTGGCGCGGGAGAAGCTCATCCAAGGGCGCGCCGGGTCAGCAAAAGAGGTCATCATGGCGGCGGATAATTCCCATCTGCGTGAAATGCCAGGTATCAGGCCCACGACGGTGTCAGCAGCAGACCGGCCCCTGCATCTCCAGGAATCCAAGATCAGCCTGCAGCCGCCAGACCATCTCAGCACCCCGAAGGACAGCGTATCTCCAGTGAGCCCCACCGGACTGCCACATGCCGTGATCTGGCCAGCCTCCACCACATCAGGTAAGAACTCCAGGACACCAAGGAGCGCAGCCGGGGCCTGCCCTTTCCGTGACAGGCCAATCCGCGTTGGAACATCAGGATCTCCTCTGCATTCAGCAAGTGCACTGCAGGGCCAGGTCTCCACCGGCTGTGTCCCATGCTCACCACCGGGCACCGCAGCAGGGAGCACCGTCCCCTCTCCCCACCCAGCCTCCTGCCGGGTGAGGAGCCACGACTCCCGGAATTCCCTCCACAGCTCCAGCAGCATCCCCTTCGTGAGGGGCTGGGAATCAAGTGTAGCCATCTTAAGGAGCCAGAGGAGTGGATGGCACGAGGTAAACACCGCAAGGACGGCTCAGGCAGCCAATGGGGGTCAGGAAAGCCAAGGCGTCTCGTCAGGTCTCGAAGATGGCTGCTGAGTTAGGCCGCAGGCATAGACCCAAAATCAGGGTAGGCTGCAACGGCACGTAGAGTGGCAGCAGGTGAGCTCGGCACCCCCTCCCCAAGTCCAGGGCAAAAATACCCACAAGAGGGGTCTAAAAATAGACAGGGAGGACGCGAAAATTGAAAGAAAAGAATAAATCTGCAGGAGAGCTCAGCAACACGCGTCCTCTCCCGTCAACAGTCAGCTCCGCCCCCTCTCGGATTTATTGATGATGTGACTGCTGACAAAAGCAGCAGGATGAATTCTGAAGTGTTTCGGGCAATATTATCTGCTCACATTCAGCCAAATGCTGCAGAACTCATTGGACGGCGCTTCACAGTGCAGATGGACAATGACCCAAAGCATACTGCAAAAGCAACCAAATAGTTTTTGAAGGGACAGAAGTGTAATGTTATGCAATGGCCAAGTCAATCACCTGACCTGAATCCCATTGAGCATGCATTTCACTTGCTGAAGACAAAACTGAAGGGAAAATGCCCCAAGAACAAGCAGGAACTGAAGACAGTTGCAGTAGAGGCCTGGCAGAGCATCACCAGGGATGAAACCCCGCGTCTGGTGATGTCTATGCGTTCCAGACTTCAGGCTGTGATTGACTGCAAAGGATTTGCAACCAAGTATTAAGAAGGGAAAGTTTGATTTATGATTATTATTCTGTCCCATTACCTTTGGTCCCTTAACAAGTGGGAGGCACATCTGCAAACTGCTGTAAGTCCTACACCATTCACCTGAGTTGGATGTACATACCCTCAAATTAAAGCTGACAGTCTGCAGTTAAAGCACATTTTTTTGTTTCATTCCAACTCCATTGTGGTGGTGTATAGAACCAAAGATGTTAGAATTGTGTCATGTCCCAATATTTCTGGACCTGACTGTATGACCTTGACCAAAATATAAAGGGCAGATTGCAGTGTTTATTAACCAAACAAATTTAATTGAATCAGAACATAATAATCTATATAGTCAGCATATTCTGTGACTGGTGACCAGTGGTTCTTCAATAAATATTACATTTATTTTATGTCACCTGGTGTTAAACAAGACATTTGTAATAAAGCTACACACTGTGTATCATTTTCCGCTGCCTGACAGAGAAAAAATTTGCATTACCTTCCAGTCCAATGAAGGTTCTTTTACAAACACATCCATGGTGTTGATGAGGAGGTCGGGATCTGTGCGATAGGCTCGTAAGGCATGGATCATCACACTATTAAACAATCCGGATTCCTTCATGGGTAACATGAGGTTTACAATTTGTCGAGTCAGGCGGAAAGGCATCAGTTCTGGCACCGGCAGGAACTGGAAAGCAAAGAGCAGCGTTACATACGAATCATCCTAATGGAATGTGAAAACACACACATTCTATATCATGAGAACGCAAACAAGAACAGGGCTTCTAGGATGCAACTTAATGCGCACCTGAGTTGCTGTGCCAAAAGCATGACCAAAGTCTATCCCAATCATCCCGCCAGTTTCCATATTGATCATAAAGTTTGACAGATGTCGATCCCCAATTCCCAGGATCCAGTGGCTGATGCAGAGCAGTGCGTGGGAGCGGGCGAAATGAGAGCGAAGAGCCAGGAAGGCCTCAGGGGTCGTGCTCATTTTAACAAACCCCCTCCTGCAGGAATACAAATTATCATTACAATGTATCAAAGCATTTAGAAATATATTTTAAAAAGGGAACTTTTGTTGCTAAACACAATAAATTTAGCATTAATAATCTATTTTAATTAATCAAAATGTCATGCAATTACAATTATTTATAAAGTGCCAACATATTCCATAGTGCTGTACAAAGACTAAGAGAAAAATAAATATGGATTAAGAAAACTGACTGTAACACACAGAAAGGTGTAACAGATCTTTGTGCCCGGACAGGGTCACATCTGCCAAATGCTGCTTCCTCGCATGGACACCCGGATTCTCCTTGTGACTCTCACACCTTTCTCTAGTACCTTAGCCGCAGCTTAAGGCCCAGTGCCTGTAGAGAGCCTGGCTAGCATCCCCAGAAATAAGCCGTAACTGTAGACCTGGAGCCTTTCCTTGGACAGCAGGCAGAAGATTCCTGGTACCCCAAATCACGAGTCGTGACTTCAAGCTTGGTTAGAATAGAACGGTTTATTTCACAGGCACTGAGATACACTCAACCATTTGCATACAATCAAGCAGATAACTGCAGATATCAGATAACTATACAGGACCTTCAAACAATGGAGAATGGGGGAAAGAGACAGGAAAGGTAAACAAAAAGGAATTTCTTACAGAGAGAACTTACACAATAGAAAAAGCAGTTACTAATACAGAGATCACACTATACAGAGAAAAGGTTAGATATTTGAGGGAATGTACGCAATATACACAACAAGAGACTATACAATAAATACACAAGGGAATAACACACAGACATCAGAAATATTTAGTTAATATATATATATATATAAAATAGTGAAAACCAAATATATTTAAAAGGCCCACCAGTTCCCCCAATAGTCTCTTTCACGCCATAGTCTCTGGGCAGGAGGCTAGCGCACAGCCCCCTCCAAGTCACACAGTGATGGCGTGTTCTGTCACAGAAGGTAGGACCATAAAGGCAAGGATGGTGAATACAAATAGTAACTATATATATTTTCTTATTATTGCAATCGTCAGGGATATCAGGTTCTGCAGAGCTTTACAATACAGACTGTACAATTAAACACGCAAAACTGCATCAAAAGGAGTATTGGGTTCTGCTAAAATTGTCTTACAATAAACTTCAAAGCAGGGATGATGGCATCTCCCTGGGTTTGGTACATTGGTACAGGAAAGTAATACCCAACACAGACTCCACACTAGTCGCCCTTCCCAGGGACACATCACTTCTTGCCTGCATTATTCTCATTTCATGGCCTGCGCATCGACCTGCACTGACTGAGCAAAGGATTTCCTGCAGGATGACTCTGTTCTCTCCTGTTCCTAATTTGATAGAAGTCTATGGCAGCATCTCAATGCTGAGTGGCAGGTGTGGGGATAATTAGAATTTTAAATAAAATTTATATAAATTCTGCCAGCGAAATGCATAGATGGAATTTAAAGCACATTTGTTTAACCACTTCAGTTCAGTTGACACCCTTAGCTCTTTTCTGTATTCAGTCCCTGATTTTAGCCTTTATTCTCTTCTAGTACTAAACGCAAATTATTTTTTTTTTCTTTCTTTCCAGTAGACACACCCCGTAGACAGTAACTTTCATTTTAACAATTACTGATCTATATATAAATATGTCACTATATTACAGGCAATTTTTTTTTAATTTTGACAGCATAGGAGTCATGGACAAAATAGTTAAAATATACGTGTAGACATTTGATTTATTATTAACATAAGCAGCGAAAGAACCCAGACCACACAAGGTGAAAAGAGGCACTGCACACCGTGCGTCACACTCTTGTGATTGGTACACAACACCACTTGTAGAGTCCTCCGTATGATCCTACAAAGCATACGAAATCTGAAAGCAATACACAATAAATTGAGGCAATACAAAAGATACAAAAAATAATACAAAAAGCGTAACTGTCAATCAAACAGAGCCCCCCACCCTCCCATATGAGTTCTGTGCACCCAACACAAAATGTGTCAAGGCTTATCTGACAGTGGTCTAACACCGGATCAGCTATTCAGATCCTGTCAGCAACGTCACCAGCAGCACCTGATGCCACGCGTTCCACTGTACTGAAGATCACTGCAGGGTTTGTAAAACAGAATATTTAATAGATGTAAAGATAAAAGTAAATTCGATAGGCCATGTTAGTCCAGTTTGCCAAAATCACGAGTATAGCAGTACGTAGTGATACCTTTTTTATTGGACTAACGTTACATTTAAAAGACAAGCTTTCGAGAGTATAACCGCTCTTCTTCAGGTCTGGATGCTTACTGATCAGTATCATAGAATTGAACATTAGGACATAAGGGTCACATGGGTGGGGGTAGTAGATGTCGTAAAACGTGAGGTCAAATGGTACCCATTTTGAACATACCATTTGACCTCACTTTTTACGACATCCACTACCCCCACCCATGTGACCCTTATGTCCTAAAGTTCAATTCTAGGAACTGATCAGTAAGCATCCAGACCTGAGGAAGAGAGGTATGCTCTCGAAAGCTTTTTTTAAAGGTTACATTAGTCCAATAAAAAAAGGTATCACTACGTACTGCTATACAAAAGATAAAAGCATATACACATGTAGTATATAAAATAATAAATATGGTCCCAGCGCATTTCGTACTTATATTAATCAAATAGGACTTCCGCAGGGTTCTGTCAACCAGTTACATTACTCATCATCCTTATAAACCCAAACAATCTGCCGTTCAATTCAAAATTGCTTCCGTTTGCTCAATTTTTATTTTGCAGGCAGTTTTTGATGGTCGGCAGGCATTTCTAGATATATATAAAAATGACGAGTATAACAGTACGTAGTTATATATATATATATATATATATATATATATATATATCTTCGGAAATCACTGGTGAAGCGCACGAGAAATCCAAGATGGCACATGCACAGAATGATTTTTTTCAATCAGAGCAGTGGAAAATGAGGAAACGGAAGAGATTTTGAATTCAAAGGTGGATTGTTTGGGGTATATAAGGATAATGTGCAATGCAACTGGTTGGCAGATCCCTGAGGAAATCTTATGTGATTATTATAAGGACAAAACGCATTGGGACCATATTTTTTATAGTATATACAGCATGTGTATATGCTTTTATCTTTACATCTATTAACCTCCCTGGTGGTACTCCCGATTGTGACTCGGGTTAAATTTCACTATTGCGAACAGTAACCCCGAGCCACACTCGGGCTGTATACTTACCACATCCTGCACTCCCTCGCTGTCCCCCGCAGTGTGATCGCGGCGACTTGCTTCCTGGTAACGCTCCCTGCGAGTCACGAGATGCAGGGGGTGGGACCAGGCAGCAAACTGAAAAAAAATATTTCAATGTAAAGTCCCTAACTAACAGAACCAGGCCATACACATGCAATTTTTTTTTTTACTGTATATATGATTTTAAGATCTCTTATATGAAAATATAATTTGATACACTGTATGCATTATGAATGTTGCTGTATAAATAAGAGTGTACATAATTGAAATAATATGTCATACTAAGGATGTTTACACTGAGGCAATATACAGTGACTAATATTGCACCCTTGTTTTCTAAATGATTTCAGAGTTTTTGGTTTGATTATATTATTGCATATAATTTATTTGCATTATTTTGGATAATTATTTGTGGGGTAATAAATTATTATTTCATGTTTCAAACTAAATCTGACTCCGTGTGTTTACTAGACTCTTGTTTTCATGGATTTCAGTGAGCTTTTCCTAAGGATTACAGGCTTACTATATGAAACAACACATTTCCTTTCCAAAAAAACTTAAACGCTTTTAGACACAAAATTTTGACAAAAATCAGACCGCCAGGGAGGTTAAAGATAATGGGCCATATTACATACTTGGTGCTAACTTAACCAGAGATGTTGTAAACTTCCCAGAGCCATTATAGCCTATGGAGGTTTTAAGTTTACAACAGCTCTGGTTAAGTTAGCACCAACATTGTAATATGGCCCAATGTTTTTACAAACTCTGTAGTGCTCTTCAGTACAGTGGAACGTGTGGCATCAGGTGCTGCTGGTGACATTGCTGACAGGAGCCTGAATAGATGATCCGGTGGAAGCCCACTGTCAGATAAGCCTTTATACATTTTGTGTTTGATGCGCAGAACTCATGAAGGGTGGAAAGCTCTCTTCCATTGACAGAGTTATGCGACTTATTATTTTTTGCAGTGTCTCAATCTATTGTGCATTTGTTGAATATGAACATAATCTTGGTGGCTAGAGTATCAATTTAAATAAACAAAGATGTCACTAATCACTGGTATGATGCCTTCTAGAGGTTAACTTACTTCAAGAGATCCCCAGGAACAAGTCCTTCTCGTTCCCTAAAGGACGCGGTGGTCTTAGAACGATCAACTTTTCTGTAAAGTAAAACAAAGATTATTATTTCCAATACATAATCTAATGATGAGGATCAATAGAATATGTAATTTTTGCTGGGTGACCCACTTTGTTTTACAGTTTGAGAGAGTTTGTAAGCACAAGCAAAAAGGTACGGGGATCACTCTATATAGACAAAAACAAAGGGTACACATAGAGCAGCATTGCAAGAACAACAAATCAAAAAGCCCCGGCTATAAAAAATGCTCACAGGATGTCCGAATAAATCATGCACATCAGTTTTTTTATACTTCACTTCCTCCGCAACGCTGGATCTCTTTTTTTTTTGTATTTCAAAATTTTTATTTTGCAATAAACAAAAGGTCACAGACCGACCAGTCAGGTGGCCTCACAGGGCCAAATGAGATACTCACAAAGAAAGCACAGAAAACATAAGGGGGGGGGGGGTCCACATAGGAAACTACAGAAAATCGAAAATAGTGGGGGGGTGTAGAAACTCGTCAGGAGGGTCATCCTGCAAAAACAAAAGAGAGTGATGGAGTTCGCTGATGGGGCACCAGGGAAACAAACAAAACCCAAAAAAATAAATAAAAATGAAAAAAAAAAAGGGATAAAAAGGGTAGTGAGGGACTGCCAAACATATCGTGGCATTCCTGGCTCACCCCAGCAACCCAAAGGAACCGAGGGCCATGGAAGGGGCCGCGTGGCCAGGAGACCTGGGGCCAAAAGGGTGTACAGAGCCTAGGTAGCCACCCTAGCGGCTCTCCCAGGCTACCTCCTAATGTCCCACACACAAAAAAAAAAAAAAAAGGAAAAAAGAAAAAAAAAAGGGATGGGGAGTCCCAGTGCTCCAACAGACGAACAACATGAACCTACAAAGTCTACAAAGTCGTTCAGGAGTACATAAAAAGGGGGGAGGAAACAAAGATGAAAAGGGTAGGGACACAAGAATAGACAGAAATGTCCTCAAAAAAAAAAAAAAAGGGGTCTCAGAGTATTAGGGGGTATTCATCAGGGTGGGGGGTGTCATCAACATCGATGAAACAATCAAACATGAGACAATGAAATGGGGGGGGGTGTCAGCAGGTAGTCTCTATATTTGCGGGTAGCAAAGAAGGGGCACGTCTCAAAGAAGGGAGGGGGAATTCTACATTTTTCAGGGCTGTAAAACACTAGGCAGTGCATCGAAAAAATGAGAAAGTCTCGTTAACCCGAGTCCAGCAACGGAGGCAGGAGCGTCACCGGCAAGAAGCCACAGGGCATAGCCCAGCAGGTAGACCCCACTGGCTCACAGACACCGCAGAGGAACGTCAAAACGAGGCAGAACCGACCACCTCCTCCAGCCTCTCCAACTGCACGGCCCGGCTGAGAATCCACCGCCGAAAGACCCTGTCGCGTGTCCCGCTAGAGCCACACTCCATCATCGCCAGGTAAGGCAGCGCCCCAGGAGAAGGGGGGTCCCCGGTGGCCATCTCAAAAGCCACTGCAGCTGAAATGAAAGGCTCCACTTTGGCCCCTGTCACGAAGGTCGCAGGAGTCAGGTCAGGTACGACACCTTGCAGGGGCAGCTCACATTCCAATGCAGATACGGTGCTCCTCTGCTCCACAGCAGCAGCACATCCGTCCTCTAGCAGATCTGGCGGCTCCCGCCCGGACGACATGTCGGCATCCCCTTGAGAGAGGGCACTAAGAGTTGTGGTCGCCCACGGAGAGACCTGCAGCTCTGAAGGGTCCCGCACCTCCACAGCTCGGTCCACCCGGCTCCTCATAGTCTCCACCACGCTCCCCACCTCACTCCGCATATCCCGGAAGTCAGTCCTCCAGAGCTCGCGGAACTCCTCCAGTATGTGCCAGACATCTTCCTTCGTAAGGGGACAAAACCCGTCGAGGGATTCAGCCATAGCTGCCTCTTCCAGGCAATCAGGAGCAGCAGCAGGACCGGGGCACAAAAGAGGGAGAGCTGCTGGGCCCACTCAGGCACGTCCAAGATGGCCGCCGGCACTAGGCCGCAGGTCCCAAATCGTTCCAAACAGCAGCAGGAGGGCAGCGAAAGGGTCCCAGCTCTGGACCACAGGACACCCGGAGTTTCCCAATCTGAGAAAAATCTCTGCAGCCGAAGGTGGGTCGCGTTAAACGATCAAATAAAAGGTAACTGCTGGAGAGCACTGCAGAACGCGACTTCACCCATCGGCTGTCAGCTCCGCCCTCCGCTGGATCTCTTTGAACCACTCCGAGGGAAGATAGGAACCACAGGATAGCCGAGGAGGAAAGGATTCAACTAAAAACCCAGAACTGAGAATAGTAAAACCATCAATTTAATGCACATAGAATAAAAAGAACATGAATATCCAATGCGTTTCGTCGCACCCCAGCGACTTTCTAGGAAAAGGAAAGTTTCTTGAGAAAGTTGCCGCGAAACACGTTTAATCCTTCCAGCCTTGGCTATCCTGTGGTTCCTACAGTCCCTCAGATCGGTTCCAGGAGATTCAACATTGAGGAGGAAGTCCATCTACGGCATCCCTGTGGTTCCTACCTTCCTTGGATTGGTTCCAGCAGATCCAGTGTTGCGGATGAAGCAAAGTATAAAAAAACTGATGTGCATGATTTATTCTGACATCCTGTGAGCATTTTTTATAGCCGGGGCCTTTTGATGTATTGTTCTTGCAATGCTGCTCTATGTGTACCCTTTGTTTTTGTCTATATAGAGTGTTCCCTGTACCTTTTTGCTTGTGATTATATTCTAAGGATGAAGTCTTGAGGAGCCATCCTTTCACGGATCCTCTGTGAAGATACGTGCTTTATAGATATGTATAGTATTTATTCTTATATGGTCTCATTTCTCCCCTAACTAATTTGTAGTGTATTGAGAAGGTTTCAAAATACAGATAGTGAACGCCACACCAAAAAAGTCCACACACCCCCGTCGCTGTATACCCAATTGGTGGTTTCCCCAAAACCAATTGTGATCCCAATGGAACCAGAAAACTTAGTGGAAAAGGTACAGCGTACCAAGGAATCTGAAATACATAACCTATTCTGTTAACTTTTGCAGATAAGTCCCTTCCAAACGATTTTGATATGAGAAAAGACAAAAACATTATTGCGTAGTATGTACATACAGAGGTGTATATATATATTTATGTATTCTATACACTCACCTAACTAGACCCTGAACTTGCTCTAGATAGAAGATAAATACCCAAAAGGTGATTCTATTTCTCTGGTACCCAACGACCTTCATATCTTCCCTTCTTGAGTGAACATCTTAATAGAAGAGAAGAACAAAGGGTGCTCCCTAGTGTAATTCTGTGCATAAATCAATGTTTATCAGATTGCAACTGCTAAATCCAATGGGTGCTACTCACTGCTGATCCTTCTTGACCTCTCTGCCGCCTTTGATACAGTTGACCACTCAATCCTCCTTCAAACGCTTAGTGATATAGGCCTTCAAGGTGCTGTTCTTTCATGGTTCACTTCCTACCTGTCGCAAAGATCGTTTAGTGTCTCATTTGCTGGAAGTACCTCCTCCCGGCAGCCTGTCTCTGTTGGGGGTGCCCCCAAGGTTCAGTACTGGGCCCTATACTTTTCTCAGTCTACACAGCCTCCTCTAGGCAAACTGATCAGCTCCTTTGGATTCCAGTACCACCTATACGCTGATGACACCCAAATTTACCTCTCCTCCCCTGATCTCTCTCCAGCTCTCCTGGATCGAGTCACTGACTGTCTCTCTGCTGTCTCAAATTGGATGGCTTCCCACTTCCTTAAACTCAATCTTGCCAAAACTGAAATTCTCGTCACCCCTCCCTCCAAGAAGCTCCCAATACCATCCATCTCTCTACGAGTAAATGGAACACCCATTAGCCCAACACCCCAAGCTCGCTGCCTCGGTGTCACTTTTGACACTGACCTAACATTCTCTTCCCACATGCAGACAGTGACCAAATCCTATTACTTTCAACTCAAAAACATTGCCCGTGTCCGCTCCTTTCTCACACGAGATACCGCAAAAGTGCTGGTTCACGCTCTTGTCATTTCACGACTTGGCCTCCCCAACTCCCGTATCGCCCCTTTGCAATCTGTAATGAATGCAGGGTCAAGGCTGATTTTTCTCACCAGACGCACCTCCCCCCTCTGCCGGTCCCTCCACTGGCTTCCTGTACGTTTCAGGATACAGTTTAAAATACTGATGCTCACATTCAAATCACTCAATAACTCAACCCCTCCCTACATGTCTTTGTTACTCCGCAAGCACGTCCCATCTAGACAACTCCGTTCAGCAGCTGATCTCAACCTGTCATCGGTCTGCACACACACACACACACACAGCCAACTCTCGCCTCCAGGACTTCTCAAGGGCGGCACCAGTCCTCTGGAATGACTTGCCTCGCCCCATCAAACTCTCCCCTAATCTTCAGGCCTTCAAGAAATCCCTCAAAACCCACCTCTTCAGATTAGCGTACCACATCACTGATGCAACTCATCCCTCTGCTCACCTACTCACACATGATTGAAGCCGCTCTTATGGCCCCACCATTCCCAAACCACTGGCACTAATGATCCTGCCATTTAGTGAAATTCCTCTGGTCTTCCTCAACCCCCAATACCTCTAGACTGTAAGCTCCTATGAGCAGGGCCCTCTACACCTCTTGTTTCCATCTTACATCCGTTTATTTGTATTTCGTTCCCTTTGGTTATTGTAAAGCGCCGCGGAAATTGTTGGCACTATATAAATGATGACAATAATAATAATAATGATAATATGCGCCGAATTTACACTTACTTTCGGTGGAGTCACCCCTCACTCTTGGATGCAAGCAGATGGATTTTTTTCCCCCAGGGAGATCCAAAAAAACCTTCCAAGGAAAATCAAATCAGGTAGGCAGGATTAAAATTAAGTGCTTTTTATTAAAAACAACATTACCAGGACGCGTTTCGTCGGTGAACAGACTTCCTCAGCTGGCAAAATGAATATCTTGTTTTGCCAGCTGAGGAAGTTGGTTCACCGACGAAACGCGTCCTGGTAATGTTGTTTTTAATAGAAAGCGCTTAATTTTAACCCTGTCTACCTGATTTGATTTGCCTTGGAATGTTTTTTGGATTTCCCTGGGGGAAAAAATCCATCTGCTTGCATTCAAGAGTGACTCCACCGAAAACAAGTGTAAATTTGGCGTATATCTGATAAACATTGATTTATGCACAGCATTACACTAGGGAGCACCCTTTGTTCTTCTCTTCCCTTCTTGAGTGAACGTCTTAATAAAAGAGTCGAAGGTCGTTGGGTACCAGAGAAATAGAATGGCCTTTTGGGTATTTATCTTCTATCTAGAGCCAGTTCAGGCTCTAGTTATGTGAGTGTATAGAATACATAAATATATATATATACACACACCTCTGTATGTACATACTACGCAATAATATTTTTGTCTTTTCTCATATCAAAATCGTTTGGAAGGGACTTATCTGCAAAAGTTAACAGAATAAGTGTATGTATTCCAGATTCCTTGGTACGCTGTACTTTTTCCACTAAATTTGTAGTATGAATTAAATTGGGAAACGTCATGTGGCGGTAATCACATGAGACTGGGGGTACATTGACCTAAAGATGCGTTTGTGGAGGTGTGGGCCTGATGTGTTATATTGTTTTCCAGCGCTCTTGTACATTAAGATCACCCTGTACTTACAATGGTAGGTACAGGATGTATGTGTTTTCTGTAACCTATTCCCTGATGTCTGTGTTTTACTGAGTGTAGTGTCATGTTGTGCACACTGCAAGATATTATTATAATTTTATAATTATAAAAATGCTATTTAGCATGTATATGCGAGTTGTTGTGGCCCCATAAAATCCAAAATCACAGAACGTGAGAGAACATGGCGTACTGCACAATGTCAGTGCTATTCTGCAAGTGCCCCTCGACCAGGAATTACAAGAGAAAGCCCATAGACTTTGTCCAGAGGCAGAAAGACATGGGGGGGGGGGTGAGGTGGGAATCCCCAAGTATCAATGAGGAAAAGAGATGGAATCTGACCTGAAGAGCGGTGACAGCACAGGAACTGCAAGCCAAGTTTCATTATACTTACATATATGTTTCAAGGTGATGGAGGGGGTTCCCACATTTGTCCTTCTTGTCTAGCCAGTTATTATAATGTTCAGATGGCCTGTTTAGATAGAGAAAGCGACGTAGTATAAACATGTATACAAGCCTATTCTCCAACTCTAAAGTATATTATTTTACGAAAGAAATAATGCATTAATGTGTTTTTCCTTTAATGGTAAATGGGAGAGGGAGCAATCACAAGCCATTCCTAATTGGTGGGGTTCCTGGGGACCTTACACGTTTTTTAAGTTACTGTAGTCTGCCATTGTGACTATAATAAACAATTTGACAAGTATAAAAACAGTTACAGTGAAAAGGTAATCAAACCTAATACATTTTTAAGAAAAGAAAACCGGCAAGAGGAGGGGTTAACAGGAAAGAGGAGGGGTTAATAGGAAAGAGGAGGGGTTAATAGGAAAGAAAGGAGATCAGAAAGAGAAAAGTAAAAACCACAACAGAGAAATGAGAGAAGAATGGGCCAGTACATCGCCAACACAGCGCGTCAACCACTATCCAGATATACCCAAAACAAAATGTTATTTTAAATGCACTGTGTACTTTTTTGGTGTTTGTTCACTACAAGAGCTGCTTTGCTTTTTTCCTTTTGTTTCTTCTCTGCAGGATTTTAAAGTTTTTTTTTCTGCTTATTAAAAAGTTATTCTAGTGAAACAAATGATATGCCCGGCTTCAGTTGATCGTGTCATTTTAATTGGGTGACATAAGAAGGCGTGTTAATGACACACACCTGTGCAACATACACGCTATGTAGAATACAACTGACATGCACACAGATTGGCCATGTGTGAGTGTTAAAGGAAGATTTAATCCATTAGGGGAGGTTCATAATACACCATCTCTAAGTTGTATAAAAAAAAAAATACAAATAACAACAATTGTAAATGTTCACGTTGTGAGACAATGCGCTGTATTCACCAAGAGGCCGCTGATGGTGACACGCGTGTGATCACAGAGTTCCACCTGTCAGTATCTACTCAAACAATAACATAAGGAAAGGTTGGCTGATGCTCCAGATTTGCTTTGCTCAGCAGTAATCTTTATTTTAGTGAAGGAAGAAGCCCCATTGGAAAAGTAAAGGAATTACCTGCTGCTCCCCTTCCTCTCTTCTTCTGACATCGCTTGAGAAATAAACTCTTTCAAGGTGCAGGTATTCTCTAACCATTCAATCAGACCAAGTCTGGAAAATTAAAAGTATGTGCATATATTTTTAAATGTCCCAGCAGCACTACAACCACAAGAGCAATGTAAAGGTGTCACTTTATAGAGAGAGTCTACCTGGTTGTCATGGGTATGACCTGGTATGTTTTTAGCAGCATGTGTCTTTGGCTACAGGCCGCGTCCTTGGACAGGATGGTGTTCATAATGGAGAAGAGTTGCTCTATGCGCTGGTCCTGGCGCAAATCTTCACCACCTTTTACTAGAAATGGATATTCTTGCTCATCGTTCCCTCGAATGGTGATCCGTTTGGGTTTCCTTATTGATGCCATCACTTTCACCTTTTGCAGGTTGAGACAGGGTTAGAAAGGAATTAAAGTATATAGCAGACGGCGTATAAAGGAGATAGCGTATATAAGTAAATAGCAGAAGGCGTATATAAGTATATATCAGATGGCGTATATAGTAGATGGCGTATATAGTAGATGGCGTATATAAGTATATAGCAGATGGCGTATATATGTATATAGCAGAAACAAAACAGCATTTTTTTTAGGTTTTTTTGAACTTTTTTAAAACGTTTTTTTGTCACAGAAAATGATGGAAGAAGGTGGTCAATAATATGGAGAGCTCTTTCTTGGTGTTTTGTATTTAATGTCTTCGATGCACCCGATATATATATATATATATATATATATATTTGTGGTGGAGGACAAAAGCAAGATAAAAAGCCTCCGCACTATAATAAGTGTGTTTATTATTGCAGAAGCCACTTACACATCACAGCAATTCAAAGAATTGCGTTCCAGTGCCACATTCCCCATATGCAGCAAGGAATTCTGGGTAGGATATGCAAATGTCCTGGGTCTGTTATTACACAGAACCCTAAAATCAATGCTATGCCACACCGTGGCTTTCTAGCAAAGATAAGGTTTATGCAACTGGTCAAAGCCACTCCTAGGACAGAGCTGTTTCGGGTTTGTTGGACCCTCATCAACTGGTCATCATGCCTAGCTCCTAGCTGATGAGGGTCCAACAAACGAATTTCTTGCTGCATATGGGGAATGTGGCACAGGAGCTCTGGAATGCAATTCATCGAATTGCTGTGATGTGCAAGTGGCTTCTGTAATAATAAACACACTACATACATATATATATATCTGACAACTCCCATTTGGTATGCACCCCTCCCTGTTCACAGGTGCTCCACTATGGCAGCCTATAAAGGCCTCGAGCTGCCGGGGAGCTCCAGGGTGAGTAGATCCTGTAAGTGCAGATTCGGTCACGTTAGATAGGACCTGTCACAGATGGTGTACATTGGCGACTGTGACAGACTTAAGCAAATTATGATCATACTTTGTGAACTGAATCCCCATCATTTTACCTCAGTCAGGTTTTTTGAACATTTTTAAAACTGTTTTTTTTGTCACAGAAAATGATGGAAGAAGGTGGTCAATAATACGGAGTGCTCTTTCTTGGTGTTTTGTGTACAGTAGATGGCGTAAATAAGTATATAGGAAATGGCATATATATGTATACAGCTGTGTTCAAAATTATTCAACCCCCACTGAAATTGAGTGTTTTGGCCAGTTTGACATTGATTTTGATCATTCAGTCATCTTGCTTACAATTAAATCAAAGAGGCACGTGTAGGTCAGACAAATATAACATAACATTTATAATGAAATAACCACAAATGTCTTTTCTGTGCTCACATCATTATCAGTTTTATTCAACCCCCAAGTGACATTCAATCTTAGTACTTAGTACTTATAACTGTAAAAGGATGTTGTACTAACAGCTTTTAAACGTGAAACATAGCTTGACACAAGTGTCTTGCAGCGATCTACGGGTATCTTCGCCCATTCGTCATGGGCAAAAGCCTCCAGTTCAGTCACATTCTTAGGCTTGCGCAATGCAACTGCTTTCTTTAAGTCCCACCAGAGGTTCTCAATCGGATTTAAGTCTGGTGACTGCGATGGCCACTCCAAAATGTTCCAGCCTTTAATCTGCAACCATGCTCTAGTGGACTTGGAGGTATGCTTGGGATCATTGTCCTGTTGAAAGGTCCAACGTCTCCCAAGCCTCAGGTTTGTGACGGACTGCATCACATTGTCATCCAATATCTCCTGGTACTGAAGAGAATTCATGGTACCTTGCACACGCTGAAGCTTCCCTGTACCTGCAGAAGCAAAACAGCCCCAAAGCATGATTGACCCCCCGCCATGCTTCACAGTAGGCAAGGTGTTCTTTTCTTCATAGGCCTTGTTCTTCCTCCTCCAAACATAGCGTTGATCCATGGGCCCAAACAGTTCTAATTTTGTTTCATCAGTCCACAGAACACTATCCCAAAACTTCTGTGGTTTGTCCACATGACTTTTGGCATACTGCAGTCGACTCTTCTTATTCTTTGGAGACAGCAAGGGGGTGCGCCTGGGAGTTCTGGCATGGAGGCCTTCATTACGCAGTGTGCGCCGTATTGTCTGAGCTGAAACTTCACTACCCACATCTGACAAATCTTTTCTCAGTTCCTCAGCAGTCACACAGGCATTTTCTCCACTCTACGCTTCAGGTAGCGCACAGCAGTCAAAATCAGCATCTTCTTTCTGCCACGACCAGGTAGCGTTTCAACGGTGCCCTTTGCCTTGAATTTGCGAATGATGCTTCCTATGGTCTCTCTTGGTAGGTTTAACATCTTTGCAATCTTCTTATAGCCATTGCCCTTCCTGTGAAGAGTAATCACCTCTTCTCTTGTCTTCCTGGACCATTCTCTTGACTTCACCATGTTTGTAACCACACCAGTAAATGTCTAGAAGGAGCTGAGTATCACAGTCATTTTAAAGCTGCCTAATTGGTGCTTATTATGCTTTATTGCTGCTCCGTGACATCCACAGGTGTTTTCAATACCTGATTGAAAACACTTGAATGAACCTCTGTTCTTCAGAGTGGTAGTCTTTAAGGGGTTGAATAATTGTGTCAATGAAGAATTCACAAAAGAAACATTTACTACTGTATTACAAAACCAATTGATGTCATTTTAGTTGCATATGGTTCTTTAAAAAGTCCTTGTAGGATTTCATTCTGAATACAATTACAAATGTACACTAAATTCCCTAAAACCCTTTACAGCATTGGGGGTTGAATAATTTTGAACACAACTGTATACTGTAGCAGATGGCGTATATATAAGTATATAGCAGATGGCGTATGTGAAAACCATTTGCGCAAATATTAACAGTTATTTGTTCAAACCCAGAAAAACCTTACCCGCTCGTCAAATCCAGAAATCTTTACATGGTATTCCGGCATGGGTTTAGTTTCACCGTCATATTGACCTAAGAGGAGCAGAAATAGATACAATGATAAAGACTGTAATTTCTTACAGGCAAAGATTGAAATAATATTGCAATGTTCACACATGTATGTAGGGATGCACCAATACAAGTTTTAAAGACCAAGTACCAGTGCATTTCTTCAGATACTCACCGATATGGAGTACCAATACTTTTATTTAAAGTCATGTGACCGCTTTCCAATAAATAGGATTTTTGCTGAAAGCCTGTCCAGTTTATGTTAATATTGCAATGTATGGCCAGACACCCCATTTACCCACTGCACAGCCTGCACACACACACAGACAACAGATACATGTATGCTTTTTCACAGCAAAAATTGAACAGATAAGAACTGAAATCTCCACAATGCCATCTTCACCCATGCAGGAAGATGCTAACCATGTCCATCCTCACATGTTTAACTCGTTCCCTTCAGCTACTGAACAAGAGGTCCTTAAACTACTACGATCCTCTCATCCCACAACCTGCCCCCTCGACCCCGTTCCCTCACATCTTGCCAAAACACTTTGTTTCTCTTGTACCATCCTTGACCCATACCTTTTAATCTGTCTTTAACCTCTGGGGTCTTTCCTGCTCCCCTCAAATATGTCACAGTAGTCCCAATCCTAAAAAAACCATCTCTGGATCCAACTGCTCCCTCCAACTACCACCCCGTTTCCCTGCTCCCTTTCGCCTCCAAACTCCTCAAAGCTTGTGTACGCCCGTCTGACTACCTCAACACCCACGCTCTCCTTGACCCTCTGCAATCTAGCTTTCGCTCACTGCACTCAACAGAAACGGCTCTTGCGAAACTGACCAATGACCTTGCAACTGCTAAATCCAATGGGTGCTACTTACTGCTGATCCTTCTTGACCTTTCTGCCGCCTTTGATACAGTTGACCACTCAATCCTCCTTCAAACTCTTAGTGATATAGGCCTTCAAAGTACTGTTCTTTCATGGTTCACTTCCTACCTGTCCCAACGATCGTTTAGTGTCTCATTTGCTGGAAGTACCTCCTCCCGGCAGCCTGTCTCTGTTGGGGTGCCCCAAGGTTCAGTACTGGGCCCTCTACATTTTCAGTCTACACTGACTCTCTAGGAAAACTGATCAGCTCCTTTGGATTCCAGTACCACCTATACGCTGATGACCCTCAAATATACCTTTCCTTCCCTGAGATCTCTCCAGGATCGAGTCACTGACGGTCTCTCCGCTGTCTCAAATTGGATGGCTTCCCGCTTCCTTAAACTCAATCTTGCCAAAACTGAAATTCTTGTCATTCCTCCCTCCAATAAGAACCCAATACCACCTATCTCTCTACGAGTAAATGGAACACCCATTAGCCCAACACCCCAAGCTCGCTGCCTTGGTGTCACTTTTGACACTGATCTAACATTTTCTTCCCACATCCAGACAGTGACCAAATCAGGTTACTTTCAACTCAAAAACATTGTCCGTGTCCGCCCCTTTCTCACACAAGATACCGCAAAAGTGCTGGTTCATGCTCTTGTCATTTCACGACTTGACTACTGCAACTCGCTCCTTATTGGCCTCCCCAACTCCCGTATCGCCCCTTTGCAATCTGTAGTGAATGCAGGGCCTGGCTTATTTTTCTCACTAAACGCACCTCTCGTACCTCCCAACTCTGCCGGTCCCTCCATTGGCTTCCTGTACATTTCAGGATTCAGTTTAAAATACTGACGCTCACATTCAAATCACTCAATAACTCAACCCCTCCCTACATGTCTTCGTTACTCCGCAAGCACATCCCCCGACAACTCCGGTCAGCAGGTGATCTCCACCTGTCATCAGTCTACACACGCACGGCCATCTCTCGCCTCCAAGACTTCTCAAGGGCAGCTCCGATCCTGTGGAATGACTTGCATCGTCCTATCAAACTCTCCCCTAATCTTCAGGCCTTCAAGAAATCCCTCAAAACCATCTCTTCAGATTAGCGTACCACATCACTGACACAACTCATCCCTCTGCTCATCTACTCACACTTGATTGAAGTCGCTTCTATGGCCCCACCATTCCCAAACCACTGGCACTAATGATCCTGCTATCGAGTAAGATTCCTCTGGTCTTACTCAACCCCAATCCCTCTAGACTGTAAGCTCCTATGAGCAGGGCCCTCTACACCTCTTGTTTCCTTCTTATGTCCGTTTATATAGATTTCGTTCCCTTTGGTTATCGTAAAGCGCTGTGGAAACTGTTGGCGCTATAATAATAATAATAATTATAATACCCCACATAGAAACATAGAAACATAGAAAAATGTCGGCAGATAAGAACCTTTCGGCCCATCTAGTCTGCCCAATTACATGGATACTTTACCTGGATTTATCTTTTGTTTAGGATAGCCTTATGCCTATCCCATGCTTGCTTAAATTCAATTACTGTTTTGGCCTCTACCACTTCTACTGGAAGACTGTTCCATGTATCCACCACCCTCTCAGTAAAATAATGCTTCCTGATGTTACTTTTAAACCTTTGCCCCTCTAATCTAAGACTATGTCCTCTTGTTTTGCTACTTTGTTTCCTTTTAAATATACTCCCTTCCTCTACCTTGTGGATTCCCTTTACGTATTTAAATGTTTCTATCATATCTCCTCTGTCTCGTCTTTTTTCCAAGCTGTACATGTTAAGATCATTAAGCCTTTCCTGGTAACTTTTCTCCTTCAAGCCGTACACCATTTTAGTAGCCCTTCTCTGAACTCTCTCTAAGAGGTCTATATCCTTCTGGAGATACGGTCTCAGACCTGGGGCTGGGGCAGATAACATTACCAGCTTTCCTCTGAGCCGCTGCCGGCCTGTGACGCGCTCTCGTGAGATCTCGCAGCCCCCACCCCAAGATCATGGCTGGAGGCCACGTCACAGCCTTCACAGGTCGGCGGCCGCTCGGAGGAACACGCGGCCAGCCGGAGCTGAAAGCTGGTAATGTAATCTGCCCCAGCACCTTAGATACCAGCAAGCAAGTCCAGCGCTGGCTTCCGGGTATCAGAGGTATCGGGGGAATTTGCACTCGTCCAAATGCTGGTATGAACGTTTTCTACTAAATTAAGTAGTATTTTTAATAAATGAAGCCTCCAGAGCCCGTCTTTGTGTAAAAGAAATGAGGAACGAGATAGGAGAGGAGCAGGTGAATTAGGGGTGGAGGTTATTATGGGACCCTTGTGTAGGTATAAAATAATTACCTGGAATCTCTAGTTCATTCTTCAGAAATTCTGGTTTGAAGTTACTCATCCAGGGAGAATATTCCTTTAAATTTCCCGGCTCTTTTTCTTGATCTTCCTTTGTTTTTGAAAGCAGTGGGCTTACAGCTTTATTAAATTCCTCGGGTTTCATAGCAAGTAGTTTTGAGCCATTTACCCCGAAAACTTTGTCAAACTCCTTTCCATATTTCTGGAGGAAACAGGTAGGATAAACATATGTCTGTACAATGGACAGCTGTTAGGGTGCCTGCACCCCCGCCCCCCCCCCCAACCAGATAAAGGAGCACACAATGATAGAGACCTGAATTGCAGAGCCATAAACCATTACTAGAACATTCTGCAGGATGGAGATATATATATATACACACACACACACACACTTACAGAAAAACTACAAAACTGAACACTAGAAATGGAGATGAGCTGCACTCACAGACATTCTCTAAATGAAGAGAACACAGACTCTCAGTCTAGCCAAATTAAGAAATCGTACTGACATTTACTACCATCATAACTACTGTACATCATAAATGCAATGGAATTTGAACGTTTAAAATTATAAACACAGTCTATTCATACTGCATACTCACTGTAGCAAATTGTTTTCTAAACGATCCATTGGAACGATTGGATTTATCCATCAGGTTTGTGTGCATTTTATTAAACATTTCTGTAATTTTATTTTTATTTGTTTTTGGCTTCGACAATTCCTTCTTGACCTCGTCACACCAGTCCTTAAAAAAAAATTTTTTTCTGGTCATAACGTATATTCAGCACAAGCTGATACAATAGGGATTTGTTTGAATTTATTAGTGTTTTATAGGGTTACACCAAAATTAAATTTTGGGACAAAGACCGATACTGAAAATGCATGATGAGCTTGGCCGAAAACCGATACGGACTTTCTACAGTCATGGCCGAAATTGTTGGCACCCCAGGCATTTTTCCAGAAAATCAAGTATTTCTCAAAAAAAAGTATTGCAGTAACACATGTTTTGCTATACACATGTTTATTCCCTTTGTCTGTATTGGAACAAAACAAAAAAAGGGAGGAAAAATGCAAATTGGACATAATGTCAAACTAAACTCCAAAAATGGGCTGGAAAAAATTCTTGGCACTCTTTCAAAATTGTGGATAAATAAGGTTGTTTCAAGCATGTGATGCTCCTGTAAACTCACCTGGGGCAAGTAACAGGTGTGGGCAATATAAAAATCACACCTGAAAGCAGATAAAAATGAGAGAAGTTCACTTAGTATTTGCATTGTGTGTGTGTGCCACACTAAGCATGGACAACAGAAAGAGAAGAGAAATGTCTGAGGACGTGAGAACCAAAATTGTGGAAAAATATCAACAATCTTAAGGTTACAAGTCCATCTCCAGAGATCTAGATTTGCCTTTGTCCACAGTGCGCAACATTATCAAGAAGTTTGCAACCCATGGCACTGTAGCTAATCTCTCTGGGCGTGGACGGAAGAGAAAAATTGCAACGCAGGATAGTCCGGATGGTGGATAAGCTGCCCCAAACAAGTTCCAAAGAAATTCAAGCTGTCCTGCAGGCTCAGGGAGCATCAGTGTCAGCGCAAACTATCCGTCGACATTTAAATGAAATTAAACACTATGGCAGGAGACCCAGGAGGACCCCACTGCTGACACAGAGACCTAAAAAAGCAAGACTACAGTTTGCCAAAATGTACCTGAGTGAGCCAAAATCCTTCTGGGAAAACATCTTGTGGACAGATGAGACCAAGATAGAGCTTTTTGGTAAAGCACATCATTCTACTGTTTACCGAAAATGGAATGAGGCCTACAAAGAAAAGAACACAGTACCTACAGTGAAATATGGTGGAGGTTCAATGATGTTGTTTGATGTTTTGGGGTTGTTTTGCTGCCTCTGGCACTGGGTGCCTTGAATGTGTGCAAGGCATCATGAAACCTGAGGATTACCAAAGGATTTTGGGTCGCACTGTAGAGCCCAGTGTCAGAAAGCTGGGTTTGCGTCCGAGATCTTAAGTCTTCCAGCAGGACAATGACCCCAAACATACGTCAAATAGAACCCAGAAACGGATGGCAACAAAGCGCTGGGGAGTTCTGAAGTGGCCAGCAATGAGTCCAGATCTAAAGCCCATTGAACACCTGTGGAGAGATCTTAAAATTGCTGTTGGGAAAAGGCGCCCTTCCAATAAGAGAGACCTTGAGCAGTTTGCAAAGGAAGAGTGGTCCAAAATTCCGGGTGAGAGGTATAAGAAGCTTATTGATGGTTATAGGAAGCGACTGATTTCAGCTATTTTTTCCAAAGGGTGTGCAACCAAATATTAAGTTAAGAGTGCCAAGAATTTTGTCCAGCCCATTTTTGGAGTTTTGTGTGACGTTATGTCCAATTTGCTTTTTTCCCCCTCTCTTTTTTTGTTTTGTTCCAATACACACAAAGGGAATAAACATGTGTATAGCAAAACATGTGTTACTGCAATACTTTTCTGTGAGAAATACTTGATTTTCTGGAAAAATGTCTGGGGTGCCAACAATTTCGGCCATGACTGTATATATGACTATACATACACATACTGTGTATACATGTGTCTGGTGTGTGTAATATATATATATATATATTTATATATATAAAAAGCAAACCACACAGGACCTGTCAACGATGGGGTACATTGGCGATTGTGACAGGCTTACGCAAACTATGATCATACTTTGTTAACTGAATCCCCATCATTTTACCTCAGTAGGTTTTTTGAAATGTGTTTTTTTTCTTGCACAAAATGGTGGATGAAGGTGGTCATTGGTACGGAGTACTCCTTTTTCGTGATATAAATATATATATATATATTAGTGATGCTCCAAAATGAATATTTTGGAACGAAACCGAAAATTACTTTTTCCCCCTACAATTTATTTTAAGATAAAAGTTAAGTTTTTTTGTATAATTGTATTAATACTAGACTTTATTAAATTAATATCATGAATTTAAATTAATCCACATTAAAATGTTTAAGATATATTTGTCATTTTTTTAAAGATATTTTTGTGGAGTTATATTGCATCTAGTGCATACATTCATGTGTAAACTTTTTGGACACACACACACATTTTATAGTTGCAGAAGACATTTACACATCCCAGCAATTCAGAGAACTCTGCAACTATAAACCTTTTTTTGCCCTCCAACATAACTTAAATGAGTAGATATATATCTATAATCTATAATGGCTCAGATGGAGCCTAAACTTCAGTCGGTTTCTCTTAATCTATTATTTTTTTTAAAGTGCACAAAAACAAAGCATTATAAAAGGGGCCTTTAAGATGCAAAGGAAAAGACAAACCATTGCAAAATTAATGTGTATATGTTCCATTAACCCCCCCCCCCTTTGTCCTCCGAGCAGACACCACTGGCAGGAGATCAGTGATAAATCACTTGTTCCTCTTCATTGAGATGCCAGAGGTTACGGCTTGCTCTGATAGTGGCAGCAGCTCCGAGTAGGCAGGTAACCCTTTGTGTGCAGAAATAAATATGTGTTGCAGCTCCTGCCTCTGTCCAATTACAATTATCTCCAGCTAAGCAGCATTGAAACAGTGCTCGCTCAGTGTCAGTTGGGATCAGCAATTTTCGGCTGGTGTTTTGCTTTCGGGCTGAAACCGATAACCCCATTATCGTCATATCTATCGGTGGCCGAAATTCCGGTGCATCCCTGGTATTTTAAATTTGATTTTAAAAAGAATTGACATTCTAATAGGTTGTAAATTTCAACTGTTAAATTTGCATCCAGAAAGCTTCATTGGGAAAAAAACAAAGACAGCATAAAAAGAGGTTTTTTCGTTTTTCTGGCAGCAAGTAACCACACTTCGACACAAAATGAATCCTTCCAAGAATATTGCTTTCTTTCTTGCAAAAAAAAAACAAAAAACACTTAATTAGTAATAATTAGTCAGGGAATTGGACTAGATACCAAATATTTCATCAGACCCTAATATTGATGTGAGGGTCTGGAATGCCTGATTTCCCTCTTTGCTTGGATTGTTTTTGGTCACAACACACCTCACATGAAATACATAGTTACATAGGCCAATAAAAGATGTGTGTCCATTAAGTTCAGCTTTTCACACATCACCTATTGCTGTTGATCCAAAAGAAGGTAAAAGACCCAGTCTGAAGCATCTGCCGAATATGCAAAATTCCTTCTTGACCCCATACAACTTTTAAATATTTTTGGTGTCCAAAAATTTTAACTGGTGCTGCCAGTTTCCAAGGCAAATCTTAACATGCACATTAATTTAAATCAACACATACCTGGAATAACATTGACGGGTTGGAAAGCTGCTCCAAAGCTGCAATTAAATCTTCAACACCTTTATCCAGCTTGCTCTGAATTCTGTTATGAAATACAAAAAAAAACAAAAACACTATACGTGTATTATAGTTACACATCTCCCTTTGAAAAAAAAGACATAAATAATGGCAACATTTCTGATGACACTTCAGCAACGAGCAGGATGTGACATTCACAAGCTTTTGAAAGATTTCTGTGAGGCTTTGTCACATTTAAATACATGTAGGCACGACTAGTCTGGTATGTAAGCAAATCATATTTATTTAGCTATAATGTGCCAATATTTCGCGTGTGACTGGATGTGTCAATTTTTTTAAATCTTAAAAAAATTAAAGACACAAACTTTCCAGGTCGAAGAACCACCACCAGCTAACATGAATAATACTGTCACGTAGAACGCAGACAGTGACTTCTCACACCGGCAGCCTTGCCAGAGGTGTATTTAAAATAGCACACCAGGCATACTACTCCCCGAGAATAAGCACCTAAGCGGATTTTACGAAAACAGTGAGTATGATTCTATGACGCCTAATCTGTAACATCCAGAGCTTTTGAAGGGAGGCATTGCAGATATACTCTAACGAAGGCGAGACCAGCACATTCTTCCCCAGTCAACCCTGTTTGTTGCACTCCCCTTCCCCACTCTGAAGAATCCTACATTTATTCAGATGACACTTGTCACGGCTAGAAAATCCATTTTACAATGGTTTTCTGAGAAAATGAGGAGTCTAGCTCTATTTTACTGAAGACACACATAAAACCAAGCTACTAATTCCTGCACTGGTATGTATTATGTAACTTTGTGTATTGTGGCAGGTCAAATAAATCTACAGTACCAGGAAGGGGATAATAAATTAAAGCAAGAGCAGCCTATGTAAGTCGCTAGTTATAAGCCACAGAGTCCCAAACCAAAGGTTCTAGAGGGATGGACCCCAAATGGAGACTACAGCGATCAGGTAATGGGACAGGAGAGCTGTATCACAGTATGATGAAAACATAACCTTTAATAAGAGGATAGTTAAAACCAATCAGGTGACACACAAGAGAAGGGTGTAGCAAAGCAATAAGTATATGTATCTACTCCCAAGTACCGACCCTAACTATAATGGTCAGAGAAAAAAACATATATACATGGAAGAGAAAAGGCACTTGGAACCATGCTCCAAACTGGGAAAGCAATAACAAACCCAATAACCAAGCAAAAAAGTGGTAGTCGGACTACCAACTTGGTTACCCGCCTACAGACAATGCCGTTGACCTATCAGGGTCGTCCACTGGAAGCGTCTGGACGACCCAGGCCAGCTGATGGACAGGCCGCTGAACGAAAAAAAATTGTGGTAGTAAGTCTCTCCCCTGTAGACACCTTGAACATTGTAATGTCCAAATATTTCAGAAAGATCTCTTGAACCTCAGATGTCAACCTCAAATTGAGGTCATTACAATTAAGGGTGTCGCAAAATGCAAGGAATTCTTCGCGGTTACCATCCCATATAATCAAGATGTCATCTATGTTATGGTTCCACAGACACAACTTTGGGTATATGCGAGATTGAAATACCCAATTCTCCTCCCAGTAACCAAGAAAGAGGTTTGCATAAGATGGCGCACTAGTCGTGCCCATAGCTGTTCTCCATACCTGCAGATAGAGCCGTCCATTAAACAGGAAGACATTTGTGTGTGAATTGTGGCAGCTTGACCGATTAACCTGCCTTAAAAGTCCATGGGGCCCTTTTGTTTGTCTTTGCGACACTTCATGAGGTCTTTTTTCTTTAGAAGAATGCCCCTTATTTTTGCGTATCTCAGTGTTATTTTGTGACCCCCCCTCCCTTTTGTTTTCTAGGTATTTTATGTGCGTATATTTTCTGGCCCTGCGAGGCCGTCAGTCTGTGACCTTTTGAGCAAAATCAAAAATAAAAATTACAAAAAAAACAACAGATAACATATGGATCAATCCTCCTTACCTCGCAATAAATTCTTTGTTACTGTGGCCGCTGATAGTATCTTCAAAGTTATAGTTTTCTGCGCTGATTATGAACGGGTAGACGAGAGCCTGAGGGTAACTGTCAGCGATCTGCTCTATGATGTACTGCACTGCTAGAGCCTCCTTTTTATCGAGCATGGCCATCATTTGATTAATCCAACCAATGAACTGCCAGCAGGGAACCGATCGTACCTGGGGGACCAAAAAAAGAAATAAATTTAAATACTAGTAAAGGAATCTACACAGTTTATTTATCAGAACTGTAAACAAAGAAGATTCCATTGGAACGTGTGGCGGCTTCCTTGCATCCTGTGCAGAGCCCTACAAAAGATGGTACATATCGGTTTGCTTTTGTTCCTTTGTGCCTACACACAAAGGCCCCTATTATACGCTGCGTGCAAATGTGCGAGGACAAAACCATTTGCGCGGAACGTCGTAGTACGACGTTTGCGCAAACGATGCACGTTATCGTCTACCACGATTGACCCTGCGCGAACCCAGCGCAAGTGCGTTCGCGCATCCCATACTTACCATGGCCAGCGCGAATGCGTTGGAGCGGATGTTATTACGATCTTCGCGCAACGTCGTACGAACGACGTTTGCGTGAAGTATCGTAACGTCTTTGAAAACCTGGTGTTTACTTTACAATCTGAACGTTCTGGCCGAAACTAAATGAATCTGCACAAAAAAAATAAAAAAAAAATACACCCCAGTACAGTTACAAATTCTACACATACCCAAACAATAAAATTAATAAATTGTTTCATTTATTTTTGTTGCAGCACATATACGCAGATTGACTTTGACAGGCGCAACAACCGAAACCAAGCAAATGGTGGTTCTTAATTCTGATTGGCTGAATCCTGTGAAAAAACTGTCTGCCCACCGATTCCTGCACGCAACGGTCATTTGCGCCCGGCTTTGCGCGTCGGATTTGCGCAAGTAAAAAGTTGAAGGCTGAAAAACTGCGCTCGGAGCGTACTACCACGTTAATTTGCGCGCGCTAACGTTTTTTCGCATTTGCGCGAAGCGTGTAATAGGGGCCAAAGTGTCTCTGAATATTGTATCTTTGTGTGTTTAAAGGTTTGCATAAATTCCTCAATTTAACGCTTTGATTTGACAGCTTCATCCTGTTTACTCTGTGAGCAAGTTCTACATTACTTGTGAAAGTTATTATTGTACGTCTACATATCGCAAACTGTATTTTTTAATCCCTTAAAGTCCAGATATATTCAGTGGCACTGTCATTTTGCGTCCCATGGCGTGCCCTGTCTATTTACCACTGGTAGCTCTATACAGCCCCTTACTCATTAGGTGATTGGGTCAGTGCATTTTCATTCAGCTTTTGTATTATCTTCTCTGTTATAGTCCTGTCCTCATCACCACCTCACATGCCAGACTATGAGATTTCTCTGATCTAGTCAGGCCCAGATTAAGATGTCTATGGGCCTGGAGCTGAAGATTTTGGAGGGCTTTTTTTTGTAATTTAGTGAAATGAAAACATATTTTTGGGTTTTCAATTGTGCAGATACGGGTATATCTGACCAGGCAGATAATGTGTAATTAATTTTTCATTCAGATTTCATTCATTTATAGAGTGTAAATTTTTTTCCCATCTTATCATCCAAACCTTTGAAGGGCATTCTGGTTAAAAAAAATGTGAAATGCTAACATGTTACTGCATTTTTCTGAGAAAATATACAATTTTAACCAAAAAATGAAAAGAAAATGATATATTTCCCTAGTGTTTTGGAACATGTTTTTTTTTACGAATAATACGACTATGTATAAAGCATTGACCTTGCTCCCAGCGTGGGAAATGAGAAGGTGAGTAATGGCAGTGGTATTGCTCATTTTATACGCAACAAATGGACAATGCCATCGCTTTGGAACTAAAAATAAATTTAAAAAAAATATTTTCTTTTAGATTTTACATGGACAGGTTTGGTATTAATGCAAAAGCCAGACTCTGCCCTGTTCAATGACACCTCACTTGACCTTGTGAGGTGTAAAGATTAGTGACACAGGGGTCCAAAGTTCCCCCGCAGTGCTCTTTGCTGCAGTGCAGCGGTTTAGGTTTTTGCTGTAACAATTCGGAACAATGGATTGTACATCACCTCCACACTTGCTGGTTACATGAAAAATGTGATGGTTAGTTAGTGCAGCATCCTTGTTTACTTTTTAATTGAAAAGTGAAAAATATTACTGTTGGAAAGATAAATAAAGAAATATTTTTTACTTTATTTAATTAAAACCTGGTCATGTTTGGTATCGTTGGAAAGGCCATGCTCTGGCCTTTCCAGTGATACACCACTTGACCCTGTAGCTTCTATGGAGTTGGAGAGGCGGGGGTCCAAATGCAGACATAGTTATCCTTTCTCTGGGCCTATTTTGAGGCATGAGCCTGGAGCTGCTGCTCCATCTGCCCCTATGTTAATCCGGCCCTGGATCTAGACCTATATTGTGGAATTCCCAGCACCATCTCCTGCCCTATAGTATTCATACATTTAATCTCTCCCTTTAAAACTATCTCCTGTAGGATGTCTGTCAACTAAAACACCAAGTGCCTCACATACGTCATACCACACTTTACTCAAAACACACTGCACATCCTCTCTTCTCTATCAGAAGCCCGCTGTCATTTTGTTAAATCCCCATCATATCTGGATAAATGCTGACTTGTAGTTACACTCCAAACATTATCGCTGACCTCTTTTGTTAATAAGTCCAGGGTTTCGGTTGGGTACAGTTCGATTATTTGAAGCAGCCGAGGAAATTTTAGCCTGGCGTCTGCAGAATTCATTTTTAAGGCTTTGATCGATATTTTCACAATGTCAGCTGGAAACCTCTGCGCTTCAGCCCTCAACACTGCTAATAGTAAGAAAACACGTGTTAGTATAGGATTACGAAGAGCCTCCATTACCTGAAATACTTGAGAAAAATGTTTCGATTTTGGAATTTTTGAATATAATGAAATTTGCTGGGTAAGGGACCCATTCCTGAGTGTGAAAGGAACGCATGTTTATATACAAAGGACATTTCAAGAAATATTTTTTTAAATATGTATCCCCCGTCACATGAAGTCTGGGTGAAATTTTCTTGTTTTAGTGCCATGTTGGTGCTCAAAAGAAAGTCAGATTTTGCAATTTTATATAACTAGGGATTCCCCCCCCGAGTTTTACAGGGTTTTTTTAACTACTTTTACTCATAAATCAGTACCGTAGATACTCATGTATACCGCAAGTTTTTTGAGCAATAAATCAAGCCTAAAACTGTAGGGGTCGCGTTATACACGGGACAGCTGCGAGGGAGTGAAGATCTGTTTGCTTCCAGTAGCTGTCTGACACGTGCATGCTCTGGAATCCCAATTTTAATACATCGACTCTGAGGCTCCTATTGCTTCTCTTTCTTGCTTTATTAAACATAGCAGCAAGTGGCAACTAGCAAGAACTTGGAAATATGAAGCATTTATATTGAAATAAAAGAGAAAACATGTAATAACAGTAATAACAGGTATAAATGGTATCTTCCGACACCCCTTCACTCTTTGGATCGGTCCTCCTTCCTGTCAGAGCCCATCAAACCCGGTGAACATCCCTCCTACTTCCTCTTTCTATGCTGCTCAGCGACTAGATAAGTAGTCAAGAACTTTCCTCTGCTATTTTAGCCCATAGTTATCTATTTCTTATTGGGGCTATATATTATCCATATTACTTATTCATTTTGCGGACACCCGGCTCTAACCGCGGGTCCGCGTTCGTTCGCTTTTGTGTTTACTTCATTGAGTGTTTTCTGACCGCAGCGTCCTTCCCTCTGCCTGGATTCACGAGCCGCTGCACGCGCTCGCTGATCGGGTGGGCGGGGCCTCTGCTAGGTCCGCACACAAAGGGGGTTTCTCAGCGCCTGAGCTCGTCTCACTAGCGCCATGCCACGAGGCAAAACCCCGCAGCGCCCAGCCTCCCCAGCGGAGGACTCTGAGCATTTTTCTTAAGACAGTCAGGGTGAGCAACAGCATAACCCTAATACACCCGTTCTGATACAGGCACAGATGGCTCCTTCCCAGCCTGCTACCCTTGACCCATATATGCAAGCATCTATTGATGCTGCAGTTTTTAAAGCGGTGTCTGTCATGTCAGTGGATTTCACCCGCTCCCTTAAGAGATGTTGGCTGAGAATCGCCATAATGATGACCCCCCGCCGCTGGCGGCTGTTGATACGGGCGCTATACTCACCGCGGTGAGGCCCCCCGAGACCCCCCTGGCCACCACCACGGGGAAACAGTCAGTGAAACAGGCACGACACTCGACTGGAGGGGCTGGCATCCCCGCAAAAATGCCGGGACACGTGCACCCATCCCCTGCAACCCGTAAACGGGCTTCTGCACTCACGGTGTCAGCGCACACCAAAAAGGCTAAAATTATTATGGTTTCCAACCCTGACACCGCTGTTGTCCCTGCTCCGCTTCAGGACACTACCCTGGATTCGGAGGAGGATACTAACAGCGATGCCTTAGAGGTGTATGCCTCAGATGAGGATTTTACCGAGACCCCGGTAGAAGTAGATTCCAAAGCCCGACCGGGCATTATTTATGACCCATTGGGTAACCCACTTTTCTGTCCGGAAGACCTTTCACATCCACGGTCCGCCGAATGGTCCCCACTACCCCATGTGGAACAATGGGTGGACGCACAGATGCGCAAAGCCTTAGATAAGGCGACTCGGAACCGCATGAAGGCGGAATCCCCTCGTCCTACCACGAGCGGGAAGACTTGTCTGACACTGGACGTGGATAAAGCCTTTGTGGACTTCGTCACTCCTAAGGGATGGGTCCCCAACAAAGGCATAGACCACGCATTCAGGGTGTGCCAGGATAAATTGCTGGACACCATGGGTCCTTTAGTTAAATTGCTGGATACAGCGGAACAGGCCAAATTATCTGGTGACCTCATGCACCCCGTTCAAGTCACCAATTGGGTCCAGAGGTCGCTCAGTTTCTTGGGGAATGCTAATACGGCCCTTGCCTCCGAAAGGCGTAAATGCATTCTCCTCAAAATGGATCGCCAACTGGCTGGCATAGCCGACCATGAATTAGGTGCTACGGCTAACGGAGCATTATTTGGCAAAGGCTTCCTGAAAGACATGAACGAATATTCAGGTGCATTCAATACGATGGACCGTGTGTCCAGTTCACTAAAGAAGGTGTTTTCTGGGGTTTTCCCACGGGCCGGTGGATATCGGGGCCGAGCCATCGGCCGTGCAAAACCCATTTTTTGTGGTCCCACGGGAGGCAACCCCTCCACGACCGCTGCTCCTGCACCTTCCCCGTTCTTCCCTACCCGTTCACGGCCGTGGCGTGGCAGAGGATTCCGGGGTGCCAGAGGGGGTCATTCTTCCTCGTCCTTCAGACACGCAGGTAATTTCACACCTCATACACCCATCTACTACCAAGGTGGGAGGTCGTTTAAAATATTTTCGCACCGCATGGTGTCGCATTACATCGGACCCTTGGGTCCTCAATACTGTACAAGGGTTTGTTCTGGAGTTCTCTTCTCCCCCGCTCCAGATGACGTTACCTCACCCTCTCCCCTTTTCGGGGGAGGGACGGACGTTAGTGGAACGGGAGATTTCGGAACTGTATCAAAAAAGAGCCATAGAACGAGTTCCACAGGAGACCTCAGGTTTTCTGAGCAACTTGTTCTTGGTTCCCAAGAAAGACGGAGGCGTCCGTCCAGTCATCAACCTCAGAGAGTTGAATGGGGTGGTGGTCTACCGACACTTCCAGATGGAGGGCATGCACATACTCAAGGACCTCTTGAGACCCCACGATTGGTTGGCAAAGGTGGATCTCAAAGACGCATATCTGACCATCCCGATTGCCAAGGAGTCGAGGGATTTCCTCCAGTTCCACTGGGGTCCAGACCTCTGGAGATTTCGCTGCCTGCCGTTCGGCCTGTCTTCCGCCCCTTGGTGCTTTACCAAGGTGCTGAAACCGGTCGTAGCATGGCTACGCACCAAAGGTGTCCGCCTCATTATATACCTGGACGACGTATTGCTAATGGCCTCATCGGAGAGTCTGCTACGTCTCCAGGTACAATGGACGGTCGACCTTTTTCAGTCTCTAGGATTCCTTGTGAACCAGGAGAAATCAATTCTTTCTCCATCCCAAACCCTGGAATTCCTGGGATTCGGAGTGGACAGTACCCTGATGTCTCTCAGCGTTCCCCTGCCCAAATGTCGATCGATTTTACGCGAAGTCCGATCCCTTCGGGGGGCCCAGGCTCCATCTCTAAGGGATCTGGCTCGCGTGATTGGTCTTTTGGCAGCGACAAGGCTGGCGGTGACACCAGCCCCCCTACACTATCGGGCCCTCCAACGCCTGAAGGCCCTTTTTCTCAGGAAGGGTCTCCCCTACACTGCTCGGATCTGTCTCTCAGAAGCGGCCAGACTAGATCTGGAATGGTGGACCGATCACCTCCACTCCTGCAACGGCAGGCCTATCCTGGTATCACCCCCGACGATTACTATCGACTCCGACGCTTGTGGGTCAGGTTGGGGGGCTTATTGCGAAGGTTCCTCCACAGGAGGGCGCTGGTCCGTTCAGGAACGTCACCTACATATGAACGGCTTGGAACTCCTGGCAGGACTCTTTGCACTCCAGAGTTTTCTCAAGGATCACACACATCGCTCAGTCCTCCTACGGATGGACAATTTCCCGGCGGTCCGATACATCAACTCGCTGGGCGGTCCTCGCTCCCTACTTCTGACAACAATGGCTTCCCGCCTTTGGGAATGGTGTTTTCAGACAGGGATCGTAGTCCAGGCGCAGTTTATTCCGGGAATCTCGAACCAATTCGCAGATTGGAACTCGAGACACACGGAAGACTCCGGGGATTGGCGGCTGCGATCGTCAGTGTTTTCTGACGTGGCGGCCCTCTGGGGGCCGTTTCGCGCGGACTTATTTGCCTGCCGTCTCAACGCCCATCTCCCGATCTTCTACAGTTGGCGGCCAGACCCACTGGCCGAGGCAATGGACGCTTTCCTGCAGGATTGGTCCGGGGCTCGCCAGTACGCCTTCCCGCCATTTCAATTGATTGCTCGCACACTGCGACAGGTCAGGACCCAACAGGTCCAGGTGGTGTTGATCACCCCATTTTGGCAGAACCAACATTGGTTCCCGATCCTGTTGGAACTCCTAGTGGATATTCCACGTTATCTCCCGGATCTCCTGGTAGACTCATCCGGGCACCCTCACCCGCTACTATCCACAGGCCACAGTCTGTTGTTGGCCTCGCTGGTATCGGGACACCCGGGGGAGCCAGAGAGATTTCGGAACGGACTACGGCGCTCCTACGCCATGCATGGGCCCCAGGTACTAGATCCTGTTATAACTCGGCTTGGCTCACCTGGCATCATTGGTGTCTGTCAAGGGATCAGGATCCCTTCCAGGCCCCTTTGAGCTTCGTATTGGACTTCCTTACGGAAATCTTTGATCAGGGTAAAGCTTATCGTACGCTTAATGTTTATAGATCTGCTCTCTCAGCCTATCACGTGGGGTTTCATGGGACGCCTTTGGGCAAACACCCGTTGGTCTGTCGTCTACTTAAGGGTATCAGGGCGGACCGTCCCCCGTTGCCGCGGTATACAACAACCTGGGATGTGACCCTGTTATTGAACTTTTTAGAGCAATGGCCCTCTAACCAGGTTCTGACCTTGCGTCAGCTTTCTGCTAAATTGTTAGCCCTTTTATGCTTGATATCTTGCAAACGGGTGGCTGATGTCAGGGCGTTGGATTTCAATGCGCGTTCCTTCGTACCTGAGGGGGTACGCTTTGACATCTCCCGCCGTACTAAGACGGCCATTTCGTCTGCGTTTTATCCGGCTTTTCCTTTACGTCCGGCTTTATGCCCGGTCTTGTGTCTCCAGGGATACGAGTCCCGTACAGCTTCGCTCCGGGGTCCAGGGGTTTCTCCTCTATTCATTTCCTTTAAATCTCCTTTCGCCCTGGTGGGTACGACTACGCTTGCACGCTGGCTTCGCTGGCTTTTGGGTTTAACAGGTGTTGATACTTCTATGTTTGGCGCTCATTCAATTCGCAGTGCGGTGGCGTCTTCCGCGGTGTCGGCAGGTTGTCGGTTGGAGGACCTATTACGATCAGCTGACTGGTCCAGGGAGTCCACCTTCCGATCCTTTTATTTTAAGCCTGTTGTTCATTGGTCATCCGCAGTTGTGGGTTAGCTTTGAACAAGCAATAGGAGCCTCAGAGTCGATGTATTAAAATTATAGAATTTAGCTAAGTATGACGATAAGTTAGAATTTTAATAATAAAGACTCTGAGGCGAGTATTGCCCACCACTCCCACCGCTGTTGTGGTTTATTGTATTACTGGGTCTGCGGATCCAATATCTTCCACTCTCACGTCTTCTTTTTTCTCAGCCTCATAAAGGACTTCCTGGTATCCGGTGGATTGCCCTTTGGGTTCCCTACACGCCTACACTGATCACCTCGTACAGCAAAGAAAGAGGAAGTAGGAGGGATGTTCACCGGGTTTGATGGGCTCTGACAGGAAGGAGGACCGATCCAAAGAGTGAAGGGGTGTCGGAAGATACCATTTATACCTGTTATTACTGTTATTACATGTTTTCTCTTTTATTTCAATATAAATGCTTCATATTTCCAAGTTCTTGCTAGTTGCCACTTGCTGCTATGTTTAATAAAGCAAGAAAGAGAAGCAATACTCGCCTCAGAGTCTTTATTATTAAAATTCTAACTTATCGTCATACTTAGCTAAATTCTATAATTTAACCCTGCAGCCATTAACCATTGACTGCAGCCCTCAAGTACCCCTGTACAAAACATCTCCAATACTATTCAGCCCTCTATTAACCCTTCAATCCAAAAACATACATTAACCTTTGCAATAAAAAACAGTAACATTAACCCCTTTAATAAATAATTTCTGTATGTCACAATTTATCAAATATATCATATACTCTGCTTCATATAAACAATATTAATTTTTCAAGGTAAAGCAAGCTTTTATCAATTTCAAAATGTGTCTTTTTGTATTGCATGAGTATATGCATAGGTTCCTAACATTATATATATATATATATATATAATCTTATTAAATGCAATTACAATAATTAAATCTAAAAAATGTGCCCTTCTGCCATACCTGCACTTACGGATTTTACTTAGTTTCATGTGCAGAACTTTATCATAAGAGAATTATATTCCAAGCAATCAAAACGCTCAATTACATCTATCACCATTCTAAAATAGCCACGATAATGCATTACCCTCACTCTGCACCCCTGCTCTCTAACAACCATTGGAGGAACGAGGTTGAGTGGGGTGGAATGAACATGAAATGAAAACATGCAACAACAGTAACTTAACAGACTTTTGTCGTGTTTTGGAAAATTTATACTTTCATAATTTTGCTCCTAGCGTTATATTTGAGTCTTGAGTAATATTCTTATTTCCATAATAAATCTCTACCCCTCGCGTTATACTCGGGTCGCGTTATACTCGAGTATCTACGGTACTCCTATATAACACTGAATGCTCATAATACACGGTGCACATTACTGTGAGGTTTATTGCTGTGGAGCTCTGTGATATGCTCATACACAAATTTTGGCAAACTGACAGCAAGTACGGTGCCTGTTTGAAGGCAGTGAAAGTCCCCATAGAGAAGTAATGGTTAATCTGTTCAGAGACACCGAACAGCAAAGAAATGTCCTGATGTTTGTCCGGTGGTTTCATTTGGCAGGTTTATTCAGGGCGAACTAACACCATAGGTTTCAATGTTAAAAATATTCCTGTTTTTATCCAATATCTAATAAACCGTTTATTCCTTAATCCATAGTAAAAAATCTATTTATTGATTTTATTTTTGTAGTATCTTTTAGGCATTTCTCAAAAAAATCCATTTTTTTTTTCTAATAGCAATTTTTCTTTTTTTTCTGTAACAGACCTATTTATTATCATTCATGGGATCTTATATGTTAATTCCAGACATTTTCGTTCAGTAGTTCTTTTTAAAACAGCAGGCAACGGGTTTGCGGCAGCATTCGGTTGCTGATTCTCTGCACTTCAGGGACCCTGTGGTAAATTCACCGGGGAAATTTGATTCCCCAAAGTGCAGGGAACAACAGAATAGTGAAATGTCTGCGTCATTTCGATGCTCTGTGAATATCCTCTTTGTAGTGGTTTTTTTGCCTCTCCCTGGAAAGTGCCAGCCTAGGCCTTGCCTACCCAGGGCATACTTGAAAATGAGAGAATTCTCAAATGTATCCTTCTTGGTAAAATATTCTTGTGTAAAAAATAAATAAATAAATAATAATAATGTAATTTTTTTTTTGGGTGTCAACCTAGGGGGTGGTGTCACCCGGTGTGGAGCTGCACCCCCCGCCCCCCCCTAATGACGCCCCTGCATGTAAATGATATACAGCATATTATGTCAGCGCTGATACCTGGTGATTTTTCTTCCTCTTTCCGTAGATGTGTATCACAAAAGTCAACCAGAGTCATGTAAGCTTTTACGACCCCATTGACATCCACCCTGTCAGTAGACATTGACTGCTCCTCACTTGAGGCTGTTCGAACTGCAGCATTGAGGTGATGAAGAGATCTCCTATAAAGTCCTGCCACAACCTGAAACAAGATATATATTCTTTTAGAGACAGGTACACAGTATGTTACTTTATACAACGTATGTGATTTTCATATTAAATGGCTTCTGTTCTTTGCGCCTTCAGGTCATTCAAAAATTAAAATACAAGCACAATAATTTTGTGGTGTGTATTCCGGCAGTGCCACCGTGCAGCCCCTCTTACGCAGGCTGCACGGTGGCAGGGATCAACTGCCTAACCTGACCAAGCTCGTCTCTGTCATTGGCAGTGGGGTGGAGAGGAGCTTATTTGCCTCCTCGCTCTGCTCACACTGGGGTCTGATGACTGGGTATACATGTATCTGGGGGTCTGATTTCTGGGTATTAATGTTATTTTTGTAACTTATTCTAAATAAAACCTTTAACAATGTAATTTCATAAGATAATTTAAGGGGGTGTGTTTAGGAGCAGAGGTAAGGGTTAGGTGGAGCAACTGGTGGCGAGTAACTCTTATCGCCTGGTTAGTAGCTTGGGACTTGAAATTTTGAGATATATATATATACGCACACACACACTCTAGAAAGTTTCCCGATGTTGACTTACCTCTTCTGGAGACGCTGATATTTCTCGAACCTTTTCGGCCTTTGCTTCCTCGATGTGACTCAGACAATCAGGCTCCTTAAAAATGGCATCAGCCATAATCCGGTAGGTGGCTCCCAGCAGCATGTCCTGATCGCGGCATGCCCGGGGATTTTTCGATAAATACTCCGCTTTACTTTCCTCTGTAAAGATTATGAAATAATATGTCAATATTTTTAGAAGCTTAAACTATAATACCATATTTAACATGTATAGCTTGGAAAAAAGACGAGACAGAGGAGATATGATAGAAACATTTAAATACGTAAAGGGAATCCACAAGGTAGAAGAAGGGAGTATATTTAAAAGGAAAGAAAGTAGCAAAACAAGAGGACATAGTCTTAGATTAGAGGGGCAAAGGTTTAAAAGTAACATCAGGAAGCATTATTTTACTGAGAGGGTGGTGGATACATGGAACAGTCTTCCAGTAGAAGTGGTAGAGGCCAAAACAGTAATTGAATTTAAGCAAGCATGGGATAGGCATAAGGCTATCCTAAACAAAAGATAAATCCAGGTAAAGTATCCATGTAATTGGGCAGACTAGATGGGCCGAAAGGTTCTTATCTGCCGACATTTTTCTATGTTTCTATATTATAATACATGTGATAAAATGTCACAACATATTGAAATATATACTTTAGAGACCTCTATCAGCTCACTCCATAACCCCCCCATTGAACCTTTCCCGATCGGTCTCTACATAGCCCCCCCATTCATCCCATTACTTCTCATTCTGCTATTTACCCTCCCCTCAGTGTGTCACAACACTATTCTTAGATTGTCAGCTCATGAGTAGGGTCCTCTTTTCCCATTGTTCTTCAAGTATCAAACTTATTGGTTATATCTAGGTTTGCTTTTGTCCTAGCCATTGTACAGCTCTGCAGACTATGTTGGCACTATATAAATAAATGTAATTGCAAAACTCAAACTCTTATTTAACAATGTCATTTAAGGTTTATGTCCAATAATAATTATTACACACATGGAATTCCATATCTTCTACTTTGTACCCTGCACAAACTGAATTTATTCTGACAGTGTAGCCTTGTCACCCGTCAATCCGTTCTCATGTCACTGGCACAAAGTATTGCATGCCAAGGATCGACTGAATAGGAGAACAGAGTGAGAGTGGAGAATGAGTTTCCTGCTGTCCGTCCATCAAAGCAACTACGGAGCAACATAATGTCGGACGCGGATCTGTTCATAATACAATATACTAGACAAAGACAGAATGTCTGTAATGACAGTGAGGTGCTTCATGACTTAACAAGACAATGGGGCGATCACAGAAGATCTGGTCGAGAAGCTGGAGCAAAGAGGAATAGGAATTAAATACCCACGGCCGGCGCATCCCGTGAAGAACTTGTGAAGAAGTCAAGCGGTCATTACAACTTCACTTTGATAAAGGATAATAAATTTCATACATTAAATACCATGAGAAAAGATGCTTAATGTACAGTAACATTACCAAGCAATGACACCGTTTTTAGGACGGTAAGTATCTGTTCTGGGCAGCTCTGGCTCTGGCTGCGGCTGTGACTGAAACGACAATAGCTGTGGATCCACTTCACTTGCCAGTCGCCACGGCTTTTGGACTCGCGGTGAAGATCCTTCAAGATTTTCATTGCAACAGAATAGTTGTTCTAATAAAGAAAGAAAAAAAAGAGCAATTGTTTGATACACAGGAATCAGATCCATCCAACATATTATGTAACTGCTTTAATGTCATTCGAACAATATTTTGTAACAAAAGAGCAAATCAAACTGAACCATCACAATCAAACACACGTGCGTAAACATGATTGTTGGAAGAATAAAAAAGCCTCCTTGGGGTTAAGGAAAGTACAATAATAGATGAGATCACATCCACGCTCCTTTTTTATTGTTTCTTTGTTTCTATCCCTAGCTCTGCCTCTTAAGTAGATGTATAAAGTACAGATATAATGTGGGGACAGCCTGATGGGATAAATGTTTTTTATTATGGCAGCCACAGGATAATAGGGGCTAAACATCGAGAGAGAAGAGGTATGAATGAGACTTTGGAAAGAACGGTTGGGACTGGGTCATTATAGCCGCTTTGTCAAGAAATACAAGATCTTGACCTGTTTTCGGGCACTCTCCACCATCTTCATCCTCATGGTGAATTTACATTGTCTGATCAAACTGCCAACATCTTCTGGCCTGTCCACTTCCATTGGCTCATCCACGTCGCCGATGCTGTCAATCTCCATGCTTTCATCTGCCTGATGACTGGGCAATTTACTCTGAATTTTATCTAGAAAGAAACACCTGCAAACAAGGAAAATCGAGTCAACTGGGGTAATAAAATATTGCATTATATACATTACACAGCATTATATATTAACCCCTTCACTACAAATGGCTTTCCATAAACCCAATGTCAGGAACCTATGGATTTATTGGGAACCACTTTACAATAATCACACAGCAAATAAGCATTGTGGCGTCTGTACAATGCATTTTAATTACAGTAAGCTGTATTTGACGGGCAGAGGACTCCATCTGCTGCCCAAAAAGCACTACAGAAAGCTAGGACTGTGCCGGAGCTTTATGGACACATTTGGAGCCCTTTTAAAGTAAAAGAACAAAATGTGTTTGCATTGTTCCAGAATTAGAACAGATTGAGTTAACTCAATCTCTGTCAGCGGCAGATGCTTTTGAAGATCAAGCTAACTTGTTCATGGTAATGCATGGGTAAAATTCTTACTAATATAATATCCTGGGCCCTATAGGTATGCGGCTGAACTGGACCCAGCGAATGGCCTGGGATTGTATCTGTTCAATTAATACACATGGATAAGAAATTTATTTTAAAATAATGTTAAACAATATGCTATGCCATCCTCTGACCAACCCCGATCACCCATCGCTCTTTCATGGCAAAATACAAGCAAAGACAACAAGAATGAACTGACAGCCCGAGCAACATTAGTCATAAAAACTAAAGTATTTTGCTTTTAAGCAACAATTCCCATAATTCACTCTGATACAATAAAATGTGGCTAATGATAAACAAATGTATTAACTTTTTGGCCATTTCCAGGTTACTGCGCTTTCCCCGAGTACACTATTATTATTTTAATTTATATAGCGCCAACAGTTTCCACAGCGCTTTACAATAACCAAAAGAGAACAAGACACAAATAAACAAACATAGGAATGGAGACAAGAGGTGTCGAGGACCAGTGCCCAGTGGTCCAACATGGACATGAATATGAACGTGCAATATAAAGTCATCCACCTGTTCGTGATGACGTCGTCCCATATGTTCATTGGGTCCATTTTATCATCCGGATATCGTGTAGTCCAAATGTGGAAAAGCCTTCTCAGTGACGGCAGAGAAGATAATTTACCTAGAGTCGAGTGGAAAAATAAAACCGTAAAAAGCAACAAACAGAAGACCAGGTTTGAAACAATTTCCCAAATAAAATTTTCAGTTCAGAACACCTCTCCAAACAAATACGCACAAAAAAAACACAATCCTCTGATCACAAAGAGTGATATAGATGAGACAATTAAATTTATTCATAATGAAACCATTTTAATGCAGTGTATGATATGTATGATTTCTGGGATAGTCAGACGCCGGTTTTGGTTAAAGAGATAATCCAGCACACGGAAATGCTTAAAAATAAGCTGGTATTTTAACATACCGGGAGCGCTGACAAAATGGATAAAATCCTGTGTTTCTGTTAAGGATTGGACAGACTGTAGTTTGGTCAATCTGCTCTGATACAATAAGGAATCAATGCTTGAATAGTTCTAGGAAAGAAAAAAAATGTTATAATACATAAAGAAAACAAACTGTAGACAACATCAAGTTTGTAAGACGAGGCTGGAGATCAAAGGTAAGAGCTGCGAATCAGCACAGAAAGTACAACAATAAATAAAACACAAGGGTCCTATTCCAAGGCAAGTGTAAACGTAACTCCACACATTATAATGACTGGTAAGTTTACAACAGCTCTGCTTAAATTTACACCAACCTTAGAATAGGGGTTTTTGGTTTTTTAATATTTTTAGGTAAAGTTCAAAAACCACCAGAAAGGTGATGACAAATGTTGGCAGCCAAGATGTTTATGAACTACATGTCCCATGATGCTTAGTCATTTAAGAGTGACTGAGCACCATGGGACTTGGGGGCCAATGTTCACCATCATTGCACTAGAATATCCCTTTAATACAAACTGTGTGTAAGAAGACAGCCTTGTGGTTCCTAGAATGAGGATAAACTGAATATTCATATTCTCACTTATTCTTTATTCTCTATTTTTTAATGTTTCCCTCTAAATGCTTTTCTGATTACTATACTTCCCACATCCCTCATTAATATACACTGCTATATGGTGTATGTGCCTGCGCCTTATCATTAAACAGAAGTATTTCTCTTTAAGGGTGTTTGCCCAATGTTACTGCAGAAGGAAATCCTGTCCAGCTTTATCTGTCAATAACTATAATAGAGATGGGGTAATCAGAATATTTTATATATATATATTGATTGATAAATGTGGACAAACTAATAACAGAGATTAGGAATTAATGATCCCTTTACAAGTTCTTTATTTTGGCTTCAACTGGATGTAAAACAAATCTAAGGGTATGTTAGGTCTATAAAATACCACTAGAGGGAGCTCTAACAGCGCGAGAAAAAGATCAGGGAATTATAGCTCAGATATAAAAATATTGTAGCACAATAACCAATTGACATCATATCTCTATATCGGCACCTTCGTTTTAGGTGGTCCTTTATTATATTTTGTGTTTTCTAAAGATATAAAAGACCCCTATAAAACTAGTTACATGACAGTAGTTAATGCAAAATTTCAATGTGTTTGAACACAGGGCATACTTGAAAATGAGAGAAATCTCAATGTATCCTTCCTGGTAAAATCCTTTATAAATAAATAAAATTAGCTATTTATAGGATTACTGTAGATACTCAAGTATACCGCTAGATTTTGGTGACTTGCCTTTGCTCTGGATCCCAAGTCTCCCGGAAGTTCCAGTATTCTCGTTGAAGTGAATGCGGTCTCCCTGATGCTTGCAAATACTTCAGGAACTCCCAGATTCGGGAGAGGTGGAATCCATCATGGCCAGAGGCCACACTCGGTTTAAGCCAATCATTCACCTCGCTCGCCTCCGCATGCCATCTAATCACTAGTAAATAAGACGGGTGGCCGGCGGCTTCATACTTGGTAACAGCTGCAATCATTCTAGAGCAGAGCACCCTGGCCTGAGGGGGAGCCTGATTGTGTTAAGGGAACCTGGAAGGATCTTAATTGTTTACCGGTACAGTAAAATTTAGTTCCTCGCGTTATATTCGAGTCTTGAGTATTCTCTCATTTCCATAATAAATTTCTATCCAACGCATTATATTCGGGTCCCGCTATGCTCGAGTATCTACGGTACTTGTTTGCAGCAGGATAAGAACCAAGTTAATAGTTCTATACCTACCTGATAGGAGTAACATTATAACAGTAAAACGTTTTACTTTTGTGGCGGACTGGGGCTTGTCGTCATTGCAACAAAATCGACTTACACCAGTGTTTGCAACATCAGTAAAAACTGGTACCTTCTGGGAAACCCCTTAAGTGGGTTTATAGAGTAAGAAGAAGCAGCATAAAGGTTTAAAGCATTATTACCTGCATGAAGACTTGGATCCCATTGGAAATATAATATTTTGCTCTATCTAAATCATCCTGTAGGATATAAAGGAGACTAAGCTCCTGGCTATATAACGTTTCCAGCAAGACCTTTCTCTGCTCAACCTTCATGGATTCATCAATAAACGTTAATAAAGGCTGGATATCTTCTCCGTTAAGAAGTAACTTCACCTTACTGCGTAACATGTAAGGAAGGTAGGTATCCTGTAAAAGAATAAACACATTAAGCATCATATCCCCCCCCCTCCTTTGTCTTTTATGGAAAATCTACAAATGAACTGTGTGGATTTTGATCCATTATCACCTGGTAGAAAGGATCACTCCACATTTTGCTGAGATCTGGAGGGTTGTTGCCGTCAATGTTGACCGTCGAGCAATATTCAAGCGGCTTCCATTCTGTTAAATTATTGTAACATTCGAGTGAAGCCAATTCCCAAAAATCCTTTTCAGCGTCTGAAGGATCTCCGTCATCAAAGGTCCTCTGCAAAGCCTGTGAAAAAATACATTAATGTCAAAAACGGATAGATTTCAGGGCTTGTCCAACACAAGAGCAAGGTGGCTACTGACTCCTAGTATTTAACCCTTGGCTCCCACAATTCTAGATTATTGCACTTAAAGCTATAAACAAAGTTTTGTCTGGCTCCTCAATATCTGTAATTATACTGTAGAAGAGAGTCACTCCGGCAGCCATAAAAAGTAACTACAGGGGAAACTGGATTTCCTGTGTCCAGGGTAGATTATGAAGATCGAACAATGTCCCTGTAAGGTAATCACTGTTGTTCCAAGGGGATTTTGTTTGGCCAAACTCTACCCACTGTGACACCACGTCAGTGACCCCATCTATGCCAAAACACACCTCAATCCTTCAGTCACAAACTTGCAATTAAATACTACAGGCCCTATTCCAAGGTCGGTGTAGATGTAACCAGAGCCGTTATAGTCTAAGGAGGTAAGTTTTCAACAGCTCTGGTTAAATTAGCACCAACCTTGAAATAGGGTCCTACTTCTTCTGTTATTACTCCAGGATCAAAGGTCCTAACATTCAATAACAAAACCGCTCTTAGAAATTCTTAAAAATAATTTTTAAAAAAACTATATTTACTAAAGGCAATATTACATAGTTATCGTTAACATTAACACTCAGCTGTGTGAGCGTTACATTTAGGTTAAGTGGCCTTAGCGCGTGCCGACCATATTACAATCCAGACGCTAATGAGTTAAAAAGAAAACATTAGTGATTCCGAGCTTGCACTTTGTAGCGTGAGGTTACTGTACATTGCGCTCTCTGCGCTTAACATGGGGAGCACAAAGTGTTAATTAGTGTTAACTGAAACGTTACCCACAGCTAGGAGCTGGTGCTAACAGATACCGCTTCTGCAGAATCCGTCAACACCAGCTAAAAATAAAACCAAAAAAAATCACATACTCACCTCTCATCCCGCAGCAAGGACGGTCGGCCTGATCTGCCTCTTCTGGCCGCCGGGAGCAAAGAGAGACTGGGAAAAAAGCCCCAAGTCTCCCTCTGCGTACCTGTAGGATCTTGCAAGAGGCGAGATCCTGCAGGTCATGTGACCCGCAGTCGAAGCCTCAATGGAGTCCTATGGACTCCAGGAGGGGATGCTCACCCTAATTCAGCAGCTCTAACCCAGAGGATACTCCAGGCAATGCTAATGTGCTGCCCCGGCGCATTAGCATTGCCTGGAGTATCCTCTGGCTTAGCGCTGCTGAATCAGCGCCTGCCCTGTAATATGGAACTAAAACGGACGCAAAGGGGAAGCCTGCAAGCAGAGGTTTTCCTCCTTAGCGTCCCCGTTTTAGTGCAGTAATGTAATACTGCCCTAAGTGTTTATATTTTAGCAATGTATATAACTAGGGATGCACCGAAATTAAAATTTGGGACCGAAACCGATACCGAAAATGCACGATGAGCTTGGCCGAAAACCGAAACCGACTTTCTATATATGACTATATATACACACATACTGTGTATACATGTGTCTGGTGTGTGTAATATATATATATATTAGTGATGCTCTCAAATGAAAATTTTGAAATGAAACCGAAAATGACTTTTTCCCTACAATTTATCTTAAGATAGTTTTTTGTATAACTGTATTAATACTAGACTTTATTAAATTAATAAATATCATGAATTTAAGTGAATCCATATTAAAAATTTTAAGATCTTTTTGTCCTCTTGGGGGAGGGGGTTATTTTGCAGCTAGTGCATACATTCATGTGTAAAATGTTTGGACACACACACATTTTATAGTTGGAGAAGACATTTACACATCCCAGCAATTCAGAGAACTCTAAATTGCTGGGATGTGTAAAGGTCTTCTGCATCTGTAAACTTTATTATTTGTTGTGTGGAGGCTTTTAATACATTTTTTTTGCCCTCCACCACAACTTAAATAAGGCAGATTTGGATGGATAATGGCTCAGATGGAGCCTAAACATCAGTCTGTTTCTCTTAATCTATTATTTTTTTCAAAGTGCAGAAAAAGAAAATATTATAAAAGGATCCTTTAAGATGCAAAGGAAAAGACAAACCATTCCAAAACGTTCCATTAACTTTTTGGAGGCATTGATGTAAGCTCCCACATTAAGCCCCCTCTTGTTATCCAAGCAGACACCGCTGGCAGGAGGTCAGTGATAAATCACTTGTTCCTTCCTGGTCACTGAGAGGCCAGAGGTTACTGCTTGCTTGGATCATGCAATTACCACTTTGTGTGCAGAAATAAATATGTGTAGCAGCTCCTGCCTCTCTCCAATTAAAATTATCCCCAGCTAAGCAGCATTGAAAGCGTGCTCGCTCAGTGTCAGCTGGGATCATCAATTTTCGGCTGACCTTTTCAGCTGGTGTTTTGCTTTTGGGCCGAAACCGATAACCCCATTATCGGCAGAATCTATCGTGGCCGAAATTCCGGTGCATCCCTGTATATAACCTTTATACTATATTCCGTACAGATTCTGCAGCAATCCTCCAAATGTCCAAACAGATTGATATGCTATGGCTGTAAGGTTAAGTGAATCATGAAGGACTGACACAAACATGTAACGTACATCACCAGGCAATGGGAGTGCGGGGGTAAATTAGCAAACCTGAAGGTTATGATCTCCTGTATTTAAAACCAAAACACCATGCAGACAGTGAATACATTAAAGAAATGTAAAAACAAACAAGAATGCTTACATTATCATAGAGTTTAGCGGCTTTGGCGTAATCACACTTGGCCTCTGCGTTCAGGGCAGTTTGAGTAATGCTCTTTGTTCCAATTTTGCCGCTGAAAATACCTCGAAGCACATCATATTCTCCAACAGAACGATACAACCTGCGAGCAGGAAGAAAGCACACATTAATCCTTCTCACAACCAAGAGCTTTATGTTGAACATCTCATAACATTTATTTGAAACATGAGATGCACTTTTTAACTCTTTCTTTCTGGGTATCTGTCATATACATACAATTAGATACTAAACAATTGGGGTGCATAATTAACATTAAAATATAGGATAAAATAGTAATTATTAAGTTGGGGGCAGTATGGAAAATGCAAAAAACCCCAAAAAGAGTCAATTTAAAATTAAATTCCCTCTGTACTATATTGAAAACACATTATTAACAATTTATATGATGTGGTCTGCATTATCAGTATACTGGCAGAAATTGCCTGTGTGTCAAATACAGTAAATGCGATGAAGATAGAGAATAGAAACGGTCAGATCTCCTGCTTGTGGGAATTTGTAGTGATCGTAATGAGGCAATGCAGCTTCCAAAAATACCAATAGAATGTAAAAATAATAACTGTATGTGACAGAATGTCTGTATATGGAAATTACAGCAACACCCTGTGTCTGTACTGTGGGGTTATCAATCATTCTAACCCCTGACTCGTATCGCTGTACAACAGAGTGACCCCAGAGCTCTCCCTATTTTCTGCCCTCTCCCTGGCTCCTGTATTGCAGCAGTAAGGTTTGGTAAGCTTTTTGTTGCAGTGAGGGTAGGGGCTGCTCCTTGTAGCTACTTTGCAACCATACAAGTAGTGAGATCTAAATGACAATTTCATTCCCCACAAGAAAAACCTCAATCTTTCTCAAAAAGAAAAAAAAAAAGAAGTGTAAACGGGGTATCAGAGGATGAGATTTGTGGTTTTTTTTTAAACACAAAAACAACATGTACTATCATTTTTGGTGGTGAAGTAATAATAAAATCCGTGTGCGCATTGACCGCAAATTAAAAGGGACGGTGTCATTATTTGACAGTTTTCTGGACCATGAACAAGCTGTTAAGTCTTTTATACTGTGTAACATTTTGTTTACCAAGCTAGAACACAAAAACCTGAGAACATGCATAATCCCGTAAATGAAAAATTACAAAAAAAATACAGGGTTATTCAGAGAGAGGTGAAAAGCAGGAGAATGACTTGAGAATGGAAAATTCTAGGTCAAAATAGCCAAACCAGAAAAATTCTCCCATTTATCTCTTTCCAAACCAGCTATTTTGACATAGAATTTTCCATTCTCCAGTCATTCTCCTGCTTTTCACCGCTCTCTGAATAACCCTGATAGAGGAAGTTTTTCATAAATATACAAACTAATGGCAATCTAACATAAACCAGCTGGCGAGGAGTGACCAGTTAAGGATAAAAAACCTGCCAAAACGCTATAATTACTGAACCAAATGAGCGAGCTTAATCTAGCATAAAAAAAACATGCAGGTAATATTGTTTTAATGGGATACAGACTACAGAACTGATAAAGCGGTTATAAAGTCATGGATAAGTAATAAAATGTCTGGTTCAGCTTAGCTCATAGAAATTCTTGTTCATTTACTTGGCAATCTCGATCCAGCGGATCACATCTGGAGGCATATCTGTCTTTGTTCTTCTCTTTTTGGCAGGTGGTTCTTCTCCGGGACTGGGGTAGCATACCCCCTTCTCGAGCAGCAGAATCCCCAAAGGCTGCTGCAGGCTGGCTAAAGAACTTGTGCTTACTAGGGGTGGGCTGAGACCCAGCAGGTCAATGTTTTGGTAACACATGTCCTGCAACATGCAAACACACGCAGTTACAACCCATAAGTAATAAAACATAATCATCATTTGGTATAAATGTAAGGTAACTTGGACTTTGTAAACATGCACTTATCCCGTGATGGTTCTACAAAAAGTGAGAATAAAGTGTACAGCTGGAAACACAACATTCTAAAACAGCCACTCATATCCGCTACATGTTGTGACTCCTGGTGTTGTATCAATGAACTAAGGTTCGTTCCTGACCATTTTCAAGGACGAAAGATCAGAGAGTACTGATCAGATATTCGTGGGAGGCACTAATCCCCCTGCTCATACCCCTGCAAAAAGCAGAGAGGATATTCAGGTCACTGTGACCATCTAATTTGTGTTACGGAATAGAGATCAGTTTGTGACTCCACTGCTCAAGAGAACACCTGTAACCCAACACAACTGTTTAGATCAAGGTGTGCTGGGATATACAGGTAGGTCTAATCTGGGAGAACGGTGGCAAACATGAAGACGGTTTCTTACAATACTGGCAATCATTACATGATCCTAGGTACAGATGTCAACAAAAGAAGCCGGGAGACATGAACAATTTAGCACTGGTACGAAGAACACAAAACACCTTGGACCCTGCCAATTTACTCACACACACAGGCGTCAGAAAAACTACAGAGACCTGGCAACATCGTGAAGCAACTAAATCCCAAAGTATGTGAAATGCCAACAACTTGGGCTTTTAAACACTCGCACATGTGTCCCAGACTGCACTTTGTGGCTTGTAAGAAAAATATTCTTATAAAGCTGCTTCAATACAATAATGTCTTACCAGAATACAGGCGATGAACGGAGGAAAGTAGGACACGGTGTTGTTCAGAAAGTCGTTAAACTGCTCAATCAGTTTATTAGCGACACCCTTCATGCTTCGGACATCCTTGGTACCCTTAGCTTCTGCCAGGATTCCAGAAAATAAACTGCTGAAGAGTTGCTTAGCCAGTGTGGGGTCTTTCTAAAAAGCACATACAAGGCATAAAGTAAGTGAAGATAAAGTCACAAGAAGAAATGTAAGATGTCCTCCTCTCTTCCCATAAAAACAAACCTGTGCCAATGCCTGCAAAGGAGCGATTAAACTGCTGTATGCAATCTGGATATCCGGGAGGTCTCCATGGCGATAGCTCCTGTACAGCATGACCTGTGCATCTTGTTTCAGCTTTTCCTCTACTTTTGTTGCCTTTTAAATATATCAAAGTATTCATATTTTTATTAAGAAATTGCAACATTCAGGAGCGTATCTGTAGCACTATCCAGCTCTCAATAGAAGGATGCTGGAAATAAATGCTCAAAAAATTACCACTAATCATATTTAAGCAGTTTATCCGCTACAGCGACAGCCTGGTGAGCTTAATGTAAGATTTCTAAACATAAGAAGTCACCAATTATTTTCTCCAGAGGTCAAGACATGTAGGAACACCTGGGAGCACAGTTCCTCCACTAGTTTAGCAGAGGGAACGTCCCAGTTGTCTGATATAATGGAAAGTAAAACACCTTACTATTTAGACACAACTTAAAGAAAATTATTATATATACTTTTTTTTTCAGAATTTGTGTATATTGGGAATGGCAAGAGATATGGCAATCTCATACATAGTGAAGCGCTGCAGCTGCTACGGCTTCCAGTAATCTTTCTCATGACAGGAACATGAGTGGACAGAAATCTTTCAGCGAGTCCCCACACTAATTGGGTTTTTCAATTTATAATTCTAGGCCTCGACACAGGATTTTCTCAATCGCTTGTGGTTCTCACGCTTTAGTCAGCACGTGAAATGTTCCTAATGTTCACTCAATGTACAATGAAAAAGGGTGAATAACCTTCTCTCTTTTCTGCTCGGTTGCTCCTTTCCTTGCGTAGATAATGCTGACTTTTTCTTTATCTTTTAGGAAGCGGCGACGCAATCTTAATATGTCGGATCTGTCTTCTATACCTATGGCAAAGCATTGAAATCGAGGGGAAACAGAACACGTAATTGTAAAGTCTAATTTGAGAGAATTAATCATTGGAATCAATCTATGTTTACATGTTACATGACAAAATGTTGTGTCATGGTACAATTAAAAATACTAGTACAGTACTTGTGTGATTTTGTCTTCCTACTTCATATTCCTATTACCTGTATTGTCTTTTTGTAATGATGTCTGTATCTTATAAAAATGTGTATACACACACACACACACACACACACACAGAGCCCCTCAGACTAAACATTTTGAGCCCTCTACCAGCTGAGCCATTATTACAACATTGCGGCTGCTTACAGCAAATTAATGGCTCCTAAGCTTTGTATATGAGTTGTCAATTTGTGGCTAGTGAATGAAGAGTGTGCTATTCCAACTTCACTCATTCTTCATCGCCTCAAGCCGTTATTCAGATATGAATGGCATCTCTTAAATTCTAGTGTAAAGTGATTTAGGTTCTTCAAAATAACTTAATGTCAAGATTTAAATGCCGAAAAACAATATACCTTAGTTCTCAGGGTGAAGAGGGTGACATGATCCGACACTTTCTCTCTCCATACACAACAGAACAGTGGAACAAATCCTTTCGACGTCTCTGTGCGAGATCCTGCAGAGCCTGGGCAGGGTCATGCTTAGCTCCATGGAGTCCTCTGGACTCCTAAAGCCAATACACATGGCAGCACACTTACTCGTATAACAATAGTGCCTCCCTATTATTAAGGCTCGAGCCTCTAATACAGTTGGTAACATGTCCCAGATTGTTTTGTTAGCAGCATAGAGTTTTTTCATTTAACCATTTAATGACAACATGTTCAAAATATTATGCAGGTACAGAGTCAGAGGCAAATTATACATCTCGCTTAAAATTACTATTAATATCTCACCCACAAAACCTAAACTACCCGGCCAATCTCAGCTACATAACTATCCAGACAAACTAATCATAGATCAATCTGATTCTGTATTTTATTTCTGTGCACATTAAACACAGAGCCATTAAATCTACAGCTCAGTGAACAGAAGGCTGGCTGGCAATATATCCTCGCCTCTTATTCCACTCAGTACATTATAAACACAGGAGGCCCAGCAGATTTACACCTTAAAAAGTAAAAACATGCAGAACATAATATCCCACCTTTAGGCTTGCTGTCCGTTTCATCTCCTGGAAGCTTCAGCCTCTGCTGCCCAAAGTGTGGCCCGACAGGTTTCATTGCGACTCTGCGTGCTTTGTCGTCCTTTTTACTGGAAAACAACAGGGCTGAGGACAGAGACTCCAAGGAGGAGTCAACCGTGTAGTCCGCCAGTGTGTCAATGCTGCTTCCTGTCAACCAGTTAAATGAGCTTCTCCCACCTGCTACAAAAAAAGACAAACCTGTCAACATCACACTGCAAGCAAAACAACTTCATTATCATTTCTATATCCTTGGGTCAAAGAAGAAGAGTATTCCTTATACTGTATACGTATAATCAAACAGATCTATACACGCTCAACCCTTACATTCAAGAACGATGAACAATATTAGTCAGACCTATACAATTCATTCTAAAATAACGTCTATTACATAGAGCAGAAAGTGCATAACACTGTAATCCTCAGGGACACTCTTACCCCATGACCAAATTTACTCTGTTAATTTTCCATTGTGTGCAAGGTGTTGTTCCCCCACTCCGGTGCCCCAGCAGGCTGTGACAGCCATCCAAATGGAAGGCTTCCCTCTCCCCAAAAGGCTGTCCATGTGCAGGATGTGCAGCATTTGGTCTGCACTGAGAGGCATCGGATCAGCTTCATGCTCCACTACCTGAAGAGCACTGAGGGAGACCTCAGCGCTGGAACTGAGGTAGGCTTTTAAAGATCCTGTAAGCCAAAAATAGTGGTGTAATAATCAAACCCTCCAGTTTCCTCTCCCTTAAACTGTTCTACTCCAAACAAATAGACGGGATGTAATGCCGAATTAAAAAAAGATACCCAAGACATCATGACTACGCCAATTTAAAACCTACCTAATTTAACACCAAGTACCTCAAAAACTTGTCCCACGTATTCGTTCTGCCTGTTTTAGGGGCATTTGTTTAGAGCAGGGTCAGCAACCTTGGCTCTACAGATGTTTTGGAACTACATTTCCCATGAGGCTCAGCCAATCTATTAAGTAGCTGAGCATCATGGGAGATGTAGCTCCAAAACAACTGCAGAGCCAAGGTTGCTGACCACTGGTTTAGAGCAACAGCTTCAATAGCCCTAATGTTAATCTGGACACAATGTAGAGGAGCTAGCTCTTGCTGCATGAGAATTGCTTACATTGAACATCCTGCAACACGAACACCATGTAGCTCTGAAACGCCAGAGGTTTATAGACCCAGGTTTTCTTCTGAAGGTCCTTTGGCTAAAGCATTTTACTTTTAAACTGTATAACCCAATGTATTAATTTACTGCCAAAAACAGAATGTACCTATGTTTTGAGTAGGAGTGAACTGATAGTTCTGCTGGGTAGCTCTCAGCCGTCCCTCCATAGATTCCTGAATGTCCAGAGATCCTGGTAATGTTGATCTGAATCCGCTCTGCGATGCTTGTGTTGCCACAAACATGGGTGTCAGGATCGTGCTACGAAAGCGCCAGTTGGAGTCAATGTTGTAGTCCTGTGCAAAAATAACAAGTCAAAGCAGTTTTCACTCATCTGATTATAAATATTCCTTATGCAAATATTTATAAATGCAGCATTTTACCTGAAATTTGCATTCTGAGAGCGGATGCTCAAACATGTGCCTGGTGTAATCCGGACTCTTACTGGTCATTTCAAGAAGCAAGTTTGTTGCCAGGCTTAGGTAGTCTTTTTCAATCTTTGTGGAGTATAATGAATTCAGGATGGCTAGTACACGATCTGTGGTATTGGTCGGTAACCTGGTTTCTGCACTCCAGAAGTTACGCACAATAACCCTTTTGAAAGAAAAAATACAAGGATTGTATTAAGGCCGGGGTCAGACGAGCGTCTTTGAGAGCGGAATGAACGTCCGTGAGAGTGAATGTTCCTTTCACTCTGACACCAGTCTGGCCACCTCGCTGAGTGCAGTTAGTGCGTTCAGCGCTGCAAGGCTCGTTCCCCCTATGGTGGATCACAGTTTGCAGCCCTGGCAACGCAGCTCTAGCGTTTTGACGGGGAGGCTTTCTGCATGGACACTTGTAGCGCGAGCAATGTGTGCGCGTGCTAAAGCGTGTGACCGACCCTGAAGCGTCACAACGCTGCGACCGACGCCGGGAGGCACGTCAGTATGGGCACACCTAGTGCGCTCGTCTGTCCCCGGCCTAGATCATTGTATGATAAAAGGTCAGCTGTGTGTAAACTATATACGTTCCTTGTCGCTACAGAGCTTCCATACTGCACTATGACAAGTTCGAGGAGTAAAACATTACATTAACAGGACATTAAACAATATAATGAAGGACAAAAAAAAATCCATTTCTCTTCCGTATTGAGAGACTATGTAAACATATATGATATGCACAATGTATTTAAGAGGACATTCTGAGTATTATGAACACTAAACTTTGAGTGCTCATGCAGCCCTAAGAGCCCTCATCCCTCTTCCCCCTCCTGGCTTGGAGGGCTGATTCTGGTCTCCAAGTAGAGGAGCTTAATCTTGCCCAGAACATGAGCACCGAGATCAAATTCCGGGGCCACTGGACCACCTAACTACCACCAAAAGCTCTTAGTACATTCACTCCAGCATTGAGAGCCAGTAAATTGTCTGGGTGCTCTATCTCTCGAACATTTTTCCCCCTGCAATTACATGACATGCTGCAACCTACAGGAAGCTGCAGCATGTCAAGTGCAGTTCAGCACTGAGAGAGTTCAGCACTGCATCTAAGGTAACTTTACAACTGATGTAAAGGCGAGTGTGGTGGGGGTCAGAAGAGGTTAATGTAATAACCCCTCTTTTTGCCTCCTCCAGTTTTAACCCTTTGGTATCCTTTTTAACACTGTAAAAAACAGTAGGGTTATTAGACAAAGCTTTGTCGAAAAGAACCACAGTGTGTATTAGCCCACAAAGAAACACTTACTGAAGCTCGGCGTTCTCATCCACCATTCCTTGAAGTAATGCTTCTTTAGCCATCCTAAACACTTCAACGGAATCCGCGTCAGCCTGACTTTCCACATCGCTAAAACATACAGTAAAACGGTGTTAGTTGAAGCATCTTTATGATCAAGATTCTAAGAATCTCTTTATGTTGTATCTTTTCTGTAGAATACGCATAACTGATCAATTTTAAAAAAAGCAGAAATAATGGGACCAATAGAATTCTACAACTTATTAGCATCACATAGAATAATTCCATTTCTCTTGAAAGATCCTTGTTTCTATTTCTAATGAAACTATTATAAAACTTGTGAAACACCCGCTTGTTTCCAAAACAGCACTATAATAATGATGTAAATTGCAAGCCACAGCACCTTAATGGCAGGAGCCTCCTAACCCAACGTCCCCCTAGTTTTGCAGCGCAGAGCACACGTTTGTCAGGGTAGTGTACCCAGTGATGTGGACGTATCTTGACTTGCTTAACAAGTTACAGCTTTACCTGTAGTTGTCGTAGATCCACATGAGAATGTCATACATGCGTTCCCGGCAGACAGGAAAGGAGTGTGAGATAAATGACGTCACAGGAGTCAGGAGTTCAAGTAGTTCTGAGGGTTTCAGCTTGGATAACATTTTATATATGATATCGAGACACACTCTCTGCCGCTCATCATCTCTGAAACGAAGGGGATAAAACCAAAAGACTGAGTCCTGGCAGAATATTACAGCTTGGAAGGCATGTATTAACAGCTTGGGTGTGCAGGACTAACTTCTCAATACAAACACATCGAAGCTCACCTTCCCTTTTAATATTTACATTGACCGTACATTCTGTAATGAGTTTTATAGATGATTGGTAGAAGCTCTTTTTTTCTATTTCTAAAAGCATATAAATGCTTAAATCCAACGAATAGTTTGTAAAATGAAATTAGAAACATTACCGCATAAAATATCTTTCAGGCGTTGCTTTTATTGTCACGCTCACGGCAGGTTTTTACTAAACCGCATATGTCAGCATTAATAATAAAAGGGGATAGATTTATTTTTCTTTTCAGCAGTGCACAAGTCAGATTTGAAGATTTATTTTTTTTACTATGCTTTGATAAATTAAGAAGTGTGAACGAAAATGAAGAATGTCGTTTTCTGTCCTAGTTGCCAAATTACAAATGCAGTGTATAGGTGTATGTCTCTCACCTGTTGTTCATAATTTGAACGAAAGCTTTATGTTTCAGTTCAATGAAGAGATCTGTAATTTCATCAGCCCTGTGCATAATTATTTCGAGGCACTGGGTCTTGAGGACCCCATGGAGTTTTGGCAGTAGAAAAAGAACAACCGCCATAAACCTGCAAGCAAGAAAGCACATTAACTATAAAAGAGAAAAAAAAATCCAACGACAAAACGGGATGTAAGATAGTAAAGTTGTCATACCGGTCAGCAAAGGGAGGAAAGTGCTTTGCTATTTTATTCAAACACAATATGAATTTATCTTCCTTCTGAGAGGTGTGGTGGCGCTTTAATTCTCTCTCCACATATGTGAAAACTGGGTCATCCATGGTCTTTATAGGTAGGTAATAGAAAGAGAATACAAAAACATTTAGAGGAAAGAATAGTTCTATAGTAAAATTACTAATCATACTTGAAAACGAGAGAAATCTCAATCCTTCCTGGTAAAATACTTTGGCCCCTATTACATTCTCTGCATAATTGCGCTGCAATTTTTTTTGTGCACGAAAAAAACGTGATCGTGCGAAAACTAACGTGGTATTCCGATCCGAGCACATTTTTTCTTCCTTCAAGATTTTACGTGCGCAAATCCGACGCACAAAGCCATTCGCAAATGAACGTTGTGTGCAGGAATCGTTGGGCAGACTGTTTTGTCACGGGATTCAACCAACATCAATCAACCATTTCCAATAAAATATTTACAAACTAAAAAAAAGGAAAAATAAAAATTAACAACCACCAGCCAAAAAAAAATAAAAAAATTAACGATGACACAATTTATAAATTTTAATGTTTGGGTATGTGTAGAATGTGTAACTGTACTGTGCTGTATTTTTTTTTTCGTGCTGGTGTATTTTGTTTCGCCCAGAGGGATCACATTTACAGTTACCACCTGCTTTTCAAAGACGTTACGAAAATGCACGCAAACTTTCGTTGCGCGAAGATTGGAATACCATCCGCGTACCAGCGCACTCATTTGCGCTGACAATGTTAAGTATAGGATGCGCGCAGGAAAATTCGTTCGCGCAGGGTCAATCGCGGCAGATGATTACACGCATCGTTTGCGCGAACGTCGTAACACGACGTTCTGTGCAATTGGTTTTGCACTCGCACAAATGCGCATTTGCACGCGCGCAAAACAAATGCGCAAAGAATGTAATAGGGGCCTTTATAAATAAATAATCATTGAGCAAAGCTGATAGAGAAACCCTGTGATGTGGTTAAAGAATATACTAATAGTTAAAACCTCCAATGCCCCAACTCATGTTTCACAGGAGGCAGCCATGTTTGAAAACGATGTACTGTTTGTTTATTTGTCAAACTGCTATTTCTCCCTAACCCTTAGAGCCATTCTACAGTCATGTGGAAGTGATTCACATAAGGAACGTATCCCGCTTCAAGATGCCCTCCTTGATTAAGGAATTGGAAAGGCTATAAAATTTCTATGCACTTATGGAAACATTTAAGAACTACTGAAAAGCTAAATGAATGAGCCCCTGGATTTATTTAGGCAGGATGGGGAAGTGTAGTGTGGTCTGTGGAGTCTTATTTCAATTAAGAATAACTTGCCAAGTAGGAAATAATTGATGTACACTAACAAAACACAGATACTATTAAAATGTCCCCTTAATTGTGCCAGTGTCAAAAATTAAACAAAACAAACCAGTAAAAATACATACTTTCTTTTTGTCAGTGATGTAGCCAAGAACAAGCCCCAGGACTTCAGCTGCTGCAATGTACACCTCTTTGAATCTTGTAAACGCAAGATTATTTGTGAGAGCTTGAAAGTACCTAGGAAAGAAAATGTAAAGTTTTGCAAATATTACAGCACATATTCACGCGTCCTTCTGAAATGTTCGGATACGAAACATTCAGCTTCAAAGAAAAAATATATGATTTTTATGTTGTTAACTAAAGTCATATTGCAAATTATTTTTTTCTACAATACAAATATATCAATAAAGCAAATTAATGCTCTGAAGCTATATACCTTCTAAGTATATTATTTACACCTTCAAGACCAAAATTATTTTCCAAAAACCCACTGGCAGGTAATGGAAAAACACTTTGCACTACCCACACTGAAAAACTGTATGTAGCATCCAAACAGGACACTTTTAGTCTATAAGCTCATTAGCGAAAGAAGGCCAAAAAAAGCCACTACATGTATAATTCATGTATAACCATGTTTCTACTGACAGGAAAACGGAAGCTGCTCACAACAGTCCCAACATATCTGCGGACATGTCCAATGCACAGAAATGTTAGAATAATATTCTGGAGCAAATTTGTAAACGTGTTTTATTGCTGCAATAAACGAAATTCCTTTGCATTGCTTCAAAATAAGAGCAGGTTGAGTTTACGCTATGACCCAGCGTGGTTGTAGTATCCGTAACATTACAGTTTGCCTGTTTTGTGCCAGAACAAATTTTATGTTGAGTATTTAGGAAGAGGATAAGGAAAAAAATTAACCAAAAAAGTCTTGCAAATATAAACTGTAGTAACTCACTTCTCATAACCAACCGCCTGTTCTGAGTCACTGAATGGAGAAAAATTATTAGCCAGGACTAGTCCGAGCAGTTGGATTCCTATAGAGTTGTCCTTCTTGTTGGGATCTGTTCCCGAAAATCCATCATATATAATTCTGAAATATTAGAGACGGCAAGTAAATGTAAGAATCTACTCTATGCATTGTAAATAAGAAAGAAAAAGGTTTTTTTATTTGAACAGATGCCAAAAACAACATGCAAAAGCAAGCAATACTGACGGCAAATATTCTACACTTACAGAATACAGAGCAGTTACTAGAAGTAAATGTTTGGATATTGAAAAAGTACACAGTGATTTAATCCTTTTTTTAACTTGCTTCACACTTTGCTAATCAACGTGTAAGTACTGAATATAACTGGCTTTATTATTCTCATCACTTGAGGGGGAAAAAAATCTGAAATGTGAATTATTCATTTCATGTGAATTATTGAGTGATGTTGACATTTCAAAGCTTTGTGCCTTTTTTAATACCGTAACTTGCTCAACACAATGACAGTGAGAGCAGACGTTGGTACTGGAGAGAAACTGTAATTACATTGTCTGACATTATTATCATCATCATTCATACAGCGCCAACAGTTTCCGCAGCGCTTTACAATAACCATAGGGAACGAGATACAGATAAATGGACATAGGATGGAAACACTAGGTGTTGAGGGACCTGCTCATAGGAGCTTACAGTCTGGAGGGATTGGGGTTGAGGAAGATGAGGGGAATTTTACTGGACAGCAGGATCAATAGTGCCAGCGATTTGGTAATGGTGGGGCAGTGGAAGCGGCTTCAGTCACGTGGGAATAGTTGAGCAGGGGGTGCGTTGCATCAGTGATGTGGTACACCAATCTGAAGAGATGGATTTTGAGGGATTTCTTGAAGGCCTGAAGATTAGAGAAGAATTTGATAGGGTGAGGTAAGTCGTTCCACAGGACCGGAGGGGCCCTTGAAAAGTCTTGGAGGCGAGAGTTGGCAGTGCGGGTGTAGACAGGACAGGCGGAAATATTATGGGACATGGAGATCCAAATCCTCTGGGGCGCTAAAGCTAGCCGTGAAATCACAAGTGGAGCAAAATTTCCAAGACTTTCATGGGCTAGAATGTGAAAATAAGTGTATTTCATGTGTTCAATGTCTTAAGCTCTAAAGCACCTGCCACTCATCATATTGGATATTTAAGGATTTCAATGCCTTTTACCAAATAGATAAATCTAGGTAAATGATGAAGAGTGAGAAGAAAAAAAATTAAAACAAATAATTATTAAGTTTTTTTTACAACAGCTACAAGAATTCTTTAAAGAACCTAAATGATTATTTTGGTTTAAGATTTTAACATTATACAAATATTGAAAGCAAACCATCAAGTAGTTAATGTAAGGATATAAAGATGTCTATTACGAGAGGTGACATAGTAAGATCCAAATGAAATAAGGCTTTATATAAAAAATACATCCAATATACCAACTTGTAAGGAATGTGGAGGCAGTCCTTCCAGCACTCCAGAACGGTTTTGGTGATCTCCAAGTTGTGTCGATACACGGCCCTCTTCTCGTGGAAGACATTCTTCATCAGAAATTCAAGCAAACGATTAGCCAGGATTTCATCTTTGGCGACTCCCTGAATTGTATCAACGGAGGGAAAAACACAAAGATATGTTCAAGAAATCAGATCCGAAATACAGTACCACAAAAACCACATTTGCATCTATACTCTTGTACTTACAGATGGAGTAGCAACGTATGACCAGGACAGCAGGGTCACAACAGCTTCCACCACCATATAGTGTATGCCGCTGCCTCCATTATTTCCAGACACAACCAACTGTAATATTGGGCCAATCCAAAACCTTGCATAAGGTCGGAAAACCTAAACCCACATGGAGAAATTGGTCATCTCAATAGTACATTGTGTTAAATTTTTTTCCCCAATTTTGTATAGATTTTAATGATGGAACGGACAAGAAACGCACTGACGTCCCCACTCGTCAGTTCGTCTGTACCCCTGTACTAGCAGATTAAGAAGACACATGCAAGCGTTTCATACATGCAGCATGAAAACCTCACACTTCAGCATGTTAGATCTCACCAAGGAATCAATATAAATCATTGATATTGTTCGCTATAGGCAAGTCGCCACCTCATGGACACCGATAGTATTGCAGTAGCACAAAGGCTGCAGATTGCTATTAAGTTCTTTTTAGGATTCGGGCTTGAGTCAAAATAAGGAGCAGAGTCTGTATATATCAGCAGAAAATGGACAAGTATGCTGATAAATTACAATAAAAAAATGCAGTGAGAGCACTTTTTTTTTTCGCATCAAAAATAAACAACTTTTTTCTTAGCATGTGAATTGAAACTACATTTATAAATCCGTGCCATTTTCGTCACAGCATTACGATCCATGGCCAGGTGGTGTAGACTTTCATATAGGATATCCATTGATATTTATGTTCGGTGGTGAATACACAGCTCGATATATTACAAAACCTTTTTTCTTCTTCTTCTTTAACCTCCCTGGCGGTGTTCCCGAGTGTGTCTCGGGGTTAAATTTCACCGCTGAGAGCGGTAACCCCCGAGACACACTCGGGTTGTATACATTACCTCTCCCTGCGCTCCCTCACTGATCTCTGCAGTCTCCTCCGGCGATCGCAGCGTTTTACTTCCTGGTTTCCGTCTCGCGAGGAGGAAACCAGGAAGTAATGAGGTCGCGGTCGCCAGAGGAGGCAGCTGGGGACATCGAGGGAGGGCAGGGAGAGGTGATGTATCCAGCGGCATCCCAAGTGTTGCTCGGGGTTACCGCTTCCAACACAGGAATTTAACCCCGAGCCACAATCGGGAATACCGCTAGAGGGGGGCAAAAAAAATATAAAAAATTACCGCTTTAGACTAGAAATTTCACAATAAATAGACCGCCAGGGAGGTTAAGTCAAATTCATTAAATTATCATTTACTCAAACACTTAAAGAACTTACTTCTTCTGCGTTTACAATAAGTTTGGTTATAAAAAGACGAATGTTTAGGGGTGTTGATGGGTTCCCCAGTTTTACATGTAGAAATTTCATCCATGGAGGTAGTTCTTGTGGAGATACACCCTGAAAGAAAAATCGACACAACTAGTGCGATTGTATTCTGCGAAAAATAAATATTACCATGTGTACGTATTAAAGCGCTCCTCCCTTTGGAATGAGTTACGCCTGTAAACAGAATTATCTGTAAAAATGAGCATTAAACTGTTCGGATCAGAAGTTTAAAAAAAAGTTAGGTCTTGTTTACTTGGTGATGTAAAATGCAAGTGATGATCATGTGCTACTCAAAGGGAATCTGTTCTCAAACACGTCTTTTGGGTCATACTGCAGCACATACCTCCTCGACTTTGGGAGTGATCTCATTTCTCTTCATGTGTTTAACCAAGCATGTCATGGCTGTCATACACTCATGCTGATTAAGCTCATCCATTTCAAACTCCAGGAAGTCATCTGCTGCCAGGGGATCACTAGCCCTGTCCTGTGAAGACAGTGAAGGTTTGTGAGGTGCGTATTAAAATGAAAATGCACATTTTAACACATGATTGTGTGTTACATGTACCTTTCTTCTGCTGCGACTCTGTGCATGTCCGGGGTCCTGCGAACTGTAAGAGAAACTCTGGACTCCAGATGAGAAATCAAATTGACTCATCTCCTCGCTCAAACTGCTATCCGCCATGTAGGACTGAGAGGACAAGTACCGGGGTTCATCTTAACGAGAAGAAAAAAAAAAAAACATACAGTGATAAGGACAGTGGAATATTCAGGTAAATAAGATTTCAAACAATACAAAAAATAAATTAGAGCATATCCTCTTTATATAAATGCCTCCGTAATGCACCTGGGAACCCAACATCCAAATACATTAGGGGTTATTCACAAAGCAGCGAACTTGCCACCGAATTGCACCAAATGGTGAACTTAACCATGCGATGCAATTCTGTGGCAGTTTGTCTATTCACTGTCAATTCTCCAAACAAATGCGGATTGACAGTGAAATACACTCCAGATCCAGATCACTGATTTTCTGCAGCAGTAAAATTGTCCCATAGAGAAGTAATGGTTAATCTATTCACAGAACGGCGGAAAGGTCAAATGCAGCGGAAAGGTCGAAAAGAATAAGGAGGGAGAATAGACCTTTGGTTTTTAGCAGCAACTAAATCATTGGTCACCTTGGTCAGATCAATTTCAGAGTGCTGGGAGCGAAAGCCGGATCGGTGGGGATCAAGTAGAGAGTTAGCAGCGAGAAAATCGGTGAGCTGGTTATAGGCCAGATGTTCTAAGATTTGAGACAAAAGGGGAGAAAAGAGATATAGACCGGTAGTTTGAAAGGGAGGTGGGATCAAGAGATGTCTTCTTCAGAATGGGGGTGATCAGAGCGTGTTTAAATGCAGAGGAGAAGATGCCAGAGGAGAGGGAGAGGTTGAAAATGTGAGTCAAAGGAGGGACAATAACCGGTAGGATACACTTTTGTATAATTTTTTAAAATGACCTTTTTTATTATTAATTATACACATTTTAATACATTTATATCGGCTTAAACACCTATTGGGAGAATAAAAGAGTTCTGTTCTTTTCCGCCACTTCGATGACTCCATCGTCAGTGCACTACAGTGACCCTGCGGTGAATAGTGAATTCACCGATAGGGTCAGCGAAATGGAATCACCGAAGCACACCATAGTGCACCAAAGTGCAAAGCACTGACATTTCAGTGCTTTGCGAATAACCCCTATTGTGACTTGAGAGAGGGACCTCCAACCCAGGACTCGGAGGATTGAGAAGAGATCCGGGAGGCAATATCCTCCACCACCATTTCCATAAAACACAAAGAAAAAGCATATGACCCCCATGGTACCTCATACTAGTATGGCTCTGTAAAGATAACAATCTCCCACATGAACAGTTCTGGAAATTATGTAACAAACAAGGTGTCGAGATTCGTTGGCAGGGCCGCCAGTCTGTCAACAAGTCTCGACACTCAGTGTCAAGATCATCCAGAAACCCACAAGCCATCCACCGTTATGGCTCCTCTTTAGGCCCCCCCATAACTCTTACATTATCAAAGATCAAACCTATGTCAACATTTGTGTTGGCAGCTTGTAGAGATACAGCTCTGTGGGATATTTCACAACACTTTGAACAGCAGTGAGAGTCCCACCAAAACTCACAATGAAAGAAAAAGGACCTTCAGCCAATCTCTGAAACACACATTCCAGACTCTTCAATCAACGTCTTGAATAACTTTCCCTGCACCATCAATTCTAACTCCATTACCCACATACCCTGCACCTCTGACCGTGACCATGATAGAAGATTCTCCGGATAGCTGGACTAGCTGACGAAATTCAGATCACCTTCTATAAAAAGTAGTTCCAAAACATCTGGAGGGCCAAGGTTGCTGACCCATGTATAATAAACACAGTTTTATCTCTATATTGTTCATAAATGCCAGCCTGACAAATGAAACCATATCATCTTAGCTATCGTGCTTCCCTTCTTGAACGTAGATATGTACAGGTGAAACTCGAAAAATTTGAATATCATGCAAAAGTTCATTTATTTCAGTAATGTAACCTAAAAGGTGAAACTAATATATGAGATAGTTCAAGCCGTGATTTGTCATAATTGTGAGGATTATGGCTTACGGCTCATGAAAACCCCAAATCCACAATCTCATAAAATTTGAATATTGCGTAAAGGTGCAATATTCTAGGCTCAAAGTGTCCCACTCTAATCAGCTAATTCAGCCATAACACCTGCAAAGGGTTTCTGAGCCTTTAAATGGTCTCTCAGTCTGGTTCAGTAGGAATCACAATCATGGGAAAGACTGCTGACCTGACAGTTGTGCAGAAAACCATCACTTACACCCTCCATAAGCAGGGAAAGCCTCAAAAGGTCATTGCAAAAGAAGTTGGAGGTTCCTAAAGTGCTGTTTTAAAGCACATTATTAGAAAGTTATGTGGAAGGGAAAAGTGTGGAAGAAAAAGGTGCACAAGCAGCAGGGATGACCGCAGCCTGGAGAAGATTGTCAGTAAAAGGCCATTCAAAAGTGTTGGGGACTTTCACAAGGATTGGACTGAGGCTGGAGTCAGTGCATCAAGAGCCACCACACACAGACGGATCCTGGACATGGGCTTCAAATGTCGTATTCCTCTTGTCAAGCCGCTCCTGAACAACAAACGTGAGAAGCGTCTTACCTGGGCTAAAGAAAAACAGACCTGGTCTGTTGCTCAGTGGTCCAATGTCCTCTTTTCTGATGAGAGCAACTTTTGCATCTCATTTGGAAACCAAGGACCCAGAGTATGGAGGAAGAATGGAGAGGCACACACTGCAAGATGCTTGAAGTCCAGTGTGAAGTTTCCAGTGTCTGTGTTGATTTGGGGAGCCATGTCATCTGCTGGTGTTGGTCCACTGTGCTTCATTAAGTCCAGGGACAACGCAGCCGTCTACCAGGAGATTTTGGAGCACTTCATGCTTCCTTCCCCAGACGAGCTTTATGGGGATGCTGACTTCATTTTCCAGCAGGACTTGGCACCTGCCCACACTGCCAAAAGCACCAAAACCTGGTTCAATGAACATGGGATTACTGTGCTTGATTGGCCAGCAAACTCGCCTGACCTGAACCACATAGAGAAACTATGGGGCATTGCCAAGAGAAAGATGAGAGACGTGAGACCGAACAATGCAGAAGAGCTGAAGGCAGGGGCGGACTGAGCCATCGGGCACTGCCCGAGGGCCCGCGGGTCGGTAGGGGATCGCCTGGATTGGGCAGACACAGTGGGCCACCGCCGGTTTCCCTCCGAGGATTGCAATTAACAGGCAGCCAGCGGCGCACTCTGAAATTGCTGCGGTGGCGCCTGTGACGTGTCACGTGAGGAGCACCGCCAGTGCAACGTGCCTGCTCTAGTTTTAGACTGGGATGCAGGCACGCTGCAGGCGCCACTGTGGCATTTTCAGAGTGCGCCGCTGGCTGCCTGTTAATTGCAATCATCGGAGGGAAACCGGCGGTGGGCCCACTGTGTCTGCCCAAACCGGGCCAGCAAAGGTGAGAGCTGGGGACAAATATAACCATGTGAGCTGGGGGCAAATATACCCATGAGTGCTGGGGGCAAATATACCCATGAGTGCTGGGGGGCAAATATACCCATGAGTGCTGGGGGGCAAATATACCCATGAGTGCTGGAGGGCAAATATACCAATGAGAGCTGGGGGCAAATATAGCCATGAGTGCTGGGGGGGCAAATATACCCATGAGAGCTGGGGGGCAAATATACCCATGAGAGCTGGGGGGCAAATATACCCATGAGAGCTGGGGGGGGGGCAAATATACCAATGTGAGCGGGGGGGGGGAATATACCCATGAGAGCTGGGGGGGGGAAGTATACCCATTTGAGCTGGGGGCAAATATACCCATGTGAGCTGGGGGCAAATATACCCATGTGAGCTGGGGGCAAATATACCCATGTGAGCTGGTGGCAATATATATCTATGTGAGCTGGGGACAAATATACCCATGTGAGCTGGGGGCAATATATACAGTTGTGTTCAAAATTATTCAACCCCCAATGCTGTAAAGGGTTTTAGGGAATTTAGTGTACATTTGTAATTGTATTCAGAATGAAATCCTACAAGGACTTTTTAAAGAACCATATGCAACTAAAATTACATCAATTGGTTTTGTAATACAGTAGTAAATGTTTCTTTTGTGAATTCTTCATTGACACAATTATTCAACCTCTTAAAGACTACCACTCTGAAGAACAGAGGTTCATTCAAGTGTTTTCAATCAGGTATTGAAAACACCTGTGGATGTCACGGAGCAGCAATAAAGCATAATAAGCACCAATTAGGCAGCTTTAAAATTACTGTGATACTCAGCTCCTTCTAGACATTTACTGGTGTGGTTACCAACATGGTGAAGTCAAGAGAATGGTCCAGGAAGACAAGAGAAGAGGTGATTACTCTTCACAGGAAGGGCAATGGCTATAAGAAGATTGCAAAGATGTTAAAAATACCAAGAGAGACCATAGGAAGCATCATTCGCAAATTCAAGGCAAAGGGCACTGTTGAAACGCTACCTGGTCGTGGCAGAAAGAAGATGCTGACTTCGACTGCTGTGCGCTACCTGAAGCGTAGAGTGGAGAAAAGTCCCCGTGTGACTGCTGAGGAACTGAGAAAAGATTTGTCAGATGTGGGTACTGAAGTTTCAGCTCAGACAATACGGCGCACACTGCGTAATGAAGGCCTCCATGCCAGAACTCCCAGGCGCACCCCCTTGCTGTCTCCAAAGAATAAGTGTCGACTGCAGTATGCCAAAAGTCATGTGGACAAACCACAGAAGTTTTGGGATAGTGTTCTGTGGACTGATGAAACAAAATTAGAACTGTTTGGGCCCATGGATCAACGCTATGTTTGGAGGAGGAAGAACAAGGCCTATGAAGAAAAGAACACCTTGCCTACTGTGAAGCATGGCAGGGGGTCAATCATGCTTTGGGGCTGTTTTGCTTCTGCAGGTACAGGGAAGCTTCAGCGTGTGCAAGGTACCATGAATTCTCTTCAGTACCAGGAGATATTGGATGACAATGTGATGCAGTCCGTCACGAACCTGAGGCTTGGGAGACGTTGGACCTTTCAACAGGACAATGATCCCAAGCATACCTCCAAGTCCACTAGAGCATGGTTGCAGATTAAAGGCTGGAACATTTTGGAGTGGCCATCGCAGTCACCTGACTTAAATCCAATTGAGAACCTCTGGTGGGACTTAAAGAAAGCAGTTGCAGTGCGCAAGCCTAAGAATGTGACTGAACTGGAGGCTTTTGCCCATGACGAATGGGCGAAGATACCCGTAGATCGCTGCAAGACACTTGTGTCAAGCTATGCTTCACGTTTAAAAGCTGTTATAACTGTAAAAGGATGTTGTACTAAGTACTAAGATTGAATGTCACTTGGGGGTTAAATAAAACTGATAATGATGTGAGCACAGAAAAGACATTTGTGGTTATTTCATTATAAATGTTATGTTATATTTGTCTGACCTACACGTGCCTCTTTGATTTAATTGTAAGCAAGATGACTGAATGATCAAAATCAATGTCAAACTGGCCAAAACACTCAATTTCAGTGGGGGTTGAATAATTTTGAACACAACTGTATATCCATGTGAGCTGAAGCAAATCTATCCATGTGAGCTGGGGGCAATATATCCATGTGAGCTGGGGGCAATATTTATATATATATATGCATGACATTTTCCACAGGGACTTTCTGTGCTGTGGCGCAGCCTTAGCTGCAATGAGTGGGTGATGGCTGGCTGCTGCACCAGTGCGATGGCCATCTGCAAGTATGGAGGGGGCACATTTCGCTGCTGGGTCCAGGTGGATTTTGAAAAAGATTATTTTTAGGAGTTCAGAAATAAATTCTTTAGCACAATAATGTACATGTGGGTGTTGCGTTGCAGGAGGTGGGGTTTTTTATGGGTGTGGCCTCCTGTGGGTGCGGAACAAGGGGGCCCCATGACCTCCTATTGCCCAGGGGCCCCATTAGTTGTCAGTCCGCCCCTGGCTGAAGGCCGCTATTGAAGCATCCTGGTCTTCCATAACACCCCAGCAGTGCCACAGGCTGATAGCTTCCATGCCACATTGCCGCATTGAGGCAGTAATTGCTGCAAAAGGGGCCCAAACCAAGTACTGAGTACATATGCATGCTTATACTTTTCAGAGGTCCCATATTGTTCTATGTACAATTCTTGTTTTATTGATTGCATGTAATATTCTAATTTTATGAGATTGTGGATTTGGGGTTTTCATGAGCTGTGACCATAATCATCACAATTATGACAAATCACGGCTTGAACGATCTTGCTTTGCATGTAATAAGTCTCATATATTAGTTTCACCTTTTAAGTTGCATTACTGAAATAAATGAACTTTTGCACAATATTCAAATTTTTCGAGTTTCACCTGGTTTTACCGTACCAACTATTCTGCTTCACCCCTTTTTCAATTTTTTTTGGTTTCGCCCTTGTTATGTAGTAAAATTGAAATTAAAATAAGAAATATTAAAAGAATTCAGTTGTTTGTGACACCAGTACACCCTATGGCACGTACTAATCTACAGTCAGTGTAAAAAGGACCCATCAAAACAGACAAGATTTTGGGGAAAAAGGGAAGAAGAAAAAAAACAAAAAACAAGGCTCATCATACCTGAATCTCCATTTGCCGCTTCCCGTGCTTCTCTACGTATAGCAAGATACCTCTTCTTTCGTTCCATTGGTACCTAGCAGTGAGAAGAACCTTTAAGAGTCAAAGGCCACACACACACGAGAACTCAAAGAATGCAGAAACAATTTTGGTCACATAACTATCCATAGCAAATGGATCCCAATTGTTTATCTTCTCACTATGCAGAAGTAGTATCAATACCATTGATATTAACATGGATTTTTGCACATACACCAGTTACTAAATATAACAAAACATAACCAGAAAATACGTGACTTCATCCAGTAAGTATAGTAAAAATTTTATTTTATAACTTTTATATATACATTGCAGGGATTGCAAGCTTATTTGCAAGCACGAGTGCTCACATGGTGCTGGTCAAAAAGCACTACCGGTACTACATGTGTAATAATGCTGCTGGAGCACCAGGTTTTGTGAAAGAAAAACATATCTCCTAGTTGTTGAATCAGCTTCAGCTACACGGCAGACATGTCCGAGATACTATAAATTTAGTGGCACATTCGGGAGCCCATATACAAATTAATTTCATTTGCAATAGATTAAATTCCTTTGCATTGCTCGAGAATATAAGATCGAGGTAACTTGATGTTAAGATCATGCAGGAGCTTTTGAACATCGAGTACACTTGATCGTGGTGGTGAAGGTGTTAATATGAACCTACATTCAAGTGGGTGTTGCATTGAGTATAAGGATCCATGCAATATATGAAGCCAAGGATCTCAAACTCCGTCATACCCCCCCACCGATGTTTCTGACCTACAAATCCCATAATCCTCTGGAAATCAAAGAATTCTGGGAATTGTAGGTCATCAGCATTTTAGCAGCCACAATTTGATAACTCTGCATTAAGCTATACTAAATTATAGAGGCAGTGGTTTATTTACTATGCAGTGAGATGATGACTTCATATCACTAGTAATCTAAAAGATCACTTTATGCAAAACATCACATTACAACTGCTGAATAAAATATGACACCCCAGTGTCGCACTCACCTCTACCTCGACAGGAAATGTGTAGGACCTCTGCAGGTCAATTATATTCTCAAAAATGAGTAGGTTCTAAAAGAAAGACAATATAAACATCTTCACAATAAATATATATATATATATATATATACACATATATGAAACATTAACTTTCATTATGTCCGATTTATAATAAAATGCTACTTGACAAACATTTTATAGCCACCCATCAGTTGCACCCATAACCCCCAAATTATTTTAAAACTTGTCTAGGCATAAGGTTATGCCCCCCCCCACCCCAAATCCCTAAAATGCTGCCAACTCTAAGTCCTACCTAACCATGAAGAGTCACTTTGGTGAACTATGGTTTAGGATTGGGACCTGACAATACATCCCTGTCACAACATAGGAGAGCAGAATAATTTCATCAAAGGGGCAATATTCGGGCATTGCCAAAATGCTGTCCATGTTCAATGCATTACCATTTCAACTGTGAGGTTACCCCCCTCCCACCCCAACAGAATGTAACACTTGCATATTTTGGGGTACAGTTGGTGTTTTCGATGTGTTCTTACAGTTATATGATGACAGCAGCAATTACTAGAATCAAGACAAGTTCTATTCTCAGTTTTCTCCGTAATGGTTAATGCCCTGTGCTCTTCATCACGTTTGTACGGGTATTTCCTTCAGCAAGCAGAACTTACCTTCTCCTTCTTTTCTGTAAAAAGAAACCCTTGGTAGAATTTAGTTTCTGAGAAGGCGCAGCACACAACTGCAATGGCGCAGTTGTAGGCAGCACAGTGGTATTGCCTTCTTTTCTCCATCAGCTGCGTTTCCCCAGACATGTTTTCAGTAAACGTATCGTAGCAGGATCTGAATTCACAGAAAGAAGAAACTAAGTGATGGCAGCTACAGCGCGGGGACTCCGAATCATGTTTATTAACATCACTGAACTACCTCAAAACCAACCTGGTCATTCAAACAGGGTTAACGATAAGCATGGACCAACACACTGAATATGTAAAAAAAAGCACTAACATTTTGCCACTTTTTTAAACCTGGTAAAGGATACCATGATGCAACGGCAGTGCTGTATCACTTAATGTATGTATGGGGCTTGCATGACAGATGCATGAAAGGTCATGGTGCTTGAAGAGGCCCTTTTATTCGCAATTTCAGTACATCAGAAGCAGTGCCATGATACGGCTCCTTTAATCACTTACTTTATTAATGTCTTGGTGAGCAGATTTCCTTCTGCTTTTGTGACTCCTTCAAACTTGAGGTTGATTCTCGATTCTTTGGCGTAGATCTCATCTTTGTTAAGGCGAGTATAGAGCACTTCCAGCATCTTGTAGCAGCCCAGTTTCATTGTCACTTGTGTCTCAAACTTTTCTGATGCCTGCAGAAATTCCATGAACAATAGTAACATCTGTCACACGTTACAGGGGTCACTCGCTACGCGCCAAGCTTTCATTTAAAACAAGGTGGGATTCAGATCAACAAACTATGGTGGATCAAGTACAGTGAAACCTCCGTGAGTTCACTATTTAGGGAACAGCTTCCTTAGTTTTCACAATTCTTAATTTCTTATACAAGAATAGCACCAGTTGAAGTTGCCTAGCGTTGTTTTCACTTTAGTTTGTCTGGCAAATCTATGAAGATCACGGATTTACACCAGTCTTGGCAGCGCCGGTAGAAAAACACTGAAGAATAGCCGCTGTTTACGCATTTTAAGAACGGATAAGTGTTAATGTTGTTCACCATTGTTTGCATCAACTTTGTCTGCCGTTGCTAGATTTTGCTTCTCTGATTGGCTGAATTTCAAAGTTGCAACAGATATTCTCTAATTTGTTTTACGTTGCTCACAACCACGATGAATTCCAGTCAAACTATGATGCTTTGGGAATAAATTTATTATCCATGTTTGATAACATTATTATTATTTTGTTAAGCGTCCATACATTCTGCAGCACTATACGGAGGTACAATCTAGAAGGGTGGAGAGGTGAGAAACAGGAGGTGAGCACTGCAATGATGAGAATGATGGTAATTTAGAGAGAGATAAAGACGGTTATTGGGTTGGTTGGATGTTTATTACGGAGTCAGGTGGTCGGCTTCCCTAAACAGAAAGGTCTTTAAAACCTTAAGGACGCAGGGGTGGCGCCCTTAAGGTGTTTTAATTTGCCGGTGAGGCGTACAGGTACGCCTCGCCGACAGGTGCCGTCGCGCAGCACTAATTTCGGGCCCTCCCCGCAGCCGGCGTGCAGTGCGCGTCATTGGCTGCAGGGGACGGTTTGATTTCAGGCCGTCCCTGTGCAGCCAATGACGCCCACCGCGAGTCAGCGCGCGCAGGCTGCGGGGAGGGGCCGAGGCAGCCCCATTGAAGACAGCGGGCGTACGCGTCTTCAAAGCCCGCCCGCCGCCAGGACGTCATGGAACGTCCTGCGGCGTTAAAGGGTTAAGGAGCATTTGAAAGAAGGCAGATTTGGGGAGTGTCCGATAGTGACAGGAAGTGTGTAAAATAGGGTGGGCAACATGCAAGAAAAGTCTTGCAGTCTGACATGGGAAGGGATGATGGAGGATGCCAAAAATAGATCATTGTTGGATCTTAGGGGATGGGCTGGGGTGTATTTGGTGATTAGTGCGGACAGGTAGTGGGGGGCGGTGTTAGTGAGGGTTTTGTAGGTCAGGGTGAGGAGTTTGAATTTGATTCTGCTGTGGATGGGGAACCAGTGCAGGGATTCACAGAGAGGAGGGGCAGAGACAGAGCGACGGGTGAGATGGATAAGCCGGGCTGATGCGTATAGGATGGACTGCAGGTGGGAGAGAGGAACGCCAGTTAGTAGGTTTACATCACTATTTCTGCCTTTTTATTCATTTTCGCAAATGTCTAGTGAACTGCTATGACAAACAATGATTTAGGAATTGAAAACTAGTTTAAGTGAATTATTTTTATACAAAGTGCTCAAAGTGAAAGAATTTTAAATACTTACTATATCCAAATTACACAGGGAATCAAACATATTTCCTTTCAACTGTACATCTGCTCTTTTTAGACCATAATAATATCTTACCTTGTTCAATCTGCTTTTCAGTGTGTCCATGATAGGACAGATAATCTTACTGAAGAAGTCCTTCAATGCGTCCACACTGCAGCTCCACAGGAGAGTCAGGAGACATCGATCCATTACAGACTGCCTGGTGACATTTGATAGTAACAGCTCACTTTCAAAGAACTCCTGAAGCTTCTTCAGCAACTCCACTTGCTTATCCAATGGACTCCTAGAAAAGCAACAATACTTATTCATGGGGGAGGGGATCTCATTCAAACACTATATACACTGCTCAAAAAAATAAAGGGAACACAGACATAAGACATCCTAGATATGAATGAATGAAATATTCTTATTAAATACTGTGGTCATTACATAGTTGAATGTGCGGACAACAAAATCACACAAACCTTATCAATGGAAATCAAATTGAGCAACCCATGGAGGTCTGGATTTGGAGTGACACTCAAAATTAAATGGAAAACAACACTACAGGCTGATCCAACTTTGATGTAATGTCCTTCAAACAAGTCAAAATGAGGCTCAGTAGTGTGTGTGGCCTCCACGTGCCTGTATGACCTCCCTACAACGCCTGGGCATGCTCCTGATGAGGTGACGGATGGTCTCCTGAGGGATCTCCTCCCACACCTGGACTAAAGCATCCCCCATCTCCTGGACAGTCTGTGGTGCAACGTGGCGTTGGTGGATGGAGCGAGACATGATGTCCCAGATGTGCTCAATTGGATTCAGGTCTGGGGAACAGGCGGGCCAGTCCATAGCATCAATGCCTTCACCTTGCAGGAACTGCTGACACACTCCAGCCACATGAGGTCTATCATTGTCTTGCATTAGGAGGAACCCAGGGCCAACCGCACCAGCATATGTTCTCACAAGGGGTCTGAGGATCTCATCTCGGTACCTAATGGCAGTCAGGCTACCTCTGGCGAGCACATGGAGGGCTGTGCGGCCCCTTAAAGAAATGCCACCCCACACCATTACTGACCCACTGCCAAATCGGTCATGCTGGAGGATGTTGCAGGCAGCAGAACGTTCTCCTCGGCTTCTCCAGACCCTGTCACGTGCTCAGTGTGAACCTGCTTTCATCTGTGAAGAGCACACGGCGCCAGTGGCGAAGCTGCCAATCTTGGTGTTCTCTGGCAAATGCCAAACGTCCTGCATGGTGTTGGGCTGTAAGCACAACCCCCACCTGTGTACGTCGGGCCCTCATACCACCCTCATGTAGTCTGTTTCTGACCATTTGAGCAGCCACATGCACATTTGTGGCCCGCTGGAGGTCATTTTGCAGGGCTCTGGCAGTGCTCCTCCTGTCCCTCCTTGCACAAAGGCGGAGGTAGTGATCCTGATGTACTGGCCTGTCTCCTGGTAGTGCCTCCATGCTCTGGACACTACGCTGACAGACACAGCAAACCTTCTTGCCACAGCTCACATTGATGTGCCATCCTGGAAGAGCTGCACTACCTGAGCCACTTGTGTGGGTTGTAGACTCCGTCTCATGCTACCACTAGAGTGACAGCACCGCCAGCATTCAAAAGTGACCAAACCATCAGCCAGAAAGCATAGGAACGGAGAAGTGGTCTGTGGTCACCACCTGCAGAACCACTCCTTTATTGGGGATGTCTTGCTACCTGCCTATGCTTCCCACATGTTGTCTATTCCATTTGCACAACAGCATGTGGACTTGACTGTCAATCAGTGTTGCTACCTAAGTGGACAGTTTGATTTCACAGACGTGTGATTGACTTGGAGTTACATTGTGGTTTTTTGAGCAGTGTATAAAATTAAGAGATTTAGTCAACGCAAATAATACAGAGCCCTGTTTTATAGCAGATTTACTGTGTATGTATTGCAGTCAAGAAGCTGCCAAATGTCTATGCGAGGGTCTCTACACATAAGGATGAAAGTGGTGTACGGCGCACAGGCCTACGTTTACAGCAACCTACACGGCTATGCCAAATCCTGAGCTCATCTACCAGGACAGGTGGGTTATTGACCCGCTAATAAAGGCCATAATTACACTATTCCATGTTTTCCTGTCTTCTGCCCATCTCCACCGTTCTAGTCATTGCTTACGCATTTGCTCCTGACACTTCAATTGATCCAAATCTCCAACTTCTCTTACACCAGGTGTCAGCAACTCTGACCCTCCAGATGCCTTGGAACTACATTTCCCATGATGCTCAACCACCTCAACTTGGCTGAGTTCCATTGGAAATGTAGTTCCAAAACATCAAAAGGGTCAAGGTTGCTGACACCTGCCTAACACAAATGTTTTTATTGTCTATTTTCCCTCCACCACAACTCTTCACTTTCGTCACAATCAGACCTTACATCGGTTCCTTATATTTACTCATAATTTAGTCCCTGGCCCCGCACCAGTCCATATAAATCTCTATTTCTCATACTATTCTTCCATATTGCGCCTGGATTGAATAGGTTTGATTTTTTTAAATTAACGTCATCCTGTCATTATTACTTTAATAATTCAAGTAACCTCAACAGATTTTGCAGCACAAGAAAAGTAGAAAAGGGGATAATGCATTAGAACATAAATGCATATGAACAGCACATACATTGAACAAGATACAGTGGGATGGGGACGGTGTTCCTGAGGGAAGCTATAAGGAAATTGGGAACAGAGACACGATGGAAATGTCAAGAATTTCAAAATTAAAAATGTACGCATTTTTTTTTTTTTTTTTTTTTTTTTTTTTTTAATTCTACACATCACTATTTAATTCTTACCAATGAAAAGGCTAGAGGATCGTTAAGGAAATACTGCACATGGAGGTGAACGATTCATTATCATGCTTTTATATATGGAGTGCCAATTAGACCTTAAAACACTGATATAGCATGGTGGTACTTAACAATAGTAACACCTGCACCGCCATCAGATGCTAACGATTATTACCGGCTTTATAGCTACATATTATCACTAATGAATGTTTTTATAATCATAAAACTGGTTGACTTTTGTAAAGCTAAGTGCATGCAGATTTTCATTATTATACTTTAATCAGTCACTCCGTGCTGGCGCTATAACCTCTAATCCTGAACAAAGTACAAGGCTCATATCCCAAGCGCCGAATAATCATCACCTGCGATAAGTAACATTCCATTAGAACTAATGGAACAGAAAATACACCTGAGATAGCATGCAATTACCCTCAGGCACCAATTATTCACCATGCCACATGTGCTGGAGTCTTAGACGTTAGACATCAACTACACCATTTAATCATCCTGCAATATCACGGTAATCATTTCACTCACAAAATGTATTTTACCGCTGAATGAGTAGAACAGGATCTTTAGTCCACAAATAAATGCAGCATTAAAATTGCCCAGCTATTTCACCAACTCTGGGGAAGCAGAGGAGAGATATGGCCAAGATGGGGTAACAAGACTTGTCATGCTTTCCAAGACGCACATCATTTAAAGCAGGGATTTCACACTCTGCCCCCCCAAATTGTTTTTGAAATACGACGCTCATGATTCACTGGCCATCCATTGCATTAAAGGAATTCCGGGAAGTGTAGGCAATAAACATCTTGGGAGCCAGAGTATGAGGTCCCCAATTTAAAGGAACACACTAGCTACCAGGACATCTTTACCATAACAGGTCATGGGAGCAGAAGTATGTGTCCCCCACCTTGCCACTCACTATCCGTCCCTGACTGCCGTGACATCCCTTCAAAGCGGACGACTGCCCTCCACCCAGAAAGCTGTCATTTAGAAGCAATTGGGCAGCCTTCTTGGAATTGCCCAGATGAAATAATAATTCATCATTTGGGAGCTGATGTAACTGGAGTTGGCTGTTGAACAAGTCAACCATGTTATGATTCCCGATGTAGAATGATTGCAGAGGCATCCGACTGGCTCCTTGCATGAGCTTGCAGAGGGGAAGTGGTATCTATGCTGCAGGAAATGGCTACCTAGCCTACCCAAAGAGCGCCTGGGACTTTTTAAGAGTAGGAGAATATGTGAGCTTTAACAACCTAATCTCCACAAATAAAGGAAGAGTTAGGAGTTCTTCTTGTGGTTTTGTTATGGGGAGTAATGTGTTGCTTTAAACCCAAGTAGGGCTCTATTCAGTAAGCATTGAGTTGCCACCAGCAATTGCAGCTCGACTGTCAGCTCAGCACATCGTATAAAGAAAGTTTGGCTAATACTCCCAATTTAGCCAAAGTTTAATTCAGCAATTAGTCGAGCCAACGATGACAATATCAACTCAACGGTTACCATAACGTGGGTATCTGTACCCAGGATGGGTATCAACGTGCATAAAGCTCCCCTCGCCATCAGTATCCCGAAGGAGTACCGATTCTGGCCCAACCCCACCCAGTCAATAGCCAGAGCTCCTTGCAGGGTGAAAACAAACTGGGAATGACCTTATTAAGGGTTTACGGTGACAGACACAGACAGGGGGAGGTGCAGAATACAGAGGTAAAACACGCCCCAGCGTTTCCATGCTGAATAGCCTCTCAGTAGCCACCACCTCCCACACACATCCTGGTGGAATAGACAATGGCTGGGGAAGGCGGCAGGGAGATCTGGTTTAAGCCACTTGCAGGGGGTGGGGGTTGATGGAAGCAGGGAAAGACAAAGGAATGCATTACTTACAGATTACAAATACGTAAAACGGCACAGTATGTTCCATTAGACACTCTGCATTAACTGCATAAGGCAATAATGATATAACACAGACATCAGAGAATAGGGCACAGAAAACACAAACACCACTTAGCACATAAAACTGCAGGGTGACGTTAACATAGGTGAGGGTAGGGAAACAACATAAAACATGAGGCCTGCACCTCCCAAACACATCTCTAGGTCCATGTACCCCAAGCCCAAAGTGACGGCCGTCAGTTACAACGTAGTTGCTTTTGTTGGCAGCGCTAAGTAAACCTGCCCAGGTACAGTATGCTCAATTCATAAGCAGTCTTAAATACCGAATTAGATAAACCCGTGGTACGTCTCTTGAATATAAATATTAAATACAGTAGGAAGCATTTTTACATGCTGACCATCACCCAAACTAACTTATATTTGACCAGGAAAACCTGGGTCTGCCCACGTTTGTGACATTAACTAACTTATTGACTTCTAAAAAGCCCCCAAACCCGCATGCTCACCTCACGATGATCTTTTTGAAGCTGCTTTGAAACATCTCTTCCATGAAATGCTTGCTGTCCCGGCACAGAATTTCACTCATTAACAGTAGTAACATTGGACTCTGAGACAATTCAAGAGCATCTAAAAACTGGAAAGAACATTGACCTCATATTGGTATTATATGAAATAGTCGTTCTATCAATATATATTTAGAAAATATTTAAAAAGCAATATTTCCACTACTTTAAGTTTGCTTTGATAATTATGCAAATCTTTTTGTAGGTTATCCATCACCTGGAGATGTTATGCTAACTTATTTACTGAGTGTAGATATTGTGTACTCTGCATTAAAATAAAACTGAATGAACATTATAGCTCCAAGACAAGACTGTATGAGAAAATCTGACTACCTAACCCCGTCAAAATTAACAAGCAATTATTGACACAAGCACTAGTCTGTTCTGTAAAGAAATGTATTTTCCATGTCACTCACAACACGTGGAAAACACCAAAAAATATGAGCGACTCTCCTTAACCAAAATCCATTATGTTAAGAAGTATTTCCATGTGCAACATGCTGCCATTCCCCATATATGTGATTGGTTGCAATCCTCTCCATGTGATGCATGTCCACACAAACGCTAGAACACCATCACAAAATCTACAGCCTGCAGAAACCATATTCAGAACCAGAATAATCACTGTCCAAGTCACTTCAGCTTTGCTTATGTAGTATGTCCCATCACATGTTGTCAATTTGCTACAAAGTTGCCCATAATACCACCACAGTGACCAAAACGGCAACGTTGTCCGAAATCCCAAATTTAAAAAAATGCACACGGTCCCCGAGAGCCACACCAACCAATAATGACTTATCACCCCCTTCCCACACAAAGTCCTGTAAATACTACTGCCACATTTCTTCATCATCTCACATCGGAAAACTTTGATTTGATGCCATGTTACCTTTCTCCCCGCACTGTTCAAGCCCCCTCTTTCGCCCTTATCAATCATTGCTGTCAAATTCACTTTGTCCTCAAACTGCCCTATCAGGTGCGGTCACAATTTATTTTATTTTATTTATTTATAAAAGATTTTACCAGGAAGGATACATTGAGATTTCTCTCGTTTTCAAGTATGTCCTGGGTTCAAGAACATTGAGTTGTCACAGAAATACAAAGTAATACATGCAAGTTATTAACACAAAACAAATATACAGATTAAGAGAAAATAAATATGTAGGAAATATAGTCACTATGTTAAATGTTTACAGGTCCATTCCGTATTGAGGTATGTTAATAGGGATATCTTAAGGGACTTTAGACTGGGGGAAGATTTGATGGTGTCTGGGAGGTTATTCCATATTTGCGGTGCTCTGTAGGAAAATGAGGATCGAGCCACTTTCTTTTTGTATTGTGGTATTGCAAGTAAGGTGCAGGTCCTGGATCGGAGGTTATAGGATGAGGGAACTGCTGAGGGAAGCAGCCTATTCAGGTAGGGTGGTAGCGTCCCAGAAAAGCTCTTAAACACCAGGCTGGACAATGCTCCTGCCCTTTATGACATTCCTAATAGCACACACCCTCACTCCCTCCTTGTTAGGTAGATGCCAAGTACAGATACATTGCATGGTCTGTGCAGAGTGATGTCCTTGATGTCCAACAAACAGACGCAGCATCCAGGAGAAACCAAACATCTCTCACAGATACCATGTAGCTGTTCTACCCTGAGAGATGCTGCTCACTGAAAGAGGGCAAGTGGGGGGGGGAGGAGGAGAGAAAAAAGAAAAGGAGGGGAAAAAAAGGGAAGGTGGAACCTCCAGCACTAAGATATACAGACACCTGTATGATGTATATGCAAATGTATATTAAACTCACAATAAGGACAATCTGATGGGATTAGTGGTATGCACAGGATTTTGGGTTACTGGAAAAGCCTTTGGAGGTCATGTATATACAATTAAGGTAGTGATGAGAAAAGCTTTAAAACACACAGATGTTCTGGCATGTAACTTACTTTTTTCACGCAGTCCACATAGTTATTGTACTTTAAGGTGCCTTTAGGAAACTCATCAGATTTCATAGGAAAATTAAGAGCAACAAAGTTGTCAGAGTATGTTTCAGTTCGGTCAGTCTTTTGTCAGTGAGATTGGTGAAGAAAGGAAGAATTAGAATAGCTTGACCCTATAAACAAAGAAACAATAACGGAGGTGAACATTTCGCTTCATTCCAAGCTGTATAAATACTGCAGGTAAACACTGGGAGCAGTTGGGATACGTCAACTCTTGATCATATGGAGATAAATTTGCAGGAGGTTTTAGCCAATGGGGTTATTCAGCAAGCGCGGGTGTTTTCCAAAGTTGCAAACCTCATTGAAAAGTGTCGTTTAACACCAACAAATGCTTTATCGTCGACTCCAAACAGCAGCAAGAGAAGTTTCACTGTGAAGCTTCTCCTGCAGCTGTTTGGATTATTATTTTGTGAAATGCAAGAGATACAACCAGGCAAAGCCACCCCACCCCCCCAAGAAAATGCCAAAACGGGGGGAAATATTTTTTATTTTGGAGAATAAAAATAATTATTGCACCTGGGATCAGCACCAGAGAAGCTCTTAGATGCAACACAGCCTGGTCCTTGAGCCGGAAGGCTCAATGGGATGGGTCTGGCCTTGAGGGACGGCCTTGAGACGGTACGGCTGACTCAGGATGCAGTTGCAGAGGCTGGCAAGCCTGGGGGTAACGCTTCTGCCCGTCAGACTCCCGAAGATACTTGATGTTCCCTCCCCCGCACTCCTCATGCTTTTTGTTACCCCCACCTTCCCTTTTTTTTCCCCTCCTTTTCTTTTTTCTCTCCCCCCCCACTTGCCCTCTTTCATCGTTTTGTTTCGTGCTGTTGTGTCATTTGTGTTTGTTTGTATGTGAATACATTCCTTGTTGTTGGGTTATACACTACTGACATAGGCGGCAACAGCCTTGGTGGTTATTCTCACGGCTGGGCTGCTTTAGGGCTTATCGCAGCCGAGTCTGGTCCATGATATTTTGAGGAATTTCGGGTATTGTACTGGAAATTCCATAGCAATGCTCGGAGCATGGGACTGTATAATCCCTGACATTTTAAAGCATATATCCATGGCTTGTTATGCTGTGACTTGTCGTATGTGATGTTTATGTCTGTATGTGTATAATCTTGAAATAAAAAATTTACGGGAAAAAAAAAAAAAATTGTTAATACACATTTAAGAACAATTGAAAAACAGTTTCTCATTGCGCTCGCATCAAAAGAAGGGGCAGAATCTGTTGTCATAAAATGAAGTAAAAATGGAGCAGACTGTCAGGGCAAGGGTTAAATCCAACCATAAAACCAGCACAAATAGTAACCTAAGCCTAAACCTAGCTATGGAAACTGATCTCCATTTCGGCCTGGGCATCAAAATTCAGCCACGACCGAGTCTTTCTCAACATGCGACTGTCTTACCACTTCCTTTTTTGATGCTGCTTCTTTTCAGCAATTTTTCCACAAGATAACGAAACCTTTAAAAAATTGCATGATTTTTTTCCCTCAAATATTTTAGTTTCATAGAGAAATTTACCCACCACAGGGGTTGCTTTTTGTGCATAAAAATATATAAAAACCTGTGGGGGATTTTTTTTTTTTTAATATTCTGTTTATTAAAGAGTTTGCCACATATGGTACATACAATGCCAAGGAATCATACAATACAGCAAGGTAAACAAATGCATAGAAAAACAAGATTCCGCAGCGGACAAAAGTAGTCAGCACAACCGATGAAATAGAAATCAATAAAAGTGAACCGTGCACCTCTAAATAGTGTTCGTTGAACAAACTTAGCAATAGAGCAAGAGCAAAACAAATACATGGTCTCTGCAGGATTAACACACAAAAACAGTAAAGAAAGAAAAATAATATTATTCCATCTTGTACAGGTACCAGATTTTGGCTTTAATGTGTGTCATATTCTGGCCTATCCAACAATACCTCATATGACCTTCTAGCATTTTGTGTTCCGAAGATATAGGGGTTCAAATAATTTGGAATTTCCTTTTTTTTTTTCTTTACCCAATTATAAATCCGGCCCAGGATACAACTGTGACTGTAGCAGTGTCATTGGAACTTCCGCAAACTGCAGCACTTATTGAACAACCCACTCACGCACAGCCCCCATCCTCTGGAACGTTCTAACTCGCTACTGTCAGACTTTCCCCTAGTTTCCCTTCCTTCAAACACACCCTTAAGAACTTTCTATTTAGGGAAGCCTGCCACCCGACTCACTGACGCAAGCAGTCCATCACTCACTCTCACCTCGCAGTCCATCACTCTCACCTCGCAGTCCATCACTCACTCTCACCTCGCAGGCCATCACTCACTCTCACCTCGCAGTCCATCCCTCTCACCTCGCAGTCCATCACTCTCACCTCGCAGTCCATCACTCTCACCTTGCAGTCCTCCACTCTCACCTTGCAGTCCTCTCCTCCTATTTCCACCCCCAACCCTTCTAGATTGTAAATTCCCACAGGAATAGGGCCTTCGTTTCCTCCAGTACTGGTTTGTCAAAATGTTGTTCAATGTATTGTAACCCTGTCTATATTGTGCCCATTGTAGAGCGCTGTGGAATATGCTGGCACTTTATAGATAAAGAATAATAATAATAAGTCATATAGACTAAACTAAAATGCTGAGCGTTTTTTCCTCTCTACCAAACTCTATTAGCAAATATTAAAAAATATATATATATTGAATCAAATGTTGTTGCGGCTATATTTTAAAAGATTTCCTATGGTCCCTCCACTATACAGACCCATTCCACATGAGCTGAACATTATAATGGTATGCTAGCAAACCTTTCACAGCTTGGCTGTTATGACGAAATAATTCTGGTCATCAGGTTCTCAAATGGGGAACCGGAAAAAAAAAATCTCTTGGCCCCTTTTCTCTAAATGAACACCAAGAGCCATTACAATACATTAAGGCGCAGATTATATATTTATACACAAAAATAATAACATAAGACTTACTTTCAAATTGAGTCCAAGTTTCTGATCAGTCAAAATGCTTGTGTAAGTATTATAAACTTCAGAAAAGGCCGAGTGGTTTGTGTCGAAAGACACAGAGGAATCGATCTGAAAAACCAAGCAAATAGAGCCTCAATTACCAAAACAGCCCGTTAGCATTAAAATGCCTGGTCATTAAATTGAAGAAAAATAAACACATTTTTATAGGTGTATTTTACATCTCAACATGAGGTACACTTCTTGCCTGCAATAAGTATATTTTTATGGTGTCAACATTTACAGTTTTAAAGAAAACATTCATCAGGAGAAAGGATAGACATTTCAGGAAGACAGAGGGCGAGCCAGGTATGGTAGGTAGATTCATTAAGTAACATTTATAACAATTTAAGAATATAGATCAGATGGTTAGATTTATAAAGGCTGATGAAGGATAGCATAACTTTGGAGATTCCATCAATATTTAAAACTGGACACCCTTGGATTACAAACACTACAGAACGCAACTCAAGCTTTATTATACAGGCATAGAGAGGCATTTCTGTGAACAAAGACTTCCGCCAGATCAATCCATGAGATTGATCCATGCCTGTTTATCTACATTTGTAATTCAAATGGAATTACTGATTTAACAGCTCCCAGTACCCCGACTGGGTCACATCTGTCAATGCGACTTCCTTGCCAGACCCCCTGCTCTCCATAGCAGACTTTCGTGCCTTTCTCCAGTCCTCAGATGAAGCTTATCCCCCAGAAATAAGCAGACACTGTATCTGGGAATTTTGAACAGCTACAACTGTATATGGCTGTTACCCACACCATAAATCAAGACCAAGGGCCAAAATAGAACTGGATTAAATTAGGCCAGGCACAGATAGTTATGTGGTCAAAAATGGTTCATTTACATACACAAAACCTTCCCTAGCAAATGTGAGTTTCCCATGTTCTTAAGTTCTGATGTTTTTACTCCTTCTGCTTCATGGCATTTGGGACATAATTAGATTAGGACAAATAATGGAATAAACACTTGCTCAACATTCCTAGACAAGACAGGACAATGACAGCCATGATGGTAAACAAGATTAGTATAAAACATCAGAGAATGGGGCAGCATTTGATTGACAAAAGACCACTCAAACATCCAACAGATACTAACACATTCCTGGGAGGTGAGGCTGGAAAAGGCCAAGATAACACACCCAGCAATCATATCAGCAGATAGCAACAGACAATAGCATTATTCATACATAACATACCAGCTAGCTCAGGGGGATACCATCACAACTGAAATGCCAACTTTCCAGAAACCTACTGTCATGTCCTCAGCCCCTGCTGCGCTGCCTGGGGGGTCTGGGCAAGGTCCTGTGCCAGAAGCTGGCCGGCTGCTAGCACTGGGGAATGGCCGAGCGGCGTCTGAGGGGATGGGGCCTAGCATGGTCACGAGGAGCAGCTGGGTTTAAAACAGGGCGTGAGGAGTTGCCGCGTCGCCCTGTCGTGGAGTCTGATGCCTGCATCGCTAACGATACATTTACATTGTTTCTCTGCTGCCAACCCGTTTTCTGGATACGATCCCTGCTCCTCTTATTTGACCCGGTTTGATTTTGTCTATTCTCCTGCTGCTTAATTACGATCGCCTGTGTGGTGCTTTGGTGGTTTAACCCCATGCTTGCCGCTGGGGTGTTTACACGTTACTGGGGAAGTGTCCCTTCTCAGCGGTGGGTCTTGTCTGTGGCCTCATTAGGTTCCTATACCCAACCCAGGGCTCATGTTCTCCAGCCACACATATTGACAAAATCTGCGATCGCAAGGTACTGTTTCTTTAATGCTCATGGTCAGAGTGCACTCACCAGCAACAATACTCGTTACTGTGCTTACGACAGACCCCGAGGTGTATGTGCGGTCTCTGACTATCTTAAGGTACCGCTGACCTGCTCCCGATTATCAGCAAACATTAAAGCGGCTTATTTCCTGACTGCCCTGCAGTCCGCGCAATTCACCAACTGCCTGATTTATCTGTGTATTTCTGCATGTGCTCTAAGTAGTCTATCGGTCTCAAAACCTTTAGTGCTTAGCAGTAACTCAGTGTTTTGTGTATCCTCGTTGCCGCAAGTGTATAATCCTGTGTATGCCAATCAGTGTTTATACCTCAAAAAGATTTATCAGTCCTTAAGGATCTCAACTCCGCTACTCTCTAGTGGGCCCTACTCCTCCCGTTACACCTACACTTCCAACAAATTTTAAATGAAGGAAAGAAAAAAAATCTAAAATTGCTCATGGATTTTAACCAAATACTTATTATGATTGATACCTGAAGCACTTTAGCAAGCAGTGTAAGAACAGCCATTTTGCTCTCCGGAGACGAATTCTCATCCCACCAAGGCTTAAGTCTGGCCCAGTTCTTGAGAATCGCATTGACCAGCTTAGCTCCTTGTTGCTTTCTCACAGTGCGCTGTTTAAAACTTTGGTCCAGCATTCCGTTAAGGACACATCCAACCTATATAAAAATGAGAAAACAAAATTATTTTTACAGTCATAAATGTCGTGCACCCAAACCACACTAATCATCTATAAACCCTGAAATTTCTCAGATACTGTACCATTTTTGGGTTTTCTGCAGCAGAGCTCAGAAGCTGAAGTACAACAGTGTCCAGGTTGTGCAAAAGCTCTGTGTTAATGGTGTCGGAAAACAAGCTGTAAAAATACTCTCCATGGGAGAAGTTGATGAAATTTTTCTGCGATGTTCCAGATAGAGGCACTGACAGAACGACCGTATTAAGCAGGAGGTTAACAAGATCCTCACACTTAAAAAGAAAAACATTAAGTCAGTCGTTCAACAAAGAAGAAATGCTAAACATTAAAAAATTTAAAAGAAAGAGCAAAGAAGAAGGAAAAGCAAAGGAACACTGTACAAACGATTTGGGAGGATGGAACTGTTGACATTTTCAGTTCAATTAACAAACTATACACAAACAATGCAGATATTAGTTGAAGGGAACATGTCTTTAACTGAAACATTATTTGGTTTCCTACATAAAGTAATAGAACTTTAGGAAGCTAAGCATTTCTTTTTATACACATGCATGCATGGGTTACTCGTTACATCAGAAATCCAGCATTTTATTGCATCTACCAAACGGACTGCTTACCTGACCGCCAAAATTAAAAGATAACTGTAGTAGACCCTCAGCAAGGCGTTTGCTGTTGATGTCTAAAGATGGTAGAGATTTTCTCTCATCAGCTGGGGCAATGCCTTTGTAAACAACCGAAAGCAGTGTTGAACCCACATTAAATTGGAGACCTGCAAGCTAAGATACACAAAACTTCAATCTCCTCATATGACTTCCACAAGGAACAGGTTTTGGTTTAATTCTGTAACTGGCTGTGGATAAACAAGTGGATATTGCTAGTAATAAATTGCTCATCCATGTCTCATGCAGAGGCATATGGATTAACTTGTCTTTAGCTTTACAAAGTACATGATGATGAGAAATAGACCAAAAATGAGCGCTCGCCTTCCCACTTGTGCCTGAAATCGTTTCAACCTGCAGAAAAAAATAATTTCTCTTCCTGTACTCCGTTTCGTCCATAATATACTATGTGAGTATTACACCAAAAGCATGTCTGGATATGGCTGGAAATGCCTTCAGATTTTGCAGATAAACCCATGAGATGGGTATTGGACAATAAATGACATCTTCAGTTTCTAGACTATTATTTTAGACAGTGAATGAGCTGCCCGGTCCTCTGAATCTGTTCATCAAATCATAAGAAAAAAACAAAAAGCTGCAGAATTCAGGGAAACCCTTAAGAGAAATGACCGCCAAGAACAACAGAACAGCAATTTATAATCACCATTACTGTTTTGGAATACATTTACTGCCTACAATTTAATAGTAGAGACTTGGATGAAAGGAAATACATTGTTACATTATAACGTCTGAATATACACGGAATTATTTCCTTTCTATAGGTATCAAAAAATTGCCATTGAGAACAAGGAGTCATTAAAAAAAATAGGCTCATTTTAATTCCACATTTCAGGACTTTTACAGATGTAATTTTGCCAGATTTCAGCCTGTTTCTCGATGTCTAAATTCTGAAAAATTTAATTTAATGCCCTTTCTAAATAAAACACACCGTCTCACCTGCTTCAGAGTAGAATTCAGCAACTTGGCATTGTGAAGCTGTTGGCAAGCTGACAGCGTGGCACTCAATATGCCACGGTCATGTAGGGCATTTGGATCAAATAAATTAACAGAGCAGATATCTTCAATACTACAAGAAATACAAAAAGACAAATCATTCATGAAGACCGAGTCTACAAAAGGTAAGGCAACAAATTCACAAGCAAAATGCTATATAATCAATCTCTGGAACTTTAAGCTGAGGGTTATAATGACTGATAACATTAAGATATATGTTTTTAACATACACTGGAGTCATCTTATATGGCACTGCATTGGCAGAACCATCGTTCTTTGCAAACATTACCCATAATTCCTTGATGCACTCAGGGAAGGACATGCCAAGGGGATATGTGAGGAAAGCAAGTCTATCACTTGCACTTAATTTATATTCAATTTTCTTTTATTTATTTTTATTTTATTTATTTAATTTATTTTCAATTTATATTCCTTCTTAGCAAATCACAAAGTGACACCATAATGCCCATTTGACAGGGAATTACTCCCTATATATGTGTTAACATCTTTGCTATCAAATAATTGAAAAGGGGAGTTATTCCCTGTGAATATTTCACGGTCCCCAACGTCACTGAAGCATGCCACAGGGCGAGTGACAGCTCTGACAGGAAAGCTGCCCTAGAGGACACCCCTCCCCTCTGTGTATTTGATTGTCTGTCAGGTTTCCTAACAGTGGAGGGGGAAAGCTCTAGTGGTATAGAGGGAAATATACAGTTGTGTTCAAAATTATTCAACCCCACTGAAATTGAGTGTTTTGGCCAGTTTGACATTGATTTTGATCATTCAGTCATCTTGCTTACAATTAAATCAAAGAGGCACGTGTAGGTCAGACAAATATAACATAACATTTATAATGAAATAACCACAAATGTCTTTTCTGTGCTCACATCATTATCAGTTTTATTCAACCCCCAAGTGACATTCAATCTTAGCACTTAGTACAACATCCTTTTACAGTTATAAAGCTTTTAAACGTGAAGCATAGCTTGACACAAGTGTCTAGCAGCGATCTATGGGTATCTTCGCCCATTCGTCATGGGCAAAAGCCTCCAGTTCAGTCACATTCTTAGGCTTGCGCACTGCAACTGCTTTAAGTCCCACCAGAGGTTCTCAATCGGATTTAAGTCAGGTGACTGCGATGGCCACTCCAAAATGTTCCAGCCTTTAATCTGCAACCATGCTCTAGTGGATTTGGAGGTATGCTTGGGATCATTGTCCTGTTGAAAGGTCCAACGTCTCCCAAGCCTCAGGTTTGTGACGGACTGCATCATATTGTCATCCAATATCTCCTGGTACTGAAGAGAATTCATGGTACCTTGCACACGCTGAAGCTTCCCTGTACCTGCAGAAGCAAAACAGCCCCAAAGCATGATTGACCCCCGCCATGCTTCACAGTAGGCAAGGTGTTCTTTTCTTCATAGGTCTTGTTCTTCCTCCTCCAAACATAGTGTTGATCCATGGGCCCAAACAGTTCTAATTTTGTTTCATCAGTCCACAGAACACTATCCCAAAACTTCTGTGGTTTGTCCACATGACTTTTTGAATACTGCAGTCGACTCTTCTTATTCTTTGGAGACAGCAAGGGGGTGCGCCTGGGAGTTCTGGCATGGAGGCCTTCATTACGCAGTGTGTGCCGTATTGTCTGAGCTGAAACTTCAGTACCCACATCTGACAAATCTTTTCTCAGTTCCTCAGCAGTCACACGGGGACTTTTCTCCACTCTACGCTTCAGGTAGCGCACAGCAGTCGAAGTCAGCATCTTCTTTCTGCCATGACCAGGTAGCGTTTCAACAGTGCCCTTTGCCTTGAATTTGCGAATGATGCTTCCTATGGTCTCTCTTGGTATGTTTAACATCTTTGCAATCTTCTTATAGCCATTGCCCTTCCTGTGAAGAGTAATCACCTCTTCTCTTGTCTTCCTGGACCATTCTCTTGACTTCACCATGTTTGTAACCACACCAGTAAATGTCTAGAAGGAGCTGAGTATCACAGTCATTTTAAAGCTGCCTAATTGGTGCTTATTATGCTTTATTGCTGCTCCGTGACATCCACAGGTGTTTTCAATACCTGATTGAAAACACTTGAATGAACCTCTGTTCTTCAGAGTGGTAGTCTTTAAGGGGTTGAATAATTGTGTCAATGAAGAATTCACAAAAGAAACATTTACTACTGTATTACAAAACCAATTGATGTCATTTTAGTTGCATATGGTTCTTTAAAAAGTCCTTGTAGGGTTTCATTCTGAATACAATTACAAATTTACACTAAATTCCCTAAAACCCTTTACAGCATTGGGGGTTGAATAATTTTGAACACAACTGTATGAAGAAGCCAAAGGGAGGTACACAGGGTCATATCCAGATCCAGAGTAGGGCTGAAACAACTAATCGATGATTAAAATAGTTGTCAACTAGTTCCATTATCGATTAATCAGTGTTGATTAATCTTCCTGTGTACAGCACACACTATAGACTCAGACGGAGTTAAACGTAAATAATCTCAGCTTCAGAGCTGATTGGAGAAGGCGCCGCTGCTTTACTAGGTATGATTTAGTTCTAGGGTTATGTCAGACACAACCAGTTTGTTTTAAATCCGTTTACAACAGTAGAACTGTAACACAAAACAATAGGATACTGCCACTGGGTGAAGGAGCTGTATGCCTGTGTTTTATCCTTACTTGAAGCTGGAGTCCTGTGCCACCACCCCCACCCTCCCTGCCACACCCTCTTTGGTCGGTAACTGCCATTCCCTCCCTTTGGTCTGATCCCTTTCCCCAAACTCACCCCCACACTCAGATCCGGTCTTTTGTCCATACCCACTCCCTCTCACACTCAGGTCAAGTCACTCCCTTCCACCTCCAGTCCCTCCTCCCACTCCGTTTGTTCACAAAATTATTAAAAAGGGACACTCTACGCACACTGACCACTTTAGCTTATTAACCCGGATTTCATGCTGACATCATCATCTATGACCAAGTGCTTGTAGCCGCGTTCATTTGAGAAAGCAAACATGGTCTTACGCTGCGCATACAGCATCAACCCATCCCTCTGGCCAAGCACTTGCATACCTTGTGGGAAAAGTATGCAAGATACGGAATTTGCGTATGTATGTACGAAAGTTGCGTACACTAGGCAAATTGCTTATGAAAAAAGGGGGAGGGGTTGTGGTTATTTACATTCAATTTCTTTTAAGTAAACAAGAAAAAAAAATTCTGATGAATCGATTAGTCAAAATAATAAATCGGCCAACTAATCTATTATGGGAATAATCGTTAGTTGCAGCCCTAATCCAGAGTCATGGTCAGAAAACAGGCTGAGGTCAGGGAAGGCGACAAATAAGCAATGTCGAGGTCACGATTCCGGGTCAATTAACTGAAAGGCCCAGTAAGGAGAGGAGCAGGGGAGACACTAGGGAACTGTTTTAATTTTGTAGCATTTAAGTGTCTGGTTCTATACATACAGAAAAAGCAGTATTGCGTCTATGCCCACCAGGGCAGCTGCAACGACCAGGCGTAACAACACAGTACACATATAAGAGAAAAAAAAGTGTAATCTGCGTCATTTCTAGATAGCTCCATGTGAAACAAAACACAGATTTTTTGGTTTACTTGAATGGCCATTGAAGTGTAAGCTCACCTACCCCGTCAAGGCACCTCTAGTAAGGGGAGTCCTACTTAATGAAACTAGAAGCCGCTATCTCTGAGGAACTGCACACTCTCACGCTGCTTCTCAGCAAAGAGGCAAAATTATTATATTATTATATTATTTAAACCCTCACCAACTACATCCACTTTTGGGTTAAAAACAAAAACATGGAAAAGGAACAGCAGCAAAAATGACCTAACTGGTGTTACAACAAAATACACATACACACAGAAAAAGCAGAGTCGCGCCCATGCCCACCAGGACGGCTGCAACGACCAGGAGTAACAACCCAGTTCTTGTATAAAGCACCCCTTAGCTGAGAAGCCACAAGAGAGTGTGCAGTTGTTCAGAGGAGCGGCTTCTGGTTTCATTAGGTAGGACTCGCCTTACTAGAGGTGCCTTGACAGGGCAGGTGAGCTTACACTTCAATGGCCATTCAAGAAAACCAAAACCTCTGATTGTGTTTTGTTTCACATGGAGCTATATAGAAAGGAGTGCAGATGACACTTTTTTTTTCTTGGTAAGTGTCTGGTTCTGCTGGGTTTACACAGGTCGGAAACTTACTGGCCCGTTCCTTGTGGTTTATGCGAATGGTGAGGTCACTGGTGAGCAATATGGGCCGGTCACCATATTGGTGGGGCCTGTCCACACGTTTTGTTTGCGGCCTAGGTGCTCTTGCGTACTCCAGCTGCTGGAATACATTCTCCAGGGGCTATCGCCGTGCCAGGGATGGGAGCCAGGGACACCACCACGCCACCCTGGGTGAGCGATGGCGCTGGATGGACGGGCTGCAATACCAGCCAGTGAGGCGGAGTTGCCCGACGCCGGCGAGCAAATGGCACCGACATTGACTGTCGGCGCTTTGACTGAATAGTCAGTGCACCGATGTCACTGCCGTTAACTAATTTGCCAGTGCCGTGTGGTGCCCCCAGCTAGCAACACCCACAAAGGGCGAAACATGGCAGCGCCAGACACTGGATCAAGGAAATTATACACAGCAATATTTCAGCAAGGGATGATATATCACATAGATTTTTAAAACCACTGCAATATCCATGCCCTAATGAGATATTGCCACAAAATTGAACCTGAGCAGTACAGTTTCACGTTAATGACTTTTTTTTTTAAACAATATATTTTTATTTTTGTGAAGTTTCATCAAAATTAACACAGTTTAAAACATCTTTTGTGAATAAAGATACAGAAAAAAGAAGAAACAAGGTACTTTAGTCTTTGGTTATTATGACGTTATCCTGTCACATTTAAGTATGTGACATATTATATTTCGTATATTAAGTACAATCTAAAGGGGGGGGGGAACAGGGAGAGTAAAAGTTCGTATACAATAACAAGTGTTCCATTTAAGAGCTATACTGGTTGTAGGTTCCATGAGGTAGAGTACAGTTTTTAAGAAAGCAAGAAGTGACAAACGCATACGGGCCAGTGGGGGAGAGTCTTAAACCTAGGGTAACCTTAGCGAGGTGTGTCTGTACTACCTGGTGTGGGTGGTTTATGTGGTCATTTAGTAAGATAGTCCGTCCACCAGTACCAAGTTGCAAAGTATTTAGCATAATTGTTATCCATAGAAAAATACATCTCCTCCATTACTCGTATATTGTCTACTGCTGTAATCCATTCAGAGATTGTCGGAGTATGTACTGAGCGCCAGTGCCTAGGAATCAATGACTTTGCCATATTAAACAGGTGAATGGCCAGAGACTTTCTATATGTAACAGGGGAGAGGGGGACCAGGTGAAATAGGGCTACTTGTGGAGAGGGTAACAGGTCTAATCCCGTGATTTCATTGATCTCTGTGAAGATAGATGTCCAATAGGCTTGAATGTGGGAGCATTCCTAACAAATATGTAAATAGGTGCCCGGTTCTTTCTTACATCGCCAACACAATACATCAGAGTTCGGATACATTTTATGTAATCTCGAGGGAGTGAGGTACCACCTAGACAGGAATTTGTAATGTGACTGCTATACATGTAGACTACGAGACGAGAGGGCAGCTATTTGAAATATCACATCCCATTTATCTTCTGGAATCAGGTCACCCATCACCTTGCTCCATCTTGTTGCATATAAGGGAATAAGGGGAGCTGAGGCGTCTAGGAGCGTACCGTACATAGTGGACAGCATGTGTGGCTGGTGTGGGTCAACAGTGCAAAGAGTCTCAAAAGGGGACTCATCTTGTTTAAGAGAGGTCGGGTGGCCTAATGATGCTATGAAGTGTCGGAGCTAATAATATCGGTAGTCTTAGATTGGAGTGTCATATTCATCTTGAGGCAACAATAGTTTAGGGATTGGCTTGGAGTTCATTAGACATCTATGAAGGGGAAGATACGGTCCCTCCACTAACGTTGGCATAAAATCGTTGGACATACTGGCTGGAAAAAGTGGGTTAAAAGTAAGAGGTAATAGTGGTGACGGATGTGTTGAGAGATGCAGTGATTTTCATAATGCTCGCCATTTTAGAAGGGTTGGGGAAATAAGAGGGTGCGAAGAGCGAAGTAGGTTTGTGAGGGGTGCTGTCTGCCACGGTAAGGAAGCTATCGGGATTCAAATTGTTTTCTGTTCTATCGGTACCCATAACTTGTGTGGTGGGGACATGCACCAAATCACTTAGCCTAAGAAAAAGGGCCACTGAGTAATAGAATTCCATATGTGGAAGGCCTAAACCCCCTTTGTTCCTGTGTCTCGTCATGTCTCCGTATGAAACCCTGGGGCGTGTCCCATTCCAGACATAGTCGAGGAAAGCTGATTTCAGCCGGGCAAAAAATTGCGATGGGATTCCTACAGGGATTGATTGAAAGAAGTATAAGAATCTAGGGAGTATGTTCATTTTTAATACGTTGATCCTCCCCAGCCAAGAGATATGGGGTAAGCTCCATTTTTTAAGGTCTTGTAGTACTACTTTCAGGAGAGGTTCATAGTTAGACGCATATAAGTGGTCCAGGTCTCTGGTCAGTGTTACTCCCAGGTATCTAATTGAGGTCTGCACCCATCTAAATGGAAAACATCTTTCCAACTCCCTCTGTGTTAAGTTTGATATGCCTATTCCCATGACCTCACATTTCGTCTGGTTAATCCGAAAGTTAGACAATTGTCCATAAGTGTCTAGTTCGGACATGAGATGTGTAAGGGAGCGGATAGGATCTGTAAGGGATAATAGTATATCATCTGCGAAGGCAGCTACTTTATAGTGGTGGAGGGGAAGTATGTGTCCAGTAATGTCAGGATGATCTCTAATTTTTTGCAGTAATGGTTCTAGTGTCAGTATGAAGAGGAGTGGAGACAGGGGGCAGCCTTGTCGAGTCCCGTTACGTATCTGGAAGTCCCAGGAATAAGTCCCATTAACTCGTAGAGAGGCGCTTGGAGTGTTATAGAGGGAGTGGATCCAATGTAACCATTGTGGACTAAAGCCTAGTGCTGATAGGGTTTCAAATAAAAATGTCCAGTCTAACCGGTCAAACGCCTTTTCCGCATCTATCGATAGGAAAATGGTGGGGATGGAGGAGGTGCGTGCTAGGTGCATTAAATCAATTGCACGTATAGTGTTATCATGGGCTTCTCTGGTGGGGACAAAACCTGTTTGATCAGGGTGTAGAAGACTTGAGATGTAAGGATTGAGACGATTCGCCATCATTTTGGCCATTAATTTTAGGTCTGCATTCAAGAGTGAAATGGGGCGATAGTTTTGTACTAAGGTGTGGTCTTTATCTGGTTTAGGGATAAGTGCTATATGGGCTCTAAGTGTCGCAGGGTCTAATTTGGTGTCGTGGTTTAACTCATTGAGCATTTTTATTAAGTGAGGGCCTAGACTAGTTTGAAAAGTTTTGTAGTATGCAATGGTGAATCCATCCGGACCTGGACTTTTCCCAGATGCTGTGGATTTAATCGCTATTGATAGTTCGTCTAGGGTAAATGGGGCGTCTAGGGATCGTGATAGGTCTGGTGTGAGAATGGAGTGGAGAGATTCCTTTAGATATTCTTGAATAGCGTCTTTGTCTGGGGGTGTGTCTCGTAGTTGATATAGGGTCGAGAAATATTTATGAAAGGCTTCTGTGATGTCAGTATTTAGGTGGAGATCGTTTCCACTGTCAGATTGGACCTTGGGGATAAATGTGGTTTGATGTTTGCGTTTCAATGCTCTTGCCAGTAGTTTTCCACATTTATTTCCATGAGTATAAAAGAGTTGTTTGGTGTGACGCAGTGATTTAAATGCCTGGTCTGATAGGATGGTGTTCAATTTGGCCCGGTGGATCGTGAGTTGGATCGTGTCCAACCGCATGTCACGTCCCATGCGGTGGACGCGCTGAGCACGTCCTGCCTTTGGGGTCAGCGTTCGGCCGGGTTCCGGCCGATCGCTGGCCCCCCCGGTGCGGGCTGACATCCTCGATGTCAGCCCAGCATCCGGAACCGCCGCCGGAGTAATTAGGTGTCATCGCGGCGGCGCGATGACACCTAATTCAGGTGCCCCCCCCGCATGTGCGGAGGAGGCGCCTGAAAGGGAGGGGGGGGGAGGTCCTTCGGACCTCTCTCCCTCCCGATCGGCGGCGTTGCGGGGGTTAACCCAGGCACCGTTTGGAAGGGCACAGCCTGCCCTTCCAAATGGTACCTGGCATTAACCCCTGGGGAGCCGGATCACGAATCGGCGCTGAAAAGCGCCGGTTCGTGATCCTTTCCCGGAGCTGGCAGACATCTTGGATGTCGGCCAAGCCTCCGGGAACTCCCCCTGAGGACTGGCGTCATCGTGCATAGCACGATGACGCCAGTCCTGGAGTTAACCCCTAGCTGCCACCAATGGTGGAGATAGGGGGTTCCAATGAACCCCCCATCTCCTGATCCGTGGCAGCTAGGGGTTAAAGTTTGGTATTGTTGGATCGGCCAGAGCATGGCCGTTCCAACGATACCAAACACGAATGTGAAAAAAGTTTGTAAAAAAAAAAAAGAATTAAAATAAAAAATATATATATTTTAACAAAAAATTGTAAAAAAAAAAAAATTGTTTCTTTTTTTGGTTTGTTAATGCAGCAATATTGTTCCCATTTCAATTATAATGTGAACAATGATGCTGCACTAACGATTTTTGTATGCGGTGCGTTTGTTAAAAATCGTGTAATTTTCCCCAAAAAAAAATGTAACGAGACCCGATCTCTAATTTTTTTAACAAGCGCACCCCATACAAAATATAACCGCAATTGCTCGCATGTTAAAATGTGAAAGAAAAACACTTTACACATTGTAAATTATTGAAAAATCATATTTTATTGCATTTTTTGTTATAATATACAGACAGGTCATGACGTATACATATAATAATGACATATTATGAATCTGCCGAGTCTGACGGAAAGAACGATATATAATATGTCTGGGTCATATACTAAAATAAGCCTTCAAAACACGTTTAAACATGATGAGCAAAACCGGTAAAAATGACCTCAGCACAGGGGCGGGAAAAGCCTCAGCAGCGAAAGGGTTAAACACTGAAATGGAACGTGAGGTTTTGTGTTCCGTCTCTAGGTCATGAATGTGGTTAAGTAAAGTGGTAACGGATTCTCTATGTGTTTTCTTACGTTGTGCTCCGATTTGTACGAGTTTACCCCTAATGACACATTTGTGGGCTTCCCATATGATAGGCAAGGACACGTCCGGTGTGGAATTCTCCGCAAAGTAGTGTTCTACGTTATCTTTTATGTCTTGTCTGATCACTACGTCACGCAGGAGTGATTCGTTCAACCTCCATGTGCATTGGGGGGAAGGGGTGGAGAGGACATCAATGACGAGTATTACAGGGGCGTGGTCTGACCATGTTATTGGGGCTATGGAGGCTGAACGTAAAGCATGTAATTGATGGTGGGACAGTAGAAATGTGTCAAGCCTGGAGAAGGTTTTCGCGGCATGGGAATAAAAAGTAAAATCTTTCACAGACGGATTCAACACCCTCCATCCATCTATCATTTGATGTTGATGGAGAAGTTGCATAAACCTACGGCATAGGGAGGGTTCTGGTTTGGGAGTCGGTTTTACACTTTCTGGGTCTGTGTCGAGGGGGACATTAAAGTCACCACCGCATACCAGCAGGCCTTCACTAAAACGAGATAGCTTAGACAAAGTGGATCGTAGTGCCCCGCATTGACCCGTGTTGGGTAGGTATATGTTGGCCAGCGTAATCTTGCGGGAGCCTATGAGACCTTTGATAAATAAATATCTGCCCTGAGGGTCAGTTTGTTGATTGCTGATGGGTGCATACAAATGGAACATGGCGGGCCACCAGTATGGCTACTCCGAGCTTTAGAGGCGACATAGTTACTAAAGAAAGATTGTGTATAGTAGCGCGATGTAAGAGACGGTGCTGCATCCGCACGGAAGTGCGTCTCTTGCAGAAACACTATTTCCCTGCGTTGCCGGTGAAAGTCTAAAAGAGCCATGCGCCGTTTCTGGGGGGAGTTGAGGCCCTTAACGTTTAAGGTGAGGAATGCTATCAGGGCCATGGCAAAGTTAATGTGGACCTAAGAAAACGTTGATAATCCCCAGTACAAAGTTGAAATTTCAAGGGCAATACCCATGGCCTACATACAATATGTAAGTTTGAAAAAACAGTAATTATCATGCTATATGGATAAAGAGTACTGTGCATACGAACGAACAAACAGAAAAATAAACCTGAATATGATAGAACTCGGAGACGGTGTAGAGCCTGAGAATGTAAGCACCATCGTCCAGGCTCTAAAACATGCCTCACCTCCTCGGGGGGAGGGGGACACAAAAGCCACCGCATCTGGAGGGGTTGAGTAGGTGACCTCCGGCAGATGTTGGGGATAGAGTGCCTAGGCCGGATAGGGTAAATGTTTGGTTCGGATACAGATTTCAAAGTAGGGAGATCCGGTTGGTTGGGGGTCCATGAGGAAAAAGAGAAAAGCAATCCGTAAGTTAAGAATAGTCATGGATGTGGAGATACTCATTTAAAGGGTGATAAATACGTCCTGATGTTGAAAGGAGCAGCAAAAAGGCAACAAGCGTTGTTTTCATCCCGGGTCTTGCTGGGAATTCGGTGATTGTTGAGAGCGGGAAATACCACGACCACGTTTGGAAGGCGTCTGCCACCGAGGACGTTGCAGCTGGAACTGATGTTGGACCGAGTCCAGGGTCTGACCACCGTACCAATCTTGAATGTCCAGATTATCAATGCCAAGTGCCGTTAGCAGTGGTGGAAGATCTGCGGCGTTGGTGATCCCATAGTAAACCCCGTCCAGGGTAACTTAAAGGGAAAACGGGTATCCCCATCGGTACTTAACTTGACGGTCCCGTAGAATTTCAGTGAGTGGTTTCAGTAGTCGGCGTGCCTGAAGCGTGTGCCAGGAGAGGTCTGGGTATAGTTGCAAAACAGTTCCCGAGGGGTCTTTGACATCTTGACGACGGGCGGCTTGTAGAATATCTTCTTTTTGACGGTAGTAATGTAGCCGGCATATATCATCTCTGGGCGTCGTGTTTGGTTCTCCTTTTGGTTTTAAGGAGCGATGCGCTCTATCAAAGTGAATTGGGGTGTCAATCGGTCTGTGCGGTGAGCAGTTCCCTTCCATCTTGCGACTCTGGGAGACCCCGTAACTTCAGGTTATTCCGGCAGCCCCAGTTGTCTTGATCATCTAACGTCCGGTGAAAGCGTTGCAGGTATAAAGTGTGAGAAGTCAGACCTGTTTCCAAGCGAGTCAGTCTGTCCTCTGTGGTTTCTCTGTCTCCTTCCAAATCTTGGACCCGGGCTCCAATATGGCAGACATCCGTTGCCACAGCATCTATGCAGGAAGCGAAGGAGGACTCTAGCTTTGCCAGGAGGGTTTCTAGATCTTCTTTGGTGGGCAGGGAGCGGAGTATGTCTCCGGACTGACAGTTCTGTATCCTCTGATGGAGTGGGGCTGCCAGCCGTTGACGAGTCCCGCGATGGTGCAGGGACCGGCGCCATCTTGGATCCGCGCGGGGTTGCTCCGGAGGTCAGGGATTCTTCAAAGAATCGGGCGATTGTGGCCATTTTAGCGGGGTTAAGGGTGGTTTTGGAGCGGAGGGGTGTCTGGGAGCGCTTCCTATGGGTCATACTGCACCCTTGATGTCAGGATCTCCCTTCTATAACCCTGTTAGCGCGGAGCTCCTCTAACATGCGGCCATTCCACTCGGCGGTCAAGCCACGCCCCCTAATCTCACTTTTTATCCTGTCCCATAATAATTGATTATAAACAGATATCATACAAAATGAGATGCCTGCATGCCGGAACCTGCAGTTTTCAATATTACATGTAAATAAGAAAAGTGTGTGCAATGTTTCTTGTTGTGTGTAAAATGTCTCACCTCTGTGTGGTTATTCTTTTCTGAAGAAAAGTCTCCATGTCTTTGAGGTAAGGTGTTTTCACAAGTGCTTTCATAAGATGAACACAAACATCCGGAAGCTTCTTCATCACTTGAACATCAGCAGTATTGAAACCAATTCTAGCAGGATTGCACACAGTGAGGGCTGCTAGATCCCACAACATTTCATTAAGCAGTTCATTTTGCAGAGTCTACAACACAGAAATTAAAAGGTTAATCAAAGATGAGGTGTTTTTTTTTTTCACATCATTATTATTTTGTATGGCATTCAAAAAAAAAAAAAAAAAGCCATATGGGATATACTTTACACTTTGTTATGAATTTCTATGCACATGATATGCTGACCGCTGTTTATCCGATTATTGCATTTTATTAGTAGGAAGATAAGGCGCAAAACATTCTAGAAAAGTCCACGTACATAACTAAAAGGAGATTAGCCCCATCCAGAAGCAGAGATCAGCGGGTGCCGAGGGAGCCCGGTGCTGGAATCAATGTGAGTTTTGAAGGGAGCTAAAGAGTTAAAATGGGGGAAGGAATTTAGGAGGGGTTAATACTTCCCTCCTCTCTCCATTTAATACGGTTTGTTTAAAAAAATCATCATTTGCCTCATTTAATAGTGAATATTGTGATTCTGATAGAAACATAACATTACCCATTTACAGTTCTTCACGGTGGGGAAAAAAAGAAGTGAATAAATTATAAATATATTATATGCATATAGAATTACCCATACGAATATTTAATAGATTAAAATTATGGGTAACGTCCAAATGCTATTCTGTTCTAGGGTATCCCATCACATCCCTTCCTCAAATGAGAGATAGACCTATGGTGGGATGAAAATGCTCACCTTCCAAAAATCTTGCTGGCAAGTTTCCATTATCATTGTAACGAATTCTAGAATCCTCACTATTATGGTACATTTGCTGTAGTTGTATTCTTCTCTCTCTCGTGGGCTGAACAGATTAATTTTTGGACACGGCCCAAAACAGTTTTCAGCTGCAGAGATGTCCTCTTTGGAGAGATGCCCGATGAAGAATTGTGAAGATTTCAGGAACGAGGATTTGACAGCTGGATCTGGAAAGAAAAAAAAGCGTGCAAAATACAATATTTTAAATAAATATGAAAAAATAAATAAATATGGATGAGACAATGGTTAAATATAAATAGGTAGCAAATGCAGTTCTTTGGGGAGGTTGTTAAGTGTTTCATTTTTCACAGGAAAAAGTAACACTTAAATTAAAAAATTTATGAGAGCAATTTCAATAGAGGATACAACAGTTCATCTGGGCTCACTGCATGAGCCAAAGCCACCAAAAAATATTATTTAAAAACAAAATATTATTATTAGGATGACCCTGATCGAATACACTGCACTTGTGGAGCAATAAAATGCATATACGATTTTTCACATTTGCTAAAAGACAAAAATATCAGGGTTTACATAAAGTGTTTAAAAATGAAAAAGTAACTCAGAAAGAATAGTAATGAACTTAGAGGAAAGACTGTAATGACATGTGAGCCAAGATTTACGCAATGGTAACTGTTGTTCATAATAAACCTTTTTACACGTCAAAGCAAATATATTTACAGAGACACCTTGTCAAATATTTAGAGAAAAAGAACATCCCTCAAAATAGACTTTGCCCATGCGGAGAAACAAAATTCTCAGTGAGATCTCACTCCTGTTTCCTGGATAATTGTAAAGAAGCTATAAGGCACAGCCTCCATCATCACTGTAACAAAAATGTCAACCTATTGTACAGGGATAAGATTGGGAGTTATAATTGCAGCAAATCTCTTTATAGTACATACATGCTGCTGTAAATTCCACATACTGGTATTATACCACATACAGATATTATGGTATTTTTTGGAAGCTGCATTGCTAATAATCTAATAATGATCACTACAATTCCCCCTAAGCTGAAGATCTGACTATTTTAGATCTTTATCACATCAATTGTATTTGACCCCAAGGGCATTTCTGCCTTCATGCTACTAATGCAGAACCCGTGTGAAATAGTGAACGAAAAGGGATACTATCTAGAGTTTAGAACCATTTAACTCAGCAATATTTTGGTAAAGGATGATGGAATACATGAAAAGTAAAAATTTAGTAGATTTATATTATTTAGGATCCTTTCTCCATCGCCAAATAAAGATCTGTATGCAACATTTCCATTTTACCTTACATTTACCTGGTAACTATGCATCCCATGTTTCAGCTAAATGTAGACACTTTTTCCAACAAAAAGCAGTTAAGGGGTTAAGAAAAACATTTATTTGTGGCAATGTTGAGTTTGAAACATCTTCATTTTTTCGAGGTCATTCTTATTCGCTCACCAAGTATGACGTGTGGTTTCACAACGCGCATTCCAATAAACGTATTATAGCAATCCAGGGCAGCAAGGAACATGTCCATCCACCTGACGACAGCTCGAAAGCTGAAAGCTTCCTTCAGATCTTTCAGAGTGGGAATGTAGAATATTCCTGAACGTGTCTCATCATCACTACCTGCACCTTCAAACCTCATAATAAGGTAATTAACACCGTCTTTCTTTATAATTTCCTCCAGCCATACTGAAGGTGACTTGTTACCTTAAAAGAGGGAGAGAAAAACAAGGTAAAGCAAAATGACCAGCACTCGGCACCTTGTGAAATCCACCAGGGATTGAGTGTTATAAAAAGTAGTACCTGGCAATAAAGGAACAAATTCAAAAAGCAGCTCCATGGCTTTGTGTCTGCATTCGGTTTGGGGTTGCCCACATTGCTTTAAAAGCCATAAGACAACGTCCTGCAGACAAACTGATGATTTATTTTTCACAAATCCTCTAAAACAGGAAAAAAATAAAAGACAAAACAAAAATAAAGATTTAAATTATCCACACAAGCACAATATACAAATAAGAGGTCAAAAACCTTGAAATATCTTTTAGTAGTCATTGCTTCCCAAGGTTCAGAAAGAGGACTGTAAAGTGGAAGAAAAGGAATAGGGAGAACGGTTTCACGGCAGCCGCAATAACGACATTTTGCAGTGCTTATGGGGGTCGTTACAGTGAATTTTAAAGGAAATGGAAATTTCTTGGCGAAATATCTGATTTTTTAACTTATTTTTTTCCCCCAACTTCAGCATTTCCTTTGCTCAACTACAGGATGTGGAGCACAGATCAGCCAATGCCGCTCAAGACACGTTGACAATGTCTGTTAATCCTGGACCAGCAACGAGGGAAAGGGACACCCCCCCCCCCTCCTCTAGATTTCTGCCAACCCCAAACCATGGTTTTAGTATAGAGTGTCCCTTTATTGAACATTAGAGGTTAAGGTCTTTATAATACTAGCCACACTATATGGAAAAACTGCTCTTTTCTCCATCCTTGGGTTGTTTTACAAACAAAGAGAAAAAAAAACCCCACAAATAAATAAAGATAGTAGCACAGGAAAAAAGAATAGAAAACAACCACTGTATTTACATAAATGATGAATTGGAAAACTCCACCACAACATTGGGAAAATTAATCACATGCAATTTATTTATATAGACCTTGGTAAACGCCGTTGAGTTTCCTTGTTCAAGACAGGTGCTTTGCGGATAATAATGCGTTTCAAGTGATCGATGGCATCAGTGCACTGCTGAATGGTACCTTCAAAAGACGAGGAAAACAAAGCATTACACAATACAGAATCTCAGCTGGGCTCCTGTAGAAGGTCAATTTATCTTATGGGAGCGAGGCCCAGTAACACAGAGACAGGCAGCCTGTGTCACAAAGCACAGCGTAGACTTCGCGGCGAGAGCAAATTGAAATTCCACCTGCAGACAGTCCGAGAGAAGCCTGCATTACCGAGGTAACACTGGCAAAGAGGAATCAATGGACACTGCGTCACTTGTGTGGCTAATGTGGAATGATCAGAATAAAACGGAAGCAAATATATGTATAGGAGCAATGTGGCATGGTTCGGGCATAATAAAATGGAGGTAAGGTGACTATAGTTACAAGCTGAAAAAAATCTAAACCGGGAATTGTTCTAGATTTTCCAAAACATTTGACTTCATTTTTTTGCAACGTTGCCCAGCACCATCGATGGTTCCCCCATAAGATCTTGTAGTTTATCTCACTTGTGTTATTACATAGTATTTATACCTTGCTGATATCAGCATGATCCCACCCAAGATGCAGTCGAGAGCCAAAGTACAAGGCCAGTGTCCTATGCTCTAGACATACAGCAAACCCGAAAAATATTTCCACATTAACTGTGCCTGGTTTCAGATGCAGACACCTAGACACAGTGAGCAAGGGGTCCACATCTTGAATACCCTTTAAGTTAAGGAGACCTTAAATATAGGAGAATCAGCCAAAAAAAAAATGTAGACAAGCACAGAGAGAAAAAATAACTATTATGGTGAACTACCGCTACCCTAAATAAGCAGAGAATGAATTTGCTACTTTTGAATCCCGGATTAGCAAAGTAGGACTCGATATTATCCATTAAACACAGTCACTTACCTAAAGATTTTTCATCCAGATGAGACAGCGCCAAGCTTTCAAAATATACAACCAACAACTCAAATACAAAGTTTTCCACCAATGCACTCTCTTCTCTAGGGGATAGAACAGCATAAAACTGGTTAGAAAGATCTGTTGATTTTAAAGTATTGGAACACATTTTTTTAATAAATATTCCAAACACTATAAAGACTTAACATTCAAATACACAAATCTCACTTTGTCTCAACAACACAAAGTATAATGATGATCAACCCACAGGCACTACAGTGGTTATAAATGTTAATTTCAGAAAGCATCACAATATGCCATGCAGAAACATCATATTATCACATTTCAGACTTGCAGAATTTTGTCTTTCATTTGCACAACAGCATAATAACATGGGGCTTTTTTAAGTCATATTTAAGGTTTAGTTATGCCACAGATTCGCACTGTATACAGTAGAATAAAAATGGACTGTCATATTTACCAAAGTCACAAATCTGTGAGGGTATCTATTTTAGAATTTCAACAAAGCTATAACCAGCTGAAACTATATGGCAGAGGTTGCAAAAAATAGAAGGTCAAAAATAAAATGATAGACTGAAATAACAAGAAAAAAAAACATCAATGAATCAAACTAGAACCAATAAATAAAGATGAAATATCTATGGTAAGCGCCCAAAGTATATACCACCATCCAAATCCTGAAGCTTAGCCAGATGATTAGTGGTTTCCACTAAACCAAAATAACAAGAAAATGTGCACGTATCTGGTTAGTGCAATATAAGGATTCAGGCCCCTTCACACTGTGCGATTTGAAAATCGCGCAATTTTCATATTCGCGACATAGAGCGATAATGTTGCGCGACGTCATGGTTTTGCGCGATTTTGCAAAGCACCAATGTAAATCGCAAAAAAAGGGTCATGCTACTGCGACATGCGACGTCACGCGGCAAGATGGGAAGAGCTCCATTGAAATGCATTGGAGAAGCTACATAGCGCAACGACGTGCAGATTTTGCTGCGACGTCTCGGCAAACTCCGCGCGATAAAATTGCACAGTGTGAACGGGGCCTCAAATGGCTCCCATAAATGACATCATCCACATGGATATACATAAAGAAGCAAAACTACATATAATAGTGCAGGGAGTAACAATCAATATATTGATTTCAAATAGCGTATGGTTTTTCCACTCACAAATCTAGAGCCCTATCACTGGCTCGGAGTGGATCAGCGCACCTGGGTATATTTCATGATTTTTCAAGGCACCCCACACCTCATTGAGACGATCTGTCTCCACAACGATGGATATGAAAAGGAAAAAAAAGAGGATCTCCTTGTGTACATCTGATACCTATATTATATCAACAATGGTCAATTATATCAACAATTGTTGATATAATATATGTATCAGATCTACACAAGGAGATCCTCTTTTTTCCTTTTCATATCCATCGTTGTGGAGAGAGATCGTCTCAATGAGGTGTGGGGTGCCTTGAAAAATCATGAAATATACCCAGGTGCGCTGATCCACTCCGAGCCAGTGATAGGGCTCTAGATTTGTGAGTGGAAAAACCATACGCTATTTGAAATCAATATATTGATGGTTACTCCCTGCACTATTATATGTAGTTTTGCTTCTTTATATATATATCCATGTGGATGATGTCATTTATGGAAGCCATTTGAATCCTGAGGGCGTTTTATATTGCGCTAACCAGATACGAACACATTTTCTAGAGCTTATAAATATTTCCATGAATAAAGAGCCCTAGTGAAGACTTCAAAATAATTCTGATGCAGGAGTTGCATAAATCCTGCTTGCTACCGAAATGTAGACGCTAATGCTTTGTTAATAAACATATTTATTCTCAAGTCCCCATGAGTGCTCTTTAATTATGGATCTGCATTCTACAGGCAAAGCAGCGCCGAGGCATCAAAAGTGAGGATCCTGAGCTTGAGTTATATGCAAATATACACGCACATATGTATATACATACACGGTGTTTGTTAAAGATATATTGAAACTACTGTACCTAAATACTTTGTATATGTTGTTGAAGGCAAGAGCTGCTCCCAAGCGTTTAAATGCATTCGGGTGAAGTGCCATGCTATAGAGCCTCTTAAACAGCGAGATTGTATTCGAAGGGCTGCGTTCTTGCTGTTCTGGAGTTGTCTGCTTTATTGACCATTTGAGAAATTCTTGAATACATTGACCACAGAAGTCTCGCAGAGTGCTATCAACTGGATCCACAATTCCATCCTAAAACGGAAAGTCACATTGTGTATACTCAGAGATATTACATAATACTAACACAGACACACCAAAAAGAAAAAAAATCCAAACTAGACTTGTAATTAAATAGAGTAATGGTTCTCATGTGCTTATCACGTTTCATAGAACAGTTTTTGAAGATTTGTCAGATAACATTTGCCCCAAGTGTGGTTTGTGTCTGAGAGGGAACCAAGGGGTTTACAACCCTTGTGAAATGCAGTACATAAACAAGTGATGTTATAAAGGAGTGTGACAATTTTTATAAATAAATATAAAAAAATGTCTCGAGGTCCTTCTCTGTGATACTATTGGACTTGGTATAATCACAATACATCCTATTTGTATACGGTTTCTTTACCTGTTAATAACCTAAATGACATCCCTGTTGATGTGACTGCATACGTGGATTATTGCATACCAGATTATTTATCAGTATATATAATACAAAAACCAAAGAATAAGAAAAGGCAACACCAATAAACTTGAACAAGATTTATTGCAAATATAAAAGACAACCAAAAAAATAAGGCTGCGGTCAGAAGAACGCACTATGTGCGCCTGTACTGACGTGCCTCCCAGCGTCCATTGCAGCATTGCAACGTTTTGATGGGGCCAACCACACGCTGTAACGTGCATGAATTGCACGTGCTACAGCAGGCATGCTGCGGATGTTCTGACAGCCTCCCCGTCGAAGCGCTACGACGCACGGTCGACGGGGCTGCAAAGCGTGATCCTCCATAGGAGGATCGAGCCTTGCAGCGCTGATTGCACTAACTGCACTCATCGAGGTGGCCAGACGGGCGTCAGAGTGGAAGGAACATTTTGTTTGAAAATTCACAACTCACAGTTTGGCGTGTAAACCCTAAAATACTATGTATTAATATGTTTGTTAATGTCAGCTAAAAACTACAACCTACCAAAATAGCTTCCAACAGAGCAACAGTGTCCGGACTTTCAAATTTTTTGTTGCTGGTGAACCAATGTATAAGACCCATGACAAGCGGCTCATACAGCTGCCTTGTTACCTGGAAACAATCACAGGGGGCATATGAGTTTTAAAACTAAAGAGGTTTCAATCAATAATATACAGGGCTATTCAGAGAGAGGTGAAAATCTTGAGAATTGACAGGAGAATGAACAATCTAGACCAAATAGCTGATTTGGAAGGAGATAAATGGGAGAATTTTTCTGGTTTGACTATTTTGACCTAGAATTTTCACTTCTCCAGTCATTCTCAAGGTATTCACCTCTCTCTAAATAGCCCTGATAATAACATAAGTTGACGTGCATGTTCATTCAGACACATTCTAATGGAATTGTAGAAACATTAAAAGGAACCATACGATTAAGCAAGAGGTGGAAAAACACTTGTTTGTTAACACACAATGAACTTCGTGATTGTTGGGCAAATGGAAATGAACGTGGCAGAAATATAGTACTTTTTACTGTTTGGGAAAAAAAAAATGGGCATATGCTTATAAGAGAGTAAACTTATTATAAAACTTTAAAATTATATATTTCAAGTACTTTTAAAAAAATATATAAAAAGGTTGCTCAGGAAATATACAACCCTACTAAAAACATAGGGCTATATTACAAAGTTGGTGCTAACTTAACCAGAGCTGTTGTAAACTTAACAGCTCCATAGGCTATAATGGTTCTGGGAAGTTTACAACAGCTCTGGTTAAGTTAGCACCAACTTCGTAATAATGCCCATACTCGTTTGGCATGTCAATGGCCAAAAACTATGCAAATCTCTATCATGTTACTACTGACGACAGATACATAGTTACATAGGCTGAAAAAAAAGACATGCGTCCATCGGGTTCAGCCTTTCACACATCAACTACTGCTGTTGATCCAAAAGGCAAAAAACCCAGTCTGAAGCGTTCACCAAACTGCAAAACACTGGGAAAAAATTCCTTCTTGAACCCAGAATGGCGTCAGATTTCTCCGTGGATCAAGAAGCTTTTAACCACATTTTAGATATTATAAACCTTAATATTATGTTTCTGCAGGAAGTCATCCAGTCGTTGCTTAAAAGTCTGTACAGTCTCTCTGACCCAAATACCTCAACAGGCAGAGAATTCCACAGCTTTATTGTTGTCACCGTAAAATAACCCTTCCTACATACACAAATTATATTTATCAAACCTCCGCTTCCTGGCGCACAATTTCTTGTTGGTCATATTTTCTATCTTTTTGAACATACAATTAGTTTACTAAAAGTATTTCTCTACTCCTTTATTATTTACTTTTCAATTCCGTTTTTAGATAATACTGCTACTTCATGTTCTCTATTTACCCTCACCTAGTGTGTCACCCCTCTCCTCCTAGATTGTAAGCTCTTGAGCAGGATCCTTGCTCCTACTGTTCTGTGTGCTTAACGGGTATGTATATTTGTTATTCTGCCTCCCATTGTACAGAGGTACGGTACGTGTTAGCGCTTTATATAAAATTGTAACTGTAACTACTTCACCCAAACAAATAATGCCTAGCAGTCATATGACAAAAAAATAAAATAGAGGCCTGAAAGGAATCTGTTCAAGCACTTCACATCATTTTCTTGATGTATACCTGATCAACATCACATGCAAGGCGCAGTAATACAGGGAACACGCGTTTATACAGTTTGAACAGTGGAGTTGAGCCGGTTTTTGTGTCTGGCATCTGAGAAGATTTTCCCAGCATAAATGCAACCATGCTGTGTAAAAGCTCACAGGCTGCCACCTAAAGGAAAAACAAACTATTAATGTTGGCATATAAACGAATGTCACCGGAAACAAATTTAATGCAGATTTCGCCCCCAAACGGTAACATAACAAATACTTACTTTTGTCTGTCGATCACTAGCAGAAAGTGCCAGCTCTGTGACCCGAGGGAGAAATGTGTCCAAGAAGATGACTGGTTTCTGATCAACAAATGGCACAGCAAAATTCAGTCTCTTCTCCGTGTCCCAGGACACGTGATTCTTCATTATTTCCTCCATTGATGCAGCTTGCATAGTAAAAAAATAATAATAATAAAATGAATGCAAGGGCAGGTTTTGCTCAAATTAGCCTTAATCAAATGTGTTTATATTCTTTACAAGGAAAGCAAATAATTATAGAAACCACAACATTAAATGTAACTTTATAGAAACACAGAAATGTAATCACATGTACATTTAAGGTTTCTTGCAACATTATACAGCAATTTGTAGAATATATATATATTATATATAGCAGTGATTTTATCCTGAGAAAGAGGATTTTTCAGAAAGTGCAGGGTTTTCTGGTGTTGAATGTAACAGGGGAAAATTGCCGTTGTTGCAATGTTGACAAATGCCAGCATTTCACAAGCTAAAAATCCAACCAAACACAGGAGAAGCTTCACAAAGAGTGTTGTACCCCATGAATGGTGACAAAGCTGGGAACTTTTCTATATCAGTGCATATATCCAGCCAATGAAAATTAGTACCTGTCACCAAACTGCGATTGATTTGTCCTCCAAGTGAGCCAAGCATTCTGACAACTCTACTTCGAACAGCTGTCAAAGAGGATTCTTCATTCTAGATGAGAATTTCTAATTAGATTGCTTATTACTCGTGTAAATTGTTAAGCTGATTCACTTACCTGTGATTGTGATATATGTTCAGAAGAGGTTTCAAAGGCATGTTGATATTGTGTTCGGAAATACAAATATAGAGCCCTGTTGTGATGTTGCCACAAAGCACAGCGCTCGAGCCATTCAGCAGAAAATAACGAGTACTGTGCGCGAACACCAGTGGCACTTAGTGTAGCTGGTGTTATAATTTAACACCCACAAAGTATTACATCTGGAGCTGCGGACAAAGTGGCTCCTTGGTAATATGGGTGCTAAACGGCAGGCGCTAATTAAAAATGGAAGACGCTCAGTTTTTTCATTAGCGTCTGCTATTTAGCACCAACATCGGAATAGGCACCACAATGAATTGCTTTGCTTTGATCTAGTCAACTGTAGGGGAAAACTATTCTCCTAGACTGATCTGATCTATTGTGCATCATTTATTTTTTAGGTTTTTTTTTTTGGGGGGGAGGCTTATTTATTTTAATGGAACTTAACCTATGCTGTATATTGTATTTTAAAAGCATCTGATGCCCAAAGAAAATTCTGCCGTGAGGATAGGACTAAACCAAATGTTCCTAATAGTTTCTTTATATAGTACCCCTCCCCATTGTACCTTTCTTGCTCCATCTTCCTGCACAGACCCCACTACTTTACATACTCAGCTATTTACCCTCACCTAGTGTGTCACCCCTCTCCTATTAGATTGTAAGCTCTTGGGCATGGTCTTCTCTCCCGCTGTGCTCTGTGTGTCTAACTTGTATGAATATTTCTTGTTACGTCTCACCCATTGTACAGCAATATGGAACTTGGTGCTTTATAAATAATTGTTACTGTAACTGTGCAAAAGCATACCACAGAGAGGGTCTTCAATCTCTTCACTTGTCGAATCAGATTTTTGTTGAATCCTTTCTGTGACGCCCGAGAAAGACGAATAATTTCGGCGGCATTTAAAGAATCGTCTGGAAAAGGAAGTAAAATAGTTCATAGGCAAATGTTGCAAGAACACGATGAGCTTAAAAACCATTAAATTGCACAAAGGACATTTACAGGATACTATGCAATATATTAAGTAGGATTTGTTTATACTTTACATGGTAGCTTCCGCGATTTGGAATGCAACATTCCACAGAAAATGTAACGTGGACTCTAGAATGTAAAACCGTAAAAAAAACACAACTTGATGGTTCAACAGATGTTTCTCTATGTTGAATGCAGAATGACTACGCACAGCGTGTCTTCTAAAATTTCAATTTGATTTCCTTACCTGCAGATGATGAACTGGTCAGGTAACCGTCCAGAGATGGTAGAATATCTTTGTAATAAGGCTGCATAACGTGGCCAGGGATGTGATTTGACCAGTCTTCTAGGGCATCTAAACCGGCATCAGCAAGAGCTGGACAGCTTAACCCCATCTTAAATGCATTCTAAAGTAAATGCAAGAAAGGTCTGTTGGTTTTAAGGCACAAACACACACACACACACATCTTACAGATACATTTAAACTTGCATTTTATGCACTACAACCACTCCATGTAAAATTAATTATCACATGCATGCACTTTGCTAAAAATACCAGCTTGATTTTTACTTCATAGATTTGAACTTCTCTCACCGGATACATGGATTTTTAAATGAATCGTTATATTTGTCCTTTGTGACCTGTAACTGCTATAAAAGGATTTGATTTATTAAGTTTGACAAATTAAGTAGTCAATGTAATAGAGCAGCAGGAAATGCTAGAAGAATGCTTGGTTGTGTAGGGAGAGGTATTAGCAGTAGGAAAAGGGAAGTGCTCATGCCACTGTACAGAGCACTGGTGAGACCTCACTTGGAGTACTGTGTGCAGTACTGGAGACCGTATCTCCAGAAGGATATAGACATCTTAGAGAGAGTTCAGAGAAGGGCTACTAAAATGGTGTACGGCTTGAAGGAGAAAAGTTACCAGGAAAGGCTTAATGATCTTAACATGTACAGCTTGGAAAAAAGATGAGACAGAGGAGATATGATAGAAACATTTAAATACGTAAAGGGAATCCACAAGGTAGAGGAAGGGAGTATATTTAAAAGGAAACAAAGTAGCAAAACAAGAGGACATAGTCTTAGATTAGAGGGGCAAAGGTTTAAAAGTAACATCAGGAAGCATTATTTTACTGAGAGGGTGGTGGATACATGGAACAGTCTTCCAGTTGAAGTGGTAGAGGCTAAAACAGTAATTGAATTTAAGCAAGCATGGGATAGGCATAAGGCTATCCTAAACAAAAGATAAATCCAGGTAAAGTATCCATGTAATTGGGCAGACTAGATGGGCCGAAAGGTTCTTATCTGCCGACATTTCTCTATGTTTCTATTTCCCCCAAAGACACCTGGATATTGGATGTTGACTGACAGCAGTCTTTATTCCTATATTCACGTGACGTTGCCTACCTGCAATGCTGGAATATAGGCTTTGATATCCATCATAATTATCTCATAAGGCAGATTTAAGATTAGCGTTAAACACGAGGCCAGAAGCTCATCCTTAAACTGTTTCATTTTTGCAGACACCTGCATGAGAAAAAATAGTTAGCATGGTCACAAGCTCCACAGTAGATTATCTTCACTATACACATTTTATATACAATGGTTGCATTTTAGTATCAGGACATATTTAGTCATACTGTTATTTAACAATACATCCTACTTTTAGATTAGCAGGGGATTAATCCATACCACAGGATGAGAGAAGCCGGTGTCTGACAATATCAGTGATTACCGCTATGCTCAGCTCATGTTTATAGGCACTGTGCTGACCAATGAGAGAGGAGCCGACAGGGAGTAAAAAATATTACCAGACAACTACCCCTAAATGGAATAGCGACTGTTTATTCAGGAGTGGCACAAAAAATGACAATTAGGTCCTATGTTTCAACATTACCCTTTGCAGGGTGGTAATCAATAATATCAGCAATATTAGTAATATTAGTTTATCACTAGTTCACTGCAATATTGCTCACAGTATTTACCAGTGTCCTTCCACCATATCTATAGTGGTTTTGTCGCTATGAGTACCCGGATACACTTGACAAGAGAGTTGTTGTCTAACAATCGTTGATAACATATTTCACCCGTGAGAAGGATCACCCAGCTATCAAGCCTGATGGGTTTTGCGAAAGAATTGTATTTCAAGATCTTAGGCTGGTTATTATTTTTGCAGTCTTATTATTTTTTAGTTAACCACGGTATCCATTCAGTGGGACAAGCATTCTATTGGTCAAATTAAGACATGTGACGGTCCATTGACCCTATAGGATATATTTTGAATAATGTTATTGGCCCATTTGGCAACAGGTGACCATTCATTTATTGGATTGGGCGTATTCAATGTTATGATGAACTTTTAAACAACCATTACAAAATGGTTTTAGGGATATCCATCGATCATTTAAATCTGATCAAATTATTTATTAAGACTGTGGAATTAGGAATTATGGGATCCATTATAACAAGACCGCCACGGTCACGCTTGCCACGTAGTTTTCCGGCACCTCAATACTCATGGGGGTATACCGTGTTTACTACATTGTAATCATTAGGTGATATTGGACACGTGGTAATACCGAGATACGAGTAATTCCAGCTAATTAAGACCTATCATTATCGAGTGATCTGGATTGGTAGGGTCTAATGATACATAGGAGGTGCTCCTTGAATTCTATTGGTCAATCAAAGAAAACTTTTCTTTTTAAGGTGGGAGGCAGATAAGCAACGACAAGCTATTCATTCTATCTTTTGCTCCAGACGAAGCTGGTTCAGGCCGGCGAAACATATGTCGAGCCGATTGCTTAATGTTTTGATTTTAACTTGTGTCTTGTATGTGCAGATGTGAGAGTAAGAGCAGAATCTTCAAGCATTAGGGCTAGCAAGGTGTGTGGCAAGTGGTCAGTTATGGCGTCTGTTGGTTTCAAGCAACTCAAGTATCCCAATTGGGAACTTTGAACGTTAGCATAAAAACCTAGTCTTTGCCTGCTATTTTGACCCCACCCTGCGGAGGCAATTTAGCTTAAAATATAAAAGCCGCTCTGATTTACAGCACATTGTTTCCTCACGTTACAGTTGTTTGGTGTTGTTTTTAAACGTTGGTATTTGGGAATGTCTCTTTTGGAATAATAAAGGCAATTTGTGCCAATTTTTGTGCCACTCCCCGAATAAGCAGTCGCTATTCCATTTAGGGGTAGTTGTCTGGTAATATTTTTTGTTTCTGTGTTTGCGATTATTTGCAGGTTTAATCCTGGTAGGGAGTTGTTATCCCCAAATCGATATTGAGGATAAGTGATTGTTCTACCAGGGGTTCTCCCTTGGTGTGTTTTTCTTCATTTTTAGTTTCAATAAATACATACTAGAATAACAGCATGGCTAAAAGGGAAATTCCGAAACTGAAAATTCAGGATCGGTTCGGCCGAAAACCGGATACCAAAACTGAAAATCATACATGAGAACCTGGGCCTCAGGCGAGGCCCCGGAAGACTGTCACCGCTGGAGCTCAGGGCCGAAGTAGGAGGATGTAGGTGAGCTCCAGCGGTGACCGTCGCCCGGCTGTCACATGTTGCTCGGGCAGCAGGCAGCTGGCTGTCGCAGGCACAGTTTTTTCTCCTTTGCATCCCTGTTTTAGCGTGATCATCGTAATATGGCCCATAGTGCAGCTCTCCAGCTTCCACGTGTCACTGGTAAATGGCAAACTGCTCTGCTCAGCTTGCAAGGCAAACAGTGGAATAGACCACTGTAGGATACAAGAGACAAACTGGAAAATTTACTATATATTCAATAGAATACCCTTCAATTCTGGGTAAACGCACGTCTATATCATGCTTTCTCTCACGCTTCTGCTCTTTACTTCTACCTTTCTCCTTAAATGGAACTCCTGCCCCTCTACCACCGACCCCTACACTATCTGCATCTCTCCCTCCCTCCTCTCGTCCCACATGATGGCCTCACATGAGCTCCTTTGTTTCCTCAGAACATGGTCTCCCTCTAACTCTCGTGCTGCCAATCACTCCCACTCCCACAAATCCCATTCCCACCTTCTCTTTCTCACCTTCCTGCTGTTACTCTATTCAGGTGACATATCCCCTAACCCTGGCCCCACAACACATCCAATACTTCCATCTCATCCTATCTCCATCGCACATAAATCACCTCCCTGCAAGCCCAGCAACCTCATCCCATAATCCCTCAGCGCCTGTCCTCTTTCTCCTGCGCCCTCTGGAACGCTCGCTCTGTGTGCAACAAACTCACAGCAATCCATGACCTCTTCCTTTCAAACTCCTTCAACCTCCTAGCTTTAACTGAAACCTGGCTAACTCCCTCTGACACGGCCTCCGTTGCTGCTCTCTCACATGGCGGTCTACACTTGAGCCATACCCCCAGACCGGGTGAGAGAAATGGTGGCGGGGTCGGAATCCTGCTCTCTCCCACCTGCACCTACCAGCATCTCCCTCCACCCCCATCCCTCTCATTCTCCTCCTTCGAGACACACTGCATCCGCCTGTTCTCTCCTCTGGCTCTCAGGGTGGCAGTCATCTACCGCCCACCGGGACCAACCTCCCAGTTCTTTGACGACTTTGCTACCTGGCTTTCTCACTTCCTGTCTTCTAATCTTCCATGCCTAATTCTCGGCGACTTCAACATTCCCATTGACGATCCTTCCGCCCCTGCTGCCTCCAAACTTCTTTCACTCACATCCTCCCTTGGACTCACACAATCCTCCCTCCTCCCTACCCACCGCGATGGTCACGCTATTGACCTTGTCTTTTCCAACCTCTGCTCCATTTCTGAGTTCAACTATCACCCTTTCCCCATCTCTGACCACCACCTTCTCTCTTTCAACCTATCTGGACTTCCTAAACACCCTGCTCCCCCACCCCGCACACACACTCGCAGAAATCTACATGCTGTGGACCCCCATCAATTCTCCAACCTACTTCACCACCTCCCTCATACCTCATCCTTCACCTGCCCTGATGCTGCCACTAATCACTACAACACTACTCTTATCTCTGCTCTAGACACTCTTGCTCCTCTTCGACTCTGTAAGGCCCCACGCCGCCAGCTTCAGCCCTGGCACACCCTCCAGACACGCTACCTGCAAAGATGCTCCCACACTGCAGAGCGTGCCTGGAGGAAATCCCGCTCTGAAGCTGATTTTGTTCACTTCAAGTTTATTCTCCGGTCATAAACCTCTGCCCTCCACTTGGCCAAACAATCCTTCTTCTCATCTCTTATATCTACGCTGTCCTCCAACCCTAAACGGCTCTGGTCCACCTTCAACACCCTCCTCTACCCACCTGCACCTCCCCCCACAGCTGCCTTCAGCGCTCAAGACCTGGCAGACTACTTCCTCAGTAAAACTCTAAATATCAGATGCAACATCCCAACACAAGATAGTTATCTGCCACCTCCACTCCCACAGGTCCCCTCTGCCACCCTCTGCCGCTTCCTCCCAGCCACTGAGGAGGAAGTCAATTCCTTATTGTCCTCCTCACATCTCACCACATGCCCGCTCGACCCCATTCCCTCATATCTAATTCCTCCCCTCTCCTCCTCCCTCACCCCTGCTCTCACACACATCTTCAACCTATCTCTCCCCACTGGCTCCTTTCCATCCGCCTTCAAACACGCGCTAGTTACCCCTTTACTAAAGAAACCATCCCTAGATCCCAACTCTCCATCCAACTACCGCCCTGTATCCCTGCTTCCCTTCACATCAAAGCTCTTAGAAAAACTAGTCTTCAACCGCCTCTCCCTCTTCCTGTCCTCCAATTCCCTACTTGACCCCCTGCAATCTGGCTTCCGTCCCCTACACTCAACTGAAACTGCCCTCACCAAAGTCACCAACGACCTCCTAACTGCTAAAAAACATGGCCACTATTCTATTCTCATCCTGCTTGACCTCTCGGCTGATTTTGACACTGTTGACCACCCCCTCCTTCTACAGACCCTCAACTCTCTGGGTCTCGGTGACACTGCACTCGCTTGGGTCGAATCCTATTTATCCAACAGGTCCTTCTGTGTGTCCTTTGCTGGTAACTCCTCCTCTTCATTGCCTCTATCTGTTGGTGTACCTCAAGGCTCTGTCCTTGGTCCTCTGCTCTTTTCCATCTACACCTCCTCCCTGGGCAAAATCATCAACAGCTTTGGCTTCAATTACCACCTCTACGCTGATGACACTCAGATCTACCTCTCTACCCCTGATCTCTCAAAAGTCAGTGACTGTTTATCTGGCATCTCCTCCTGGATGGCCTCCCACCACCTAAAGATCAACATGTCGAAGACTGAACTCCTACTTATTCCTCCCTCCAATGCCTCCCCACCTCCTGACTTCTCTATCACGGTGGAGGGTATCACCATTTCCCCATCAAACCAAGTTCGCTGTCTTGGAGTTACACTTGACTCTGCTCTTTCCTTCATCCCCCACATCAAGTCTCTTTCCTCATCCTGCCGATACCAACTGCGTAATATTTCCAGAATTCGGCCATTTCTTACCGCTGTCGCCACAAAACAACTCATACACGCCCTGGTAATCTCCCGACTCGACTATTGCAATAATCTCTTATCTGGCCTCCCTCTGTCCCGCCTCTCCCCCCTACAATCCATCCTGAACGCCTCCGCCAGACTAATTCACCTCACCCGCCGCTCTGTCTCTGCCGCTCCCCTCTGCGAGTCCCTTCACTGGCTCCCCATCCACTGCAGAATTAAGTTCAAAATCCTTATCCTTACCTACAAAACCCTCACTAACTCAGCTCCCCACTACCTGTCCTCACTAATCACCAAATACACCCCAGCCCGCTCCCTAAGGTCAAACAGTGACCTGCGCCTAGCTTCTCACCGCATCACCTCTTCCCATGATAGACTGCAGGATTTCTCACGCGCAGCCCACACTCTCTGGAACGCTCTCACTCGTACTGTCAGACTTTCCCCTAACTTCTCTTCCTTCAAACGCTCCCTTAAAACGTTCCTATTTAGGGAAGCCTACCACCCAACTCACTGACGCAATCATCAATCACTCTCACCTTACAGTCCTCTCCTCCTGTTTCTAACCCCAACCCTCCCAGATTGTGAGTTCCTACGGGAATAGGGCCCTCTTCTCCTCCTGTACTGTTTGTCAAATGTTGTTCAATGTATTGTAACCCTGTCTATACTGTGCTTATTGTACAGCGCTGCGGAATATGCTGGCGCTTTATAAATAAAGAATAATAATAATAATGATTGGCTGGCACAAATTTATTTATAAAGTATTTTAACAGGAAGGATACATTGAGATTTCTCTCATTTTCAGGTATGTCCTGCTTAGAGGTATTACATTTCCATGTTTACAAATCATTTTAGAAGAACATGCACAGATTAAGAGATTAAGAGCAGCACGTGCTTGTTTAAAATGCCCATGTTTTCAGTTTAAGTAATCAGTATATAAATCGTAGCTTACCTCTTTTCCAAACTTTGCAAACAGAGCAAAACAAGAAAACCTTGCTGCATCATCTTGACTTTTTGTATTGCTTTTTGTATTTATTCCCTGCAGGAAGATATGAAGGAGAAAATCACTTGGAGAGCAGAGCAAAATTACTCACTGAAGGAAACGTGCGAGAAGAACACAAGCACCTCCAAAATACACTGAGGATTTATTTTATGATCAAGACCAACTAGTAAGGGTGAGAATTTACGATTCACTAGTGCTAAACGGCATAACCCTATGGTTTCCCATGGACCCCTGTATCTCCAAACCCATAGACACTAGAGGGTCATGTGAGGTGTCATTGGAAAGGCCAGTGCAATTAAACCAAACATGACCAGGTTGTATGTAAAATTAAAAAAGTTTTTTTTTTTTCTTATTCTAATGCAGCACTATTGTTCACTTTTCAATTATAAAGTGAACAATGATGCTAAACTGTGGAGCTGTGTGATACAGTGATTTGCACTGTGTATGATGGTGAGTTTTATTGCTGTGGAAATCTGTTAGTCTCTCATACACACCACACAGTACTTTGAGTTTTATTGCTGTGGAGCTGTGTGATACGCTCATTCACAGCGCACATTACTGTGAATTTTGGTGGGAATAGTTTGAGAGGGGCGGCAGCATTTCATCCTTGGACCCAACCAGGCAAATCAATGAAGCAGCCAGGCCCTGACTCTATTCATTGGCTGCATGCGAGCGTGCGTCATCTTTTCATTGGCTGCTCACTGCCTGGCACTTTATGACACGTACCTCCATCTTTTTTCCAAGAAGGAAAGGAGGGGGGAAACACTGGTGGGGGTTATTAACTATTCTCGATGCGCTGAGAGACTGAATCCACTTAGGGTTTCTGTGAATGTTCAGTGCTTTGGAGTTTTGCGCACTAATGTTTTCTCCCATATGTGTTGTGGAAATTTTATTATGTGGACATTATATTCTAGGATGTGTGTGTTTTTATAAGTTGTCATCGGTCTCCCTGTGTGGGATTTGAATGGAGAAACGCTCTAGCAGAGTGTACTTGGTTTTAAATCCAAACCAGCGGCAAAACCGTCAGTATGAAAACCTTCTTTTGGGTTTAGAGACATACTTGCTTTTAAGACATTTAAGCCTTGTCTGTACACTGGTACCGTGTAGTGACAATAACTGAATGTCTCCGCAGATATATGTCGCAAATCCATAAGAACAAGTAGACTGATCTTCACTTAATGCTGATCAGATTTGATCAGTATTGAATGGGGTCCATACTGACAGTGATGGGGGATGGTTGGACAGGCATGGCTTACGTGACTCAGGGATGGGTCATGTAAAGGGGGTGGTCGGTCATCCCAGTCCACTCCCCTGTCCTTTTGATATGTAAATGTAATTACCGGTCTAACTGGTTCCCGATTGTAAAGCCAGTTAGCCACTGGGTGTTGTCCTATGGTGTATTAAATTAAGCGGACCAGGGGCACACAGCCCACTTGGTCAGATGAACTCCAGCTAAAGCAGCGTGTGTGTCTGGGTCTCTTTACTGCATGCGTTCAGGTAAGTATGGCAGGGAGAGCAGAGAGCTGCTTGTAAGTGCAGCGGATCAAACTACACATAAATTAAAAGTAGATTAATTTCTACAACATATGGCAGCACTGGGATAATAAACCTCATCTATAAGGGTTTCCTGGAGAATTTTGTTAGAGCTAAATTTCACGCACGTTTTGTAGTTTAGAAAATACTAAATAAAACAAAATAGTAGAGGTAGATTCTCCACACAATATAGGTGCCACAAGTATTTTACACCTGATAGCTAATCATTTCCAGCTGTCACTGTAGGGTATTCACAGATTATACTACGGACGTTTTAAATCCTAATGCAAGAAGGTCCACTGAAATAGTCAGAGAAAAAAAAACATAATGAAAATTATTTGATAGCAGTGGTAAACCCACGGTGGAATATAGGCGTGGTACTTGTTTAATTTCTTCATGACCAAGTGATTTTACAAAAAACACAGGCACCAGTGGTTTTTTGAAAACAAATTATAAATTATTCTGTGAAGAACTATTTCAGAATATTTTCAATGTATTTCTTACTGTATTATCCCATTTGTCAAAGAGATCTCCCCATTTACTGGCAAAAAGGAGTTAATGTGTGGAGTTCTGAGCTGCACTATCAGCTGTAGAGATGGCATTTAGCCACATTCTCCACGGTGTATCTTGTGCCCAAATGCAAACAAAATTTATTTGCAACAAAAGAAGTTCATTTGTTTTTGTCCTGCTCAGCTGTAGTTTGAGATAACGTGATATCGTGCACCTATTGGTGCCTTTGAAGGCCCGAGTTATCTCGATCTTGAAAGTGAAGGGGTTAACACCCCATGGCTAATTGTTCCCATCACTTCTGAGCTTTCCCAATGTATGTAATGTCAGCTCTAAGCACCTAGATCATAAAGTGAAAAAGGACCACAGTAAGTTCTCAGCAAAGTCTCGGCGCAATACGTATTTTCCATCCAGTTGCTAACCACCCCCATATATCAATGATGAGCTTTCCTAAGATATAGAACAAAAGGTTTGGATATCAACAACCTAAGGAAAACAAAGTCCAGTAACCACGCTACTAACATGTTTTACTAGCAAACTACTCCTACTGCATCAACCTAAAAAAAAAAATATATAAAAACTATTGGATGCGCGAAATACCAAAGGCTCTCTGCACTTTCCATATACCTTTAATATCCCTGGGTAGAAAACCTAACATAGGCTGCACTGGCTCTCATTGAATATGAGGCCTCATTCTATTACCAAGCAGATGGAAGAGGAAAGGGAATATGGGGAAAAGGGTAAGAAGACAGCTTCATTAAATATAATTAAATGTAATATTTAATATTAAATGTATTTATCAATGCAATTTGCCACTACTAAAAGACAGCTTCATCAAGAGCTAAAAGAACAGACTGAAATGCCCCATATTAATATCAAATAATGTATAGCTTCCCACAGAACGAGACCATGCCTACTTATCTCCATGTCCTGCACCCCCATCCTAGCTCAAACTGACAAAGCAAACACGATAACTACATTTTAAACTCCAACCCCACTAAGTCATAACCTTAACCCTCCTGGTGGTTTTCCCGAGTGTGGCTCTGGGTTAACTTTCATTGCAGAAAGCGGTAACCCCGAGCCACACTGGATACGTACCTGTACCTGCGTTCCCTCGCTGACCTCCGCCATCGCATTCTCCTCCGGCGATCGTGGCATCCTGCTTCCGTTCTCACGAGAAGGGAACCAGGAAGTAGGAAGTTGCAGTAGGACAGCAGGGGAGCGCAGGTCCAGGTATGTATCCAGCCCCAAGTGTGGCTCGGGGTTACCGCTTTCGGCAGTGAAATTAGCCCCGAGCCACACTGATACCGCTAGGGGGCCAAATAAATTGTAATGATTCTGACATATAAAATATGTCAGAATTGTAACGTCAGGGAGGTTAAAATGATTCCACGGATTAGAAATATAATCTCCTTTGGGGGTCAGTCTGTTAATAGATCAGTATTTATAAATCCATACTGTAGGTGACAATGTGATTAGGACTGCCCTGTCCTTATAGGAAATGTGGTTGCTTCTGAGAGGGCAGTCTTGTTGCTGGGTGCAGCAGAGAAGGAAGCTAAATCCTGAAGCCAAAGGAAAGTACATTTAATTTTGTTTTCGCTTATTGGTAAACAGCTTAGCCGCCCAATATTTCAGTTAGGAATACTGAATGTTATTTTGCCTCCGCATAAAGGAGTAGGCGTTTGATTTAGATTTGTTTAATTTTCATGTTTATGGTGTACCCTGCAAGTGCCGCAGCTGCATAATAACAGAAAACGTGAAGCACTGATCCCTGTGACAAATGGCTATATCGAAGTAGCAGATTTAATCTGCTGCTCTGGTCAGATGAATGTTCAGGGTGAATGGATCAATCCAGTTTTACAGAAAAAAAATCATCTCTTCATTAAATCTGTTACTAACCAGGTCTCTCCGTGTGGAGATAGCATCAAGAGGGGGGGGGGGTACATCTAATTATACAAATACCTTCGTTCATCGATAACCGAAAAAGATGCCTCTCTAAGGCTCAATTTAATAACCAAATTTCCACAGTGTGGACCGAGGTGTACTTGATGAGTTACTTGGAAATGTTTCTCCTTTGTACTGCTCAAGACAGAGGTGTCTCGCTATGGGTTTATCTTTTAGGTAGCTCAGTGATCGTACATGCACTAATATTCGTGGTCTAAAAGTCTTCACACATATTTCCTGGGTTTTAGAATTGTTTATCATTATTTTTGAATAAATATTTTGTTATTTTTCTAGGAGTTGTATTCAGCGAAATATTTTATGATTAGTTCAAAGTTTACCCATACTCCAAAAACATACCTGAAAATATTTCAATCTCTTTGTGTTTTTCATCACAACGGACAGCAGCCTGTAGAAACCACTGATCAGAGGTGATCGTGTAGCTTGCAATACAAGTTCATAACCAAACACATATATCCATGGTTCAAAGTACTCCACGTGCTTGTTTGGTATTATGACACTGAGAAATATGAATATGAAAGACAAATATTATCAGTGAGTGAAATAAACAATATACATAGGGTTATATAAACAAATTCAATATTAATCAAAGTTTCACCTTAAAATTTGGACACATTTAGAAGAGATCTATTGGTTTTGCAGTTTGTTTTGCTGAAGATTCCAGTTTTTAATCAAACAGGTTGGTCAAAAAAAAATCTAAATTTATGGGCAGTTGACATATTTTAGCACTATCTTTCACAAAAACTGGTAATAAGCAAAGGTAGATTGCAAACTCTTTAGCAGGGTCCTCTCTCCTACTGTTCTGTGTGTTTAACCTGCAAGTATAGTTGTTATTCTGCCTCTCCCATTGTACAGCGCTACGGAACTTATCACTTTATAAAAACTTGTAACTGTGTAAAATCAAAAAAAGAAAAAAAAATACACAGATTATTTACCTGCAAAATTCTACCAGGTTTACAAATGCGGTAAAATCCTTTGGCTTTGTAGGGTACAGATTGGCTGTTGGGTCAGACGTGGCGATCACCAGCGCACTGCTCATTTCTTCCTCACCCTTAAAAAGTTAAGGTAAAACAATTACAACATATGAATAATAAAAAATGTAAACTATATCCTTTCTTCCCACCAAGGTATTTGTCGTCACCACAATTCCCCACATACTCAAAGTTCTAGGTAAGTGACCTGGTTATATTTTCAAAAAATAACAAAAGATAAGATATTGAGTAATATAACAAAGATATTGATAACATACGGAGCATATTTCTTACATATTTATTTTCTGTGTTAATCGGTATATTTGCGTTTTATGTTTAATATCTTGCAATGTTATTACTTTGTAAAACGAGAGAAATCTCAATGTATCCTTTCTAGTTAAATACTTGACAAATAAGATATTGTACAATATGACTTGTTCCAATTAGGTTTAGGAATGTCTACTTCTTGGCTTGAATAATCCTGCTGGCTTTGAACCTGAAGTACCCACCCTTCTGTCAAGGCCAGCTGTCTCTAAATTACCACAAGGCACCTAACTACATATTGATTTATTAGATGCTGCACTGGAAAGGGGGCTCATCCATGGAAGGTATCATATACTAAAACTGTATCATGCAATATAAGTATATTCATACTATTATTATTTATTAAGCGCCAACACATTCCGCAGCGCTGTACAAAAAGGTGCAACGGGTAAAGATAGGATGATTCTACAATACATACAGGTGGCAGGTCAGTATTCCTGCTTGCAGATACAGGAGGACATGAGGGCCCTATTTCCGTGGGAATTTACAATCTAGATGAGTGAGAAATAGGAGGGGGGGCTGCAGTGATGAGTTAATGCAGGGAGAGGTGAGGACTGTTTTTGGGTAGTCTGACGTTTTGTTACGGAGTGGTAGGCTTCCCTAAATAGGAGGGTCTTTGGGGAGCATATAAATGAGGACAGATTTGGTGACTGTCTCATATTGCGAGGAAGCACATTCCATAGGGTCGGAGACGCACGAGAAAAGTCCTGCAATCTGGCATGTAAAGAGGTAATGATGGAGGAAGGCAGGCGCAGGTCATTGTTGGATCTTAGGGGATGGGCTGGGGTGTATTTGGTGATTAGTGCGGACAGGTAGTGAGGCGCGGCGTCAGTGAGGGTTTTGTACAGTCATAGCTGAAATTGTTGGCACCCCAGAACTTTTTCCAGAAAATCAAGTATTTCTCACAGAAAAGTATTGCAGTAACACATGTTTTGCTATACACATGTTTATTCCCTTTGTGTGTATTGGAACAAAACAAAAAAAGTGAGGAAAAAAGCAAATTGGACATAATGTCACACAAAACTCCAAAAATGGGCTGGACAAAATTCTTGGCACCCTTAACTTAATATTTGGTTGCACACCCTTTAGGAGAAAAACAACTGAAATCAGCCACTTCCTAGAACCATCAATAAGCTTCTTACACCTCTCATCCGGAATTTTGGACCACTCTTCCTTTGCAAACTGCTCCAGGTCTCTCTTATTGGAAGGGCGCCTTTTCCCAACAGCAATGTTAAGATCTCTCCGCAGGTGTTCAATGGGATTTAGATCTGGACTCATTGCTGGTCACTTCAGAACTCTCCAGCACTTTGTTGCCATCCATTTCTGGGTGCTTTTTGACGTATGTTTGGGGTCATTGTCCTGGTGGAAGACCCAAGATCTCGGACGCAAACCCAGCTTTCTGACACTGGGCTCTACAATGCGACCCAAAATCCTTTGGTAATCCTCAGATTTCATGATGCCTAGCACACATTCAATGCACCCAGTGCCAGAGGTAGCAAAACAACCCCAAAACATCATTGAACCTCCACCATATTTCACTGTAAGTACTGTGTTCCTTTCTTTGTAGGCCTCATTCCTTTTTCGGTAAACAGTAGAATGATGTGCTTTACCAAAAAGCTCTATCTTGGTCTCATCTGTCTACAAGACGTTTTCCCAGAAGAATTTTGGCTTACTCAAGTACAGTTTGGCAAACTGTAGTCTTGCTTTTTTATGTCTCTGTGTCAGCAGTGGGGTCCTCTTGGGTCTCCTGCCACAGCGTTTCATTTCATTTAAATGTCGACGGATAGTTCGCACTGACACTGATGCTCCCTAAGCCTGCAGGACAGCTTGAATTTCTTTGGAACTTGTTTGGGGCTGCTTATCCACCATCCGGACTATCCTGCGTTGCAACCTTTCATCAATTTTTCTCTTCCGTCCACACCCAGAGAGATTAGCTACAGTGCCATGGGTTGCAAACTTCTGGATAATGTTGCGCACTGTGGACAAAGGCAAATCTAGATCTCTGGAGATGGACTTGTAACCTTGAGATTGTTGATATTTTTCCACAATTTTGGTTCTCAAGTCCTCAGACAGTTCTCTTCTCCTCTTTCTGTTGTCCATGCTTAGTATGGCACACACAGACACACAATGCAAAGACTAAGTCAACTTCTCTCCTTTTAATCTGCTTTCAGGTGTGATTTTTATATTGCCCACACCTGTTACTTGCCCCAGGTGAGTTTACAGGATCATCACATGCTTGAAACAATCTTATTTATCCACAATTTTGAAAGGGTGCCAAGAATTTTGTCCAGCCCATTTTTGGAGTTTTGTGTGACATTATGTCCAATTTGCTTTTTTTCCCTCCCTTTTTTTGTTTTGTTCCAATACACACAAAGGGAATAAACATGTGTATTGCAAAACATGTGTTACTGCAGTACTTTTCTGTGAGAAATACTTGATTTTCTGGAAAACGTTCTGGGGTGCCAACAATTTCGGCCATGACTGTAGGTCAGGTTGAGTAGTTTGAATTTGATTCTGCTGTGGATGGGGAGCCAGTGCAGGGATTCAGAGAGGAGCGGCAGAGACAGAGACTGGTGAGATGGATCAGCAGGGCTTATGTGTTTAGGAAGGACTGCAGGGGAAAGAGGTGGAAGATAGGAAGGCCAGTCGGGATGTTGTTGCAGTAGTCCAGGTGGGAGATAACAAGCGGGTGGCTGAGTTGCTTGGTGGTGTTAGAGGTCAGAAATGGACAAATTTTGGCAATATTGCGGAGGTGATAGTGGCAAGATGAGGAGAGTGATTGGATGTAGGGGCTGAAAGAAGGAAAAACTGGAGTCGAGAGTCACTCTGAGGCAGCAGACCTGGGCAGAGGGAAGGATAGTGATACCATTCACAATTATAGAAAAGTCAGAAATCGGAGTAGAGTTAGAGGGTGAAATTAGAAGGAGCTCGGTATTCGACATATTGATCTTCAGGTAATGAGAGGCCACCCAGACAGAGACACCAGACAGACAATCATTGACCTGAGAGAGAATAGAGGGGGAGAGATCGGGAGTGGAGAGGTAGATCTGAGTGTCATCAGCGTATAGGTGATACTTGAAGCCATAGCTGGTGATGTATTTACCCAGTGAGGAGGTATAAATAGAAAAGAGCAGAGGACCTAGGACTAAGCCTTGAGGTACGCCGACTGACCGATTAAGAGGAGGAATTGGCAGCAAGGGATACAGAAAAGGATCTGTAGGATAGGTAAAATTGTAGCCATGAGAGGGTGGTATCACAGAGACCAAGAGAGAAGAGGGTCTTTAGAAGGGGATGGTCGACTGTATCAAAGGCAGCTGAGAGGTCAAGTAGGATCAGTATGGAGTATGATTAATTTTGTCAACCGACAAGGACATTTGGATAGAGGTTTGCCCAAACGCAAAGGTAACAGTTGCACAGGGTGTCAGGTAAAAGGTATCCAAAATAAAAAGGGGGGGGATATCTATAACTTGTAAAGTATTTTTTACATTGAACAGGCTTCAAGGAATGTGAAACAAATATTGTCTGCATATTTGTCAGGCCATCAAGGGTGCCCACTTTAAAATTTGTGGAGACAATTACTGCTGTTGCAAAGAGTTACAAACTTGCAAAGAGCAAGCAAGGGGCTAGATCACTACTGACTTGTTAAGCTAATAGTGGAGCCAACACATAATGGCTCCAGCCATTACACATCTTATACATCAGCATGAAAAGAAGCCATGAGGCTGAAACCTCAAGGTAGTGTTGCACTGTGGAGTTAATCTACCCCTTTTATAAGAGTGCTGTATGACACTTTTTCTTTCACTGAACTTACCATTTGACCAAGGTCTTGTTTCTGCAGGGAAAGGTCTAATTTTTCAATTATCTTCAACATGGATTTAATAAGTTCATCATAAAGCAATCTATTCAGGGACTGCAGTGGTGAATTAATGGTGTTAAATACTTCATCTGAGAAAAAAGATTCCTTTACACACAAAAAAAAATTGATTAAAAATAAAAACTATTAAATAGCAGTCCATAAACAGCTCACAGTTTAAATGGCTATAAGATTATTATGCTACAATTATTTATGAAGTAGCAACATATGACAAAGCACTGTGCAATGGGTGAAAAAAAAGAATAAACAAATACATTTGACACATGAAGAACAATAGGAAAAGAGGACTACACAATCTAATAAAGGGGTCCTCAACCTTGGCCTTCCGGATGTTTTAGAACTTAATTTCCCATGATGCACCTCCATTTATGAGGTTGGCTTAGAATCATGGGAGATGCAGTTCCAAAACATCTGGAGGGCTCTGGCTGCTGTTCTCTGATCTAAGAAGTAGAATGCCTAAAATCAAACAAAAAAAGCAAATGACAAAGAAATTTCATGAATTATGCACATATTTCTGTGAGAGTCTAAATATATATTAAATACACAGAAAATGAAAAGTATCTAATGGGTTGAACGATTATACGAGCAGAGGTGGCTTTGGAGTTAGTGAGGCTTTACGTAGCTGTAAAGGCCCAAATTTTAGCCAAAAAATAATAAAAAAAAAAAAAGAAAGAAAGATTCGGATGGCCTACTTGGTGGATCTAAGTATGTGAACGTAGAGGTGGAATGTCATTATGGAACATCAATATGAATATAAATTACATGATTATGTGTTCAGTTTGAAAAAGCTCGAAAGGCAGTGTGATTACTGCTTATACCTTCATCTGATCACAGTCAAGTAAGCTTCTAAAGAGGTCCAAGTAGTCTTTGTAAGTGGGAACTTTCCATTTTCCTGTCCTGACCTCTCCAGAAGCAGCATGTTCTTCAGATTCTGAACCTCCCTCCTAGGAAACAAGATACAGCTAAGACCGCAATAGTAGTATATGCAAAAATAAAGAAAAATAGAACATAAAAATGTTTACTTTGTTGTGTAAATTTTTGGTTCTTTTTCTGAATAAATTTTCAAAACGAGAATGTACACCACATATTCTTCTCCGGTCACTGTACTACACAACGATTTGAACTGTATATGTTTTACACTCCCACTCTATTTTACTTGTATTTTATAATATAAATGATCCATTAAAGAAAAAAAAAAAGTGTTTTCAGAAAAAATTATCAAAACTACATTTGATTCAACAGACTTGTTTTAAATTAAAGGAAGAGCAATAATTGAATTACAGGGAGAAATATTTCCAATTCATTTAATTGGACGAACTAGGAACTAAAGGGGTTATTCAGAAAACCTCAAAATTTCAGCACTTTCTCATTCAGCGCACTTCAGCGATTTCATTTTCCCGAATCCTGTGGTGAATTCACTATTTCCCGCAGGTTTCCCTAAGTGGGATGGAGCGACCGAAGAACACAAACCCCCCCCCAAAAAAAACAATACTCTGCTATTCTTCAATAAACAGAGAAATTGACCATTTGGTGCAATTTGGGGCCAATTCGTAGGTTAGTGAACAACCCCTTTTGAAGTATACACCACAAAATATGGTGGAATAGAGGTTGATTTGCCAAATTAAAGTAAATATTTACCCTTGGAAAGAAGACCGGCTTGGAGCACACTCTAATCAACCCTTGATGCACTGAAAAACATTTAGTGAAATGTTAGGGTGTCATTTTTTTGGGAAAACACTAAAATACCAATAAAATATATATATTCTTTTAAACTTTTCCCATCAATCCACCATGCCATGCTGATGGCCTACATTTCCTAGAAATCTTTGAATGCAATAGAAGACCAGAGAATCATGGGAGTTGTAGTACAACATCACATATTGTCATCATATCGACATCACATAAGGGACAGAGTTTGAGATCCCTAGTTTAAACAGTACATGTTCACACATCTGCAATAGAAAAAGTAACTACTCAACATTTTTAGTACTTCGGTTTTTTTCTTTTTGTTGGTGATTTTTAACAGATGTATTAAGGTTTGAGAGTTAGTCATTTTCCTTTCACTATGAAGTGCAAGAGAACAAAAATGTATTACAATCGTAGAACATACCCACAGTGCTGATTAAATTCCACAGAACTGGTCCTTTCCCTGCTAGAGACAAGAACACCTTTATTACGGCTCTAGAGCAGGTATACTGCATCTTTATACTGTACTGGGGGAAACTGTCAATCTGCACAACCAGCAGACGTTCCAGGACCGGCGTGTACACTTCAGGAATCTGCAGAGACGAGAAGAACATCATGTATGAACACACATACATACATACATACATACATATATATATGTATTAGATAGGCTGTGTTAGTCCAGATGCCAAAATCACGAGTATAGCAGTACGTAGTGATACCTTTTTTTATTGAACCAACGTTACATTTAAAAGACAAGCTTTCCAGAGTATATCTGACCTGAAGAAGAGAGTTATATACTCTCGAAAGTTTGTCTTTTAAATGTAATACAAAGTCAAGGGATACTTCACATGCAATTCCACGTATGTGGTATACTTGTTGAAATGCCCGTGTGGGCTCATCTATGTTGGAGAAATTACACAAAAGGTAAAGAATCACTTCATTAAACATAAGTCTAACATTAGGACAAAAGGGATTGAACTTCCAGTTCCACAACATTTTATTGAATGTGAACACGATATCTCTCAACTACGGTTCTAGGTCATTGACGAGGTGCCAAAGTTGAAGAGAGGAGGTGATAGAGAGAAACTGCTTAAGAGGAGAGAGCTGTATTGGATATATCATTTAAACACCATGTCTCCCCACGGTTTGAATAGGCAAGCAGACTATTCACCTTTCCTATAGAGTTTGCGTTTTATTTGATACATCAGTTGTTTGTTTTGTACAATATATACAGTTTATGGCAATTTTATGTATAAATATATTTTTTACCATGTCTTCACAGAGAAGAACTTCTGTGGATAATTATACAGCGCAAAACCAAAGTTCATTCTGCATAAACTTCGGCAAAAATTTGGAATTCACAGGCTAGTGCATGTCTGTTTCTTTAATATAGGAATGTAAGATGTTTAATACTAATAATGATGTTAAGATTTTTTAGTTTAATAATTTACAGACATACCCTAATTGTTTTTAATCACGGTGTTAAAACATGTGTAGGTTACCTTTCTGCTTGTTAATTGAGGATTGATTGTTCAATTGATGATGCTATTTAACTGGGGTTTGCACATGTATGATTTAGACTTGACAAAAGACCGGTTGGTCGAAACATCGTCATTTTTGCTGGTGATGGAATAAATCCACTTGAATGAACAATTGGTCTACAGCAGTGTTTCCCAAACCTGTCCTCGGGACCCTCAGCCAGGCCAAATTTTGCAGATCACCTTTTATTATTATTCTTCTTTATTTATAAAGCACCAGCATATTCCGCAGCGCTGTACAATAGGCACAGTATAGACAGGGTTACAATACATTGAACAACATTTGACAAACAGTACAGGAGGAGATGAGGGCCCTATTCCCGTAGGAACTCACAATCTGGGAGGGTTGGAAACAGGAGGAGAGGACTGCAAGGTGAGAGTGATTGATGGTTGCGTCAGTGTCACCTTGGGGAAATGCAGACTGAATCCTGCAATCACTGAGTAACAAATCTTATCACCTGTGCTGTGCTTCAGATATCTGTCAAACCTGGCGAGGTGGAGGGTCCTGAGGACAGGTTTGGGAACCACTGGTCTACAGGAATTTTTTATTGAGTATGCTGTTATAGGGTCGTGGAGCAAGGACCTTCTTCCTACCATTGACCATATATGGTGCCCAAAGCTGGATTTTTTTGCATGTCTTTTAAATGTAACGTTGGTCCAATAAAAAAGGTATCACTACGCACTGCTATACTCTGATATATAATAAAAAAATTAACTAAAAAACAAAAACTTTTAAATGAAGGAGTGTTTATGTAAACACCAAGTAATCTCACCGTTAAATAGACTGAAAAATGACAGGCGTGAGTCATGTTCCATTTTTCATATATATATCCGTTGCTACTGTTGATCCAAAAGAAGGCAAAAAAACCATAAACCCCAGTCTGAAGCACTCAAAAAAGTATGCAATAAACTGGACAAAACAATCCTTCTTGACCCCAGAATGGCAGATTTCTCTTAGGATCAGCTCCCATGATGCTCAACTACTAGTAAGGTTGGCAGAGCCTCATAGGAAATGTAGTTCCAAAACCTCTGGAGGACCAAGGCTGCTGACCCCTGGTGTAGTGAGATAATCAAACCCAAGCCCCTTTTTTTGTAAGTTTGTATTAGACATATGAAAACAAAATGATGTATGACAGGTGCCTACTGACTGCATTCCCAGTGAGGATTTGCCACACATTTCATAGGAAGCATCTTGAAAGCTGAGGAACGTCAACTACCGGTATATCATTAATATGAAGCAAATAAAAAATCATAGCATCAAATGATCTCTACTCACAGTGTCCAGGTGAAGTATGACACTTGCGATTGACTGAAGGAAATTGGGTAGCTGATACACATTATCCTCCTCGGTGTCCGCTTCTGTGAGATACATTTGTTTGCAGCGCTGAATAAGTTCAATATACATAAAATCCACATCCTGCGCGTTCACAGCTTTGCAGGGCTTTGTAAATGGAAGAATAAAACACTCATTTAATGAAAAAAAGCGGACATAATACTATAAAAACTACTGTAAATATTAATGTATCCAACATGTTCCCCAACACTAGACATACCCAGGATTTTCCACCTGATATTTGACAGAGAAGATAAAACAAAACCAGTAGAAAAAATCATGAGACCAGAAATGCAGACCATTATTCTTTAAACTACTTTGAATTACCAAGTGTATATCAAATTGTTGTCATAATTTTGTTGAAAACCAGTACAAACTAGTCCAAGGAAAATATCAATTTATATGTATTTTAAAACAAACAAAAAAAGTGAAAAAATAATAATTCAGGCAACAGAAGTTAAAGTATTGAATACCGATATATTTTTTTTAGATAATTCTGTTTATATATAAACATTGAAGCACTAATATATATATATATATATATACACACACACACATATTGCCATATGAATAGCTTTACCCCTGCAAACAGTCCATAGCCACGAATAGCAATAACCAGCTCCTTGTTTCCAGACTCCATCTTTCTGATGATTTTATAAAACTCCTGCATGAAAAATCTTAGTTTGCTCTTGTGTTCATCAGGATCACTGCTTACGACTGCTGCAATCTGAAAGAAATCAAAGTTATTAGAATAGAGACAGATACTGTTGTAGCTTAACTTTATGGTACAGAGTACCCACGCAAATCAGCCAGATGTTCCCTGCCATACCCCCAACGTGCTGGAGATGTAACGGGGATGAAGGTACGAAGATCCACATATGGTGGAGCTGTCCAATTCTTATCCCCTTCTGGAAGACCATACATGCGGTTACCTCTGAATTTGTTGACCCCCCCAATACCTTTTAGCCCTGCGTCGATGCTCCTCCACCACACCGAGATAACCGCTCGCACATATAAAAGATCTGTATTGATTCGAATTCGAAAAGTGTCATTCCTTTATATTGGAGACAAATTATCCGTCCACCCATGTCAGTCTGGCGGTCTAGGATGGAAGACCTCCACTCTCTAGAACATTTGATACTCACCTCAACGGACCAGTCCGAGTTGTATTCCACAATCTGGTCCAGATGGACTTTGGTCTCGTCCTCCTCTACTTTTAGAACCATATTGAACGCACACCGAGACTAAAGGATCTAAGGTACTTTATATGTAGCCACCTAGTAATTCGGCTTTACCTATGGTACGTGACCGACTCCCCCCTCCCTCCCCCTCCCATCCTCAAGCTGTTTTTCACCTTTCTTGAACCCTCTTTTTTTTTTACTTCTAGATCTATAGGCATAAATCCAGATCTCTATATTTACTATTCGCTGATATTCTTACAATTGTTATGTATTGTCATACTTGATCAGATCCTGCGTGATCTGTCAAATCCAGAACTATACCTGAACAATGAAAATATGCTATCTTTTATGTTTGAATTTGTCGATGAAACTCAATAAAAACTTTGATTTACAAAAAAAGATACTGTTGTAGCAGTAACAAATGGGAATATGTTTTTATGCATATTTAACATAAAAACCTCCGTCACTTGCATTTTAAAAATACCACCCAGGCACCATATTTTAGAACAAAAAACCTAAAAACCACAAACAAGAAAGAAGATATAAAGTAAAAGGGAAGGCGCTCCAGAAACAGTGACTAGGCTTCCAGAAAACTACTGAAAGCAGTGACAAGATAGACTAGTGGAGTAAACAAAACCGAATGAATATTTTTTGCCGCCTCACTGGAAAAACACAATGAAACACTCACACAAAAGTGTGTCGAAAAGCTAACAAGACCTAAAATAAATCCAAAGGGTGCAAATAAAACAGCATCATAATGATGAAATCATCTAGTACATCAGGGTTCAGAATTTCAAGTCCCAAGCTACTAGCAAGGCCCAAAGAGTTACTCGCCACCAGTTGCCCAGAGCGTATTACAGAGCTCCACAGTAATACAATTCGCAGTAAGGTGCAGTGTGTATGAATGCATCACAGAGCTCCACAGCCTTTTCTACACCCCCCCATGACCCCTCCATTCTTTTTACACAGCTCCCCCCTTGTTTTTTTTTGTTTGTGCGTATAGACATCAGATAATAGGCTTCAAGGGACAGCCAACATTCGGAAGGAAAAAACATCGGAATGGGGGAGGGGGGGACAGAGGGGGAAACAGAACAGACCCCTGGCACCAAAAACCTCCAGGTGAAGACTAGCTAGAAGGAGAACTGCAAACTCCGTTCACGTCTAGGATCGCAGGCAAGCGTGGGGCGTTGCAGGCAGCACCTCAACCAGGCTTGCTATCGGGAGGCGCCGCCGCCTCGCCCTCTGTAGAACAGGACCCCTAGGAGTGTCCCAACGAGGCCAAAAGTTGCCATGCCGATGCAAAGTAGTGAGGGTGTGCGAGACATTATTGGAGGTAACACCCTCCATCCCCTCCGTTTTTATACATACTCACCACCAGTGCTCCTGTTCCGCGGTTTGGTCCAGGCACTTGCCTCTTATGTGTGCAGTCTGCGACATATCACGTGGGTGGGTCAGGCGACCCGCCAATGTGAATGTCGCAGTAGGGGGCGGCGCCAATGTAGCGTGCTGTTCCCAGACTCATGCTGCAGCACCGATCTGACAGCTCTGGAATCGGACTCTGATACTGTAGTTGAGGATTAAGTAGGCGACGGTCCACTGAACCGAGTGCCTACCAACCCACAATCCCGGCAGGCCAGTCCGCCCCACTCGCCCTCATTTAATTTCCACTCGCGAGTGGAAATTTTGAGGTATGTAGTACATCACATATATATATATATACATATATATATATATATAGATATATATCTTTAAATATAAAACACCAAAGTAGAGCGCTCCATATCAATGACCACCTTCATCCACCATTTTCAGCAAAGAAAAAAACACATGTTTTTTTCTTTGCTGAAAATGGTGGATGAAGGTGGTCATTGATATGGAGTGCTCTATTTTGGGGTATAGGTATATATATATATATATATATATATATATATTATACACACACACACACACAATATCTCACACAAGTGAGTACACCCCTCAGATTTTTGTAACTTGTTTTATTACATCTTTTCATGTAACCGTACTGAAGAAATGACACTTTGCTACAATGTAAAGTAGTGCGTGTACAGCTTGTATAACAGTGTAAATTTACTGTCCCCTCAAAATAACTCAACACACAGACATTAATGTCTAAACCGCTGGCAACTAAAGTGAGTGCACCCCTAAGTGAAAATGCCCAAATTCGACACAAAAAGGAGATCAAGTTAGGGGGAGATCTATAGTCAAGTAGGATTATTCAGAGAAAGGTGAAACTCTGGAGAACTTTTGGAGATGTGAAAATTCTAGGTCAAAATAGCCGATTTGGAAAGTGAGATAAATGGGAGAATTTTTCTGGTTTGGCTATTTTGACCTAGAATTTTCACTTCACCAAACGCTCTCCAGAGTTTCACCTTTCTTTGAATAACCCTGATAATGATGGGTTTTGCAGACCAAACACTATCAACTTGGTGAGGATGTTACCAAGTAATACTTCATCACCAAGATCAACAGTTTAAATTTTGTTTATGCTTGGATATATCACTACTGCACATATTATTACCGATGTATGCACTCACCTTGCGTTTCCATAACGGAATACAAAACAATGAATTTAAGCCATGACCCTGGACTAAGGACTGGAATAACTAACATAAAACAAAGCACCATAGGACAGACCCACAAATGTATTTATTAACTATTATTAACACTTTACAGCATGAGGTGTAATAATATGCATGTACCTGTTTAAGGAAAGCCTCCATTGCAGAATATGCAAGTCTTCTCATTTCCTGGTTTAAATGGCCGCACCACTTGGTCATTACTTCATACAAGTGCTGGTACCTCTCTGTGAGAAAGCTGCTGAACTGAGAGGCATGTCGAGACAGTAACTGCAAGCCGGCTGTGATTCACCAAGAAACAGAGAGAAGAGACGATTACGCTCCCAGATCTACACGAATATACAGAGTAGAAAACGCAAACACAAAACATGAAAGCATCCTCGACAGTTTCACTTTGGCTGCAATATGCCATTAACTCTTTCACTACTAACACTTGTTAAAAAAAATATATAACATTTATTTGGAACTTGGGTTGAGTAGTTAATACTTAAATGTAGGATAAAATGTGATTTATCGCAAAGGCTGGTATTCTGAAGTGGTATATAATGTATATTAGCCTGGCACAGGGTGGGTATTGTGCCCACACCTCTATATTGCCCTCTCTGCATTGGCTGCACATCTGCCACAGGTCCCCAACCCCATTGAATATCAGTTTGTGTGAAACCGGACACCTGAATAGAGATTTTGAGTTCAGCTCCACCTTAAGGCCGGGGGCACACTAGGCGTTTTCTTTAACGCACTAGCGTGCGTTAAAGAAAATGCTAACGCACCGGCGTACACTTGACGCCCGCCTGCCCCCCTCCACAGCGCTGCAAAGCGCGATCCTCCTATGGAGGATCGCGCTTTGCAGCCCCGTCGAGGCGCATCCTAGCGCATCGACAGTGATGATCTCTAGGTGCACGCATGCTACGCGAGCGCAAGCATGTGACCGGCTCCGTCCGCAGCATCACAACGCTGCGATAGGCGCCGGTAAGTGCATCATAACGCGCGCTAGTGCGCACAAGAAGATGCCTAGTGTGCCCCCGGCCTAATTGGTGCAGGGATGGCATCCAGGCTGCGGTGGGCTCTGTCCTGCTACTGAGTGACAACTCCTACAGATGACATGTGATAGCTGGGCTTTAACAGTCAACTCGGTTACAAGAGAAGCTTTTCCCAATCAACTGCAATACAAGAGCATCTAACCAAGGTCTGGTCTGGCTTTTACTGCAATAATGGACAGCATATTACTTCTCATTCCATTGCACAGTTTCTCCTAAGCCTATTGGAGCAAACATGCATTTCAGGCTGAGAACGAGGGTGGTCTGGAAGCGTAGGGAAAATGACTCAATACCACATACAATAAAGATTATCCCTGTACATCTGAACGTTTAAGAGGAAAGCCAGGTGCTCTTATAATAAAATATATATTGCATCCACTCGGAAAAGTGACCGGTATCTTTTTCTTCATATATCTAAAGATCGCTGATACACTCAAAGAATTCAAAATGGCCATTTTTAAATAATCTAATTTAATCTCATAGAATATCAAACATACACCAAGTACCACAAAGAAGAAGAAAAAAAGTTGAGAGGTTTTGGATTTCCATACACAAAACCGCCTCCTTTTTACAGCATAAAATTTTCAATTTGAGGATACATTTGTCAAAATAAATAAATAAAAGAATGGGCCGTAATACAAAACTGGTGCTAATTTAACCAGAGCTGTTGTAATTTTACCAGAGCCATTACAGTCTATGTAGTTATTACGTTTATAACAGCTCTGGTTAAGTTGGCACCAACTGTGGAATATTGCCCGTGGTGTTTTCGATGCCAGCACGAGGCGAGTTTAACTCACCAGAAGGTACAGCATATCTCTTCAGATCAACCTGCAAGAAACAATTCACAGCGATAAACGCAAAGCTCAAAAAAACGATAACAACTAGAGACATTTAGAAAAATACAAGTATGCCTTAATAAAGTTAAATTTAAATAAAAAGACTTGCCTGCGGACTTATTGCCTTCACTGTATAGTCAAAAATCTCTCCGGAGGTTTTAGCATCTGAGAAAGACAAAGGAAGCTTTAGAGTCTGCAATCATTGCTATTCCACCGAATGGTTCGTAAATCTAAAGGAAGTATTATTCTATTAAACGAAGGGTTAATGAAGACAAAAGACCCATGATGCATAGGTACAGTCTTAATAAATTAAGTTGTGGTCGTTTTATCAGATCAGCACTGACTGTATCACTGTGCTTGTGTTAGAATAATAACTTTTATTATTACAATTCTATTAGTTTTTGTTGGTGATGTCCTATTATGCCCAATTTATACATTAAACTTTATCACGGTTATGTACAGCACAGTAGGGGTTATTCAGAGAGCACCGAAATGTTGCCGACATTTCGGTGCTCTTTCGTTCCCTACACTTCAGGGAATCAAAGTTCCCTGTGAGAGAAAGGGGGGTTTGTGAGGATCCTCAGAATGAGCAACCGCACTAGTGGCCTGCTCTACGGTGGGGCCCGCTCAGGTCTCACAAGGTTTTAGCTTGTTTGTGCCATTACAGGGATGAATGCTCTAAATGCAAATCAGTCTGCTCTCACCCAGAAAGGGTGGCCAGTACTGACTGCCAAGGACATTATTCCTGCACGAGAGGTGCAGCAACCCCCGACAATCGTTTCGGCCTTGTTAGGAGGGTATAGCGGACACCCCTCTAGGCACATAAAGCAATCAAAGTTCCCCACCCTGCGGTGAATTCAGCATTCACCGCAGGGTCTCTAAAGTGAAGGGAACACCCACCGAACACCTGCCGCAACCGCTGCAAAAAACATGCCGAACACGTCGAAAAAAAGCTGACGAGCTGTCAATCACAACGCAGAGCAGGCGCCGGAAAAAAGGCAACAAACGGGGTAGGAAAAAAAAGAAAAAAAAAGATTTGGAATTTACATATAAGGTCCTATGAATGATAATAAAAAAGGTCTGTTACAGAAAAAAAAAAACGAAGAAAAATGCCTAAAAGATCCTAAAAATCTATAAATAAAGACTTTTTACTGCAGATTAAAATAATAAAAGGTTTATTAGATATTGTATAAAAACGGGAATATTTTTAACATTGAAGCCTATGGGGTTTGCCTGACTAAACCTGACGAATGAAAACAGAGAAGCAGGGCATTTTTGCAACTTTTCACTGCTGTTCAGTGTTCTCTGAATAGATTAACCATTGCTTCTCTATGGGGGATTTCACTGCCTTCGAACAGGCACCGTACGTGCAGGCAATGCGCCAAAATTTGGCAAACTGCCTACTCTCTGAATAGCCCCGAAATGTCACCGTACAGGGAAATGCACTATTCGGTGACATTTCGGGGCCAGACCGGCTCTCTCTGAATAACCCCTAGTGTGTTCACTACTATCCACAGGGTGTGTTGGGGGCTTGAAGACATCTCCAGCAGATAGCACGGTTTTACTGTACACTAAATTCTAGGGATGCACCAATACCGTTACTAGTATCGGCATCGTGCCGATAACGGGTTCTACACGAGTACTTCGTACTCGTGTGGATGCGCCCGATACCGGAAGCAAGCATTGAGCTGGCTTGCCGGCATCCGAGGGGCTGGGGCGGCTGTCCGAATGCTCTAATGGCATTCGGACAGGCCCCTGCAGCTTTCCGTGATCATACCTTCCAACGAGCGCCGCCGGCAAAGAATTCAGGCAGCCGCTCGTTGGGAAGCCCCCAGCCGCGATCTCGTGCAGAGTTCGAGATCTCGCGAGATCGCGGCTGGAGGCTTCCCAACGAGCGGCTGCTCGAAGACTTTGCCAGCGGCGCTCGTTGGAAGGTATGAACGCGGTAAGCCCCAGTGTACATCAAGCCTCTTCCCAGTCGTTACCTGCCCGGTGGCCCTGCTGCTCCGATTACCATGATGTCATATGCCTTCCTTTTCAAATGTATTATTATCGTGACACAGGTGTGTTTTCAGCATGGAGAGGGGGAGCTGTCATGGCGGTGTGGGGGTCAGTGTTAGCCTGCCTAACCCAGTTCTTCATGCATGCATTCAGTGTGGAGGCTGTACCCTTCCCTGACATTCCCTCATCATGTGTGTGGACACTGCAATGACAGCCTGCACAGGGATGGCCCAGGTCAGAGCCATGTACAGTCAATGGCTACTCCTTCTTTATAGTACTAAGGCATGAGATAAGGAGCAGTGTGGGAGATCTGAGATGCAGATCCCCGAGATCAGGAGTGTTTTTTTTTTTTTTTTACTAGTGATGGACAAACCAGTGGCCCATTGTTTGCTTTTGTGCACAACTGGAGGTGTACTATCTGGAGCAATCACCATGGCAACTCAGTGAGGCTCTCCATGGTCTCCATATGAGATGCTTGTTGGAGGTTTGAGGTGTGCTGGATTGTTGGTCTTTACAGATTTCTTAAGGTTTAGCTTATCATGTTTTTAATAGTACAGTACAATAAGCATTTTAGAAATGTACCTTATGCCTAGTCAGAGTGAATACGTTTTTATTACCAACCTTCAAAAGCTTCTGAACCTCATTGGCACCTACTGTCTCAGTCATGCCATCATATCTGTACATGTTGTCATAGACATAATGCCCACATACAATAAGTACTGCTTTCCAAAAGCATACTCACTACTGAAGATCTGTGACTGCTTCGCAATGTGCACTTCTGTGCGCTCAATCAACCGTCCCTCCTGCCATTCCCATAGTGCTCACATGCTGCCATGTTAGTTAAAGGGAAACTGGTGTCTGTTGGGTATCAGGGGTGTGGAAATTTAAAAAAAATCTACTTGTCCCTCAGGATGATCTACTTATCCGGACAAGAAAAATAATTTCATCAAAATAGTGTTTAAATATAGGTCTTTATTCATAACAGCCTAGAGAGGCAGCGTCAGATACATGTGATGAATAAAGACCTCTATTTAAACACTATTTTGTTGTATATATACACACACACACACACACACACACACTACAAAACTCAGTATGTATACACACACACTGCAGCCCTCAGTGTGTATGTATGCATTTATATACATACACACATAGCAGGTGTGTGTGTGTGTGTATATTTACATATATACACATTGCAGCCCTGTGTGTGTATACATACAATGTGTATGTATACACACACAGTACATACATGTAAATACACACACACGGCTGCAATGTGTGTGTGTGTATATATACGCGCGCGCGTGCGTGTATATATATATATATATATATATATACACACACACACATTGCAGCCGTGTGTATTTACATGTATGTACTGTGTGTGTATACATACACATTGTATGTATGTATGTATGTATACACACACAGGGCTGCAATGTGTATATATGTAAATATACACACACACACACACTGAGGGCTGCAATGTATGTATATACACTCTTCCAGGAGACGGTTCAACTTTCTCCTATACAGCCAAAAATAAATAAAATACAAATCGGAAGATATATGTCCTAGGAGTCAGATATGATGGATAAAAACTCACGAAATCTGAGAAGATTGAAGTGTCCTTGGAGTGGGAATGGGAGTCGTGGTGAATGTTTTATGCCAGGAAACCACCACAATGGTTTCGAAAATAAAAGGATATTTATTCTTAAAATCTAATGTATTAAAACAAATAGAATAAAATGCCCATAAACCCAACGCGTTTCGTCTGCAAGAAAACAGACTTCCTCAGGGGCAATGTACAAAATAATACAAGGCAAATCATAATACAATTCCATTTACTTCCCGCATTTTTATACTCCCTTAAACCATCCCTATTGGTTACAATCAGATTATCCCTCATTCATGGCGTTTCCCATATATGGCAATCTGTCCTTCCCGCCAGCAACTACTCCAATCAGTTAGTCCCTTTCTTTTTTCATTGTCAAATTAAACCATCATAATCGAAAAGATCCGATCCATCATTTCCGCCCAGAACCGGAAGTACGTGCGGTTCTGCCATTGTCCTTCATAGAAAATGTTCCCTCCGCTTTTGATACCCATGCAGAACAGTTCCTATTTCTTTTATTTCCGGTCCTCTTCGGCCTTGATTCAAAACGAATTCCAGCAGGTCCCTTTCCTCCAATTCCGGAGACGTAATTCAAACCAACCGGATGTTCTCAGTTGCAGTTTCGTTTTTTCAACTCCTCCTTCCTGCGGCTTTTTGCACTAAATACAACATGCATCATCATCAGATAAAAAGGATTAAACTTCACATATTTGCACGTTTTGTGCATATCTCTTTGTGTTTCTTAAGTGCTCTTTAACATCTTATGGTGGTTCGAGGAGGATTCATTGTCCTCTTTTGTTCCTTTTTTACTTTCGTTCTGATTGTGGAGCCGTGTCATGTGCCCATTTGGAAGTGGGTCTGCGAGAAAAATGGAGATTGTGGGACGCAGGAAGGAGGAGTTGAAAAAACGAAACTGCAACTGAGAACATCCGGTTGGTTTGAATTACGTCTCCGGAATTGGAGGAAAGGGACCTGCTGGATTTCGTTTTGAATCGAGGCCGAAGAGGACCGGAAATAAAAGAAATAGGAACTGTTCTGCATGTGTATCGAAAGTGGAGGGAACATTTTCTATGGAGGACAATGGCAGAACCGCACGTACTTCCGGTTCTGGGCGGAAATGACGGATCGGGATCTTTTTCGATTATGATGGTTTAATTGGACTAACTGATTGGAGTAGTTGCTGGCGGGAAGGACAGATTGCCATATATGGGAAACGCCATGAATGAGGGATAATCTGATTGTAACCAATAGGGATGGTTTAAGGGAGTATAAAAATGCGGGAAGTAAATGGAATTGTATTATGATTTGCCTTGTATTATTTTGTACATTGCCCCTGAGGAAGTCTGTTTTCTTGCAGACGAAACGCGTCGGGTTTATGGGCATTTTATTCTATTTGTTTTAATACATTAGATTTTAAGAATAAGTATCCTTTTATTTTCGAAACCATTGTGGTGATTTTCTGGCATAAAACATTCACCACGACTCCCATTGGTGAACTATGGAAGCTGAATCCATCCAGACCTAGTGCACCTACTCCAAGGACACTTCAATCTTCTCAGATTTCGTGAGTTTTTATCCAGCATATTTGACTCCTAGGACATATATCTTCCGATTTGTATTTTCTTTTTTTTCTCATGTATATACACACACTGAGGGCTGCAATATGTATGTATGTATATACACACACACACATTGCAGCCCACAGTGTGTGTGTGTATATATATATATATATATATACACATACACACATTGCAGCCCTGTGTGTGTATTTACATACATACACATTGCAGCCCTGTGTGTATACATACAAAGTGTATGTATGTAAATACACACACACACACAGGGCTGCAATGTGTATGTATATATTATATACACATACACACTGAGGGCAGCCGTGTGTGTGTGTGGTGTGTGTGTGTGTGTGTGTACACACACACAGGCATGTTTCAGACCTCAGACCAGACATGGGGCGCTGTCCGAATGCTCTATCGGCATTCGGACAGGCCCCAGCAGCTTACCGCTTTTCGTACCTTCCAACAGGTGCCGCCGGCAAAGTCTTCCAGCGGCCACTCGTTGCTAAGTCCCCAGCCACAATCTTGCGAGATTGCTCCCAGCGCGATCTCGCGAACTCCGAGATCTCGCGAGATCGCGCCAGGGGGCTTCCCAACGAGCGGCCGCTGGAAGACTTTGCCGGCGGCGTTTGTTGGAAGGTACGAAACGCGGTAAGCTGCTGGGGCCTGTCCGAATGCCGTTAGAGCATTCGGACAGCCGCCCCAGACCCTCGGATGCTGGCAAGCGAGCTCAATGCTGGCTTCCGGTATCGGGGGCGTCCCTGGAATTAGCCCGCCGGACTGCATCTCGAAAAAAACTACTCGCCCGGATCTACATGTCCCGAGCGTCGGGCGATACATGTATACCCAAGGGTATGGGAATTGTATCTGATGCCTGTGGGGTATATTATTTATATACAATATACCCCACAGGCATCAGAAACATTTATACCCAACAGACACCAGACCACAGAGTGGTCTGTGTGTGTATGTATGTATGTAAATGGGGTATCTGGCCATACATTGCAATATTAACAAACAGGACAGGCTTTCAGCAAAATCCTAAATTATTTATTGGAAAGCGTCACATGACTTTAAATGTTTCGGTACTCAGTATCGGTGAGTACTTGAAAAAAGTATCGGTACTTGTACTCGGTCCTAAAAAAATGGTATCAGTGCATCCTTACTAAATTCCTTCATGTTTGTGCGTTTGATAACATATTGCACTCAGGCCCAATGGGAAAAATAATGTCTCACACAGAAATATAAAATAATGCAGGTGACTACTTTATTTCCATTTATTTTTTCAAAGGATCTTTGTAATATTGTAGCAGAAAACCCTTTCTGAAATCATAAACACAAACTAAAAGTGCGCTCAGTTCCAAGCTTGGCACAAACTTACCCAGAGCCATTAAAGTCTTTGGAGTTGATCGATTAATCAGGGCTCTGGATAAGTTTATACCAGGCTTGGAATATAGCTCTGCAAGTAAAAAAGAAACTACAAGATTTTCATGTGATTGAAAGGAGTCTGGATGACATGATACATATATAAACATATATATACGCCCACACAGAATGCTTTCTTATAGGGAAATCAATTCAACTATTAAAAAAAAACTACAAAACAATAAATTGATTTTAAAAGGAATAGCAACACACCTTCATCAGATGATTTAGTAAAGTTAACCATGAGAGCAGATAGTCCCTTCAAGCAGCCAGCAACCACAGGAAACTTTGGGTCTCTGGTTGATGATGTCATCTGATAAATACATTTCAAAACATGAAAATGCTAAAATGCTACTTTTCTTAAACTACATGAATGAAATCAAACGGAGACCTGAAACTTTGTTTCCTCAGCTCTTAAAAGCATTTCAAATCACAAATGATGAGGTTGGCATCAAAAGGCAGTCATCTCTGTTAAGAGCATACAGATCTATAAACATTGCCTCTAGTAAACCATTTTGACATGCTTTTCTTTCCTAAAAAGGTTTTAATCCATTAAATAAGATCTTCAAATATAAACGGCTTTATTGCTTCTAAACTTGATTGATTATATTTAGGAATTAAAATATATTTAGGATCGGCCAATACCGAGTCCCGATTAGATTTGTGGGAACTCTCATACAGTGTATATCCCAAAAAACAAGAAAGGCTGAAACACTCAAAAAATAATAATAGCAAAGTGACATACAACATAATAAGACCAAATATAAGGCTAAGACCAAAGAAGGTGGTCAGCCTGTGCTGAGAGGAGAAAAAGACCAGTAAATAGAGATGTATAGGTAAATGCTGACCCTAATGTCGAAAAAGACTACCGATATATCCCCAAAATAGGTCTCGGACACCAGGCTAAATCATACCCAGGCTAAAGCATGTGCAAACATAGCCAGATAGTTCACCTATCTATCATGTTTTAGCCCGGGTATGGTCTAGTCTGGTTATCAGAGACCTATTTTATGTTTACACACAGCAGACCTGGTCATCTACAACAGTGGTTTCCAAACGCGGTCCTCAAGTACCCCTAACAGGCCAAATTTTAGGGATTACCTTGAGGAAATGCAGACTGAATCCTGCAATCACTGAGCAGCAAATCATACCACCTGTGTTGTGCTTCAGCTATCTGGAAAACCTGGCCTGTTAGGGGGTACTTGAGGACCGCGGTTGGGAAACACTGGTTTAGATTATTCATTGTACATGTTATCTGCATTAAAAAAGGAAGCCCTGCAGTACCTGAGTTTTCAGCTCTCCTAGATAGGCTCTGAAGAGTTTCTCAGAGTTGTCAAGCATGTCACTAGGTTGGACCTCTCCCAAAATACCAAGAAGTTCATAGACCTTTTCCAGAACTGTAACATAGAAGCTTACAAGTTATATATGTGCACATCAGTGTACAAACCTAACGGATAAAAGAATGTTATTTTACAGCAGGAAGGAAGCAAACCTCCCCTCTAAGATACAATGTTACACTAACATATACTGACACTTTGCTATCATGCAAAAAAGATGGAAACCAAAATATTGATCGCTGTAAAATTTGCACAATATTGTTGGACATTTATTTATAAAGTATTTTACCAGGAAGGATACATTTATACATAAATGATACTTTTAGGGCAAAAGCAGAGAGAATAAAAACCTAAGGAGATAAATGTTAAACCCTCCTGGCCTGGGCTCCAGAAACCATTTTCCCCTAAAGCAGGAGTCATCATCCTTCACCCTACAGAGGTTTTGGAATCTTCCATGATGCTGTCAGGTACTCGTTAGTTTGGATGACCTTCATGGGAAATGTAGTCAAAAATAGAGTTTATGAGAGTACGGAGAACTTTGGATCAATAGCAGTAGGTTATGTTTTGGATCAACAGCAGTAGGTTATGTGGGAGAGGCTGAACCCGATGGACGCATGTCTTTTTTATATATATATATAACTATGTAACAAGCAGCAGCACTAGTGGCTCACCCTATGGTTGGTCCCCGTTCAGGGACCACAAGGTTTTAGCTCAATGGTGCCATTACACTATACCATATGCAAACCAGACTGCCATCAACCGGAAAGGGGAGCCAGTACTGAAATGCCAAGGCAACCTCCTCTGCATGAGAGATACAGCCACTACCGACAAATGTTAGGAGGGTATAGCCAATACCGCTCTAGAAATCTCAAGCAAGGGCTCTATGTCTGGATTGCCCTGGAGACTTAGATTGAGCAACACAAGGTTTAAGCAAGTACAGAGAATGGGCAGCAGCACTAGAGGCCTCTGACTTGAATATAGTATAGAATCCTCTGTGATGGCACCATCGAGCAAAAGCCTTCCGGGGACCTGAGCTGGAAGACATCATAGGGTAGGTGACTATTGCCCGCTCTCAGGCATGTTTATGTTCATCATGGGAATGTTAAGCATCTGTGCAGCATTGGCTAATTGACGTATTTGTTTGGGCTAGAGGACTATGTCCAACTTGGAGAAAATCTGCCATCCTGGACACTATTATGATCATGACTGTCCATTAAAACCTTGGGAATGTGACGGATTAAAGTCAAAAGTAACCAAAATGTTGCTAACTGTACCATTTGCATAATGAAAACGTATTGGATTAGTATTAAATCTCATGCTTTATATGAACTTATGTGACTATGTGCTAACAGAGGTCACATATACGCATTTCCATGCTTTGCATTCTCTTTCAGAATGATGCAAGCTACGGGAGGTTGGCTAAAGATAGTGGTTAAGATGATAAAATTATCCCATTATCAGGACTCTCAAATTACACTAACGTCTTTTGAAATAACTAGCCTTGTGCTGTTACAGTTATATTCATTTAGATGGGGATTTATATTGTATAGATAGTCCTTATGCTGCCACCTAGTGGTCTTTCTGTATTGTACATGTTTTCTCTTTTTTCCCTCGCTTTATGATAATGCACTTCCTGTGTGTGTGAAGTTCCACCCTTTTTTCTTGTAAGAGCTGTAGCATGGTGTAGTTATCTAGCAGCATATGTCTATTCATCTGCAAGCTAGGACAGTATCATCTTTTGACCGCATAAAACATCTCATTCCATTATCTGCTGTACCCTGTGATCTGCTGTAACCTGATATATGGAATAAAGCAAGTCGTGGAAAGAAACAGTGTTTGGTGAGTTCAGCTATCTGATAAGGATTGTCCTCGGTGATTGCATCTACTTATACAGGCCAGGCATAGAGGTCTCTGCAAGGGATAAATCGCTATACAACGATCGGAGTCAGAATAAGCCTTAAATGCATTATATTCACATTGTTGCTTTAAGAATAATATTTACCTGTATCAGGTATTTTGCTTTTCATGGGTAACTCCGCATAGAACTTATTAAAGAGGACACCAATGTTAAATTCTTCAACGATGTAGGAGTTCCTCAAAAGCAAAAGTAACTGAAAAAGTAAAATATTTACAATAAATAACTACTTGCTATATGCAAATGTCATAATACATTACTCAAATATATGCTTTATGTTTGTGATCGATATATTACACACATACATATACAGGGTTATTCAAAGAGCACCGAATTGCTGGCGAAAGGTAACCGAACGCTGAAATTCAGCGTTCGGTTACCTTTCTTGGTCATTCGGCTATCCAGAGAGCAGGCAGTTCACCAAATGATGGCGAATTGCCAGCACATATGGTGCCTGTTCGAGGGCAGTGAAATCCTCATAGCTTCGTCTAGTCAGAGAACAAAAACCAGCAGTGAAAAGTTGCCGAAATGCTCTGCCATTCGGTTGCTTCATTCGAAAGATTTATTCAGGCGAATCCCATAGACTTCAATGTCGGCTGGGTGGAGTAGAGGTAACATCACTGCATGGAGAGAGCCTGTGGAGCCATGGGTTTGATCCCAGCGAGCAACCTCTCCAGTAAGTGTCATTGGGTAAGACACCTAACGGTACATACTCGCCACCCAGGACGTACTTGAAAACGAGAGAAATCTCAACGTATCCTTCCTGGTAAAATCCTTTTAAAATAAAATAAAAAAAATGTTAGAATATTCCCGTTTAATTCAATATCTAATAAACCATTTATTATAATATTCTGCAGTAAAAAGCCTCTTTATTTATAGATTTTTTATGATCTTTTAAGCATTTTTCGGGATTTTGGGGGGGGGGGAAATCTGATTTTTTTTTATTAAACGTTTTTTCTTGAGGGGGGTGTGGCCAGCTACCGAAGGGAGCAGACGTGTATCTGTGGAGCTTCACATGTCTGCTGCTCTTGAGGTCCATCTGTAACCTAATTAGCTGAGTATTTTACTGATTTGGGGACTCAGGCTGGCTGGCCATCGGAACGGAGATGTCCGGAGGCCGTTCTGACCCCCCCCTCCGGACCAGAGACGCTCGTTGCGGCCAACGGAGTGGAGAAGACACGAGGAGCTGGCGGCCATTTTGCGGCCTTCGTCCTGGCCCCTGCGGCCTTTCTGCCTGGAGTGACTGACAGGCCGGCGAACAAGCGGCAGGCTGAACCGACCCCCCCCCCCACGAGAGGTACAGACGCCTTCCTAGCCGGCCTGGAGGCTTGCTTGCTGCTCCTGGATGGAGAGGACCTGGACGGTCCGCTCACCAGAGGAGTGTGGCGACGGATGACGCTTGCCTTGCGCCACTGCCGAGGGGTGGCGAATCGGGGTTCGACGAGGGATGGAGCTGCATCGGCTGGACGCTCTGCTGAGGCCTATTTTAAGGATGCTGCGGGGAGCCTGGATGTGGATGCTGAGAGAGGTGACAAGCCTGTGAAGCTCGACAGATGCATGGACTTACCGGACTCTGGCGGCCTGGGGAACGTGAGAGGTGCCTCGGGGACCTGGAGGCCGCTGGTCCCTGCGATCGGCACTGTGTTGGAGACCCAGGGAGCTGGCGCTCGGATCGAGGGGTCCGGACTGCCAGCACGCATTACACCGGGGGGAGTTCCGGTGCGACCTGGAGGCCGAGATCATGACTTGGAGGGAGTTGAGGGCCCCTCTTTGTCGATACTGTGGGTGAAAACGCTTCAGGGTTCCCCGGATTACATCCCGCGGTGGTCGGAGTCTCTCACCCAGGTGGCCGAGGTGGAAGCTTTCTGGGTGTCCCAAGGCATAACGCAGCTGTGGACCGTGCTCCCGGACGTAGAGCCAGCTTGGATGCCACGAACCGGCCGCCCGTGCGACGATCTGCCTGCTGCACGAGCTGCCCTGTTTAGAGATACAGGTTGAAATATCTTGTTGTTTCTCGATTGTTGACCCGTTTTCTGATCTGGCCTTATTTTTTGACACTTGACGACCCCTTTTTGTTGTCCGAGGACATTTTTTACTTTGCTGTCATGCCCTTTTTCATTTTGTTATATTTTATATTTTTTCTGCTGAGGTTTATACAGATGTACCCCCCCTTTTTTTTATTTTTTTATTTTATTTTAAAATATATATATATATATTTATTTTTTTTCCCCCGGCATATCTCGGGAGGTGCTGCAGCGGCCTGTTGCCCAGATTGACCCCCGAGTGCCCGGGCCTGGTGCCACTATACCCCCTGGCCCCACCCACGGTCTGTCACCGTGCGGGAACCCGCCAGGGCAGGCACAATTTTGGCCTTTGCCATTTTCCACCCCCAACCCTACCCCCTCATCTTTCTACCTTTTTCTTTTTACTGCCGACTTCTTTAATTATTGTTTTCCACAAGATGTGTTTGTTGCCGACTTTGTGCTTATTTTTAGAGGAGACCCCACCTTCTAGGGATGTTTTTTGCGGACTTATTAATACTCTTTGATGACTTATCTGTTTTGCTCTACATTCATGTGTTCTTTATGATGACAATTCTTGGCCCTGCGTGGCCCTTCCTTTCTTTATAGCATGATTGTTAAGCTGACTTTTTTCCAAAATAAAAAATTTTGAAAAAAAAAAATAAAAATTTTCTTTTTTCTGTAACAGCAGATAATTTTTATTATCATGCATTGGACCTCATATGTAAATTTCAGACATTTTCGCTCAGTTTGTTTGCAAACAGTGTTTCACTTTTCAAACATTCAAGCGTACTGTTTTATTTAATTTTTTTCACTCCATTCGTCTGCGGTGTCGGGTTTTTCCAGTGGCTGCTCTGCGCTCTGATCCTCTCCTGCTCGGGTTCCTCCGGCGGGGTTAATCCAGATGTTTTTGCGGGTTTCGGTGTGCATTCGCCTGGGTTTTGCGGTGAGTTTTCGACAGCTTTTCCCTGCACTACGACGGCCCCGTGGTGCTTGCTGAATACACCGCAGGGTCGCCGAAATGGGATCGCCGAATCAAGCCGAATTGAAGAGAACGAAAAGTCACCAAACGTGAGGTGATTTTTCGATTCTCTTTGAATAACCCTGATAGAGAGGCTTTAGAAATCACAAATCCAGCTCCACAGAAGGGTGAGAGATGGTCCTCAAAGCAGCCCCGGTTAGGACAATAGAAGGTAAATTAATGAATAACCCTGTCACTTGCTAATACCCCCAATTATTTCCCTCTGTAACATCAGCATTTTGATTAGTTTATTTATATCATAACGAAAATAAAACATTTATTTTTAAAAAGGCATAAATCAGTATTATTTCTAAAAGAACCGGAAAAGTGGATGAAATGACAGTTAACATTTACACGGAAGATGTACTTGCATTTCTGCCTCCTGTACAGCGCTACAGAACTTGTCAGCGCTCTGTAACAGTTACAAGTTTTTATAATGTGAGCAGGCTATAAAAGAGTTCACAAGTGGCAGCTACATTTACGGCTTAGCTAGTATCTTAGGACTTAATATTCTGATACATACACATCTAAGCTTATACAAACTATATATGACTACGACTATCCAATTCAAGCGGCTGCAAGACATGCGAAAGAAAAACAGCAGAAATACCATGGGGTAGTGTGGGGATATTTCTTGAGAAGTTAAAAGCATAATACAGTATAAAGATAACGTGTTGTCAATTCTTCAAGTGGAAAAAAAATCTAGTAGTTATAAAAAAAGTGCACAATATTGACATTTTGCGGAGATAATTCTTTTTTATATAAAAAATTATTCTTGGCATTTCATCCCCAATTTCAACAAAATAATGTATTTGCTACCTTGATAAGGAGCTCCAGCGCCTGCGCTTTACATTTGGCAGCCTTTTCCTTGGTGTAAACCACGACACACAGGGTCTAGAGATTCAGAAACATCATGGTACCATCAATAGAAAGGTGAAGTAGTGTGATGAATATAGTACAGCGTACATCAAAATAATCCTTAGGCCCATTAGCTGTCACATGCAAAGTACGGAGAGTCAAGTCAGAAAAAAACACGGACCTAGGCTGCTTTGATTAAGGAAGCACAAACGAGACCCCTGGAACCGCAAAGCTTATCAAAACAATTTCATTCATCCAATGGTCCAGGTATTTGGCCGTTGTGGTAGGTGAGCAGAGTATTGTTCATTATGCAAAAATGGACAAATTATCGAACAACACCTTTTAAAGTAAGAGATACATCATGACAGAACTACACAGAAAGCAAAATATATATATATATATATATATATATATCTGTAAACAAATATTGGGAATAAGACAAGTCAATAAAATGCTTAAAAGGACACTGTTCTTTATTTTATAACTTTATTATTTGCAGTGTGGAGGCTTTTAATCTCACTTTTTTGCCCTCCATCACAACGTAAATGCATATACAGTCAGGTCCAGAAATACTGGGACATCGACACAATTCTAACATCTTTGGCTCTATACACCACCACAATGGAGTTGGAATGAAACAAACACAATGTGCTTTAACTGCAGACTGTCAGCTTTAATTTGAGGGTATGTACATCCAACTCAGGTGAACGGTGTAGGACTTACAGCAGTTTGCAGATGTGCCTCCCACTTGTTAAGGGACCAAAGGTAATGGGACAATTGGCTTCTCAGCTGTTCCATGGCCAGGTGTGTGATATTCCCTCATTACCCCAATTACAATGTGCACATAAAAGGCCCAGAGTTCATTTCAAGTGTGCTATGTGCATTTGGAATCTGTTGCTGTCAACTCTCAAGATGAGATCCAAAGAGCTGTCACTATCAGTGAAGCAAGCCATCATTAGGCTGAAGAAACAAAACAAACCCATCAGAGAGATAGCAAGAACATTAGGCGTGGCCAAAACAACTGTTTGGAACATTCTCAAAAAGAAGGAATGCACTGGTGAGCTCAGCAACACCAAAAGACCCGGGAGACCACGGAAAACAACTGTGGTGGATGACCGAAGAATTCTTTCCCTGGTGAAGAAAACACCCTTCACAACAGTTGGCCAGATCAAGAACACTCTCCAGGAGGTAGGTGTAGGTGTGTCAAATTCAACAATCAAGAGAAGACTTCACCAGAGTGAATACAGAGGGTTCACCACAAGATGTAAACCATTGGTGAGCCTCAAAAACAGGAAGGCCAGATTAGAGTTTGTCAAACAACACCTAACAAAGCCTTCACAGTTCTGGAACAAGATCCTATGGACAGATGAGACCAAGATCAACTTGTACCAGAGTGATGGAAAGAGAAGAATATGGAGAAGGAAAGGAACTGCTCATGATCCTAAGCATACCACCTCATCAGTGAAGCATGGTGGTGGTAGTGTCATGGCGTGGGCATGTATGGCTGCCAATGGAACTGGTTTTCTTGTATTTATTGATGATGTGACTGCTGACAAAAGCAGCAGGATGAATTCTGAAGTGTTTCGGGCAATATTATCTGCTCACATTCAGCCAAATGCTGCAGAACTCATTGGACGGTGCTTCACAGTGCAGATGGACAATGACCCAAAGCATACTGCAAAAGCAACCAAAGAGTTTTTGAAGGGACAGAAGTGGAATGTTATGCAATGGCCAAGTCAATCACCTGACCTGAATCCCATTGAGCATGCATTTCACTTGCTGAAGATAAAACTGAAGGGAAAATGCCCCAAGAACAAGCAGGAACTGAAGACAGTTACAGTAGAGGCCTGGCAGAGCATCACCAGGGATAAAACCCAGCGTCTGGTGATGTCTATGCGTTCCAGACTTCAGGCTGTGATTGACTGCAAAGGATTTGCAACCAAGTATTAAGAGGGGAAAGTTTGATTTATGATTATTATTCTGTCCCATTACTTTTGGTCCCTTAACAAGTGGGAGGCACAAACTGCTGTAAGTCCTACACCGTTCGCCTGAGTTGGATGTACATACCCTCAAATTAAAGCTGACAGTCTGCAGTTAAAGCACATTGTGGTTGTTTCATTCCAACTCCATTGTGGTGGTGTATAGAGCCGAAGATGTTATAATTGTGTCGATGTCCCAATATTTCTGGACCTGACTGTGTATATATATATATATATATATATATATATATATATATATATATATAACATTGTATAGTAATTAGAATTGTCAGTTCACACATCGATGGACATTTGGGGAAATAGGAATAACTAGGCATCCTGGAGTAAAAGGATCAGGGCTCTTCTCGTGAGCTAAAATCTAGAGCTTATGACATTTTTACAAAGTACCTGAGTAAGTGCTTACAGTCTAAAAGGTAGTAGAAGGTGCTGGTGTATGCATTACAGCAGGATGTTGTTTGATAGAAAGAAAAATTAGTAATTAAAAAGGATACCTTTATCTCCAATGAGTAAGGTTGAACTTTTGGACCAATCTTCTCCATAAAGACGCAGAGAAATTTTAGGGTTTCGTCTCTGCAATCTTGAAACTAGAAAACAGGATAAAATAAAATAATAATTTAAAAAAATAATATTTGGAACAAGATATGACACTAAAATGCTTTAAAGGACACTTTTCAAAAAGTTCATAAAACTGGATGAATCTGTGGCGACATGGCGGAGGAAGACAAACCAACTCAAACGCTGCGATCCCTGCCGTTGCGTAAAGCAAAGAGTAACAGCTCAAGGTGAATGCATTGGGAACCATTGTCTGGTCCCAGAAGGCTGAACAACAGCTTTATGAGTGGTGGTTCAGTAGGCTGAATCGTTCCTCCGAGATACCCGCCTGTAAGAGGGGGTAGCTAGAGTTTCCCTTTAACCCCTTAGTGACCGGGCGGTTTTACACAAATCCGTCCTTTAGTGACCGCTGCTGTTTTTACGTTTCTGCGCTGTTAGTGTTTAGGACAAATTTTCCTCTTACTCGTTTATGCAACCTACACATATTTTACACTGTTTTTCTCGTCATTAAATGGACTTTATAAAGATACCATTTTTTTCATCATTTCATATAATTTACTATAAAAAACATTGTGAAATATGACAAAAAAATTGAAAAAACACCACTTTTTCGAACTTTGACCCCCAAAATTTCTTATGTATCAACAACCGTCAAAAAAATGTAATTCCTTAGTAGTTTCTAAATTTAGTTCTGAGTTTAGCAATACCCAATGTTTACATATTCCTCGCTTTTTTCCTTATTTTATGCAACAATAAGTGCAAGTAGCACTTTGCCATTTCCAAAGAGTTTATTTTCAAAACTAGTGCTAGTGACATTGTAACACTGATATCTGTCACTAATTCCTGAATAACCCTCCACATATACATATTTTTTTAAAGTACACAAATGAAGGTATTAAACTTGGGGTATTTTGACTCTTTCCATGCAAACCATTTTACCACAAATCTATGCCAAAGTTTGAGAAAAAAAAAAAGTTTTGGTGATTTTTTTTTTTTGAACGCAATTTAAGAATACATTTACTGTGAACTTTAAGGTTTACTGCCAAAAAGCACCCCAAAATATGTTCAGCAACATCTTCTGAGTAAATTGATACCACCCATGTATAGGTATGTCGGGTCATTTGGGGGCTAATAGGCCTTATTTGGGGGGTGCGCATTTCAGTTTTCCAACTTGGAATTTTCACATTTCATCATCATGCACCCATGTCCTATTTGGGACATTTTTGAAGCCGGCCAAAGTAATTTACCCCCATCAAACCATATATTTTTAGAAAGGGCACACCCTAGGGTGCTTCAAAGAGTTGTATTTTAACACTTTCCATGCACTAGCTCTATGTCAAACTTTCAGGTAGTCACTTTTTGTGTTATTTTTTCACACACATTGTACTTTAGGCGTGAATTGTCAAATCCAGTTATGGGTTACTGCCAAAAAACACCCCAAAATATGTTCAGCAACATCTTCTGAGTAAATTGATACCACCCATATATAGATTTGTTCTGTTGTTTTTGGGGTGCTACGCCAATCTTTTGACATGTGCTTGTCAATTTTCTAATTTGACATACAGTATCTTCTTTGCTTATCTTCTTTTTAGGGGCCTTTTTACATACCCCAATTTTATTAACGTGCATATATTTGGTAAGCTAACACCCCAAAGTATTGTAAATGGAGTGTTTTTAGGCCATGGATGCAACCGTTTGCTCCAAACAAATTGGATACTGTTTGGTGGTCATTTTTCATTTTCACACCCACATCAGTTTTGGACTGTGATTTAGGAGACACTATTGTTTGTTACTGCATGAAAACTCTCCAGGTTGTTTTCTGCAAGGTCTCCTGAGTACACCCATGCCCCCCATGCATAGGTTTGCCAGGATTTTGGGAAGGTTCAAATACAATTTTTATGACTTTGTCATTGGAGTTGAAATTGAGATTATTTCTTCAGCTAGGCCTAGCTTTGGTTTTGGGTCTACCGCATACCCCAGTTTGAATTATTGCCAGAAAATTGTTTATATTTGTTATGTTGACACCCCAAGGTATTGCATATGGAGTGCTTTGATGCCATGGATGCAACGGTTTTAGCCCAAAACATTTGAGAAGGTGTGTGGCGGTAATTTTTCAATTTTCAGATTTTTACGCCCACATTAGATTTGGACTGTGATTTAGGAGACACTGTTGTTTGTTACTGCATGAAAACTCTCCAGGTTGTTTTCTGCAAGGTCTCCTGAGTACACCCATGCCCCCCATGAATAGGTGTGCAAAGATTTTGGAAAAATACAGCACCAATTGTAGAACATAAAAATGTACGAATAAAATGTAAGTCTGGTGCAGTAAAAGAAAAAAAAAACTAAACTGAACTAACTAACTGGAGTGTGAGAAAAAAATAGAAAGGAAAAAAAAAAAATCACAGATCACGCACAGTGTGATATAGCTTGAAACAGTCCCCAAGACACAGACCGGGTTGTCCAGGGCATTCTGGGCAGTAAAAGATTGTGTCTCTCCTCTGTCCCCTCTTGAAACACACCCTGCATCTTTTTTGGGGTTTCTGTTTGCCCTCAGTAGGGGGGATTTTATAAATAAAATGTGTAGCCCCAACTCTGTCCCCCATCACCGCCCGGGGAGCAAGTGCATCCTGGTCCAAAAACCCCGAAATGACCTGGAGCTGAAACTGTAAAAAGGACAGCGTCACTCCGGGGTTTGCCTTTTTGCAGAGCAAAAAGGCATTGTGGGTTGCAATTTGCATCAGGTAAATTGCAACCTTTTTGTACCAGGCCCTTGACGTCCGCATAATCTGGTAGGGCTGGAGCAGTTGATCTGCCAGATCAACCCCACCCATATGCCGGTTATAGGCTTTGATGCACACTGGCTTCCTGATGCGCTCAGCTCTGCCACGTACAGAGACCTCCACAGACCTCTCAGTGTGGATGGTGGAAACCGCGTAGGTTTCCCAGCACAGCTTGTCCGCACCCGGCTAAAAAGGGGGGAGACCTCAACTCTGCGCCAAGAGGAGCTGTTGGCGGTCAAGTACAGAGACAAGAAGGATGTATATCCTTCTTGTCTCTGTACTTGACCGCCAACAGCTCCTCTTGGCACAGAGCTGAGGTCTCCCCCCTTTTTAGCCGGGTGCGGACAAGCTGTGCTGGGAAACCTACGCGGTTCTTGCGAACAGTACCGCATGCTGCTGTATTAAAACAATACAGCAGCTTGAACAAAGGGACACTCGTATAAAAATTATCAAGATACAAGTGGTACCCTTTGTTCATCAGGGGAAAAAGTAGGTCCCACACAATCTTGCCACTGGTTCCCATGTGTTCTGGGCAACCTGGAGGGTCAAGGCTACTATCCTTTCCCTCGTACACCCGGAAGGCCTGAGTATACCCACTCTCGCTGTCACAGAGCTTATACACCTTCACTCCATACCTGGAGCGCTTGGAAGGAATATACTGCTTGAATCCCAGCCTTCCCTTGTATTTCATTAGGGATTCATCCACGCAGATATTCCTTCCAGGTGTATAAGCCTCTGCAAACCTGGCGGCGAAGTGGGTAATCAGGGGGCGGATTTTATACAGCCTGTCAAACTGGGGATGCTCTCTAGGAGGGCACAGGCTGTTGTCACTGAAGTGCATGAAACGCAAAATGTTTTCATACCTTCTACGTGACATTGATTGGGGGTAAATGGGGGTAGAGCAGATGGGGCTACTGCTCCAGTAGGAGCGAATTCAGGGCTTCTTTATGATGCCCATCAGCATAGTAAGTGCCCAGAATTTCAGAAATTCTGGCACATCTAGCGGGATCAATTGCTGCCTTGCCAAGTAGGAGTCTGGCTTCGCAGCACAATGCTGATGGGCATACAGATTTGATTGGGCCACGATGTGGCCCAACAAATCATCCCCCATAAACACCTGCAAAAACTGTGTGGCGGTAAATCCTGCAACATCAATATTGATGCCAGGATTTGCCGTGAAAGGAGGGATATCTGGCCTCTGGCGATGAGGCACTACCCACTCCTCAGCTGGAGCTGTGCGTCTCCTGCTGGCAGGTGGTGACCCAGGATCTGCATCAGAAACATCACTAGATACATCAGCCAGCGTAGATGATGTATCTAGCGACGTCTCTGAGCAGTTGGCGGGGTCGAAATCAGGGTCTGAGTCTGACGCAGATGCCTCAGATTCTGACGCCAGGATGGCATATGCCTCTCAGACATTATATATAATAGATTATATATATAATAATTATAAAATTTTATAAACGGATTATTGGTTCTTAGAAGAACCGTTGGGTTTCACAAGAAAATACAAATAAACACCTAAATCTCTCTAAATCAATCTAAACCTGCCTCAATTCTTCTAAATCTCCCTAAATTCTCTCTAAATCTGCCTCAATTTTTCTAATCTCACTCAATCTACCTAAAATCTCTAACCTGTCAAATCTGATCTCTCTCTCTCGCTCACCAAAACACAAGTGAGGAGAGGGAGGGAGAATCACAGAGGTCAGAGCCAATATTTACAAAATATTGACCTGACCTGACAAATTAGAAATTTTATTTTGACTTTTTCTAACTTCTGATTGGATGTTGCTAGCCTGCCTCTCTGATGAGGCAGGCTAGGAACATCCCACTCAGCCCCAAGATGACCCTGCCCTTAGAAGGGCAGCGCCATCTTGGCTGTCAGTTTATTTTATTTTATTCATTTTTATTTTATTTATTTTACTTTTTTTTTACACTTTTTTTTACACTGCTGGGTGCCTTGATCCCTCGAGGCACCCAGCAGAGCACCTGATCACTCATGTGATCTTTTTTGTACTGAGTGCCACGACCTCGTGGCACTCAGTACTTCCTGCCGCTACCGGAAGTGATCGCTAGGGGGGAGCGATCACTGAGCGGACCGGCGGCAGGTAACCATATTGCAGGGATGCCTCGATGTCGAGGCATCCCTGCAATATACACAGAGCAGCTGGAAGCGATACCGATCGCTTCCAGCGCTCTCTAGAAGTGCCGGGCACCTCTCCGGTAAAACCGGATGTTGATCGCTCCCGGGGAGCGATCACAAGGTGCCCCGGCACTCCTGTCCGCCATTGCACGGATGCCTGGACTCCCAGGCAGCGTGCAATGGCCTTGGAGCTGCTGGAAGCGATCCGATCGCTTCCAGCGCTCTCTACAAGTGCCGGGCACCTCTCCAGTAAAACCGGATGTTGATCGCTCCCGGGGAGCGATCACAAGGTGCCCCGGCACTTGTAACCGCCATTGCATGGATGCCTGGACTCCCAGGCATCCTGCAATGGCGTTTGAGCTGCTGGAAGCGATCCGATCGCTTCCAGCGCTCAAAACACCGCAGGACGTACCATGTACGTCAGCGGGTCTAAAAGAGACCCGCTGCCATGACGTACATGGTACGTCCAAGGTCCCTAAGGGGTTAAGGTGCGTGGCGTTAAAATAAAAACAATGACGCAGTTCATTACTTCTCTAAACGTTGCAGGCTTCAGGGACTGACGGACAAACTCCAGCAGACCAAACTCCTTGGAGAAAATCAAAGAAGTATTCAAATCTAAAAACGGGAAAAAGAAAAATACTTTTAGAAAAGAAAATATATGTTCTCTCCTGTGGGGGAAAAATTGTGAATGCATTTCGGGTGCCCTGATTAAACTGTAATGTACCCCAAATATATATATTATATTCTACTAAATGCATCATGATTCTCTTTACACATACAAGCAAGAGGAGTTAAATTCTTTTTGAAGAGAGAAAAGAAAGTAAATTGCTTAAGTGTTTTACAGGTCGGGTTTAGGATTTATTTTACAAATCATTAGAATACCTCTTTCAGACATTTTGTGCATTTGTTTTTTATTTCTTCGTGAAGAAGCACTCTCTCTTATTGGTGTGTTCGTTTGTTTTCAGAGAGATCCCTCCAATCACAACAAAGAGAGAGAAGGAATAAATACTAGGGATGCACCGATACCATATTTTAAGACTGAGTACGAGTACTTATACTCTTATTCCGGTACTCACCGATACTTTTATTTAATGTCATGTGACGCTTTCCAATAAATAATTTAGGATTTTGCTGAAAGCCTGTTCAACTTATGTTAATATTGCAATGTATGGCCAGACACCCCATTTAACCCCTGCACAGCCTGCGCACACAGCCAGCCGGAGCGGAATGCTGGTAATGTAATCTGCCCCAGCCCTTCGGATACCGGCAAATCAGCCCAGAGCTGGTTTCCGGTAGAGGTTTCAGGGCATTTGCATGAGTACCAAGTACACGTTCAAATGCCGGTATCGGCACCGATACTAGTATCGGTATTGATGCATCCCTAATACCTTCCTGAACGTCTCCCTCCTTAGGCTGGCGTGTCAGACGAGTGTTTTGCAGAGCGGAAGGAGCATCCGTGAGAGTGAACATTCCTTCCACTCTGACGCCCGTCTGGCCACCTCGTTGAGTGGTTAGTGCGCCCAGTGCTGCAAGGCTCAATCCTCCTATGGAGGATTGTGCTTTGCAGGCCCATCGTAGCGCATCGCCGGGGAGGCTTTCAGCACGGTCACAGCACACCCGCTGTAGCCCGCGCAATTCGTGCACACGCTACAGCATGTGGCCGGCCCCAAAGCGTTACAACACTGCAATGGACGCCAGGAGGCACGTCAGTATGCTCGTCTGACCCCGGCCTGAGTGGCGCCATTCCTGGTTCTCTTCTACATTCACCAACATTAGCAAACGGTCACATGTGCACAAATATAAAAAGTGTTGATCGTGCTGTCCACTATTTTTATAAACCTCAACCCAACAGCCATGGGAGCGTACATGGGAAACCATATGGAGAAGCCACGTCATTTAAATGGCACAGGGATGGGGCCCAGTGCTCCATGTTTTATCGCTCGTCCACCATTTATAACAGAGGAACATAGGGGAGAAAATCATAATCTTTAAATAGTCACAAATAAACTACAGCCATTATCTACACGAATAGACATTCCACGACCCCTACAATAATTTTGTTGACGAATAAGTTGACACTTTTCAGGGACAAAACTTGAATAGAACTAAATGAAGATGAAGTTAGGAGCAAAATCTATTGACATTGTGATCGGCGAATAAAAGCTAGAGGAAAATGTTAGGGACTATTAGGGAAGAGATCCAAAGTGATCCAATGCCTGTGTGTTATAGCTATAGAAACACAAGGATCTCACTGATCCTATGCAGACTACAGTGTGTAAATGAATAAAAAATTCCAAGTTTATTAATTCATGAAAGACAAAGCATATCATAAATACAAAAAAGATGAAAAAAAATAAAATTAAATGACCTGATAATGTCAAGAACAATATATATTACCACAATAGGTTGGGCCACTTATGGAACAAATAAGAAAATATCTGTATCTGTTCATTTTAGGGCATGATTGATTACTAGCCCACAATTGAACAGCTACAGCCACAATAAGTGGCCCAACTTATTGTGGTAATATATATTGTTCTTGACGTTATCAGATCATTTAATTTTAAAAAAATATTCATCTTTTTTGTATTTATGGTATGTGTTGTCTTTCATGAATTAATAAACGTGGAATTTTTTATTCATTTACACACTGTAGTCTGCATAGGATCAGTGAGATCCTTGTGTTTCTTGAAATTCTGGAGTGAAGCCCCGCAAGCTTGAGTGTGCATTCATCACTTTAGACCCCGTGATCCTGCACTTTCCTCTCCTCCCATTGTCTCTTTCCCCAGTTTGGGAAAGGATTGGTATATTGTTATAGCTCTAGGAAATATTTCCATTAATTACAAAAATACATATCGCGAGTGAACGGATGTATTTTCTGTATTCAGATGGCACGTGCCGCAGCATTACTGGTTTTTAATATTTTAGGGATGCGCTGCTGCTTGAAAGAATGAAGACTGTCACATGTAGAGTGTCACCAGCAATAGAGTGTCACCAGCAATGCAGAGTGTCACCAGCAATGCAGTGTCACCAGCAATAGAGTGTCACCAGCAATGCAGAGTGTCACCAGCAATAGTGTCACCAGCAATAGAGTGTCACCAGCAATGCAGAGTGTCACCAGCAATGCAGAGTGTCACCAGCAATAGAGTGTCACCAGCAATAGAGTGTCACCAGCAATGCAGAGTGTCACCAGCAATAGTGTCACCAGCAATAGAGTGTCACCAGCAATAGTGTCACCAGCAATAGAGTGTCACCAGCAATGCAGAGTGTCACCAGCAATAGAGTGTCACCAGCAATAGAGTGTCACCAGCAATGCAGAGTGTCACCAGCAATAGAGTGTCACCAGCAATGCAGAGTGTCACCAGCAATAGAGTGTCACCAGCAATGCAGAGTGTCACCAGCAATAGAGTGTCACCAGCAATGCAGAGCGTCACCAGCAATAGAGTGTCACCAGCAAGAGTGTGTCACCAGCAATGCAGAGCTAATTAATGCACTTTTATGGAAAGCAGGAGCACATTCTGTTTCTTAGAGACTCTTTATATTTTTTATGACAAATATAGACATGATATATATATTTATTTATAAAGGGTTTTGCCAAGGAAGGATACATTGAGATTTCTCTTATGTTTCAAGTATGTCCTGGGACTATATGTATAGCACAACAGCTAAATCTGTATTGCAAGATCACAGATTAAGGCTGGGGTCAGACGAGCGCAGTATTAACGTGCGTTTAGCCGCACTTTATCACGGCCGTGCTAGCAGCAAATGACGTCCAATGCCGGGCAATATACGAAGAACGGCCGCACAAAAGTGCAGCCGCGCAACGCAAGTGGCAAACAAACGCTTTTTTTTTTTCGAGAACATCTAGTACGGCCGTACAGAGTGCGCTGCGTCCGCATAGCGGCGTGTGTGTGTGTGTGTGAGATTAGGAGACATCAGACGCTGCTAATGTCTGGCTAATATAACGTCCAGACGCAAAAAGGGTTTTATTGATGATCCGTACAAAATCACGGACGAAAATGCGCATCGTATGACCGCTATTGCGTATTCTGTGAAAATATACGTCCATTCGTTCGAACGCACTTTTTCACGGACACAAAAAAATGCGTTCGTCTGACCCAGCCTAAAGGGACTCTGCACACCCTGACCTCTGGACACATCTGCCTCAGGGTCACCCCACCCCATACACACCCTTCACCCCCTTATTCACAGGGGGTAAGTAACTTTACACACCCAGCGCGCTGCTGCCCTCTGCGGCCACCACACACTCTTCCCCCAGGCGGCGGAGCAGGCCCTGTGCCGCCTCACACACCAGCCCGGGATCCCCGGAGCTCAGGTATTCGTGTAGTTGATGCAGGCTCCCCAGGATACCACCTGTCGCGCCCGCCGTATCCCCGCCATCCCGGGAGCCGCCGGGAGCTGAGGCCAGCATGGTGCCGGGGTCAGGATTGGAGGAAGAGCGCCAAGAGAAACACTACTGCACTGGCAGGGGGCGGAGACTACGGACACGAACAGGAGAGACGCCGCTAGGGATGTCAAGCGAACCAATCCGCAAAGAAGGCGGGACCCCTGTCCCTTGGCGGAGCGGCCAGGAAGTGTCTGTATTTGACACAATGCATGTCAATCTGATGAAATGAGGCTGAAACTAACGGAACGAAACTACAACAAAGAGGCGTGGCCCACAATGCCCCGCCCTTAGAGGCCAGGTGTATGGGGGGGGGGTGATCCTTGGCTGTCAGGGGGTGCACGTTATAATGAGTTACCGGAATCCCGGAAAAGTTTAAAAATATTTAGTTTTAGTTGGGCAAAAAAAAGTCATGAAAAGTAAGTGGAATTCATGAACTGAGAGTAATAAACGTGTCATGTGACATACAAACACTGCAAAGCTCCTTCCGTGCTGTTATAGCCTGCTAGGCCTAAGCATCACGGGATATGTAGTCCACAGATAATGGCTGCAACTCCAATAGGCTATGCACACCGGAAGTAATTTGGATTAAACCTCCTATGGTATTACAGAAGGGGGAGCACTGTGACTTGAATTTGTTTTCTCCGTTAATATATCGTTCAGCTGGGCCACCATGCAATGAACACGCCACTGCCGCGTTTCTTTAGTAATAATATCGGCACGGTCTGTTTATTGTAAGTTACACACCTCTGCGTCCATTCCTTTTGATTCTGCACCCCCCCCTTCTAGTTTTGGGAGCGTCCTGAAGACAGGACGCGAGGGGAGGGATACACAGAAAGAAATTACCCGCGAAAAGGCGTCACGTGACACGCTTTGGCGCGAAACTCTGTGACTTTCTGTAGAAGAAACAGTCCTCTCCGTGCGTGTATTAAGGAGCCGACCGTGATTTCGGGTGAGTGAGCGGGGGAGCCCAGCCTGTGCACGGATCTGTAGCGGCGGGGATCGGGCTGGCAGACCCTTAATGTGCAGAATCCAGGCAGGGGGCTTTAGGTAATGGGTGTTGGAGTTCTGGCAGGGCTCGGCCTTACGGATATTTTGGAACTGGAATTCTCATGAGTATTCAACCTAATGAGCGGCAGAGCACCATGGGAGATGTAGTTGCAAAGCATCTGGAGGGCCAAGGTTGCTTTCCTCTGGTCCGTATGATTTACAGGTTCTATTTTAAACCCGATTTCCCCCCCCCCCACACTGTAAACCTGCGGTGCCATATCCAAAGTATTGTTATTCTGTAGAAGAATACTTGACGTTTCAATGCTTTTTCACTTCGGTGATTCCATTTCGCTGAAAGTTTGACAAATTCACTATTTAGCGACTGGTCACTGAGCCGAAGACTGAGTCGCCGAAAGCCCACAAAAAAGTTGGAGAATGTCGCTCAGTGTCGACGTGGTCTTGGTGAACGCCACCGAACTGCAAAAACGCAACTCTTCTCCTAATGGAGGTTTAAACCAATAAAAATGTGTCAGAATAAAAAAGTCCTTTCAAAAAAAATAATTAAAAGGTTTTGTTACAGACTAAGGCCTCGTTCACACTGTGCGATATTTGCAATGTCGCGGTTTTGCAAAACACCACCAATGGAAATCATGTAGCAGCGACATGCTACCGCGACATCGCGCTGCAAGATGTGAACAGCTCCATTGAAATGCATTGGAGATGCTACATAGCGCGGATGCGTCAAAATCCACGCGATAAATCGCACGGTGTGAACGCTAAGAGACACTTTTTAAAATAAATTTCGTCAACAAAAATACAAATGTTTTCTAAAATAGTCCTTTTTTTGTGAAAAAAAAAAAAAAAAAAAAATAGTCTCGCATTTTTAAAAAATTGTTAGGTTTTTACATTGAAACCTATGGTATTTGCCTGTTTTAAACCTGTCGAACTGAAACACAGAAAATCAAGGCCACTGAAATTTTGGAGTTGTGTGAATAAAATAACAATTCTTTATGGGATAATTTCACTGCCAGCAAACTGCACTGTATTTCGCCACATTCGCCTGTATTTGGCGAATAGACAGCTCATTCACGGAATGGTGAAATTTAGTTTGATGCAATTCGGTGCCAACTTCGGAGGCTAATGAATATCCTCTTAATAGTTCATGGTTCAGACTGATACGTTGTATACACCAGGGGTCGGCAACCTTAGCCATCCTGATGTTTTGGAACTACATGTCCCATAAGGCTCAACCAGTTTAATGAATGGCAGACCATCATGGGGAGATGTTGTTCCAAAACATCTGGAGGGCCAAGGTAGCTGACCCCTGGTTGCATACAGCTTATTCCAGTAACCATACACTGAGACTGTTGAAATTTGTGCCAGTCCAGCAGTCCGGTTTGTGTCTATACAGCAGGGGCCCTAAAGCTGCACATCACTAGGACCCTCCTGTATGCCATGTGACAGACAAGCGCTCTGACCATTTAATACTCGAAAGGACAATAGTGATTTTCTAATGTCACCTAAACAAATCATTATTCCATCCTGATTCACATCAATTATTTCCCACCTTTTTTTTGAAGTTTCCTATTTTAAAGTCAGACTACTTCCTCCTGATCTAAGCTCATTCAACGTGTCATTTAAGTCTTGTTTTCAAATGGCAGAGATGCTGAAACATCTCCAGAAATGACTAAAGTTAAATAGCCGCATGACACAAGGAGGAGCATAGCTGGTAATTAAGAGCCAGCATTTAGGTCAGGAGGGAGAAGTTTGGAGACTATTCTATAGAAGAATTCACTGAAAGATGGAAATTGAGATTCATATTTCCCCACATTGGAAAGTACGGTAACAATTTTATTTTTGCACTATGGGGTCTATTTAGGCTAGGGTCAGACGAACGCATTTTTCGCTTCATCCGTAAAAAAGTGCGTCCGAACGCATGGATGTAATTTTTCACGGAATACACGATAGCGGTTATACGATGCGCAATTTCGGCCGTGATTTCATACGGATCCAAACCAGGAAACTTTGGGTGTCTAGACTTGATGTAGGCCGGACATGAGCAGCGTCTGATGTCTCCAAATCACGCACACACACCGCTATGCGGACGCAGCGCACTCTGTACTTCAGTACTAGCGGTTCCGCGTTCTTGTGAAAATGCGTTAGTTTGCCGCCTGTGTTGCGCGGCCGAACTTTCATGAGGCCGTACTTCGTGGGTGTGCCTGCGTTGGACGTCATTTGCTGCTACCACGGCCATCATAAAGGGCGGGTAAATGCACTTTCGCACTGCGTTCGTCTGACCCCAGCGTTACAAAGCATCAAAATTGAATGCAATTTTGGTGCTTTGAATTTCAACGATTACATTTCACCAACAATATGATGTGTTCACTATTCGCAGAACTATCACTGTATTTCACCGAAGATTAAGCCGTAGGAACAGTTATCAGGCGTTGGCAAAAGCTTCGTACTTGCCTCTGCAAATTCCACCAAAGTGTGGGGGGGGGGGGAAGAGTCTCCTGGTTAGGAGCTTAGACCAGTAAAAAATGTGTCTAGAATAAAAGGTTCTTTAAAAATAATAAATGGTGTTTATAGGGCTGCAACTATTATTTTCAGAGTTGATTAGTTGGTGGATTATTTTTTTTTTTTCTTCAATGATGCATTGGATAAAAAATTTGTTTACTTGAAAGGAACACTCTCAGGTCTATTTGTTAAACTAATAATATCAAATCAATATTCCTATTCATAGTTACCAAAGCATGAATCCCAGAAAATGTCTATCATTTCTCTCATATAACCAAGAAAGGCGCAAAAGCAGCACTATGCTATAGCGGAGATAATTGAAGTCAATCACACAGAATGTGGTAGTTCAAATGTATCTGGCATGTCTTTGAATAATCTCATTGGTTATAAATTTGTCTGAGTTTTAATAAATAGACCTGGCTGAACAAACATAGTTTATCTCTGGATGTGATGTAACAGCCAATCATGAAACCTCACGTCAGTGTTAAAATGGCACGGATACGTTTTGCCACGTCTGAAATGAATACACTTAAAGGGATACTCTAGGCAACATGACCACCTAAGCTTTTTTTAGGTGGTCATGATGACCTAAAGTATGCCCTTTTCTTCCGCTGCCCCTCCGCTGAGCTGATCGGCTGACACAGCTGAGAGACGCGGAGGACTTTACGCCGCCCTCCCAGCTGTCAGTCAGCAGAGCGGGATTTGTATTTCCCGCTTCTGCCGACTATTGCCGAGTAGGAGACGTCACCGCGATGACCTCTCCTCGCCACAGTAGCTGGCGGGAACGGGCCGCCAGCAAAAGTTGGCGGCTGTGATTTAGTGTGGGCGCGCATCCTCTTGCACCTAACACTAATCAAAGACAGTGGAGCCGGGAGGAAGCCTGCTGATTGGCTGGTTTATGTGCTAGGCGCGCTTTGCACTTAAACCTTCAGCCAAGTTGAAGATTTACCACGACGGAAGAGGGGGGAGGTGAGTAAAAAAAAAAAACGCCGTTGGGAAAGTGTCGTTTTTAGGGTAAGTATAACATTAAAAAAAAAATACTAACTAGGTAGGGCAATAGGTAAAAAAAGGGGGGGGTGATTTTCAGCTTAGAGTGTTCCTTTAAACACCTTGTTTACATTTTAACTTTTGGAGTAACATACAAAAAGGGGGAAGGGAAAACCATAGCACATCTGTATTGGAACACACTTTTCAAACTAAATGGGGCATATTAACTAAGGCATGTATTTGAATCAAAATATTTATATATTCATACAGGAAATTAAAAGATAATTATTTCTTTTCACTGTTCACTAAAGGTGAAACTCAGAAGTGAAAATTCTAGGTCAAAATTGGCAAGCCAGAAAAAATGTTCTCATTTATCCCACTTTCCAAATCTGCTATTTGGTCTAGATTGTTCTCTTCTGCCAATTCTCCCGATTTTTCACCTTTTAGTGAATAGACCTGTATGTAACAGTCAACCACTCCCTCCTTTTTTCATAGTGTACATAACGTTTTCGTATGTACATTATGCAAATTGTGTAAGTTTCATACTTCTCGCACGCAAGGTACGTAAATGCTTGCTCAGAGTGATGGATTGATGCTGCATGCCCAGCTCAAGTAATGCCAGGGTCAGACGAGCATTTGCAGAGCGGAAGGAAGGTCCGTGAGAGTCGACGTTCCTTCCACTCTGACGCCCGTCTGAGCGCAGTTAATGCACTCAGCGCTGCAAGGCTCGATACTCCTATGAAGGATTGCGCTTTGCAGCTCCGTCAACGCGCGTACTAGTGCTTTGATGGAGAGGCCTGCTGTTGCGCGCGCAATTCATGCGCTCGCGACAGCATCTGGCCAGCCCTGTCACAACGCTGCGGCGGACGCTGGAAGCCACGTCAGTACGGGTGCACCTATTGCGCTCGTCTGGCACTGTCCTAAAGGTCTGCTTTCTCACTAAACGAACGCTGCTACCTACGAGCGCTCTGAAACACAATGTCAGCGAGCAGGGTGGGAAAGGGAAGGGGCACTCCTCTCAGCCTGACCACTTTAATATACTAAATTCAGGGTGTGTACTGCATGGAGTTTCTCTTTTAAAATAAGTTCATGAAGAAATCGAGTGGGGGGGAGGGAGAGACTGGAGATTGTACAGTTACATTTACCAGCATTTATAAAGCGTCAGCTGATTCCATAGCGCTGTACAATGGGAGAGACTGAAAAACGAATATACATACACATTACACACACCGAACAGAAGGCGGGAAGGGCCCTGCTCAAGAGCTGACAATGTAAGAGCGATTGTAGGGAGTGGGTTTGGACAAGTGACCACACCAGAGTGTAGGAGGGAGTTTAGGGAAGGGATTGGACCAAAGGGGATGGCAGCTCTGTATTAGAGGGGTGGGGTGGTGGCACAGGACTCCAGCTCCAAGTAGGGATGAAAAATTATTAAAAGATATTAATGTTCGATTCACCTGGTTAAACCAGTTGCATCGAAACACCAAAAACCTGGTCATTTCGGCCAAATTCTGTGGTCTGACCTAGATGATTCAATCGTTTTCTTTGCATCAGCATCTACGGTGCTGTTGAATTGTAGCGACATGCACTAGATTTCCCTGCCAATTTGCCTGTTTTTGGTGGTTAGTGAATAACCAATGTCTTAAAGGGCTGCTACCACCAAAAAATATGAAATGTCCTTATTGTGTTTATTTTATGTTGCTGATGATATCTTACTTGTGCTTTGTTTTTCTTTTAGTTTAAGAAAATGATTGTACTCTATATGTGACACAGTGGGCATCTATTTTGTGATTCTTTTGTGTTGTAAACTGCCCCCCTCCCATATCTACATCACTTGCTCGCATCACAAACCCCATTTGACCCCATAATGTTTGGTTTATTAATCAAGCAAGCCTTTAGATTTTAAATGAAGATTTTTTTTCCCTGCACCTGACTCGTGTTAATGGGTTTCTTTGCATCGGAGAAACGTGTAAAGACTGATGCGCACTCTTTACAGTACATTTCCCTCATAGTAAAATACCAATTGCCTCATAGGAATACATGATCTATGTGAAAGTCCTGTAGTTATAATATGCTTGGTTAATTTTCTTTCCCACTTGTAAAATCTGTTTCTCTTCAGCATCATGTCATCTCCAACATCAACTCCAAGCCGACGCCAGAGCAAACGTGGCAGGGGCAGCAACCCACCCACTCGTAAGTACAAACCGCTGATTTTCGTTGCACGTTTTAATGCCCTTACTTTCTGATCATCAGCCAGTGCACCTAGATCTTTTACTGAAGGTGTATCCTACTGCTCATCCCTTATGCTTTTGTTGCACTGCATTTCCCTTCTGTCTCTACAGCTTAATATTCAGACTTAGGGAAATCACCTGGTTCGAACAGGTCCTATGAATTGGAAATTATCTCTTTTTGTTCTTCTTTAAAATTGGAAGTGGTTTCATCAGAGCTTATAAAATCATTTGTTTACTTTTCACAGCTCGTAGTGAGGACGTACAGTCTCCTCCGTCTCAAAAACGTCGAACTGATGACTCTACATCTGTGGGAGAGCTGCTGCCGATGCCAACCTCTCCTTCCGGTGATGTTCAGAGCCCCACCGGACAGGAACTGCTGTTCTCTAGCCCTGCGCCATCAAGACACTCGGGTAGGTTTAAGAGTGGGCATAACATTGTAACAGTATCTGGCACTCTCTTCTGAACATCTTTCATAGACAAAGTCCTAAACCATGCCGTGTTTTTCCTTGTTTGGTGCCGAACTTTAAGTTAGTCCCTCAAAGACTTGTGTCATTTTCATTTTTGGCAGCTTAAAGTAGGGCTGCAAGTAATTTATTTTCATAATCAGTTATGTTTCCGATTTTTAATCTTTTCATCGGATTTTTGATTAAAATTTTTTTAATTTTTTTACGTGAAGCAACACAATGTAGGTATCCACCTCTCCCACCTTTTTCCACCCCCTTTTTTACGCAATTTGTGTAGTGTATGCAACTTTCATATGTACTCACACAAATTGCGTATCTTGTGTACTTTTCACACACAAGCTACGTGACACCTGGTCAGAGTGATGGATTGATGTTGCTTGCGCAGCTCAAGCCCATATCTGCTTTCACCCCAAACGAACACTGCTTCAAGTGCTCAGATAGACCTGATGATGTCAGAACACAAAACTGGGTGAGGAGGTGCGGGTGCTCTCCACAGCCTGACAACTTTAATAAGCTAAAGTGGTCAGGGTGCGAAGAATTTTTTTCTTTTTAAAATGCTTTCATGAACATGGTAGGTGGGGGGAGGGACATGACATGACCTGGGATGGGACTGGCCTGAGTGGGGGAGGGAGTTTGGGGAAGGAACTGGACCAAAGGCAGAGATGTCAGGGTGGGGTGGTGGCACAGGGCTGCAGCCCCACGTAAGGATAAAACACCAGCAGTGCAGCTCCTCCACCCAGTGTCAATGCTATAGTTCTGCTACTGTTGTAAACTAAAGAAGTACAAACTATGTTCCCTGGTATTCTTTACAAATGCTAAGCGGTTCACCGCCAGTCCCGTCTACACCCTCTGATTTCTCGCTTCCTTCTTCGATAGGCAACGCGCACCCCACTGTCTTTCCTGCTCCTCTTCCCATTCAGTACTCCTGCAACCCGCCACTTCACCTACCCTAGTCACCCTCACCTAATAGGTCACCCCTCTCCTTAGATTGTAAGCTCTTGAGCAGGGTCCTCCCTTCTTCTGTTCCGTGTGTGTATATTTGTTGTTCTGTCTCTCCCATTGTACAGGGCTTGTTATTTTTAAGTAATTTTGCAGCTGTTTGGTGAAGAAAAATACGATGCCTTCTGTTATTTAGTAAAATGATGGTCTGCAAACTTCCATTCTTAATATTGCATTACAGCACTAGAGCAGTTCTGTGCATTTTTATTCACTTTTTTTTTTATCTCTAGCTCTTCAGAGCGAGCTTGATATAAGTTCTCCACTGACATATGGAACACCTAGTTCAAGGGTTGAGGGCACCCCTAGAAGTGGTATCCGTGGTACACCTGCCAGGCAAAGACCTGATTTGGGATCAGCTCGTAAAATGAAGCAGGTGGATATGCAGTCAGACCAGGTTAGTAGAGTTATAAGGCTTTTTTATTTTATTTTTATTCCTATTCCATACCTACAATTTTGTATATTAAGATTCTATATTTCTATCTTTACAGCTGTTGGAAGAGGAATTGGTGACAAGTGAGCAGAGCTCAGGACAGAAGCTTGTGATCTGGGGAACAGATGTTAATGTCACAACATGCAAGGAGAAATTTCAGGTAAGCGCAGATGGTGCTCCTCTGGATATGTGACCGTGGAGTATACAATACGCAAATTGTGCGTTTTCCATTTTGAAGCGCATATTGTGTGGGAGCGGTTTTGTAGTTTTCCTTTACCACACTTTAGGTTTGCCATGTTTTTCCTCCCGCTCCTCTTTGGGGTATCATGCATGTAATTGCAGCACATCTATTAAGAGTTTAGTTATTCTGTGTTATTTTAAGCTTCCAACCACAAAGAAGAACTTGAATGTGCTCCGTTTTTAACATGCAGAACTGGATATGCGATAAATCATTTAGACCTATTTTGCAGACTGTGCAATACCTGTTGGTCTTTTATGTGTAATTTTGAGTGTTAAGTATTCTGCCCTTTTTATTGCAGAGATTTATTCAGCGCTTTACTGATCCTAATGCCAAAGAGGAAGAAAACGTGGGCCTAGATCTGAATGAACCACTCTACGTGCAGAGGCTTGAGGAGGTATAGAAATGGGCCGTGTGTTCTGCAGATTGTATAGCGTTAAAACCGCTACATATGTTTTGGTTTTTTTTCTATTTACTTTATTTTTTGTTTTGCACTTTAGATAAACATGATAGGAGAGCCATTCCTGAATATCGACTGCGACCATCTGAAAACCTTTGACCAAGATCTGTACAGACAGCTGGTCTGTTACCCACAGGTAGAATTTCCAATACGATTAATTTCTTTCTATGTCAGAGACTATAGAGCTATACAAAAAAATACTGGTAAAGAAAACACATTAAACAAAGCCGTTTTGGAGTTACACTTGACTCTGCTCTTTCCTTCATCCCCCACATCCAGTCTCTTTCCTCCTGCTGCCGATACCAACTGCGTAATATTTCCAGAATTCGGCCATTTCTTACCGCTGTCACCACAAAACAACTCAAACACGCCCTGGTAATCTCCTGATTTGACTATTGCAATAATCTCTTATCTGGCCTCCCTCTGTCCCGCCTCTCCCCCCTACAATCCATCCTGAACGCCTCCGCCAGGCTAATCCACCTCACCCGCCGCTCTGTCTCTGCCGCTCCCCTCTGCGAGTCCCTCCATTGGCTCCCCATCCACTGCAGAATTAAGTTCAAAATCCTTACCCTGACATACAAAACCCTCACTAATCACCAAATACACCCCAGCCCGCTCCCTAAGGTCAAACAGCGACCTGCGCCTAGCGTCTCCCTGCATCACCTCTTCCCATGATAGATTGCAGGACTTCTCACGCACAGCCCACATACTCTGGAATGCTCTCCCTCGTACGGTCAGACTTTCCCCTAACTTCTCTTCCTTCAAACACTCCCTTAAAACGTTCCTATTTAGGGAAGCCTACCACCCAACTCACTAACGCAACCATCAATCACTCTCACCTTGCAGTCCTCTCCTCCTGTTTCCAACCCTTCTAGATTGTGAGTTCCTACGGGAATAGGGCCCTCATCTCCTGTACGGTTTGTCAAATGTTCAATGTATTGTAACCCTGTCTATACTGTGCCTATTGTACAGCGCTGCGGAATATGCTGGCGCTTTATAAATAAAGAATAATAATAATAAAAACAGTTATATTTACATTTCATCTACTTACTAAATTTAAAATAATTCTGCATGGATTCATATTTCACAGAAACCTTTTAAGTCACTAATGTTATTTGTTGGTAGCATTCAGCTGAGTTACAAGAGAGCTTCTGTTTAACTGTTCGAATGTTAAAGGGATACTCGAGGGTTATAATGGGAGGGAGAAACTTTTCCCAACTTTTTGTGCTTATAACTGCTGTCTGTAATGCATGTATTATTCAAAGCTGTGCATATGGAAATTACTAAATTTTCCTACCAAGGTGTGACGGAAAGTTTAGATTTTAATAAGGACTCGGAAGCGAGTATTTTCATCATCCTTCTTTATTGCACCCACAGCAGCAAAGAATGAATGCAGTGAAACGTAAAGAAAAAACTTTTGTAACAATCTCCAACAGGGGGACCCATCCCCAGTCCATTAGCCCCTCCCCCGAGACCATATAGGTCCTGCGCGGGAGCTGCATAAGCCTCTTCTTTCTGTAAACTGCAACTTCAGGCACCCAAACGTCCAACAGAGACAACCAAGGGACGGAGAGGGAACATCCAACAGGTAAAGACCACGAAGGGCCATTCACGAGGCTGGAATGAAAGCACAAACATGAACCAGGCATTAAACAGGGAACCCAAAGGTAACCCAACATCAAACCCACTCACAGGAGGAAGAGGCACAGGGAAGTATTACCCCCCCCCCCCCCCACAAAAAGGGGCCATGGGGAAACCCACGGGCAATATCACCACCCCGGAGGGAAACACCCATAACCGCACAACCCATGTAGCGTCGAGAACAAAACGAGACAGAAGTGTAGGAATGCATGTTGTTGTTTTTAAATTTTTATATTTCGACAGGTAGTTTATTGCTCAAAACCAATGAAGCAGATAACACAGAAACCAGAGCAAACCAAAAAGGGAGGGCGCGGCGGGAAATACTCACCTCCGAGTCCTTATTAAAATCGAAACTTGCCGTCGCACCTTGGTAGGAAAATTTAGTAATTTTAACACAAGACCTCAGAGGCTCATATTTGCAAGTTCAACGCAACAAAGCCTGTGACATGAACCACGGGGTGAAAGTAAAAGTTCCGGAAAGTGGATTCGCGAGACCAATTCGCTGCTTTCAGCAAGTCCTCCAAACGACAACCAGCGGTAAACGCCTTTTTAGAGGCCGAAGCCCCCCTTATGGAATGTGCACCAAACCGCGACACATCAATCCCGGACAGGTCCATCACCCACCTGGGCCAAGGTAGCCGAACCCACTGGAGCATGTGGTGCCCTGAACGACACAAACAAGGGCGTCACCGAGAGGCGGCGGAAGGGCGCCGTGCGATCCTCGTGGGTCTGGAGACAACGCACCGGGCACAATCTAGGATCAGTCGGAAAAGCCGGGTAGAAAAACCGAACGGGTAGCTGACTTCGTACATCTAGAAACGTCGAACCTCACCCTCTCCGGGGTAAAGAATCGGACCTGGAAATCCAGAACCCGCACATCCCCGACTCGTTTGCACGAGACCAGACATAACAGAACCAACAGCTTCCCAGACAACTGCTTCAGGGATAAATCTACATTATCCGGCCAGGCCCGCAGGAAACCCAAAACCGCCGACACATCCCATGTTGAAGAGTACCTGGGAGTCGGAGGCCTGGACAATCGAGCACCCCGAAGCAGGCGGCAAACCAAAGAATGACGGCCCACAGGGGTGCCCTCCAATCCCACACGGCCCGCGGAAATCGCTGAGCGATAAACGTTGATCGTCCGAAATGCCAAGCCTTTTTCAAACAGCGACGAAAGGAAATTCAAAACTGTATTCACAGGGGCAGTAAGGGAATCCAGACCCCATTCCAGACACCTGCGGTGCCAATGGCCCTAAGCGGACTTGTATGCACTCCTCGTGCCTGGAACCCATGCCTGTCGTAACAAGTCAGCAGCCCCGTCCCAAACTCCTCCGGTTTGCCAGGAGAACCTGAAATCAACCATGCCATCAACGTTAATCGGTTCCCTGTCATTAGGGGATGAGGGAGGCCCCCCGGGTCCATGAGCAGATTCCATGGCTGAGGTAACACCCGCGGTACATCCACCGGCAACTCCCAACAACGTGGGATATCAAGGTTGAGACTTCCATAGAGGGGTCAGGAGAACCAACTCTTATTGCTCTTTCAGAGCGGATAAAACGTTGCATAATATCCGAAACGGAGGGAAGGCGTAGTGTCGGCCCCACGGCCAGCGGAGGCTGAGGGCGTCCGCGGCCAATGCTTCCGGATCCGGACGCCAACTGAAGAACTCCAGTAACTGTCGATTGAGTCTGGAATCGAAGAGATCCATCCGAAGCGGACCCCACAATGTGGCGATGTCTTTGAAGATACATGGAAGCAGATGCCAATCCCCGCCGTCCATCAGATGACGCGAATTCCAATCCGCCACAGAGTTGGTCAGACCTGCAATAAACTCTGCTACCACGAAGATGTCCGACTTGAGGCAGAACTCCCAAAGGTCGCGCGCCCCGACCGATGGTGGCCCTTGTTCTCGGGCCCTCAGGGCGTTGACGTAGCGCACTGCCGATACATTGTCCAAGCGGAGCAGGATGCACCAATGAGCCGAATCCCCGGCGAAACTTTGAAGGGCGAAGAACGCCGCTAGGAGCTCCAGCGTATTGATATGCGCCTCCAATTCCGTGGGAGACCATCTTCCTCCTGTCTCCAAGGATCCGCAATGGGCTCCCCAGCCCCGTCGGCTGGCATCCGATTCTATCGTCAAAGTAGGTGTCCGGAGGTACGATCGGACGGGAATTCCACTTGGTCCAGTCCGTGAGCCACCATTTGTAGGTCCTCCCGGTCCTCGTCCGACAGGACTATCCATTTTGAGTAATCCGGGTCCAACCGGAGAAAACGGGCCTTCAAGCTCTGGAGGGCTCAATTAGTGTAGGGGAGCCGGGAGGATCGCCAAACGAGTTGCCGAGAGAACACCGATGACTCGTGCCAGGGACCGTAGTGTGAGAGCTGGAGTCCTTAGGAGGGAGCGTACATCTTTCTTGGAGTGTACTTTCGAGGTCGGTACACTGAGAGACATTGATCGAGTCCACGAAAAACCCCAGAAACTCTATGCATTGAGTTGGGACCAATAAGGATTTCTCCGTGTTGATCAGGAATCCCAGTTCCTGAAGTAGGGAAATTGTCCAAGTCAGATGGATCCGCAGTCGACCGTCGTCTGCCATCAACAGCATTGATAATAATATTGTCTAAATAAATGATTAAATGCACCCCTCGGGCGCGTAACGAGGCAATCACCGGTTTCATGAGTTTGAAACCCCAAGGGGCGGAGGCGAGACCGAACGGGAGGCAAGTGAACCTCCACATGTGTTTCCGCCATTGGAAACTGAGGTAATCTCGTGAAGGACGTGCCATGGGGACGCACAGGTATGCGTCCTTCAAATCTAATTTTACCATCCAATCTCGTACGTTCAGAGTCTCCCTGAGGGTGTGTATGCCCTCCATCTTGAAGTGCTCGTATTCCACTTCCAGATTGAGGTCCTTCAAATTTATTACAGGCCTCATATGGCCCCCCCCCCTTTGTTTTTTTTTGGGCACCAGAAACAAATTGCTGGCAAAGCGAGGTGTGTGGTGATCCACCTCAAAGACGCCATAGATGAGGAACAGGGCTTGAACCTCCGCATCCACTAGAGCCTTGTGGGCTTCTGAGAACCGCAGAGGCCTTGGGGAGCATAATTGGACGGGTGAAAACTATGGAAAACCCTGTGACCGCCCCCAAGGATCCAGAGTGATCTGTTCCCACGCGTGGGCGAAGGCCCCTATGCGACCCCCCCCCCCCCCAACTGCCACATGTAAGTGAGGTAAAATTACAGGAAGTCTTACTGCTCCTGCTCCACGTCTGGAATACTCAACCACCCCAATAGCCGCGTCCTCGCCAGGATCTGGAGCGGGCGGTGTAAGCGGGAGGACCTGAAGGTTGTGGAGGAATGGAAGGAGCCTCCTATTGATGCCGGAAGCACCCCTGTGGCCGGCAGAGCGGCCCCTTCCTCTGCCAGCTCGTCGAAAAACACGGTTTGGGGTGAAAACCTTTTTTTATATTAGCCTCCACTTTATCCAGGCGGGTGAACGTGCCAGAATAGGCGCCCAGGTTTTTTATGGCTCGTTCCCCAAAAAGGAGACCTTGAGCTGTGGGCCAAGATCCTGGACTGCCTGTGAGGTGAGGTGCGGGTCCATCCGCAATAGCATAGATTTTCGTCGCTCTTTGGCCCCTCCCAGGAGGCATAGGGATCTCTGGAGCCACCCCGATATTTCTGCGGGATCAAGTGGTGTCATTCAGACGGGATTTCTCAACTAAGTCTGAGGTAGACTAGAGAGGCTGATCCATCCAAAACTCTGTCCTCACAGAGACGTAAGGCTTTTTCTATGCCACGTTTTGCAGACCAGCCCTTGGGAGCGAGGAACTCAGCAAAGTCCGTGTCCACAGCTGGAGTAATGCACGTTTTCCCAGCCGTAGTGGGACGAGGGCACTCGGCTCTGAAATTTGGACCTGGTGGTACGGTCCATCGGGAGCCTCATATTAGCGTCCATCCACATGGGGTAGGTGTCCACGCCGAGGATCTGGGGTGAAGGACCTCTGAGGCATGGAACATCGGCTGGCCTTGTGGATCACACACCACGTCTTTTTTGGACAACAGAGGTGGTGGTGGGGTCTGCTCCTCGATCAAAAAGGTCATCGTCTCTCAGGGCATGTATGTCTAAGCCCTCATCCTCCCCGGACTCGTGGTCTTCCACATCGGAGTCTGTATATTCAGGGAGTCGGTCCGTACCCGTGGGTTTGGACCTTTTCTCTGCCACCGCCATTGTCGCCCCGTGGGCAGGGGCTCTCTTGCACGAGGCAACCTCGCTCATCTTGGATAGCAATTTTACGGGGTTGCTAGCCCCTCCAGGAGCATTTGTCCGGTGCCTTGTCTTAGCACTGCATTTAGACCCGGATGGTCTTTCATCTCTGGGTACTACCGCCGCACGTACCAATTTTAGGAGGCTGGGAGTGTGGCACAGCCAGTCTAGGCCTAGCTTTAATAGAGGTCACAGCGTCGTGCATAGATGTCTTAAATGCGAAACCGCTGCCGATAGGGTAGAGGCAATTGAGGATTGGAGGTTAGCCTCCATAGAGGCAAAACGTGCTGCCGTTTTGGACGGGCTTTTAGGAGGGGGGTGGTGACCTCCATAACAGACGGGCCTGTACCCTGCCGAGAGTTGGCGGCGGAATCCGTCTGCCGCCGAGGAGTTGGGGCTGCGGCTCGGAATTTGAGCGGGACACATGTTTCAATGTGGGGAGGGGAGCAGTGCTGCACGGACTTGCCTGTCGGCACGATCGCTGGTAAAGAGCGCGAAGCGGCCGAGATCCAAGATGGCGGATGCGAGATCTCGCGCCCAACCACGAGGCTGCGGGGAGCAAAGCGAGCTGCACGCCGAGAATCTAAACAGCGGCAGTTGCGGTCCGAAACGTCCCCACAGTAAAAGGCCAACAACCAGGAAGAGGGGAGAGCCGGAAACGGTGCCGAGCCGGAACAACCAGCGGGCGGCGTTCCGATCCCCTGGGGACCCGACACCCGCGGTTATAGCTGGAGTAACTCGGGACCCAGAGACCAGTTCACTAAACACCAGTAAAGCAAATCATATACAAGCAAATTAAATAGCAATCCACTGGAAATCTAGTAAAGAGATCCAGTGTAACAGTGTACTTAGCTGATGCGGGAGCAGCAAAGAGGCTTATGCCGCTCCCGCTCAGGAACTATATGGGCTCGGGGGAGGGGCTAATGGACTGGGGATGGGTCCCCCTGTTGGGGATGGTTACAAAAGTTTTTTCTTTGTTTCACTGCATTCATTCTTTGCTGTGGGTACAATAAAGGATGATGCAAATATGAGCCTCTGAGGTCCTGTGTTAAAATTGGCATGTGTGACTGTACAGCTGTTAAATACTGGGCTTGTTTCTGCTGTTCTCATGAGATTTCTTGAACTTGCAGGAGGTTATTCCAACATTTGATATGGCTGCTAATGAGTTCTTCTTTGAGAGATACCCGGACTCTATTCTTGAACATCAGATTCAAGTTAGGCCATTCAATGCATTAAAGACAAGGAATATGAGGTGCCTGAACCCTGAAGGTAAATGTGCTCATATACAGTCAGGTCAAGAAATATTGGGACATAGAATTGTGTCAAACATCTTTGGCTCTATACACCACCACAATGGAGCTGGAATGAAACAAACACAATGTGCTTTAACCCAAAGCATACTGCAAAAGCAACCAAAGGGTTTTTGAAGGGACATAAGTGGAATGTTATGCAATGGCCAAGTCAATCACCTGACCTGAATCCCATTGAGCATGCATTTCACTTGCTGACGACAAAACTGAAGGGAAAATGCCCCAAGAACAAGCAGGAACTGAAGACCGTTGCAGTAGAGGCCTGGCAGAGCATCACCAGGGATGAAACCCAGCGTCTGATGTCTATGCGTTCCAGACTTCAGGCTGTGATTGACTGCAAAGGATTTGCAACCAAGTATTAAGAAGGGAAAGTTTGATTTATGATTATTATTCTGTCCCATTACCTTTTGGTCCCTTTAACAAGTGGGAGGCACAGCAGTTTGCAGATGTGCCTCCAAGTCCTACACCGTTCACCAGAGTTGGATGTACATACCCTCAAATTAAAGCTGACAGTCTGCAGTTAAAGCACATTGTGTTTGTTTCATTCCAACTCCATTGTGGTGGTGTATAGAGCCAAAGATGTTAGAATTGTGTCGCTGTCCCAATATTTCTGGACCTGACTACCTGCACCATGTAATCTACTGGGAGTTGTTGCATCCGATACATATAGTTTACTCTGCAACTTTTTTTCAGATATTGATCAGCTGATTACGATCGGGGGTATGGTAATCAGAACTTCTCAAATCATCCCTGAGATGCAGGAAGCGTTCTTCAAATGCCAAGTGTGCGCCTTTACTACCAGGGTGGAAATAGACCGTGGCCGTATCTCAGAACCATCTGTCTGCAAACATTGTAACACCACACACAGCATGGCTCTCATTCACAACCGCTCCATGTTTTCAGACAAGCAGATGGTAAGTTAGGCTGTTTAAGCAATAGATTCAGTTAATGGGTATCTCCTGCATTATGGATAGGATTAACATGATACGGAGTTGGTTACTATAGATCCATGCGCCTTTTTGGACGCTCTAGGATATTAAACAGGGCGGTTAAAATACGAATCCTGCCATTATCTGCTCAGGGTGGTTAGTTACAGCTGTAATTTGCCCCTTTTTAAAAAAAAAAAAAAAATTATGCGTGTGTAATGGCGTTGTGTACAACGTTTTTTTTGTTTTCTCAATCTTTTATTAGATTAAGTTGCAAGAATCCCCTGAGGATATGCCAGCTGGACAGACCCCTCATACAATTGCTTTGTTTGGTCACAATGACCTGGTGGACAAAGTGCAGCCAGGAGACAGAGTGAATGTTACAGGTACTGAATCCTAACGCCTTGTTTACTCTAAACACACAATTCTTCTTAAAAATTTACAGGGAAAGGAATGGCCTGTCACTTAACAATATATACAAATCAGTTTTCCATAAATAATGTGTACCTTGCTGGGTGGAGAGCGCCTGTGGCGTCATGGGTTCAATCCCAGCGAGCAACCTCTCCAGTAAGTGTCCTTGGGCAAGACACCTAACGGTACATACTCGCCACCCAGGACATACTTGAAAACAAGAGAAATCTCAATGTATCCTTCCTGGTAAAATCATTTCTCAAATAAAAAAAAAGTTCATAATATGGAGGTTGATGTGAACAATTATAAATCAGTCCTTTTTTGTTTTCTTTTTTTTTTGATTCTCAACCTCTTCCCTATTTTTAGGGATCTACCGTGCTGTTCCCATTCGCGTGAATCCTAGGGTCAGTAACGTCAAATCTGTATACAAGACTCACATTGATGTCATTCACTATCGGAAGACTGATTCAAAGCGCCTGCATGGCATCGATGAAGACACCGAGCAGAAGTTGTTTACTGAGCAGCGTGTGGAGTTACTGAAGGAACTTGCAGCTAAACCTGATATATACGAAAGGCTTGCTGCTGCTATAGCTCCCAGTATTTATGAGCATGAAGACATCAAAAAGGTGCGTCTTCCCAGCTGATGCCGCCCAGGCAGAACTAAAGTTATAATGCATCATGCAGGAATCTTTTACATAGGGTGACATCCAAATTCGTTCATAATATGGTCCTGCTATCTTTTTTTTTCAGGGTATTTTGCTGCAACTGTTTGGTGGTACCCGGAAAGACTTCAGTAGTACAGGTCGCGGCAATTTCCGTGCAGAGGTTAACATACTTTTATGTGGAGATCCAGGAACAAGTAAATCACAGCTGCTCCAGTATGTGTACAATCTGGTACCTAGGGGACAGTACACCTCCGGGAAAGGATCCAGTGCTGTAGGTTTGACAGCTTATGTGATGAAAGACCCAGAAACCAGACAGTTGGTTCTGCAGACTGGTGCCCTGGTACTGAGTGACAATGGAATATGCTGCATCGATGAGTTTGATAAAATGAGTGAGAGCACCAGGTCTGTGCTGCATGAGGTGATGGAGCAGCAAACACTCTCCATTGCAAAGGTAAACTAGCTTGTGTAGTTGGCAATAGCTTTAATTTCTCATGGTCTCGTTTTTAACCATGTGTTGACATCTTATAGAAATAAAGAGTTTTCATTCAATGTACTCTTTGGTAAATGTGACTAATAGGATTCATAATGAATGCCTGTGTGTTGGTGATGGCTAACATTTTCATGGTTATGTACCAGGAAACCTTCTTTCAAGGTTGTATTAAATCACTCTGCTGCATTCATATACAAGTAACAGCCTAGGTTTTACTTGTGATCATCCTCACATTAAATTGCTAATGTAATGTTCAGTATGTCTGCACGTTCTCATAGTATATTTGATGTACTGATGAGCTGAATTAACCTTGGAGAGACTAAGGAACTACCATAATTTATAAGTGGCTGGATTTTTGTTTCGCTCATAGAACGCAACTTATTGACAGACCTGTTTGACAGCAGGTTTGATCAATGTTTTTTTATTACACCAGAATAAAATACTGAAAATATAGCCGGTTAGTACAAAGTCCGCTATCACACTCTTGTACCCTTTCTGTAGGCTGGAATTATCTGTCAATTGAATGCACGTGCATCTGTCTTGGCTGCTGCTAATCCAGTTGAGTCTCAATGGAACCCGAAGAAAACCACAATTGAAAACATCCAACTTCCACATACGCTATTGTCCAGGTATTGGTTTACAGCTTTTTATTTATTTTGCTCCCTCCAAACATAACTGGTGGCTGCCCACTGCTTAGGTGATATGCCCCCACTTGGCATATTGGGTGGAGAACATAATGTTTTGGGGGGGTAGCTGGCTATAAAGCATTGGCTAACACTTTAGATTAAGCTCCCATGCACGACAGAATATGAATGCCGCTAACTCTGCTTCTAAACAGGTGACAGTTTTTCGCTTCTCAGTCAAAATTGAAATATTTGAGTAACCCAAATTGTAGCACCAGTAAAATTAATTTCATCTGACTCCATAATTCTCAGCCAAAATGATATTACGGTTTGCAAGTCTACTCTAAATCATGTGACCTTCATTATTCTGTGTAATTGTAGAATGTTAATATCCGTGCATTACATTGTTTAAACATTGCTAATAAATCCTGCTGTATCGGGCTTGTCAATCTTCACTAACAATGCTTTTAAATTTCTTTTTAAAGGTTTGACTTAATTTTCCTGATGCTGGATCCTCAAGATGAGACCTATGATCGCCGGCTGGCTCACCATCTTGTAGCCTTGTACTACCAGAGCGAAGAGCAACTGAAAGAAGAGCACATGGATATGGCGGTGTTAAAGGACTACATTGCATATTCTCGCACATGCGTCAATCCGCGGCTCAGTGAGGAAGCGAGCCAATCACTTATCGAGGTAGTGCCTTTTAATTTCTAGGGCTGTCTTCCCAGTCTCGTTGGTATCTTGCTAAATAGACCCTCAGACAGGATATATGGCCATGGATACTAATTTGTGAGCTGCATGAAATCGTAGCTTCTAATACAAGATTTTAGCCATTGTTGTCATGCATCATATTTTGTTTAAACATTTGAGCTAAAATGGGATTGCTAGCAAAAAGAAAAAACAAGTCCATGAACACAGCATAAAATAAAACTAAAGTCTGAGCTCGCACCCGCTAACGGGGGTAATGTACTACAGGGATGGAAAAATCCTACCACCTGGGACTGGCAGTTCCGGGGGCCAGCTGATCTCCCCCCCCCCCAATTTAGCCCCGTAGAGGGCAAGCAGCAGGGTTTGAGCATATGCTGGAGTTTCTAGTTGCGCCTCTGAAGAAGCATGCGTTTTATTGCTGTGGAGCTCTGTGATACCCTCACACACACTGCACGTTACTGCAACAGGTTTCCATTTAAACTTTTGTAAGGAAAAAAATAAGTGCCCCATAGACTATATACCCACAAGGGTTTGGGTAAAATGGGGAAAAAATTATTTTACATGCTATAAATGGCTGAAATGGGAATAAATTATTTTATTTTTTGTTGTTGTTACAGCATTTTGGTAGGACATGACGTATACATATAATGATGATATATTATGAATCTGCACAGTCTGCTGAAAAAAGGATATATAATTTGTCTGGGTTGTACAATAACACATGACTTCAAATCGTGTTTTAAACATGAGCACAAACTGTAAAGATGAACTCAGCAAATGGGGTGACATGGCTCAGCAGTGAAGGCGTTAAAACAGATGTTGGTGGCCAACGTTTCCCAGAATTCCGTCGAAGCGCTATAGGGCTTGCAGCTGTTGTACAACTATTATTTTTATAATCGATTTAATCGGCTGATAATCGATTCATTGGATGAAATAAGAATGTAAAGTTGTTTACTTGAACACTAGAAACCCCCCCCCCCCCCAGTCCCTTTTCTTTTTTCTTTTTCTCACCCATATGCAATATGCGCAATGTAAATAACTTTCATGGGTATATTAAGCAAATCAAGCATCTCTGAACTTTCTTTCTGCACAGAAGGTATGTAAGCACCTGGTCAGCGTTATATATTTAACATGTCTGTTTACTCTCTGAACGAATGCTGCTACAAACATTTAGGATATCTGCACACAAAGCGGGGCGAGAACTGTTGAGGCACTCCACGCAGAATAACCACTTTAATAATAGGACCGACTGGGTGGAGTAGAGGTAGAGCCTGTGGAGCCTGCATGGGTTCGATCCCAGCGAGCAACCTCTCCAGTAAGTGTCCTTGGCAAGACACCTAACGGTACATACTCGCCACCCAGGACATACTTGAAAACGAGAGAAATCTCAATGTATCCTTCCTGGAAAAAAACTCTCTCAAAAAAAAAATCTCAAGTGGTCGGTGCGTGGAGTGTTCCCCCCCCCCCCCTTTTTTTATTTTTTTTTTTATTTCATGAACTAAAGGCGTGGGGAGGGGTGGGAAGGAGTGCGTTTGGATAACGGAATAGACAAGAGAGGTGCAGAGTGTGGGTTGGTGGGTCAGGACTCCAGCGCAAGGAATAAACACCTGTGCTAGAGCTCCTCCACTCAAACTGGGTTATATTTGACCAAACACTAGAACTAAATCTTACCAAGTAGCCGCATCTTCACCAATCGGCTCCAAGGTAGAGTCTGAGGTTATTAACGTTCAACTCTGACTCTTATCAGGTTGTATACAGCACAAACTGTATTAATCGACAATAGTCGCCAACTATTTTCATAATTGATTAGCTGTTTCAGCCCTGATGCAGTAGATGGCCGAGGAATCATTGAAGTTGTACTTCACAGGGGTGTGGGAATTGTATCGCCCGGGACATGAAGATCCGGGCGAGTAGTTTTTGTTTTGAGATGCAGTCTGCGGACTAATTCCAGGGACGCCCCCAATACCGGAAGCCGGCTTGCTGGCATCCGAGGGGCTTGGGCGGCTGTTCGAATGCTCTATCGGCATTCAGACAGCCGCCCCTGGAGCTCTCCGGCATACTTACCTTCCTGAGCGATGCAGGGAAAGTTTCCACGCTTCCGCACGTTGAAGGACCCCAGCCGCGATCACATGGGAGTCCCACGTGATCGTCCCACGTGATCGCGTCTGGGGTCCTTCAACGAGCGCAGGCGCGAAGACTTTGTCGGCGCCGCTCCGGAAGGGAAGTATGCCGGAGAGCTCCAGGGGCGGCTGTCCGAATGCCGATCATTCGAACAGTGCCCCATGTCTGGTCTGGGGTCTGAGCTGGGGCATATATCCATGAGAGCTTGGGGGTAGTATACCATGAGCTGGGGCAGCATCCATGAGGGGGGGGGGGGAATATCCATGAGCTTGGGGCAGTGCAAATATCCATGAGCTTGGGGCAGTGCAAATATCCATGAGCTGGGGCAGTATATCCATGAGCGTGGGGGGGGGGGGGCAAATATCCATGAGCTGGGGGCAATATCCATATATCTCGGGGGGATATATACATGTGAGCTGGGGGCATTTTTATGAGGTAGGTTCTTATTGGAAAGCAGTCACATGACATAAAATTAAGACCGAGTACGAGTATCGATACTTTTACGTGGTATCGGTGCATCCCTAATATATACATACACACATATACATAGATACACACAACAAAATAGTGTTTAAATAAAGGTCTTCATCACATGTATCTGACGCTGCCTCCTATAGGCTGTCATGAATAAAGACCTATTTAAACACTATTTTGTTGAAATTATCAGGACAAGTAGATTGGACTACAACTTAGTCCGTTGGACAAGTAGATTTTTTTTAAATTTCCACACCCCTGCTCCAGAACCGGGGGGAGGGGGGGTTGACGGCCCTGACTTAACCACTTGGCTGCTATGGACGCGCTCAGCGCGTCCAGCCAAGTGGTTCTCCTGTGCTGACAGCCCAGCACTCGGGAGCCCGGCGGGGACATTAGATGTCATTGCGGCGACGCGATGACATCTAATTCAGGTGCCCCCCCCCCCCCCCCGCATGTGCAGAGGAGGCGCCTGAAAGGGAGGGGGGGAGGCCCTTCCAAACGGTGGCTCTCATTAACCCCTGGGGAGCCGGATCACGAATCGGCGCTGAAAAGCGCCGGTTCGTGATCCTTTCCCAGAGCTGGCCGACATCTTGTATGTCGGCCAAGCCTCCGGGAACTCCTCCTGAGGACTGGCGTCATCGTGCATAGCACGATGACGCCAGTCCTGGAGTTAACCCCTAGCTGCCACCAATGGTGGAGATAGGGCGTTCCAATGAACGCCCTATCTCCCGATCCGTGGCAGCTAGGGGTTAAAGTTTGGTACTGTTGGATCGGCCAGAGCATGGCCGTTCCAACGATACCAAACACGACTGTGAAAAAAGTTTTTAAAAAATAAAAAAATATTTAAAAAAAGTTTTTTTTTTTTTGGTTTGTTAATGCAGCAATATTGTTCCCATTTCAATTATAATGTGAACAATAATGCTGCACTAACGATTTTTGTATGCGGTGCGTTTGTTAAAAATCGCGTCATTTCCCCCAAAAAAAAAATGTAACGAGACCCCATCTCTAATTTTTTTAACAAGCGCACCCCATACAAAATATAACCGCAATTGCTCGCATGTTAAAATGTGAAAAAAATACACTTTACACGTTGTAAATTATTGAAAATTCATATTTTATTGCATTTTTTGTTATAATATACAGACAGGTCATGACGTATACATATAATAATGACATATTATTAATCTGCCGAGTCTGACGGAAAGAACGATCTATAATATGTCTGGGTCATATACTAAAATAAGCCTTCAAAACACGTTTAAACATGATGAGCAAAACCGGTAAATATGACCTCAGCACAGAGGCGTGAAACGCCTCAGCAGCGAAAGGGTTAAAGGAACACTGTCAATTTTAATCCCTCCTTTTTCCAACTTTTTTTTTTTACGTAATTTGCATTATGTATGTAACTTTTATATGTACATACACAAATTGTATATGTTACAGAAGGTATGTGAGTTACTGCTCAGAGTGAAGCATTATGCTGCATGTGCAGCTCAAGCCCATGTCTGCTTTCTCCCCAAACCAATGCTGCTGTGAACTCAGACCTGTCAGCACAAAAGTGGAGTGAGTGGGGGGGGGGGAGAGACGCTACACCTCTGTATTAAGTTAAAGTGGTCCGGGTGCCATACACCAAATAGTGAATTCACTATTTTCGGTGAAAAGTAACCTCCACAGTATGGTGAAAATCAGCACTGAAAGAATCAACCGTTTTGTCTTGCTTTCCAGGCATATGTAGACATGAGGAAAATTGGCAGCGGTCGTGGAATGGTTTCTGCCTATCCCAGGCAACTGGAGTCTCTAATCCGCTTATCAGAAGCACACGCCAAAGTGCGTTTTTCCCAGAAAGTTGAAACCATTGATGTGGAAGAAGCAAAGCGACTTCATCGTGAAGCCTTAAAACAATCTGCCACAGACCCAAGGACTGGAATAGTGGATATCTCCATTCTCACAACAGGTAATTGCGGCAGATGTACAGTATTTGCATTTAGCACATTGACGATGACAGAACCAGAGCTATAGGTATAGCAGGGGATGCTCTGGATGCAATGCTCACTTTGTAGTACAGCATTCGCTCACATTTCTGCATGGCTTACAGAATGATTAGAAATATCAGGACGTAGGTTCACTATAAGTGGTTAGAGGTTTGGAGTGTTAGGTGTTGGTACCTTTTTTTTTTTCTTGAGAAAAGTGTAATTGTGTATTCACTTCTCTTTTGGACTCGTATAGTATGTTGGAGCATATGTATTTCTAACGGAGACATGCTTTTCCAGTGTAATTCCATATTGTTTCTTGTAAAATTTTGCATTCTTCTGTAAATGCTGTACGTTGTAAACATGCTCAATTTTCCCCCCCCTCCCTTTAATTTAGGAATGAGTGCAACTGCACGTAAGCGTAAAGAGGAGTTGGCTCAAGCGCTGAAGAAACTTATTCAAGCTAAAGGCAAAACTCCAGCATTCAAATATCAGCAGTTGTTTGAGGATCTACGGGGCCAGTCCGATGCGGTAAGAATAATTCTAGAAAAGTAAGAAATGGGGTCTAGCTGCCACCAGGTGAGATGGTAAAGAGTTCTCAAGCAGTAGAGTCTGGGTTAAGACCCTGTTGCTTCTCTCCAGGAGCACAATTAGGCACAAATCAAACTGAATCGAAAGCGTGCATACGCTCACATGAGGTCTGCTAGTGTGACACTACACATTTTAATTTACACGTGTAAATGCAGACATTTTTAGGTTCTCGGCCCCTTTATGTACTATGTGTTTATTCCCAAATCAATAATCAAATTGATTTGGGAATAGATTCATTCGGTTTGCTTAGATTTATCAATTCTCATTTGTTTAGTTCATTTTTGCCTTCCCCGTTGCTGTAACGGTTTACTAACCAGTCTTGTATCTCTTGCAGGCTGTTACAAAAGACATGTTTGATGAAGCATTACACGCACTTGCAGATGAAGACTATTTGACAGTGACTGGGAAAACTGTTCGGTTGCTGTAGCCTTTGAGCAAGTAGGCACTGCTTGATTTCTGTGGACACAAAATAAATGGAAGTGTGAAGTCAACACGTTGCAACGGTCTATTACGCATGTAATAGCAGGGTTTAGGTGGGAATGTATGTTCCATATGGCCCTTTTCTGAATTGACATGCAGTGTTAAATTTAAATGGCGCTTTGCAAGAGTTCTTCGTATGTAACTGTTTTAGGCTACCATGCAAAGTGATTGGAATTCTGTATCTGTAGGTCTTTACTTTGGATTGATGAGCAGATGGGTGGTTTCTACAGCTTTAGTCTGTGAACCCGTTTTTCTATATGATGGTAACAAGCATGTATGAAATGCAATAAATTGAAATATTTTTCAGCATTTTTTCATTTAAACAGTTTGTCTTGTGTATAAAGAAAATAATGAAAGTACACATTCTTTTTGGGGGAGGACATGCAAGTCTTTGGGTCACTTGATGGGGCAAGGAGAATCAATGTTTTAATCTGACCTTACTATTGGTCTTTGTTGAAGTAAACCAGTCACAAATATTGTGAATAATGTTCCCATCTAAGAGGGGTATCTGACTGTAACCACATTGTGACTCAAACTTCTACAGTAAGGCCAGTGTCAGGCGAACACCGTGATCATGTCCGTGTTGCCGCACAGTTTTAACGTCCGTTGTAGCATAGAATCCTGATCAATAGAGACCCACACACTAAGTACAACGCACGTGGCAAACAGACGCAAGTTAGGCAAGAACCTAAAACCGCTAGACGGACGAGCAGAGTGCTTCACGTAGCGTTCTGTGTGAGTGAGATGTCAGACGCACTGCATTTGTGACGTCCAGCACCTTGACGCACAAAATGGCTTTTCATATCCTTTTCACCCATTTTTCATATTTTATTTCCCATAGTTCCCTTTTTTTTTTTTTCTGTCAAGAAAAACGTACCGTGTGGTGTCTACAGTATCTTCCGTCAGTACGTCTGTCCGTTATGCACGCACGCAGAGCACGCTCAGACTGCGTTCATCTGACATTAGCCTTAGTCCTCTTCCATTTACAAAGCTTCTGCCACACAGTTACATCTGTGGCAACATTTGCTTCTTTATACCACTTAAGATCAATAATAAAGATTTAGAGATAAAGTGAAGTCATCGTACATTGTTTTGTAGCTCACTAGGGTAATGTGTTACTTTCAGTATTGTCAGCTTGTTGTGTGAGTTACTATTTTATTTTTATTTTTTTCTCTTTCTCCCATTTTGCTACACCACAGTAGTTTGTTGCAGGTTTCGATTAAAACATTTTAGATCGTGCACTTCTCCCTGATGTTATTCACAACCTCCACCAGACCTGCACAACTTGGCAGTAGGTAGGGGGGCCGACATAGAATAGGCTAAACTTCTTTAGGCTGCAGACAGGTTTTTAGCACTTCCCGTTCAAAGTAGAACAAAAAAGTATACTTGCCATTTACAGCCCAATTCATCCCTTCACATCATTTCATGTCCATTTCAAGTCCCCCCCCCCCCATTCAGATTCACTTCACACCCCACAGTCCTTCACCCCATTTCCCTAGCTTATGTCTCTGCAGTTACCAGAGAGAGAGCTGGGAGAAAGTGACTTACAGTATAAGGCTGGGTGCACACGGGACGTTTTAACGCACATTACGTGCGTTAAAGAAAACCAGCGTCGCACTCGACGCCCGCCCACCCCCCCCCCCTCTTCTATAGGAGGATAGCTGAGCTCTGTCGACGTGAATCCTAGCGCATCGACAGTGATGATGCGCTAGGATTCGCGTCGATGGGGCTCAGCTATCCTATAGAAGGGGGGGTGGGCGGGCGTCGAGTGCGACGCTGGTTTTCTTTAACGCATGTAATGTGCTTTAAAACGTCCTGTGTGCCCCCGGCCTTACATGGTCACTTCTGCCAAGCTCTTTACAACTCCCTCTCTCCCTCCAAGCAAAGTCCCACTCAGCAGCACTGACTGGCTTCTTTTGAGAAGGACCCCCTCAGGACATTCCGTGCAGTCGAAGCTGATTGGAAAGCCACCAGGACCTGCGTAGCTTAGGTTGCACGGGTGGTCCTGGTGGCTTTCCAGTTCTAAAGATGGCTCCCGCCATGCGTGTCAACCATCATTAGAACGCAGTTTCCTGTCGTCATGGTCGTCCCTCTGGTAATGCTGATGGTGAGTCTGGGCCTAGAAATTCTATGCAGGCTGTATGTTTTGCAGGTCTGTCCTACACCCATAAACTGGAAACCACCATACTTTTTTTATAAAAGAATTTGGAAAGTTTTTTTTTTTTTTTTTGAGACATAAAAGCCAATGAAAGGGGGTGGGGGTCACGCAGGACCATCAAGACACAGAGCCAAAATAAAAACAGACATATAAGGAGACGAGACAATATAAACAAAACAAAAAAATGTTCTCGGAACATGTCACAAAAAAAAGTAGGAAACACTTGGCAAAAAAAAAAAAACTATCCTCAGAACATCACAAAACAGCTGGAGGAAGGATGGGCAGGTATGGAAAAAACATTTGTGGGGGGCGGGGCGCTGGCAATCTGAATGGAATTGGAGGAAAATGGCAACCCATTTCAGCCAGAGAGCAGAGTGGGCATCCCTGCACGCCTCCCAGACCACTACTTTGCTAAAGAGGTTAAAGGTAAAGGTGATGGACTGGCCAAGCATGTCTCCAAACCTAAACCCTACTGAGCAGCTGTGGGGTATCCTCAAACACCCACCAGCGCTGTGATGTCGTCATGGAGGAGTGGAAGAGGACTCCAGTGACAACCTGTGAAGCTCTGGTGAACTCCATGCCTAAGAGGGTTAATGCAGTGCTGGAAAATAATGTGGCCACACAAAATATGGACACTTAGGTGTGTACTCACTTGTCGCAAGCGGTTTAGACATTAATGGCTGTGTGAGTTATTTTGAGGGGACAGCAAATTTACACTGTTATACAAGCTGTACACTCCCTAAACATTGTAGCAAAGTGTCATTTCTTCAGTGTTGTCACATGAAAAGTTATAATGCAAGGGGTGTACTCTCTTCTGTGTCATACTGTATATGTGATCATGTGTAGCCAGTGTCACCATCACTCAATGCATCAGTCAGCTATAGACTATATATTTACTAAGTGGGTTATTCAGAAAGTACTGAAATCTCGGTGCGCTTCAGCAAATTCAGTTCACCGACCCTGTAGTGAATTCAGTATTCACCGCAGGGTCCCCGAAGTGCACCGAACTGACCACCGGACACAGGTGGTTTGCTGAATGCTGCCGAAATGATCGCCGCACACTGATGAAAAAAGCCAATGATCTGGTGAACACCGCCAAACTGACCCCCATACGCTGACGAAAGAAGCCATTCAGCGCTGAACTGGTGGGGAGGGTGCCAAGGCCTTTGACACAGTAGACCATGGTATCTTGTTAGAAAAACCTAAAAACTGTGGCATTGGTGATCGCACGCTAACCTGGTTTCAATCATATGTATCCAACCGATCACAATATGTGTCAATTTCTGGCAGCTCCCCCTCCCAGACACTTGCGGTGTACCCCAAGGCTCAATACTAGGCCCCCTGCTATTCACAATATTCATAAATGATCTGCCGAACGTCTGCAAAGCCTCAACTGTACATATGTACGTAGACGACACCGTAATCTATACCAGCCAACCAAATCTCCCGCAGCTGGAGGCCGTGCTGCAAGAACAATTCACAGAGGCAGAAAAGTGGATTAAACACAACAAACTTTTTTTAAATACTGACAAAACTGTAACGATGCTCTTTGGAACAAAACCTAAACTACACAAATTGCAAAATCCCGATCTATGTGTTGGGACAAAATCAAATGGCACGCTGACCACAGTCACTTCTCTCAAATATCTAGGTATGTGGTTGGACCCTAATCTATCCTTTGGCCCCCACATCGAAAAACTCTCATCTAAACTTTACCCCAAACTAGGTGCCCTGTACAGAAACAAATCCTGCCTGAGCCCCGCGGTAAGAAAGCAGATTGTACAACAAATGCTTATGCCGGCTATTGATTACGGAGATGTAGTGTATGCAGCCACCCCGCAAACACACCTCCAGAAACTTACTACATTGTATAACTCATTATGCCGCTTTGCATTACAATGTAACTACATGACACACCATTGTGACATGTTAAAAGAGCTAAACTGGCTATCGTTGGAGTCTAAACGCACCCTTCACCTTTCCAGCCTGGTGTTTAAGAGCATTTCTGGGAAGCTGCCACCCTACCTGAACAGACTGCTTCCCCTAGCAGTTCGCTCATCCTATAACCTCCGATCCAGGACCAGCACCTTACTTGCAATACCACAATACAAAAAGACAGTGGCTCGGTCCTCATTTTCCTACAGAGCACCACAATTATGGAATAACCTCCCAGACACCATCAAATCTTCCCCCAGACTTAAGTCACTCGAGCTCCTTACTAACATACCTCAATACAGAATGCGCCTGTAAACATGTGACATAACGACTATTTCCTACATATTTATTTTCTGTTAATCTGTATATTTCAGGGTTATCCAAAGAGATTCGAATTGCTTGAGAAAGGTAACCGAACGCTGAAAATCAGCGTTCGGTTACCTTTCCTGGCCATTCGGCTATCCAGAGAGCAGGCAATTCTCCAAATCCTGGCGAATTGCCTGCACATACGGTGCCTGTTCGGTCCCTGTTCGAGGGCAGTGAAATCCCCATCAAAAAGCACTGCTTCGGCTATTCAGAGAACACAAACCAGCAGTGAAAGGTTCCCCTAATGTCCTGCCATTCGGTGGTTTAATTCGGCAAATTTATTCAGGAGAATCCCATAGACTTCAATGTTAAAAATATTCCCGTTTTAATTCAATATCTAATAAACCGTTCATTATAAAATTCTGCAGCAAAAAGTCTCTTTATTTATAGATTTTTTAGGATACTTTAAGCATTTTTCTGAATTTTTTAAAAAAAAATTAAAAGTCCGATTTTTTTTTTTTTTTTTTTTCAGTTTGCTTATTTTTTTTGTAACAGCCCTCTTTATTATCATTCCCTGGACCTCCTGTGAAAATTTCAGACATTTTCGCTCAGTAGTTTCTTTGCAAACAGCAGTTTCATTTTCCCAGATTCATACAAATGGTTTTTCTAATTTATTCACTGCCTCCTCTACGTCACAGCTGCTTCGGCTCTGTGTGATTCGGCTCCTGTTCGGCTCCTCTTCGAAGGTTAATCCAGATGTTTTTGCTTGTTTTCAGCGTGCATTCGGTTAGTTTTCGGTGAGTTTACGGCAGCTTTTCCCTGCAATTCGGGGACCCTGTGCTGTTTGCTGAATACACCGCAGGGTCACCGAAATGCAATCGGCAAAAGGAACCGAATTGAAGAGAACGAAAAGTCACCGAACGTGCGGTGACTTTTCGAATCTCTTTGGATAACCCTGTTTGTGTTGTTTTTTAATATCTTGCATTGTATTACTTTGTATTTCTGTAACTGTAACACTTCAATGTTCTTGAACCCAGGACATACTTGAAAACGAGAGAAATCTCAATGTATCCTTCCTGGTAAAATCCTTTATAAATAACTCTTTAAAAGGTGTTTAAAACAATAAAAATACATTGAAATAGTAAAAAAGGTCCTATAAAAAAAAAACACTATTCTAGAAAAAAAGCCATTAAAAAAATGTGAATCAAAAATTTTGCTTAAAAAAAATCCAGGAAAATGCCTAAACAAATATTCAGTTTCAGCAAAAAGCCTTAACGATTGAATAAAAATGTAATATTTTATATTGAATCCTATGGAATTTGCCTGGTTAGGCTCGTGTCAGACGAGCGCAGTGTGAACGTCCGTTTTTGCGCACATAATAACGTCCGTCGCAGTATAGAATAATCGCCAATGGAGCCCCCCCCACGAAGTCCGTCCGTACTGAACTGCGGGCGCACAACGCACGCGGCAAACGGACGCAAGTTAGGCAAGAACGGAAAACCGCTAGAACAGATGTGCGGAGTGCGCTGCATCTGCCATGTCCGCATAGCTTTTTGTGTGAGTGATGAACGAGGTCAGACGGACTGCATTTATACGTCCAGCATTTTTGACAGACAAAATGTTTTTCATATTTAATTTATTTTCCCTGCTACATCCGTCAAAAATAACGTCAGTTTAAAAAACGGACTGTGTGGCCACTACTGTGTCTTCCATCAGAAAGTGCGTCCGTACTGCACAGGCGCACAGTCCGTACGAAAATGCGCTCGTCTGACACCAGCCTTAAACTAGCTGTCAAACTGAAACACCGAAAATCTGGGCTTTCGGTGCAGTTCGGCATTCTCTGAATAGATTAACCATTACTTCTCTAAAGGACAATTTCACTGCCGCTGAATTGCTACGATCTGGGGCGAACTGCACCAAATTTTGCTGTCATTTCGCCAGCATTTGGCAAATTGACAGCATTGTGAATAGCCCAATGTAACAGGAACGCATCGGGTTCCGTCCAAAACTCCAGATCCAGTCCATAATTTGTCCCGTTTCTGTCCCAGAACCATGCCAGAAGACCCACAGTCACCTTTCGGACTACCCAACTAGTAGCCCTGACATTGCAGAGAGACTCCCCAGTGAAGCAAAGTTTCCGCACACACCAGCTGTGAGACTTGATTGTTAGAAATAATAATAATAAAACAAGCAGAAATGGAAACCCTAACTCTGAAAGTAACCCTGATAATAAAACATGAAAACACGGTTACGCTATACCTAAAAGTAACCCTAACCTTAATAATAAAACAAATGGTAACCCTAATAATAATACAAGCAGAAATGCTAACCCTAACCCTAGTCACAAGTTACAGATACTTATATAGCACCAACAGAATCGGTAGCACTTTACAATGGGGCAGTACAGACATGAGACATAATAAAAACATAAGGAACAGACAGTGGTGCCCTTAGGATAATTGCACTACTGATACAGCACTTTATACAAGTGCTCAGCCAGACATCCCGTGAACTTACAAAACAAGTAGAAACAGTAACTCTACTAATAAAACTAGCAGAAATGTAACCCTAACCCAAAAAGTAACCCTAAAAATATGCAGAAGTGGTTACCCTAACCCTAAAAATAAAACAAGCAGAAATGGTAGCCCTAACACATGGCTGTCAATCTCTGGCCCTCCAGATGTTTCTGAACTACAACTCCCATGATTCCCTGGACATCTATTATTGACGTTATTCTGGGAATTGTAGACATCAACATCTGGAGGACCATGTGTTTGACAGCTGTGCCCTAACCCTAAAAGTAATCCTAACCCAATAATAAAAAACTGAAATGGTAACCCTAAAACCTAATCCTATAAGTGACCATAATCATAACACATGTAGAAACACTAACCTTAACCCTCAAAGTAAAGTAACCAAAGTCCTAGTTAACCCTAAAGCTGCCTTAACCCTAAAACAAACATTGTTATAGGCATGAGGGTAGACTGTGGGAACAAGGAAAAATGGAGCAAGTTTAAAAGGAAAAGAGGTTGATTAAAGTAAAAGGGAGTAAAGGTAAAAAAAATAAAAAAGGTAAAGGAGCTAATACAGGAGGATATAAAATGTGTGTGGGCGAACAAAGGGGAAATAAAACTCTAAGGCTGGGGTCAGACTAACGCAGTGCGAACGCGCGTGCAACCGCACTTTATCACGGCCGTAGTAACAGCAAATGACGGGCAATGTACGAAGTACGGCCGAACGAAAGTGTCGGGCGCAACTCAAGCGCCAAACAAACTGATTTTTTTTGAGAACGTGATACCGCTAGTACTGACGTACAGAGTGCGCTGCGTCCGCTAGCGGCGTGTTTGCGTGATTAGGAGACGTCAGACGCTGCTAATGTCCGGCCAACATAACGCCCAGACGCAAAAAGGGTTTTATTGATGATCCGTACAAAATCACGGACGAAAATGCGCATCGTATGACCGCTATCGCGTATTCCGTGAAAAAATACGTCCATTCGTTCAAACACTTTTTCACGGACAACGCGAAAAATGCGTTAGTCTGACCCTAGCCTTAGGAAATATAAAGACTGCAAACTCCCCCTGCAGATCCCAATTAAAATGTGCCGCAGCCACTTCTTGTGGAGGTAATAATGTTTAATGATTCACAGATTAGAATAAGCAAATCATAAAAATGTTAATCTCTTTATACAATAACTGTGTAAACACAATATTATTCTATAATATTACAATACTATCATAGAGCAATAACATGACGTGTATGCTGACAGGCGGACGACTTAAATGGAATTCCTTTTAGCAACATAACTTCTGTAGTTTATCATGTAAAATCGAGTGAGTTTATTTGTAGGTGACAAGTTATTTATATGAAGTAAAAAGATGTTTCGTGGTACCTCTCACATGCTAAGCGAGCGCTCTACCATTTGAGCTAATTCCCCATTATGCTCTGTGTGTGCTGGAAAACCATAGAACTGTTGTGTAAACCCCCACCTCTTTCCAATGTATTAATGGATCTATAACTTAAATGGTTTATATAGCATGTTATTTGCTTTAACCCTGATAATGTCCATGGACTTGCCCACTACCCCCCCTCCACCCCATATGCTTTGGCAATGCTAAAATGTATTTGGTCCTGCCAATAAAGCTTATTTTGATTTTGATTTTTGGATGGCTGAGTTCTCTGCCACATAGTAGCACTTTATATGTCACACGAGGTTGAGTGACGTAGGCAAAGTGATAGTTATGATACCCAGGTATGGGCTTTACAGGAGCAGCCAATGAAACACTAATAGGCTCAGTATACTGCATGCCATCGCTCTGTTCCACAATGTCTTTTCCCTGCCTGTGCATTGGCCATAATATGCTGTTCTAATACGGTGATGCCAGGCAGCCAGCTCTGCAGAAACAATAAAAGTAATCACCAGCGAATATACAACCTCACAGCAGATCCAACCGGCCATTGTAAAGAAAAAAAAAAACTTGGAGAATGCGGGCATCGATCCCGCTACCTCTCACATGCTAAGCGAGCGCTCTACCATTTGAGCTAATTCCCCAGCACACAGCACACTGACACCTACTGTGCAAACAAGGAAAGCGCCTGTGCAGCCACGTGATCATCACTCCTTCCAGTGATACACGATGATACACTATGGACTGAGAATATTATCTAATAGCAGGGGACTATATCTAATTACCAGGGTGCCGGTTAATAATATTTTTCATTATTAGCAGAGGATATGTAATTATTAATAGGTGAGATATACTTATAATTATTTATTAACAAGGTGGATGTTTTATGATTAGAAAGAAGGATATTTCTATTACTAGCAGGATGAATGGTTTTCATTATTGGCAAGATATTTTTTATTATTAGCAGGCTGGGGTTTTATTACTAGCAGGGTGGATATTTTTCATCATTAGCAGGATGTGTATTTTTTCATTATTAGCAGGGTGGGTATTATTATTACCTCGGTTGGGTATTTTTAGTAGTAGTAAGGCAGATATTGTTGTTATTGGCAGGCTTGATTTCTATTATTACTACTGTGGATATTTTTTATTCTTAGTAGTATGAATATTTTTCATTATTATCAGAATGGGTATTTATTATTATTAGCAGTGTGGGCATTTTTCATAATTAGCAGGCTGGATATTTTTATTATTAGCCAGGTGGGTATTTTTTTAGTATTAGCAGGGTAAATATGTTTTAATATAAGCAAGGTGGGTATTTTTATTATAAGCAGGGAGAATATTTTTTTATTATTAGTAGGATTGATATTTTTCATCATTAGCAGAGGAGGTATTTTTCTGATTAGCAGGGTAATATTTTCAATATTGGCAGTGTGGATATTTTTATTATTAGCAGGGTGGGGTTTTTATTATTAGACTAGGTATTTTAATTATTAGCAGAGTGATTATTTTCTATTATTAGCTGGGTGTGTATTTTTAATTACCCAGGTGGATATTTTTTTTATTATTAGCAGGGTGGGTTATTTCAATTACCCAGGCGGGTATTTTTTTTTTTTATTAGGGGGGTGGATATTATTAATTATTACCCGGGTAGATATTTTTTATTATTAGGGGGGTGGATATTATTAATTATTACCCGGGTAGATATTTTTTATTATTAGGGGGGGGTGTATTTTTAATTATTACCTGGGTGGATATTTTTTTTATTATTAGCTGGGTGTGTGTTTTTCATTATTACCCGGGTGGATTATTTCCTGTAATGACGAAGACAGATCTGCTTCTCAGTAGAAGATGCACATTATTAATACGTAATTGTGTTGTAATTAAAAATCGTAAAGTGCAAGTGAAAAAAAAAAAAAAAGCATCCGTTGCTGGAGAATGCGGGCATCGATCCCGCTACCTCTCGCATGCTAAGCGAGCGCTCTACCATTTGAGCTAATTCCCCGGTACTACACAACTTTACTGCTAGCACTGACTAGATCGCACCTCGCGCAATTTGGAATGATTCTTCTCCCGGAAGTGACGTATACAGGGCGTGAGGTCGGACGTCGCAGTGCCTTCCGACGTGCTGACGTCAGTAGGAACGTGCGGGCTCCGGTCCTGGGTGGCGGAGAAGATGGCGGTGTGCGCAGGTCTGTGTGCGGGGCCTGGCGGGTGTGAAGCGCCGCTGTGCATTAGGGGGAAAAGTAATTGCGGGCAGACAGGCCTCTCCACTGCCTCAGTGGCAGGAGAAGACATCCGCCTCGTGCCTCCCTCAGGCCCTGGCAGCCGCTTCCCCTGTCAGTCCGTGCTCCTCTGTGTTTGTGCGGGCCCCGGCCTATCTGTAGGCCTTGGGCCCGTGTCTACCTCCTCGGGGTGGTCTCTACCTCCTCGGGGTCGCACTGTGCGTCCTCCCAGGCCATGGCTGCCATTCATTCTCAGCGACAGGCCCCAGCACGCTGCTCCCTCTCCCCACCGGCCACAGATTATGCTGTGAGACCCCTCCTCCCCCACGGCCTCTCTCTGCCCGGCCTGGCTGCTTCCTCCCTGCCTACCCGGGGGCTGCTGCTTCCTCCCTGCCTACCCGGGGGCTGCTGCTTCCTCCCTGCCTACCCGGGGGCTGCTGCTTCCTCCCTGCCTACCCGGGGGCTGCTGCTTGCTCCCTGCCTACCCGGGGGCTGCTGCTTCCTCCTGCCTACCCGGGGGCTGCTGCTTCCTCCCTGCCTACCCGGGGGCTGCTGCTTCCTCCCTGCCTACCGGGGGCTGCTGCTTCCTCCCTGCCTACCCGAGGGCTGCTGCTTCCTCCCTGCCTACCCGAGGGCTGCTGCTTCCTCCCTGCCTACCCGGGGGCTGCTGCTTCCTCCCTGCCTACCGGGGGCTGCTGCTTCCTCCCTGCCTACCCGGGGGCTGCTGCTTCCTCCCTGCCTACCCGGGGGCTGCTGCTTCCTCCCTGCCTACCCGGGGGCTGCTGCTTCCTCCCTGCCTACCCGGGGGCTGCTGCTTCCTCCCTGCCTACCCGGGGGCTGCTGCTTCGCCCACTTTCACTTCCTGCTCGTGATGTGACAGACATGATAGGGGGGGGGGGGTTATACAAAGCAGGCGGACACCCATTGCTCAGACACCCCGGTGCCATCCGTATGACCCAGACATAAAAGCCTCGTGGATTTGCCAGGAGCCGCCTCCACATTAGTGTGACCCCGGGTTCTGTGCCCTGCACCTCCTCTGTCTCATTACTCACTGGGATCCTGCAAAACTAACTGGTATTTTTGTCCCCAGGCTCCCCCAGCCGCCTCTCACACTTTAACCCTGGCCCCTCAAACTCCAGACCCCACCCCAATGTTTCTGAACTACAACTCCTTTGACTCTCAGGCCATCGACCCAATTCATAGAATTCTGGGAATTGTAGGCCAACAACATCAGAGGGGTCGGAGTATGAGATCCTAGTTGCAGGTTATTTGCTGCGGAAGCCCTTTTCATGGCATCTCCTCATATCTCTGGGCATTGGTTCTGTAGCTCTAGGTCTGTATTGGAGGGAGGCGTGCGCAGAGCGAGAGGGACAAAATGAGTGCAATACCATAAATAGGTTTGCAGATTTTTCAGTTTGCTCTGATCCCCATGAGATTTTATCACATTGGTGGTATCTGTAGGTTTGTCAATCAACAACTTAAAAGTGCTGCCCTCAAGCTGTCATAAGTGTCACGCCTCGCACGAGATCGTTTCACGGGGAATTCTACTCCTGTCACTCCTGGTGGCATGTCCTCTGTGCGCGTGACAGCTGTGAGCTGTAGAGACTTCTGTCTCCCAGGCATCAGTGAACGGTGACCCTGTCTGGTCAAACATCCACCAAGGAGGAACAGTTCGGCGCTGGACCTGGGTAAATAGTGGCTTGCAACATCAAGGGACCAGATATCCCATTGATCTTTAAATCCAAATGCAATATCCAACCCTGTTGGGATATCACAGTGGAACGGTGCTATCTCTAAAACTCTCCTTTCACTAATAACAAGCAGCATACCGATTCTAACCAATGAGGTGCAGTGTTCTATGATACCGTACAGCAAAACATGTTGGTGCTTTATAAATTTTCCAAAATAAACAACTATTGAAGCTTCGGCTCTACTCAAGATAATGCTGGGGAACCAAACAAAAGCTTGTGTCTGCCGCTAACACCTATGAGTGAGACAGATACACTCCCAAACGACAAATACGCAAAGAAAGTGCAATGCTGACAGGAGGGTACTTTCCTTGTTAGCAGTGATTCACACACACCTATATATAACAAGAAGGCAGCGCTCAAGCTTCACTAAGCACACAGGGCGAGTGATTCTCAAGACAAAAAATACAACAAACCAGAAAACGAGCATTTCAGTTAACACATTCAAAGACTTTGACAGTAGCTTATACATTTAAACATTTTACCGGATTTTAGGCCGGGGTCGGGCCGGGAGCATTTTGCAGAGCAGAAGGAACGTCCGTGAGAGTGAATGTTCCTTCCACTCTGATGCCTGTCTGCGCTCAGCGCTGCAAGGCTCAATCCTCCTATAGAGGATCACGCTTTGCAGCCCCGTTGAACACGCGGTGTAGTGTTTCGACAGGGGAGACTTTCAACACTGCTGTAGCGCGGGGTCGGCCCCGGCGAAACGTCACAAAGCTGCGTCGGAAGGCACGTCAGTACGGACGCATATATTGCGCTTGTCTGACACTGGCCTGAACCCTTTATAGATTTTAACCTCTTAACCCTTTCAGGATTTCAACCATTTTTAACCCATTCAAGATTTTTTTTTTTACAAGGGTATTAACCCTAAACTCCTGACAGGCTTAAGCAATTTATGGCCATATATTGTGAACTAAATTCCCATAGTTTTTTAACAAAGATTAGGGTTAAAAATCTTGAATGGGTTAAAAATTGTTAATCCTGAAAGGGATAAGAGTTGTTAGAATCGCTAAAGGGTCGCTTTCCAAATTGGCTATTTTGACCTAGAATTCTCCAGTCATTCTGCTTTTAACCGCTCTCTGAATAACCCTGTTAGTGTTGCCTTTAAATTGTCCAAAACTAATTGCTCAGTATTCTATACACCATTAAGCTATAACACACTCATTCATTTCTAGCACTTCCCTTCAGTGGAAATTGCTCTGCAGCGTATTGGTCCACTTTCCAGGATGGGCCTCCTATCTCCCACAGTGTCTCAGACTTGCAAAATTGGTCAGCAAGAAAAGCAGGGATAATGTTATATAGTGCATATGGTACTGTGGTCACACTAGTGTAACAAAACAAAAAAAACGTGATCTGGAGCCAAATAGGCCAGTGTCACCCCCAGTTCTTGGCGGGTGGTGAACGCCTTGGGGTCACCCTACCATTCAAACAATCGCTGAGAATCTGGTCTAGATAAACCATATAAACTCTAGTTTATTCATAAAATACAAGATTTTTTTTGTGACATACGAAAGACTTAACTTGGACGAGTTCCTCTCCCAATATATATATATATCACAAATCACTGCCAAGAAGGAAGGCACCCTTACGCAAGCGCTGCACATTCTTTGTATACAGCTTTATAAATATTATTCCTTTATTTGTATTGTACCAATGTATTCTGCAGTGCAGTACAGGGGTTTCAAGTTAGTGTACTATATAGTCATACAGAAATGAGGTAGAAAGAGCCCTGCACTCTATAGATCATACAATGGTCCAGTGATGGAACAATTCCACCACAGCAGTATAGTTTTTTAATCGCATATATTCAAAAACCACAAGTTCAGGTACACTTGATGCAGAAGACAAAAAGTGAGGCACTAAATATCTCCTTGTTGAGCTATATGTATACAGAGTACATATATACATATCTCAAGCTATAGGAAAGCCAGCACTCCAGGCTTTTTCAAAAAATTCCAATTCTATTTCTCCATAAGAGTCAACGTTTCGGCTCCAGACACAAAGTTTTCCTCAGGACACCCCCCTGTTATGTTAAGTGGCGTCACTGAGTTAACTTATTTGGGAGATGGTGCCTGTAACTTAAATAGGCTTAAAGGGACACTCCAGCCACCACCACCAGTTATTGTATTTTAAAAGGTCTACCTCTCCACCCCCGATCTCTCTCAGGTTAGTGATTGTCTTGGATCTCTGGATGGCTGCTCACTACCTGAAGCTTAACATGTCCAAGACCGAGCTCCTTCGAATTCCCCCCTCTAACTCTACTCCAATTTCTGACTTCTCTTTAATTGTTGACGGTGTCACTATCCTTCCTTCTGCCCAAGTCTGCTGCCTCAAAGTGACTCTCGACTCCAGTCTTTCAGCCCCTACATCCAATCACTCTCCTCATCTTGCCGCAATCACCTCCGCAATATCTCCAAAATTCATCCATTTCTGACTAACAACACCACCAAGCAGCTTATCCACTCGCTTGTTATCTCCCGCTTGGACTACTGCAAAAACTTCCTGACTGGCCTTCCTATCTCCCGCCTCTCCCCCTGCAGTCCATCCTAGACACATCAGCGCGGCTTATCCATCTCCCCCGTTGCTCTGTCTCTGCCGCTCCTCTCTGTGAATTCCTGTACTGGCTCCCCATCCACAGCAGAATCAAACTACTCACCCTGACCTACAAAACCCTCCCTAACACTACCGCTCCTCACTAATCAACAAATACACCCCAGCCCATCCACTAAGATCCAACAATGACCTGCGCCTGGCATCCTCCATCATTACCTCTTCACATGCCAGAATGCAGGATGTTTCTCATGTGGTGCTGACCCTATGGAATGCGCTCCCTTGCAGTATCAGACTGTCCCCAAATCTGGCTTTGTTTAAACGCTCCCTAAAGACCCTTCTGTTTAGGGAAGCCGACCACCTGACTACGTAACAAGACATCCGACCCAATAACGGTCCTGACCTCTTCCTGCATTAACTCATCACTGCAGCCCCCCCCCCCTCCTGTTTCTATCCCCTCACCCATCTAGATTGTAAATTCCCACAGGAATAGGGCCCTCATGTCCTCCTGTATCTGCTGACGGCAATACTGACCTGCCTCCTGTATGTATTGTAGAATTGTCCTGTCTTTACCCATTGCACCTTGTACAGCGCTGCAAAATGTGTTGGCGCTTAATAAATTATAATAATTGTAAGCTTGAGTCCTATTCCCTTTCTGCCATGTCGCCTGCACTTGCTTGCTGAGATAACCTTGCAAAGCAGGGTTTTTTCCTCTGCCTGGAAGGCTTGTAAACCTCTTGCACTATACAGTTTCCATGGTGAACATGCCCATCTAATACCTCTCAATGTGTGTGCCCGTAGAGGCAATGGATTGGCTGCATGCTTGAGGGAACATTAATTCTGCATTCCTGTCAAGAGATTAGTATTGTAGTTTCGGCAGCGTAGGGACAGCTGGGAGCAGGAAAGTTGGCTTGCAGGCGGTTTCCCTGCTCTCTAGCCACTAGGTTTTGTTACTAGTACAGAGGGCTGGGCACAGGGGATTGCTCAGACCAGCAGGATAGAGCAAAAGTTAAGTTAGAGGTAGAAATAACGCAAGTGATACTGAAGTGTCAGATCAGATCAGTAAGGCTAGGGTCAGACGAACGCATTTTTCACGTGCGTTTAGCCGCACGAAATCACGGCCGTGCTAGCAGCAAATGACGTCCAATGCCGGGGAACATACGACGAACGACCGCACGAATGTTCGTCCGTGCAACGCAAGTGGCCAACGAACGCATTTTTTCGAGAACGTCAAACCGCTACTGCTGACGTACAGAGTGTGCTGCGGCCGCATAGCGGCGTGTTTGCGTGATTGGGAGACGTCAGACGCTGCACACGTCCGGCTAACATAACGTCCAGACGCAAAAGGGTTTTATTGATGATCCGTACAAAATCACGGACGAAAATGCGCATCGTATGACCGCTATCGCGTATTCCGTGAAAAAATACGTCCATCCGTTCGAACGCACTTTTTCACGATGTGAAAAAATGCGTTCGTCTGACCGTAGCCTTAGATCAATATATCTGTCATGTGGAGCTATCATTGCCAAGCGCCTCTCGAGTTCTCTTTTACTGTGGTATCTGTACATGGCAGTAGTCAATATCCAAGCAACTACATATAATTAGTTTAGTGTTTTTTTTTTGACGGTTTCAATCTCACTAATGTATTGATTTACTTGTTGCACAGCGGCACCTTTTCACACACTGCCCACCAGCATATATATATATATATATATATATATATCTCTATATATCTGACACTTGGGAGAAGCGGTTAAGCCTACTAATTACACATATGCAAACAGAATGGGGACATTAAAAAAAAATAAAAAAAAAATCTGGCAACAGACTACAGCGGTTACCCAATCTATTTGTCCCGAGACAAAATTATATTTCTGAAAGTGAGCATCTTGTTCTCTGTATCTTTACCATATATGTGCACTTGTCATTTGGGTTGAGCAGATCACCTTTCTGTACCTGACTGGTCCGCAGGAGACCCCCTAACAAAACATGACAGCTGACACGTTTGTATAGTTAAACTGTAAATATGTGACCTGTAATTTTCCATTACCAGAGCTTCTGTGACCAGGTTAAGCACAAGCTTGGTGTCCTGCTTCAGGGTTATTGGACTGGCCGTGGTTTCCAGGACACTTGTAACTTAAATTTTCTTAGGGGTCTCACAAGACTGTACTTTCCAGCAGGATTTATAATTCATGGACTACAGGAAGGAAAGAAATTCAGTAGTTGAGGTGATATTATTTAACCTCCATGGCGGTCTAAATTTTTTTTTTTAAAGAGAAACGTGTTTTTGTACATAGTTAGCCTGTAATAATTAGGAATCACGCACTGAAATCCGTGCAATCAAGAGTCCTTACTGGTAAAATCCTTTATAAATAAATAGTAAATACACTGAGTCCGATAAAGTTTGAAACACGACACAATAATTTATTATCCCAAAAATAATTAAATAATTATCCAAAATAATGCAAATAAATGATATTCAATAAAATACAACAAAAACACTGAAATCTGTCTGCAAACAAGGGTGAGACAATGTATGGTCTATTTCTCATCCTGTAGTGCCACCTAGTGGCCGTTCATAAACATTACACTGTATAATCCAAATGTAAACTGTAAATAAGATTTCTTTTATGAAAAAACAATAAGGTGGAAAAAATGGCGCAGATAATGTGTAGATGGTCGGTCTTGGGTAGCAGCAAGGGCACAAACGCACACTCCCAAGTGCGAATAGTCAATGGATAAAATAATGGGTAGAGTCCTCGCGCTTACGCCAAGTGTCCAGTGAGTAATACTTCAAGATAATCTAGAAAACATAATAGGAGACATACATTGCGCAGTACATCCTTATGACACCTGGTTTCCAGAGAGAAAGTATTCAACTCACTTTTTTCTGAGCCCCATAAAGTCGGCTCTGGACTATATAGGCATAAATCTGTGGATATGATCTCACCAGCCCGTCCTACCAGCAACCATCCGTGGTGATAACCTGGTCCATAGATGAAATATTGGATCCCCGGGATATGTCACTGACGAAAAGTCAGCAGGATAAAATGAAGTATAATTTATTGCAGCACTAACGCGTTTCGACCTAATTGGTCTTTATCAAAGTGCAAAAAAATATACACAATACAATGCAGTGTACAACGTTCATTTATACAAAAAAGATGAGGGAAATAGGCGGTGTCAAGCCACAACCTCATTAACTTAATTGGTACTAACACACCCTACTTCCAATCATTTAGAGGTGCAGCACCAGCAAACATTCAATATACAAACGGGCGCATAATGATTACGTCCATCTACCTCGACCCCGCCCCTCTGAGCCATCGATCGCCATTTTGGAAGAGGGAAAATGGTGTCCACAATATAGCTTTCCCTTGCAACATTGATGGGCATTTAAAACAAACTTATTTCCGGACGTTTTGGGGTCCCGAACCAGCGGGCTCCCACTGTCCATGAGGTGATATCTTTCCCAGGTGCTCGTGGGCATAGCAGCGGCAGACATCCGGCATGTAGACAGGCGCATGGTGATTACATCACCATGTTCCAACTTCCGCTAGTCTGAACCGTCGAGCGCCATTTTTGAAGAGGGAAAGTGTTGTTGAAAGTACATCCTACCCTCACAATATCGCAGCTTATTAATTTCGACGGACGTTTAGCAATCTTGCTTGCGGCCGTTTTGAGTGCCAAGTCAGCAGGTCCCTACCGTCCGACAGACGCACGGGGACCATATCGACACGCATGCTCCCACATGAACTTCACTCTTCCGGACGAGGGGGTGATATTGAAAAGAATTTAAACCGTTTAGAAGCCAAATGGATATTTGATATAGGATGTCTAACACCTGAGGGCTTGAATATAGATATGGAAATTAATGCTCTATTATAATTCAATTACCATTATGCTTTTTATATGACTCACATTTTATATTTCATATTTTATTATCCACTCTACATGACACTACTATATGTTATGTGGAATAGTATATGCACTATTCCCCAACTCGATCAGTGACGTGACATATGTATGCTATATGCTTATTGCGCGCTATATGTTGATCGACTGGCGAATTGTGACATTGCGGCATATATGCTGTAATTTTGTGGTTTTTTTTTATTATTTATTTATTTTTTTAATTTTTTTTTTTTATTTTTAATATATTTTTCTTTTTTGATATATCGTCCGGAAGAGTGAAGTTCATGTGGGAGCATGCGTGTTGATATGGTCCCCGTGCGTCTGTCGGACGGTAGGGACCTGCTGACTTGGCACTCAAAACGGCCGCAAGCAAGATTGCTAAACGTCCGTCGAAATTAATAAACTGCGATATTGTGAGGGTAGGATGTACTTTCAACAACACTTTCCCTCTTCAAAAATGGCGCTCGACGGTTCAGACTGGCGGAAGTTGGAACATGGTGATGTAATCACCATGCTCCTGTCTACATGCCGGATGTCTGCCGCTGCTATGCCCACGAGCACCTGGGAAAGATATCACCTCATGGACAGTGGGAGCCCGCTAGTTCGGGACCCCAAAACGTCCGGAAATAAGTTTGTTTTAAATGCCCATCAATGTTGCAAGGGAAAGCTATATTGTGGACACCATTTTCCCTCTTCCAAAATGGCGATCGATGGCTCAGAGGGGCGGGGTCGAGGTAGATGGACGTAATCATTATGCGCCCGTTTGTATATTGAATGTTTGCTGGTGCTGCACCTCTAAATGATTGGAAGTAGGGTGTGTTAGTACCAATTAAGTTAATGAGGTTGTGGCTTGACACCGCCTATTTCCCTCATCTTTTTTGTATAAATGAACGTTGTACACTGCATTGTATTGTGTATATTTTTTTGCACTTTGATAAAGACCAATTAGGTCGAAACGCGTTAGTGCTGCAATAAATTATACTTCATTTTATCCTGCTGACTTTTCGTCTGTGACATATCCCGGGGATCCAATATTTCATCTATGGACCAGGTTATCACCACGGATGGTTGCTGGTAGGACGGGCTGGTGAGATCATATCCACAGATTTATGCCTATATAGTCCAGAGCCGACTTTATGGGGCTCAGAAAAAAGTGAGTTGAATACTTTCTCTCTGGAAACCAGGTGTCATAAGGATGTACTGCGCAATGTATGTCTCCTATTATGTTTTCTAGATTATCTTGAAGTATTACTCACTGGACACTTGGCGTAAGCGCGAGGACTCTACCCAAGATTTCTTTTATGCTGATCCCGCCCCCCCCCCCCCCCCCCCTGCATCGTGTGACTCGCAGGGAGCCTTCCAGGAAGCAGCTCGCCGCGATCACACTGCGGGGGACAGCGAGGGAGCCAGGAGGAGGTGAGTAAACATCCAGCCCGAGTGTGGCTCGGGGTTACCGTTCGCGGTAGCGAAATTTAACCCCGAGTCACACTCGGGAATACCGCCAGGGAGGTTAATTCCTGCAGCATATCAATTCTACATACTGCAGGGGAACATTTTCCTGTGTGTATACTTGTATGTATATTTAAATGTATTGGCACTCCTAAATAAGGGTTTTATTGCTTTTGCAGTTTTGCACATTTCTGTTTGTCAATGGGGTTAAACAGGGAAATAAAAACTTGGCTGTCCAGCACCTTGCACTAGATGTTCCTGGTGTTGGACGATGTGCGTTCTGCATCTCTGCAAATCAATACAAATACACATTTGGGATGTTCCCACAAACAAGTAAAGTGAAAAAAAATACCCCGTGTCAGTATTTGCATTTTCCTGTAACATGACTTTAGTGGCTCCTAAGGTCGGGGTCAGACAAGCGTTTTGCAGAGCGGGAGTAACGTCCGTGAGAGTGTACGTTCCTTCCACTCTGACGCCCGTCTGGCCATCTTGCTGAGCGCAGTTAGTGCGCTCAACGCTGCATTGCTCGATCCTCCTATGGAGAATTGCACTTCGCAGCACCTCGATGGGGAGGCTTTCAGAACGTCCCCAGCATGCCTGTTGTAGTGCGTGCAATTCGTGCGGCCAGCCCTGTTGAAGCATTGCGACGGACGCCGGTAGGCACGTCTGTACGGGCGCACATAGTACGCTCGTCTGACCCTGGCCTTATGGTATGGAAGAAATGAAGGAGATGTATTTTTGTGGGTATGTGTTGTTGTTTTGTTACTATTTATCAATTTTAATCCGGTAATGATTCTTAAATTACCTTGGGAATTTTTTATATAAATATAACTGGTGATCTCCAGTTGAAACAGGTTTATCAGGAAACTCTTGTTAATCTTAATAATGTCCAAGTAACTTCGACTTGTAGAAAGAGGAAAGTCATGACTAGTTTAAAATGCCTTGCACAGTGAGCGGAAAAGTGTAAACCTCACAAATTGTGGTAATGAATGCAAGTTGTATTTATAAAACTCTATACTTTTCATTGGTAAAATTTTTTGAAATTGTGAGAAACATATTTTTTTTTTTTTTACATGTATTATTACTGCTTGTATTTTTTTCCAGAATGGGGAGAAATATTATTTAATACAGTGTATGAGAAATGCAGGGGCCAAGTAGATACTGGCTCTGAGTCTAGGTTTCTTAATTCTGAAAACATCTCAAGACAGAACTCTTAATGACTCTTAAAATTGTATATGATGGCTCCAAAGTTTTCCTTTTAGCCTTTTTGTTTCCTATGAAGTGTTCAAGGCCTGATTTAGTGTGTTTTAGGAAATGTCATTGATTTTGTTACTGTGATAAGACACAAAATGTCTATGCAAACAATACTCACCTGCCTTCATTTTTCAGTCGGTGTTAAGGTTCCTCGTAATTTCCGGTTATTGGAAGAACTCGAAGAGGGTCAGAAAGGCGTAGGAGACGGCACAGTGAGTTGGGGCCTTGAAGATGATGAAGATATGACACTCACTAGATGGACTGGAATGATAATTGGGCCTCCCAGAGTGAGTTTTACACACTGTCTTATTTTACCATCATGATTAATTGAATAACACCTCCTTTTGACACGTGATTTATTTTCTTGAAAAGTTGTTTTGGTATATACCTTCAAATGCCTGCAACACCCATGTATGTTTTTTGGCATTGTCTGATTGTATGCACAATATTTAATATGAATTAAAGGGTAGACCTCAATTTAAAGAACATTCAATTCAATCTAAAAGTGTGTAAAACATTTCTTTTTAATGACAGCTAAAGAAATGTATCCACTGCACACAATAGGATATGCCAAACATTGCTTAACACCAGAGAAGAGAAATGGTCCTGCTAGAGGCACTTGGATGCCATCACAGCAACAGCAGCCTCATGCAGTGATTGTGTTATCCCTAGTTTTAGCAGAGCTCTGGTACTCTTATCTCCACTAAAGTAGGCTCCCTCCTAGTGATAGGTTTACTGTAGCGGGTCAGGTTAGGCTAGTGGGGGCAGAAAAGAGGCTCTGCAGCAGGGATGTCAAACTTCAACTCTCCAGATGTTGCTCCACTACAACGTCTATTATTCTCTGGCCATTTATTGCACTCAAGGATTCCTGGGAGCTGTAGGACAATGATGTCTGGAGGCTAGAGTTTGGCATCTCTGCTTCAGGGCATTTAATGGTTCGCTGTGACAAGAGTCTTACTGTGATGGAATGCATCCTATTCACACGCAGGTCTGTTGCCAATAAAGTCTTTGAGTCAGTCTGGCCATTGAGGTGGAGTGGGGTATTTTGTAAGCTCAAATATATTTCCTGCAGGGGTTGTTGGATTTGCTTTGGGGTAGCGGTTAGGAAGGAAAACAAAATAAGGAAAGCATACCAAAAGAATCAAATATCTGAGAGGTCAGTGATTCCTAATGCTGTTCCTTCATCAAATCATGGGAAATAAAAATATATGAAGACAAACAACAGGAACGTTTCAAAGTTGAGAGCAGAACTATTGAGACCCTAGTGTTTCAGTGGCAAGCAATCATCTGTGGATGGTGTACTCTGGATGGAGGGTCTCAAACTTTGAATTATTTGTGTTTATTTCTGGATGAAATGAGGCTGTTATAACTATACATGCAGCATGTGCATTATGAAAGCTCTGTCACAAAGCAGTTAAAGCTCATGTAGCGGACTACCGATTCATAAATTTGTGAACAATTCCTTAAAAGTTGGACATGAAACTCTAATGCTGGGCTTGCCAGACTTGATGATCGATTACATAAAGTGCTCTTTTTTGAAAAAAAACATTTATGTAGGCATAACACCGAGTGTGAATACTATTTGAAATTATTTAAAACATGAAAACAACGTCTGCTGTTTATGGGTGGATCGATAGGGATAAGAAAACTCCAGGATTTAGTGGGTGGAATAAATCTCTTTCTTGTAATTGTCTTATCACTGTTGATCTAGTCATTAATTTTGAGAACCCCGAGGCATCCCAGGTATTGCGGTGTGCAATATCTTCATTTTGCCTTGTTAATGTTTATGAGTGGACTTGGCAAGAAAATCTGAACTTATGCAGTAATAACTTAATTTCCACCCTCAACTGTTCTAGATTGTAAGATATGATTTGGGTCCTCTACACCAGTGTTTCTAAACTCCTGTGGTCAGGAGGACCCAAACAGGCCAGGTTTGCCAGACATCTGAAGGATAGCACAGATGGTATGGTTTGCTGCTCAGTGATTCATTTCCCCAAAGTGATACTTAAAATCTGGCCTGTTAGTGGGTCCTGAGGAACGGAGTCGAGAAACATTGCTCTAAGTGTAATTTTTTATAGTCTAAATCCCCATTATTTATTATAAAGCACTGCTGAAACAGTGGCACATGGGGAGAGCACCTGGCCAGATAATGGATTGTTACCTTTTATCAAGTTATAAAATACCTTTTTCTATATACCATGTGTTGGTTCTCATGCTCCCAATTTAAATTTTACAGACAAACTATGAAAATAGAATTTACAGCTTGAAGATAGAATGTGGACCTAAATACCCCGAAGCTCCACCAACTGTTAGATTTGTAACAAAAATGAACATGAATGGAATCAATCATTCCAATGGCATGGTAAGTGCCCTACTGAATCATTCCCCTGGGAATTATTTATTTTGGTCTTATGCACCTCTTCATTTCTCATTCTAAAAATATAAAAATCAGGGAACCTAGAGTGTCCCTGCTCAACAAATTATCAGTTCGTGAGAATATTATATTGTTTTTTTTTTCTACTTTGTTGAATACCTTCTTGCATATTTTTCCAGTTGTCGCCGATAAAACGCCCCCTTTTTTTTCTTCTTCTGTCTAGGTGGACACCCGATGCATACCCGTTTTAGCAAAGTGGCAAAACTCTTACTGCATCAAAATAGTGCTTCAAGAACTTAGACGCCTGATGATGTCCAAAGAAAATATGAAGCTTCCTCAGCCTCCAGAAGGACAAACCTATAACAATTAATGTGGATCGTTTTCCATATTAATTCCTTATCCCGTGCTATTCATTTTGGAACGGTCGTGCAATGTATAATGTTGCATGCCTGTCCAAGTCTCGGAGGGTTAACCCTTTCAGCCCTGACAAATCAATACTGGGCACAATTTGCACATGACTCCTCATAACAAGCCTGGATGCCTCTCCCAGTTCTGAAGACTTCCACCGGTCAAGGATATTGTATTGAACACATGTTGATGATTCACATTCTTTTCCTCCTCCTCTCAGCAAACACTCACACACAAGGATACAAGTCCTATATAAATACAAAATCTTTAGGTAGTCAGGGGTGAAGGGGTTGTTTAGTAGCAATTTCCTTTTTCTTTTTTTTTTTTTGTTTTGTTTTAACACCAACTCCAGATTGTTGGGATTTACACAACCTGGGCATTCTTAAGGAGCAGCAGTTCATGTTCTGGGATTAAGTGAAAAACACCCTTCCACTTTTTTCTTAATGACCGTTTAGTAGTAGTAAAGTCACCTTCTGCCTGTTGTAAGGAAACACCAAGGAGTCTTTGAATGTACGAATGGTTTTCTTAGTGCTATTGCTGCTTTTCATCTTTATAATTGGCTTGGCCTTTCACTTGAGAATGTTCGTTCAGTAAAGCTCACGAACGTAGTCCTTATTGAGTTAAGAGCTTTCTAATGTGCAGCACCAAGCCATTAGCTGTGCTATGCACCACTGAACTGTCAGTATGTTTTGCACGCTCACAACTTGAAAAGTTCACCATATGTTTTAAAATCAAATGTCCATTCTTTTATTTATTCATGTACTTAGTGTGTGGCTTTTATTTTTTTTATTGACTCCTTTATGACCAGAGGTCATCAAATCAGTTATAGATCAGGTTAGTCCCACAAGCATTCTGAATGGAATAGGGGTTAGTTGGTACACTCCATTTTACGTTAAAACTCTTAATTGGAATTTAATGCTCTTAGGGCATACATTTATTTTCACATAAGCCAAATCTTTGTGGCTCTTGTTTTCTTGCTACACATATGTCTACGGTGATCAAAACCTTTTTGTGTTTCTGAAATAAACACCTCAAGTCACTGTATTCTTTGTAAGTATTAACTGTATATATATTCCGCAGAGGCAGGCGGCCCTCGCTTGGCATTTTTTTGTTATCCTCAATGGGACTCACAAACGAAACAGCATGAACTGCTTCTCTCTATGTTTGCACCTTGTAAGACTCCTTTGTTGTACACACTCATTCAAACACTCTTAGGTTACTGAAGAGGTAAAACATCTTTTTAATGGCAGTGTCAAATGTATACTTGATTTGCCTCTAACTTTCATGAAGATTTCACAAGGTAAAGCATGACGTTACGCTGTCAGTTTGCGTGGGGGGGGTTAATATATGTTCACACAGTTAATCTAAAACCTGAAATTTAAACTGAATGCTATATTCATCTTGCTTGGAAAATGAAATATCGTTTAATGTAGCAAGTACATTGGATATTGAATTTTTTTGTTTTTGATTTATAGTAAGAGGCCTAAGGCTGGGTGCACACTAGCGTTTTCTTCTGCGTTAAAAAGGACGCACTTTATAACGGAAGAGATTGGTAGACGCCAGACGATGCGTTAATTTTGACGTACGTCGTAAAAACTGAATTTCTTGTCACTGTCACAGCTGCAGAGACACACTGGCCTACCCAACGTGCCTGCCGTTGCTGGTGCGCAGGTGCGCTCATTTGACGTTCGCAAGCGGCATCAATCCTAGCGCAAAAGCCTTGGTGTTTCCATGACGGATGTCTTCAGCGCGCGTTGCACGCGTACTACGTGTGTTGTTCTCTATCCGCATAATTATATGCTACAACAGATGTCATAAAAAGTGTCATAACGTGCACTAGTGCGCAGAAGAAAATGCTAGTGTGCACCCGGCCTAAAAGCCAACTTTTAGTAGTGTCAAAAAAAATTGTGGTCAGGTCTGATCTTGCTAGAATTGTATTTATGAGATGGGGTGGGAGAATGGGGCTTGATTTCTGTACAGCAGTTCATGTTGGATACATGGAACAAACGGCAAACATTTTTGTTTACAGTCATTGCTCCAATACACTGCATTACAAGTTTTAGTGCCGCATAACGGCATGAAAAGGATATGGATAATGTGACTCCGATTGCAGCTAGTCTTACAATGTAAATAAACTGTGGGAAGCGTTGGAGGCTGTTTGTATTCTTTCCAGATTATTCTCCAGGTAACCTTTCCTTTTTGTATTCTTCACACAGTACGGTTAGTTTGTCCAGGTAACATTTTTCCTTAGGGTTTCCGAAAAGTTTAATTGGTAACCTAAAGGGGATTATCACAAAACGTTGAGGTTTAACAATAATGGATACTTTGTGCCATAATTTTTATTGTATATGTTTAACCATACCTTGTTTCATATGGCTAAAATTATATTATTTGTTATTTTAGGATCTGACTGTTTGCAGTTTCAAATGGAAGTCGGCATCAAGTGTGGGATTAAAGGGACACTCCACATATGCTGACCATTGTAGCTTTTTCAAGTGGTCAGGCTGTGTGTGGTGCCTTTCATCATGCAGCCCCTTTTTTTTCTCCGATATTCTTGTGCGAAGCAAGAGAGTTTCCTTCGCCCACACAAGCATCTCCAGGCAGACAGTATTTGACTATCCTGCCTGCCAGGGACCTCTTAGTGACTGTCACTATGCTCTGTGTGCTGATGTTATCCCGTCTCCGAACACTTAGAACAGCAAGCGTTCAGGGAGACAGGAGCCGATGGGTGGTTCTGTGCATGCACGCGCAGCAACAATCCATCTTTCTGCACAGATGATACAGAACGTTGCGTACACTAGTATGCAAGGTCCTAGCGATATGCCACATATCAATGCAAATTGTAACTTTAAAAAAATGCATTTCAGAAGCCCTGAATGGATGGGGGGAGGACCAGTGTCCGCAAAGGGAGAAAAGGTGAGTATATTTCCACCAAAATTAAAATAATTATACTGCAGATGCGGTCAGCAGCTTCAGCCCAATTATTTCAGGGCTGAAAGTGGGGGGCGGTTGACATTTTTCATACAGGGTTATTCAGAGAGTGTGAAAAGCAGGAGAATGACTGGAGAATGAAAAATTCTAGGTCAAAATAGCCGATTTGGAAAGTGAGATGAAAGGGAGAATTTTTCTGGTTTGGCTATTTTGACCTAGAATTTTTCATTCTCCAGTCATTCTCCTGCTTTTCACGCTCTCTGAATAACCCTGATAGTGTCTCTTCAATTCGCAAGAGCAAACTTGCTAGTTTCCGCTCTCATAAGGAATTTTAACTTTTTGTTTTGCTGGTGCATGCAGTATTATGAACAATATACCTGCCTACCAGTTCTGCTAATGCGTAATTTTACAATGATGTGGTGTAATCTCATGATTATCTTAACTGCAGGACATTCATCTGTACGTGTATCTTTTTCTGTACACACACACACACACACACACACACACACTTCCATCGCAGGAAATCTGGGCTATGCTTTCCACTTAAAAATGAAACATGTCAGGAGGGGTTAATAATTAACCCCCTCCAACCTACTCCCAGGTTTCTGCCTATAATATATTTTTTTGTGTTTTTCTGAAAGATTTTACCTTTGTAGACTAGCTTGTGAATAAGTAGCCTAGCTGAGTTTGGTTCTTGAACCTGTTAGGGAACTTACACGTTTTTTTTGTAACAATTTTTATTAATTAAAATCCGGTATTCTGTTGTCAACTCTTCTGTCCGCAATCGGCAGCCTTGCCTCCCCCCCCCCCCCTGATGTTTTGGAACTGCACCTCCCATTATGCTCAGTCACTCATTAGGTTGAGTGAGCATCCAGGTAAATGTAGTTCCAAACATCTGGGTGGGCAAGATTGCCGACCCCTGTTTTGTCTTTTATACAAGTAGAATCCCATGTTTTGCAGCAAAATAGAGTAATAATGTCCAACACTGTTTTCATTAGAAAAAAAGCGCTCAGCTTACTGGTTTCACAGCAATCAGTGGTGCAACCTCTGGTCAGGTCTTTATCAAGAGGGTTAAATTATGATGTGGGTGTAGAACTACCAAAATTTCTGGCAATGAGAAGACCGGGAACCTGTTAAAAGCTTCTCAGATTTAATACCATGTGGTTTAATGCCTTCGCTAAAATGGGCTGTTCCATAAACCCACTCTCAGGAACCATACTGTATGCAGTATTTGGCAGGTGCAGGCTGTCTGCTGGACAATTAGAGCTCCAGCCACAGGAACTCTTGAGTTTCAGACACAGAGGTCGCAGCTGTACAAGATGCAGAATCTTTAAAGCACAATCTGAAGCCGTTTGCAAATGAACTACTTTGCACTAAGCAAAATTCTTTTACATTGCTCCAGATTAAGGCTAGCGGGTCTATTCACTAAAGGTGACACTCAGGAGAATGACCGGAGAAGTGAAAATTCTAGGTCAAAATAGCCAAACCAGAAAAATTCTCCCATTCATCTCACTTTCCAAATCGGCTATTTTGACCTAGAATTTTTCATTCTCCAGTCATTCTCCTGCTTTTCACCACTCTCTGAATAACCCTGTATGTTTTTTTTTTCTCCATATAAAGAATTTTTATTGGAGTTTACACAAAAAGTGGTACATACATTTAAATGAAAGAACCATCCGAAGGAAAAAGCATAAATAAGCAGCAATGGTAATAAACAGTATAATTCAATTGGATTATCTTCGTAAACTGAAAAAGGGGGTCAATTGTGCGCACTCCATTTTCTAATAACATATAATTCCTAAACTAACATAAAACATAAAAATAAAAAACATGGCAGCACTATCATCTTACAGTCGTCATGTCTTATATCAGATTTCCAGATTCCACAAACATCTTCCATCCCTCCCACGTATCCTGTAGCAGGCACATAGAATTGTTCGCGGTGTGAAACATTTCCTCATATTTGAAAACATTTTCCAGGGCCCCCATAACTTCCTTCATAGAGGGACACATAGAGGACCGCCAATGTCTGGCTATTACAATTTTAGCTGTACCAAGTACCATGGAGATAAACCTCCTATGACGTGTCTGAATTGTAACAGGTATAAGGTGTAAGAGGTACATTTTCGGACAAAGTGGGAATTTAAGTGAAGTGCAATGAGAGATCAACCTATTTATCTTTTCCCAGTATCCCCCCAGCATGGGACAAAGCCAGAAAGTGTGCAATAATGAGCCAGTGCCTGTAAGACATCTCCAACAAAGACCAGTGTTCCCTGAAATATGGGCCAACCGGGTGGGTGTTAAATACCATCTGCATAGGAGTTTGATATGGGCTTCTCGTAAATTGGTACTTCTAGAATATTTATATATCGTGTCCATGGCGTATGACCAATCTTCTATGGAAAGTGTTAAGGCTAGGTCTTTTTCCCAATTAACCATATAGGGTAGTTTTTTAGGCGGGGTCGGAGTTAGGAGGCTGTTGTAACAAAGGGACAGCGGTTTCATGTGACATTTTCGTCCCAAACACAATTTATGAAAAGCCGAGAGGTTCACATCCGTGAAAGAGGTAAGGCCTTTCTGGGTCAAAGCATGCTTCACACGAAGATATGTGACTCATTCCCTTGATGGGATAGCGAATTCCTGTACCAAATCGGGGAAGGTTTTCAGAGAGTGTGGCATGAAGAGCTGCCATACATGAGTCAAGCCTCGCCTGATCCAGGAGTCTAAGTTTAAATCGGGAATAAAGCGACATAGAACCCTTAAAGGGGCAAGGCATAGTAAGTTGTAAGGCCTCACCAATTGACGGCCCCACAATCGCCACGCCATGAGGGAGAGCATCGAAACAGGCAACAAACCCGTGGTACTATTCCTCGGCAGGAATGTGAGCCACATCAGGTCATGGAGTCGGTATGGGAAAATCATGGCATTCTCCAGCTGCAGCCATAGTGGTGGTTCTTTTTGATACATTGATGACAACAGTTGGGCTAGTAAGGCTGCTTTATAATAAGATTGCAGATCCAGAAACCCCAACCCACCCCTACGTCGTGGTGTTGTAACCGTGGAGGCCGACACTCGAGGAGGCTTCCCCTTCCATATGTGTGCATGAATTAGTTTTTGCATCCGGAGCAATAAATGCGCCGGGATGAAAACAGGGATATTCCTGAAATAATATAAAATTTGGGGTAAGATACACATCTTCATGGCCGCCATATGACCCAGCCAAGATGAGTCGATTGTGCTCCATTTGGAGAGCTGCGCCTCAATAGAGTTCAAGAGTGGCGTAAAGTTTTCTCTAAGGATCGTTCCTCGCGATTTGGAGAGGGATATACCCAGATATTTTAAAGAGGTAGAACGCCAGTCAAAGGGGTATTTACTACGCAGAGAGCTGAGGGATGAAGCAGCAATATTTATGGGGAGAGCTTGCGTTTTACTTATGTTATTTTTATAATAGGATATCGCGCCAAAATTATCGAGGAGGCTAAACAGGGGAGGGAGCGAGGTCTCCGGTGTGGTCAGGAAGAGCAGTATGTCGTCCGCAAACAGTGCCAATTTATGTTCCCCATTCGGGTTGATAAGCCCTTAATAGCCGGAGCCGTTTTAATCTGCAACGCCAGGGGTTCTAAGGCCAGAATGAATATTAGCGGGGATAAAGGGCATCCCTGACGGGTGCCATTTGTTATATGGAAAGCGGATGATAGAAACCCTGAAGCCAATACTTTTGCCGACGGATCTGAGTAGAGGTCCATAATGCTGTTTATAAATTGTTCTGGGAAGCCAAACTTCAGTAACACCGTCCGCATATACCCCCAGTGCAGGCGATCAAATGCCTTTTCAGCATCTAATGCCAACAGGAGTCCAGAACTGTTAGTCCTATGGGCCAGGTCTAGTATATCATAAAACCGTCGGGTGTTGTTACACGTTTGGCGGCCCGGGACAAAGCCAGTCTGCTCATTCGCAATCTATTTGCCAGCAGTTTAGCATATAACTTGGCATCTACATTGAACAGGGAGATGGGACGGAAATTGGCACAATGTGTCGGGGCTTTACCAGGTTTAGGCAGGGTGACTATTGTCGCTTGCAGCATCTCCGAAGGGATAATGCCGGTATCTTTAATATTATTAAAAACCAGGGTAAGAATCGGGACTAGAGAGGAAGCAAATTTCTGGTAGTACAGATTCGTAAAACCGTCGGGACCTGGAGCTTTATTTTTTGGGAGCGCCTTAATAGCCTTATATACCTCCTCCTCTGTGAATGCAGCCAGCAAACCTGTAGCCTGAGGGGCAGTTATAGAAGGGAGATTAGCCGTTTGGAGAAAGAGCTCTATGTCGTCTAATGCAGGGGTCGGCACGGTGTTGTTTAGTCCCAGGTTATATAAGGCGGCATAATAGCGTGCAAATTCATCAGTGATAAGGGCAGGATTGTAAATCTTCACGCCATTAGCATCCAAAAGGAACGGTATGTTAGTTTGCATTCTTTTCCCTTTCAATTTAGACGCCAGCAATTTCCCTGGTTTATTCCCTTGGGTATAATGAGCATAGTTAAGCCTCCTAAGTGAGCGCGCCGTGACCTGGAGCATAAGGTGCTCCAACTCACGGCGCTGTAGAGTCAGCTGAGCAGTAATATGTGGGGCAGGAGCGGTTTTATTCTGGGACTCCAACTCAGTGATTCGTCGTAGAAGAGCAGACGTCTGAGCATTAAAACGTCTCTTCTTCTGCGCTCCTTTCTGAATAAAATGTCCTCGCAGAACAGCCTTGTGTGCCAGCCAAACCGACGATGTCGCAACATCCTCAGTTATGTTCGTCGTGAAATACTCCTGAAGGAGTTGCATAGTGTTAGCCACGTCATCTTCATTTACAATAAGCGAGTCATTGAGTCTCCAGTTCCCCATACCCCTCGGCGGGAAGGCCGCCTCAAAGGTAAGCGTAAGCGGAGCATGGTCAGACCACGTGATAATGCCTATGGTCGCCTCCAACAGGCGGGACAAAGCCGAGCTATGAATCAAACACAAGTCAATTCTACTATACGAGGAATGAACATGAGAAAAAAAAGTGTAATCACGCGTAGTAGGGTGACATATCCGCCAAGTATCATAGAGTTCAAACGAGTGCATAAATTCCCTTAGTTGTTTACTAGAGGCTGGGGGGGAACGGGGTTTGGAGCTGGGGTGGCTCGATTGGGTGTCAACGTCAGGGTCAGGGGTGCAGTTAAAATCCCCACATAGAAACAACGTACCACTAGAAATTTTTTTCACTCTACCATAAGCTTTCCGAAGATAAGAAATTGGGTTTTCATTAGGGAGATATAGGTTAGCAATAGTAATTGGTAATTCGTTCAACGTGCCCACAAGAATCACTAGGCGGCCCAACGGATCAACATACTTAGCCGAACATACAAAGGTCCAGTCTTTGTGGAATAGAATCGAGACACCTCTAGACTTCGTCTGAGCAGTGGAGTGATACGCCTCAGTATACATGCGCGATTTCAGAAATGGCGGACGTCTCGTACAAAAATGAGTCTCTTGCAAACATACAATAGCTGGTTGAGACTTGTGCAGATCACGAAATAAAGCATGGCGTTTGTACGGAGTATTTAAGCCTCGAACATTTAAGGAATAAATTTGGAATTGAGGTTTACTCATCATTATTTGCCCCCAACCCCCTGGTACTCACAGCGGTCCTGGCAGACAATTTCCGTGGGAAGATGGGAGAACTTCCCTGCGTACAATAATGCCCAGAATGCCATCTTGGGCCTCCCGGGCCCGATCTTTCCTAGCCGATTTGAGCGGCTCTAGCGCCCGCTGCGCCTTAGGTGGCACCATCTGGGTGCTAGGAAGTATCACCCACCTGTGGGTGAAGTTTTCAGCCCCGGAGATGCAATAATAAAGCCGCAGGAATTGGAAACTCAGCGCCGGTCACAGGAGCTCTTCCTACATGCGACCGCGCGCTGCAACGTCCGGCCACGCCCCATTGAATAACCCTGTATGTAATGTTAGCATGTCAAGAGACAATTACAAATTGGCCATATTCCAAGCAGTTCTTATGGTCAACAAGTATAAATGGCCCCACTAGTGAATTATAATGGCTTCTTTGCTACTCCAGATGAGCTGCAAATTTTGCAACACTTTTCATAGGAAGTGCTAATTTGTTGTCAAAGGAAAAAAAAAATTATAAAGAGGAAAGTTTGTAATGTTACATTGAAGAAGGGGCATAGGGCTCGAACAATTTGTATTTAAACTTTCTTCCTCAGCAAATGGATTGGTTGCATATATGGCTATACACATTGCGCCTGGCTCGCATTGATATTGTCTTATGCCCCTTAATACACTCAAATTGCTAATACTAAGAACCACTAAACCCCGATAGTAACAGTATAATAGGTCAAGTGGTTCCAAACCCTGGTGCTCGAGTACCCCTAACAGGCCAGGTTTTAAGAATTATCGTGGGGAAATGCAATCACTGAGCAGCAAATTATATAAACTGTCTACTTCAGATATATGGCAAACCTGGCCTGTTAAGGGGTCCTGAGGACCAGGGTTAGGAATCACTGATATACACGGATGTAGTCTTATTTTATCCCTTGTATGCATGTGTGGATCTTTGAAATCACATGTTTAAATCCCTATCAGATCCTGGATCCTTGTACCTTTACGTTTTTGCATTATATGAAGTAATTACATTGTAACCAAAACATGTTACTCGTTTATTTGTATTGTCAACATCAAAAATAAGAGAAAAACAGAACACCTTTGTTCATGCAACATGACATTTACTGTAAACACATGCAGATTTTCTTGCCCTGCCACGTGCCTTATCAGCCATATAATCATAAGTTACAAAGTGTTATCTGATCAAAGCTCTCCTGTGATACATCAAGACGCGGTGCACTGAAACATCTTTTTCTGCTAGGCTAGTTTGAGAACGTGCACCTCAATGGTTATACATTTTATAAATTTAAAATTGGACGGTGCAGCCATCACCACTTCACACACAATCCAATTATATTGTATTCCTTTAATTGAAAGGGATCCTTTTCTCGTGAGTAGTTCTTAGGTGATTGCTATACACTGTATAATATGTATTTATAGCCGGTAATGTTATTACATAGAAATCTATATTTGCCATTGCATTTTGGGAAAGAAAACAAAAGTTAATTACTATTGTCTCAACTCCCTTCCACAGCCCCCCTCCTGCCTTCACAGATCAGTTCCTAAAAGTGTAGTGGTATTTCATTAACAAAATATGCGGGTTATTCAAAGGCCACCGAAATCTCAGGGAAATTTCACTGCTCTATGGTTCAGCACAATTCAATGCGATTCCAGTTCGCCGAACATGCAGGGAATTCACCTCAGGGTCCCAGAAGTGTGCCGAATGCTGCCTAAGAGAATTGATCATCCCGCCGAACTGCAGAAAAAAAAACGAAACTCTACTATTTTTTAAAAGGTGTTTAAAACAAAAATGTGTGGAAAAAATAAAAAATAAATGGGAATCAAAAATGTCACCTACAAAGTCCAGAAAAATACCGAAAGATTCTAAAAGATAAATATATAAAATGGCTTTTTGCTGAAACTGAAAAGAAGAAATGGTTGAATTTTAAATAAAAACTATAATATTTTTTTACAATGAATCCCATTTAAACCTGTCGAACAGAAACACCAAAAATCAGGTCATTTCGGTGCAATTTGCCATTTTTTTGATAGATTAACCATTTCTTCTCCATGGGACGATTTCACTGCTGCCGAATTGCGGCAAATTTCGTTGTCAATTCGCCAGTATTTTGGCGAATTGGTAGCTTTCTGATTAGCTGAACTGCCACGAAATTGCTCTGTAGGTGAAATGTACTATTCGGTGGTAAGTTCTGCACTCTTCGAATAACCCTTTAAGTGCTGTCACTGTATCACAAGGGAGGGCTGGCATGTCTTCACTTCAGGGGGTGACCGGTAACCCCACCCCTATTCTATAAATATTAAAAAGTAATGCAGTTTTCGACGTGTGCCTCACCTGTTTACCTCACCTGATGATGCTTCGGCATTGCTGTCTACCTTGGGACTCTCCCTGGCGGCACCTCTCTTGGCTCCGGCTCCCCCCAGGAACATCACTTATTGTTTCGTGGACTACCTACCTGACCCTGTTGTCTACGGTGCTCACCGTCTCCTCATTCCCCTCTTTTTGAATTTTGACTGTTACCTTATCGACCTTATCGAGTAGTCAATGTAATAGAGCAGCAGGAAATGCTAGCAGAATGCTTGGTTGTGTAGGGAGAGGTATTAGCAGTAGGAAAAGGGAAGTGCTCATGCCACTGTACAGAGCACTGGTGAGACCTCACTTGGAGTACTGTGTGCAGTACTGGAGACCGTATCTCCAGAAGGATATAGACATCTTAGAGAGAGTTCAGAGAAGGGCTACTAAAATGGTGTACGGCTTGAAGGAGAAAAGTTACCAGGAAAGGCTTAATGATCTTAACATGTACAGCTTGGAAAAAAGACGAGACAGAGGAGATATGATAGAAACATTTAAATACGTAAAGGGAATCCACAAGGTAGAGGAAGGGAGTATATTTAAAAGGAAACAAAGTAGCAAAACAAGAGGACATAGTCTTAGATTAGAGGGGCAAAGGTTTAAAAGTAACATCAGGAAGCATAATTTTACTGAGAGGGTGGTGGATACATGGAACAGCCTTCCAGTTGAAGTGGTAGAGGCCAAAACAGTAATTGAATTTAAGCAGGCATGGGATAGGCATAAGGCTATCCTAAACAAAAGATAAATCCAGGTAAAGTATCCATGTAATTGGGCAGACTAGATGGGCCGAAAGGTTCTTATCTCCCGACATTTTTCTATGTTTCTATTGATGATGACTTGGTTCACCCCACACCTTTTTTCCCCCAATATGAAAGTCCTCCACCTTTTAATTTTTTTCCCTTATTTATTCCATTTTTGGGCATTCTGTCTGCCATGCTTGGCCCCCTGGCCTAGTGACATTCTCTCCCATGGCCTCCTACGGTCCTCCGGACTCCCAGAAGCAAGCCTAGGACATCACGGCTATGGCCTTTGCCATCCCCTCCCTTTTTTTTTTCCTTCTCCCCCCAACCTCCATCTACAGAGTCTCTGAGTCTGAGTTGTTCATTGAATTTTGCTGACCCTTTTTATTTCTGTTTGTTTTTTCATGTTGTTTCTATGACTATCTTTGATGAGTTTGGGCCCTGAGAGGCCTCTTTTTTATATATATTAGCTACTCTGTGCTGTTAAAACTCACAAAGAATTAAATGAAAAAAAAAGTAATGCAGTGAAAACAAACAGAACACAATAACATCACCAAATATGTTACATATAAGTGCACTATATATACTCATTTATTAAACTTTATTCCAAAGCAACTCGCACAATGGTGAAAATCTAAAAGAATAGAGGGTCACAGCACAGGCATCTTTCTCCTTATGTACATGTGTTATGCCGATGGACTTGGGTATTGGAAAAATTGCAAATTTTAGATTAAAACTGTTGTAAATGACTGAAAACCAGAACTGAAAAGAAAGAAAAATGAAAACAAATTCAACATTTACTTTTTTTGCCCTAAGTTTCAGTTTTTCGCTAATTACTGCTTTGTAAAAACCCATATGTTTTCATGTACAGCAAGGGGTGTTTGACGAATTTAATGATTTGCGAAGGCTCGAATAGAATGAATTGATTAAATGTCAGTCTCAAACTTTTTTGGTTATTAAATCATTTTGGTTTTCCGGGTTTTCTGAAAAGTCTAAAGTCCATTCATGATGTGCAAAGATTCTGGTATGTCTTGTATTATAATATACGACAGGGTCTGTTCACTAAATCAGGAATTACAAACACAAAAAGGGTTAGACACTAAAAGCACTATTTTGGCAGCAAAGTTCATTGTAGTTAACAATGTTAAAAATCACCACTTTTGCAACCACGGTGAACTTCAGCTATCCAGAGGAACAAAATTCAATAGCGGCAGGTGAAGTTGATGCAGGCAGCAGTGATCAATGACGAACAACAGAAGTATCATTATTCTTCCATACCATGAGTAAACTGTGACTATTTTTCATCTGATTGTTCCATCCTTATTTGTAGCAACAGTGAATATAATATGTCAATTTTTATAGTGTCGATCTTCTACGAACTCTGGAAGAAACAACACATTAACCGAAACTACAGCAGCAACTACTAACGTGCGCTAAAGATAGAACTTCTGCAGCCAGTACAGTGGAAAACCAACCCTAGAGCTACAGAAACAATGGTGCAAAGAATAATACAAACCCTGAAGATTCCCATACTAGTGAATTCATTGTAGTTTTGCGGGAATCGATAGTGTTCGCGGAACTAAACCCACCCATATTTTCAATGAAAGAAGAGTGGTTAGTGAATAACCCAGGACATACTTGAAAACGAGAGAAATCTCAATGTATCCTTCCTGGTAAAATCCTTTCTAAAAAAATGGCCATATTGCAAAATATCTCCAACTATGCTATGTAATACCTTAATCGTTTGTTTAATATTTGTAACATTGTGAAAAATTTGCTAATTTCATATCAGTAGATACCATAAAAGACATATACACAGTATGATCAATTACAAATATACCCAGGACATACTTGAAAACGAGAGAAATCTCAATGTATCCTTCCTGGTAAAATCCTTTCACAAAAAAAATATTGTGTCAGGTTCCTGACCAATTGCAGCTCAGATTAAGAGGGCACCTTGAAGCCCTAATTAATAATCAACATACAAAGAAATAACAATGGCGTAAGTCAGTGCATAGATTTTGTATACCGATTTATTGTATACCAATGAAATAATGGGTCCCCAGATACAGTTGGGTCCCCAAATTTTTGGTGTTCTAACTTCACTCCAATCTTGAAGGAAAACGTAGAGAACTATTTAGTACAGTATTTTACGAGGTGAAATTTTCTTTAAAAATTACAACAAACTCAAGGCACATACAAGTTCAGATGACATCTTTTTTCTCCTGTTATGTTTTATACATGAACTTGGCTGTTACTCCTGGCTGTTGCAACCGCTCTGGTGAGTACAGGCGTGACACCATTTTTTCTGTATGTATGTATATTATGCTGTAACACCAGTTCGTAATTTTTGCTGCCGTTCCTTTTTCCATGTTTTTGTTTTCAACCCCAAATGGGAAATGCTTGGTGCGTGTATAAATGAAACCCACCATTTTCAGCCTCTCCTTAGCTGAAAAGCAGCAGGAGGGGCATGGAGCTGCTCAGAAGAGCAGCTTGTGGTACATTGGTTAGGACTCGCTCTGCAAAGAGGTGCCTTGTCGGGGCGAATGAGCTTACGTTTCAATGGCCATTAAAACAAACTAAAACCTCCTGATAGTGTTTTGTTGTACATGAAAATATATAGAAACGAGCGCAGATGACAACTTTTTCTCTCGTTGATTATAATATTCTGCAGTAAAAAGTCTCTTTATTTTTAGATTTTTTCGGATCTTTTAGGCATTTTTTGGGATTTTTTTGCAAACATATTTTTTCCGTTTTTTTTTTTAAATCGTTTTTTCTTTTTTCTGTAACAGCCCTTTTTATTATCATTCATTGGATCTTATATGTAAATTTTAGACATTTTCATTCTGTAGTTTCTTTGCAAACATCGTTTTACTTTTCAAACATTCAAGCGTACTGTTTTGTTTTTTGTTCACTCCATTCGTCTGCGGTGTCGGGTTTTTCCGCTCTGCGCTGTGATCGGCTCCAGCTCGGGTTTCACCAGCGTGTTCGGCAGGGTTAATCCAGATGTTTTTGCCGGTTTCGGTGTGCATTCGCCTGGGTTTTGCGGTGAGTGTTCGGCAGGTTTGAAGCAGCTTATCCCTGCATTACGATGGCACCTGTGGTGCTTGCTGAATACACAGCAGGGTCGCCGAAATGAGATCGCCAAATCGTACCGAATTGAAGAGAATGAAAAGTCACCGAATGTGTGGTGGCTTTTCGATTCTCTTTGAATAACCCTGTGTATAGTTCTCTACGTTTTCCTTCCAGATTGGAGTTAAGTTGGAAAACCGAATATACACAGTATGGCCAAGATCTTTTAAGCCGCTTGATGATTATATATATTGCAGTTAGAAATAAAGTTTGTTCGGTTATATTCTTCTGGATTTGGCATCATGCTACATACATACTGGACAAACTTCTTTGTTATAAAGACAATACAGGCATAAAGTACAGCAAAAGAAATGGGCACATTATATGGGGCGTCGCTACGTGGGGGGTGCGGCCCGCACCAGGTGACACCCGCCTTTAGGGTTACACCGTCACCCTAAGGGCGGGTGTCTCACCCTGCGCCGCATGTTCGCTTCTTGCGAGAGTCCGAAGCATGCAGCTTCGGCGCTCGCCTGGGGGAAACACGTCACCAGCCAATCGCGGCTGGTCACGTGGCTCCCCCAGGCGAGCGCCCAAGCTGCACACTGCCGGACGCTCAGAGGGAGCGAACACGTGGCGGAGGTGAGCTGGGGCATATCCATGAGCTGGGGCATATCCATGAGCTGCTGGGGCATATCCATCAGCTGGGGCATATCCATGAGGTGCTGGGGCATATCCATGAGCTGCTGGGGCAGTATCCATCAGCTGGGGCATTGTCCATGAGCTGGGGTATATCCATGAGCTGGGGGCAGTATCCATGTGCTGGGGCATATCCATGAGCTGGGGGCAGTATCCATGTGCTGGGGCATTATCCATGTGCTGGGGCAATATCCATGAGCTGGGGGGCAGTATCCATGAGCTGGGGGCATTATCCATGAGCTGGGGCAGTATATCCATGAGCTGGGGGCAGTATCCATGAGCTGGGGGCATTATCCATGTGCTGGGGCAATATCCATGAGCTGGGGGGCAGTATCCATGACTTGGGGGCATATCCATGAGCTGGGGCATAATCCATGAGCTGGGGGCATTATCCATAAGCTGGGGGCATTATCCATGAGCTGGGGCATATCCATGAGCTGGGGGCATTATCCATGAGCTGGGGCAGTATCCATGAGCTGGGGCAATATCCATGAGCTGCTGGGGCAGTATATCCATGAGCTGGGGCAATATCCATGAGCTGGGGCAGTACAGTCATGGCCGAAATTGTTGGCACCCCAGACATTTTTCCAGAAAATCAAGTATTTCTCACAGAAAAGTATTGCAGTAACACATGTTTTGCTATACACATGTTTATTCCTTTTGTGTGTATTGGAACAAAACAAAAAAAGGGAGGAAAAAAAGCAAATTGGACATAATGTCACACAAAACTCCAAAAATGGGCTGGACAAAATTCTTGGCACCCTCACCTTAATATTTGGTTGCACACCCTTTGGAAAAAATAACTGAAATCAGTCGCTTCCTATAACCATCAATAAGCTTCTTACACCTCTCGCCCGGAATTTTGGACCACTCTTCCTTTGTAAACTGCTCCAGGTCAGTGGCGTCACTAGGGTTGGTGTCACCCGGTGCGGTAACTTATGGTGTCACCCCCCCCCCCGAGTTTTACGGATTTTTTTTAACTACTCTTACTCCTAAATCAGTACTCCCATATAACACTGAATGCTCATACACACAGCACACATTACTGTGAGGTTATTGCTGTGGAGCTCTCTCATATGCTCACACAACTTTTTGCCAACTGCCAGCAAGTACGGTGCCTGTTCGAAGGCATTGAAAGCACACATGGATATATATTGCCCCCAGCAGCTCTGGATATATTGCCCCCAGCAGCTCACCCATGGATATATATTGCCCCAGCTCACACATGGATATATTGCGCCTCAGCTCATATATGGATATATTGCGCCTCAGCTCACACATGGATATATTGCCCCAGACCAGCTCACACATGGATATTGCCCCAGCTCTCATGGATATGCCCCCAACACACATGGATATGCCCCAAGCACGCATGGATACTGCCCCAGCTCACATGGATATGCGCCAGCAGCTCTCATGGATATTGCCCCAGCAGCTCTCATGGATATTGCCCCAGCTCATGGATTTGCCCCAGCTCATGGATACTGCCCCCCAGCTCATGGATATGCCCCAGCTCATGGATAATGCCCCAGCTCATGGATTTGCCCCAGCTCATGGATACTGCCCCCAGCTCATGGATATGCCCCAGCTCATGGATAATGCCCCAGCTCATGGATTTGCCCCAGTTCATGGATTTGACCCAGCTCATGGATACTGCCCCCAGCTCATGGATATGCCCCAGCTCATGGATAATGCCCCAGCTCATGGATTTGCCCCAGCTCATGGATTTGACCCAGCTCATGGATACTGCCCCCAGCTCATGGATTTGTCCCAGCTCATGGATTTGCCCCAGCTCATGGATATGCCCCAGCTCATGGATACTGCCCCCAGCTCATGGATTGCCCCAGCTCATGGATAATGGCCCAGCACGTCTCCGCTCACCTCCTCCTGCGCCACGTGTTCGCTCCCTCTGAGCGTCTGGCGGCGCGCAGCTTGGGCGCTCGCCTGGGGGAGCCACGCGACCAGCCGCGATTGGCTGGTGACGTGTTTCCTCCAGGCGAGCGCCGAAGCTGCATGCTTCGGACGCTCGCAGGGAGCGAATACGCGGCGCAGGGTGAGACACCCGCCCTTAGGATGACGGTGTCACCCTAAAGGCGGGTGTCACCTGGTGCAGGCCACCCCCCCCCCCCGCCCCCACATTACGACGCCACTGCTCCAGGTCGCTCTTATTGGAAGGGCGCCTTTTCCCAAAAGCAATTTTAAGATCTCTCCACAGGTGTTCAATGGGATTTAGATCTGGACTCATTGCTGGCCACTTCAGAACTCTCCAGCGCTTTGTTGCCATCCATTTCTGGGTGCTTTTTGACGTATGTTTGGGGTCATTGTCCTGCTGGAAGACCCAAGATCTCAAACGCAAACCCAGCTTTCTGACACTGGGCTCTACAGTGTGACCCAAAATCCTTTGGTAATCCTCAGATTTCATGGTGCCTTGCACACATTCAAGGCACCCAGTGCCAGAGGCAGCAAAACAACCCCAAAACATCATTGAACCTCCACCATATTTCACTGTAGGTACTGTGTTCTTTTCTTTGTAGGCCTCATTCCATTTTTGGTAAACAGTAGAATGATGTCCTTTACCAAAAAGCTCTATCTTGGTCTCATCTGTCGACATGACGTTTTCCCAGAAGGATTTTGGCTTACTCAAGTACATTTTGGCAAACTGTAGTCTTGCTTTTTTATGTCTCTGTGTCAGCAGTGGGGTCCTCCTGGGTCTCCTGCCATAGCATTTAATTTAAATGTCGACGGATAGTTTGTGCTGACACTGATGCTCCCTGAGCCTGCAGGACAGCTTGAATTTCTTTGGAACTTGTTTGGCGCTGCTTATCCACCATCCGGACTATCCTGCATAGCAACCTTTCATCAATTTTTCTCTTCCATCCACCCACAGAGAGATTAGCTACAGTGCCATGGGTTGCAAACTTCTTGATAATGTTGCGCACTGTGGACAAAGGCAAATCTAGATCTCTGGAGATGGACTTGTAACCTTGAGATTGTTGATATTTTTCCACAATTTTGGTTCTCAAGTCCTCAGACAGTTCTCTTCTCCTCTTTCTGTTGTCCATGCTTAGTGTGGCACACACAGACACACAATGCAAAGACTAAGTGAACTTCTCTCCTTTTTATCTGCTTTCAGGTGTGATTTTTATATTGCCCACACCTGTTACTTTCCCCAGGTGACTTTACAGGAGCATCACATGCTTGAAACAATCTTATTTATCCACAATTTTGAAAGGGTGCCAAGAATTCTGTCCAGCCCATTTTTGGAGTTTTGTGTGACATTATGTCCAATTTGCTTTTTCTCCTACCTTTTTTTGTTTTGTTCTAATACACACAGAGGGAATAAACATGTGTATAGCAAAATATGTGTTACTGTAATACTTTTCTGTGAGAAATACTTGATTTTCTGGAAACATGTCTGGGGTGCCAACAATTTCGGCCATGACTGTATATCCATGAGCTGGGGCAATATCCACGAGCTACTGGTGCAGTATATCCAGGAGCTGGGGCAGTATATCCATGAGCTGGGGCAATATGCATGAGATGGGGCAGTATATCCATGAGCTGGGGCAATATCCATGAGCTGGGGCAGTATATCCATGAGCTGGGGCATTATCCATGAGCTGGGGCAATATCCACGAGCTGCTGGGGCAGTATCCATGTGTGCTGGGGGCAGTATCCATGTGTGCTGGGGGCAGTATCCATGTGTGCTGGGGGCATATCCATGAGAGCTGGGGCAATATCCATGTGTGAGCTGAGGCCCAATATATCCATGTGTGAGCTGAGGCGCAATATATCCATGTGTGAGCTGAGGCGCAATATATCCATATGTGAGCTGAGGCGCAATATATCCATATGTGAGCTGGGGCAATATATATCCATGGGTGAGCTGCTGGGGGCAATATATAATTGTGAACTGGGGCAATATATCCATATGTGAGCTGGGGACAATATATATCCATGGGTGAGCTGCTGGGGGCAATATATCCAGAGCTGCTGGGGGCAATATATATCCATGTGTGCTTTCACTGCCTTCGAACAGGCACCGTACTTGCTGGCAGTTGGCAAACATTTGTGTGAGCATATGAGAGAGCTCCACAGCAATAAACCTCACAGTAATGTGCGCTGTGTATGAGCATTCAGTGTTATATGGGAGTACTGATTTAGGAGTAAGAGTAGTTAAAAAAAATCCGTAAAACTCGGGGGGGGGTGACACCATAAGTTACCGCACCGGGTGACACCAACCCTAGTGACGCCACTGCGCATTATCTATTTTGAGGTAATGTGCCTCGGGCTGGCTTACACACGGTGTGAGAGGTGAAGGGATGGATTGATCTGAACTCGTCCTGCTCTCACCTGCTCTGGCTGCCTCAATAGTGGGGAATTTAGAGAAGAAAAGTAATTTACACAGTCACAAGCTGGCATGCAGACCTTGTACTGTCTAAAATGATTTACTGTGCATGGAAAAAAAAAACACTGTGTACTGTATTTCACGGCATTACATTAAGTAAAATGTCAACAGTAACCCCATTCATTCGAGGAATAGTCAAGCGTTTTCCAGTACAATTGTAATTATTCATAAAGCGTCAACATATTCCATAACACTGTACAACTGCTAGAACAAAATAAACCAAATTAACAAACCAGTTAGAAACCCTTGAGAACAAAAAGAAAAGAGAATCCTGCTCGAGCTTACAATCTAAAAGGAGTAGGCAGACACTCAGGGGTGAGGGTAAATAGCTGAGCATGAGAATCGTGTGATACATGGGGGCTGTGTGGGAGATAGATCAGGAAACGTGCAATGGGGATTATGGAATGAGTTGATAGGTCTCTCTGAAGTAATGTGTTTTTAGAGACATATTGAATGACGAGTCACCGGGAGAGTCGGATGTTATGAGGGAGGGAGTTCCATAAAGAGGGGGAAGCTCGTAAAAAGTCCTGAGGGCAAGAGTGAGGAGTCCAGGGGTGAGGAGATGATAATAACGGATCATTGATTGTGTAAAGTGACCAGGATGGAACATACCTGCTAATAAGAGAAGAGATATAGGCATGGGCACGGTTATGGAGAGCTTTGTAAGAAAGGGCCAGTATCTGCTTTCGCAGAATCATTTAGCACCCCCTACAACCCCAAATAAATACAATACTCACCTCTCATCCTGCGGTGAGAACGGTGGCCCAATCCTCCATGTCTGGTCGTGAGCAGAGTGAGACTGGGGACAAATAGTCCCCAGTCTCCCTTCTTGATCACTTCGTGGTGCTGCGCTCTCTTGCAACAGCGAAATCGTGCAGGGCTTGTGGCCCAGCAGCACAACCCACCATGGAGTCCTATGGACTCCAGGAGGTAATACTCGTGGTGGTGCAGAAGCGCTACAGTGAGTATCACTGAGGGAAGTGTAGCGCTATGTTTCGGGGCAATGTGGGCTTACAGCACTCTTGACTCTCAGGCATACATAGTCCATGGACCCTTTTAAGGCCATATACTGCACATACAAATGTACACAATTAATTTAACCACAACCTGTAGAAAACCCACACATCCAGATCAAAAAAAAGCTGTAGGCTCAAATCCAAGTCTGGTGCAAACTTAACCCGGCTCTGGTAAACTTAATAACTCTGCAGATTTTAATGGCTCTGGTAAATGAACAGCAAGCATGGAATCTAACAGGGTTATTCAGAGACAGGTGAAAACCAGGAGAATGGCTGGAGAAGTGAAAATTCTAGGTCAAAATAGCCGATTTGGAAAGTGAGATAAATGGGAGAATTTTTCTGGTTTGGCTATTTTGACCTAAAATTTTCACTTCTATAGTCATTCTCCTGGTTTTCACCTCTCTCTGAATAACCCTTTTAGTATTTATTTTCATTTTATTAGGTAAATAGAAATCCAGATTAGGGGATATGCAATCTACAGAAAAAACAAGAAAAACATCTCATGGTGCAGAGGGTAGCAACTTTTAGTTCATTTAAAAGGCCCCCGCTTTTATAGCACTCACAAAATATTGAAAATAATTAAGCACTTAGTAATGCCTAAAAAGCTATCTCCCTGAAGAGGTTTACGGACAGAGAAACGAAACGCATTGGAGATTTTATATTTATTTTATTTGTATGCTGTTTACAATAAATTCCCTTCTTTGGAAAGTATCCCTATGGTTCCTTCCTGTGGTGAACGAAACGGAGATCTTCCATTGGGAGCGGTAAAAGGCATTACTACGTGCTTAATTATTTTCAATATTTTGTGAGTGCTATAAAAGCGGGGGCCTTTTAAATGAACTAAAAGTTGCTACCCTCTGCACCATGTTTTTTCTGTAGATTGCATATCCCCTAATCTGGATTTCTATTTATGTATGTGGCGTTAAAAGGAAGAATCGCCGAAGGGGATCTGCAATAAGGTTGTGCAATTTTATGCATTTTTTAAACCCTATCAGGGTTATTCAGAGAGCGTGAAAAGCAGGAGAATGACTGGAGAATGAAAAATTCTAGGTCAAAATAGCCAAACCAGAAAAATTCTCCCTTTCATCTCACTTTCCAAATCGGCTATTTTGACCTAGAATTTTTCATTCTCCAGTCATTCTCCTGCTTTTCACCACTCTCTGAATAACCCTGTCAGTGGTGACACCACAAATTTTATTTGTACAGCTTATTAGGTAAGTCAGTTACTGTAGCCCATCATTCAAAATCACAAACAATTCTACACAATTCACAGTTTAGTTGATTAATAAATATGAATTTCTGTAAAACATTCGTGAAAGTAATGATATGTAAGGGGTTATTTACAAAGTGCCTGTGTTGCAGCTCCGACAAACACCAGCATTTCACGAGAATAAAATCCACAGTCACAGGAGAAGCTTCACGGTAAAGTTTCTGCTGTTGCTCTTTAGATGTCACTTTTGTGATAAACTAGCATCTTTCGGCACTGTCTGCAACACCAGCTCTTCCTGAATAACCCCTCTAGTGTTATGTATAAAGCTCGGTGTGTCAGTGTTTGTGACAACATGGATCTATCATTGGGGACTACTTTGTCCCTTAGTTGTCTAATGGGTTGGTGGGTCCAGGAGATGGGTGTGAACTCTGCTGCTAGAGGTGTATACACCAACAAATAAATTCCCCCACCTCTTACAGTGTATTAATACACAGGTATGCTGGCATATATATTTTTTTGCCCTTAGTGTCACTTGGTGTAGATGCTAGTGTATTGGTGGGCAAGGTTGGTGTGTGAAGTATACATTGCCTTTCTCCCCAGAAAACAATCCACACACACACAAAAACACACACTGTTTTTTAGTGTAAAACATAACTTGACATTATCCTTTCTGGAAAAATGGAGATGTATTTTACTGTAATCCAAGAAATATATGTATATAATATCTTTACTGTCTTTGACAGGCACATCAGAAAGATACAAACATAAATGTGTATGTTCACATGATTCCCCAAAACCAATGCAATAAAGGTGATACAAAAGGGCAAACGTTATATTTTAAGATTCAAAATACGACTACGTTCTGCAAAGTGATATATACAGAAAAAAGACAAGGTGGGAGGGGAAAGGGTAACACATAGGTGAACGAGAGAGGGTGGGGAGTGGGGACTAGTTGATGTTTCACAAATGCCCATTGTCATTGTGCTCTGTTGTTACCATAAACAGGAATAAATAGTTCTTCATTATTTTTTTGCTCCTTGAAAATTGTTGATGCAACAAGTAACTTGGTATCTTGTTATAGTGAAAAAGGCACTGAAAGTAGGATATCCTGTCTAAAAATCACAAAGAGGGAGTTTTTCTAATAAGAAGTCCTGCGAGGTCTGCCAGATGGACAGAGTACCCAATATGTTTTCAAGTGAGTGTATAAAACATATAGACTATAACATGAGATAGAATATATATATATATATATATATTACAATAGACCAGGAGGAGAGCACTCCAATTCATATGTTCAACAATATTAACAGTAGCTCGTCTTTGAAATCTATTTAATCTTTCAATTATTTATAAAGTATTTTACCAGGAAGGATACGTTGAGATTTCTTTCGTTTTCAAGTTGTGTGAGCTGCTGTTTAATGTTGTTTGAGTATATGAATTGGAGTGCTCTCCTCCTGGTTTATTGTATTTTTTGCCTTGAGAAACATCCGCCCGTTAAGCCTTGTAAAGGTTGAGTGCTGCTTTCCTGGTGTACTATATATATATATATATTTATATTTATTTATATATATATATATATATATATATACACACAGCACTCGCATTTGTACAGATACACAGAATTGAAAAATATTAAGTGTAGTGTTTTTTTTTAAACTCTTTAGCATTAGAAAAGCATAGACCCGGGGGTTTTGTTATTGAACTTTAGGAAATTAAGAATTGTCCTACTTCCAACCTATATGACACTATAAAAAAACTATAACCCTGAAAGTATAACGTAATTTTCTAAACCTGGTTATGGCGATACTGTGTGAAATAATGTCATGATTCTATGAAACTAAACTCACATTGTTTGATTATGAAAGCATTATATATATATTAAATACACTCACCGTTGCATTTTGTTAACAGTTAATGTATAGCTTAATGAGAGAGATGTGGCAAGGTCAGAAGGTCCACTCATATCACCCTGTGTAGATTATAGTAATAAATATCTCTTACTTCTAAGAGATCAGCTCAGCATTATCCTATGACAACGCTCTCTGAAGCATATAGACACTTTTAAAGGGTTTTATTTTTGTAATTTGGAAATGTTGTAGTTTCACTTGCTACCTCTGGTCACTTTGCTGTATTCACTGTATATACCACAGCACTGCACTGAATGTGTATGGGACAATTATGTTACACATACTGTATCTGCTACAACCTTGGCATGCTTTGCAATTAGTTAAAACAGATTACCTTATTGTCCTGCGTCATCAGGTCTCATGGAACCCATAATCAGCTAAATTAATAAACATTACTGGCGCGCACAGACCGTTGCATTAGGGTGTGCACCCACACATTTATTAATTGAAAAATTATATTTAGGAGATTTTTGCAAAAGGTTCCCATTTTTCATTAGAAATAAAAAGCCTGTAATCAGATATACAGTCAGTTTTTTATGTTGTTCATTGTGAACCAGGTAAGGGGCATATAAAATATGAATATAGGAGGTGAAAGAAGTCCTCCTCACTCAACATTAGGGTGTGCCTGGGCACACCCCCTGCACACACCTAAGATAAACATACATCAATTGTCATTTGCTGCACAAACTCCCTCATAGGTGACATAATGCTACACAATTGACATCATATGACAGTGAAAAATTAACTGTATGAAGGATGCTAGAGGGGTTGCATGCAGGGCTCGAGTCCTGCGGGAACGCGCGGGAACGGCGTTCCCGCAGTTCTACCGCTGCAGGAACGCAGGTACCCGCTGTGGCCCGAGCCCAAAATGATTGAGCTGGCTGCACATTGCCGGCGGCCGCGTGCTTTCCTGCTACGAACGGCCGCTGGCAGGAAGTGCAGCCGCACGCCTGGGATCCAACAGCCAGCCGCGATCTCGCAAGATCGCGGCTGGCTGTTTCATCGATCCCAGGCGAGCAGCCGCACCTCCTGCCAGCAGCCATCGTAGCAGGAAAAACACGTGGCTGCCGGCAATGTGTGGCCAGCTCAATAGTTTCGGACCCACACCTACTGCAGAGAGAAGTGAGCTGCTGGGGGCAAAAAAATTCCATGTGTGAGCTGGGGTCAATAATATCCATGTGAACTGGGGCAAAAAAATTCCATGTGTGAGCCGGGGGCAATAATATCCATGTGACCTGTGGGCAATAATATCCATGTGAACTGGGGGCAATTATATCCATGTGAGCTGGGGCAATAATATCCATGTGAACTGGAGGCAATTATATCCATGTGAACTGGGGGCAATAATATCCATGTGAACCAATCAAATCCAGGGTCTCCACCCGTCGGCCAGGATGCGTCTTCTTCCCCCGATGAGCCATAACCCTGGGGGAGGCTGAGGGAGGGAGACAGGGCACCCGAAATACCCCCACCACATAGGGAGTCCCTGATGTCTCTCTGCCTGGGGCCCTCTGACCTGTGTGCCTGCTGCCCCTGTGTCTTCTTCCCCATATCCAGGGAAAAATGTAAGAGTGACAACCGGGATTCGGATCTGCGAGGTTCGGTAGGAAACTCCCCAGGCTCCGCAAAATGGCCGCCGCACCAGGCCCGAGTTCCGTTCGGCCAAAAAAATGTCTCGATGCGCCCGGGCAACAGCGGCTCCGATGTCCCGCGGGTGTCCTTCAGGTATCAGGTCGCCAGGGAGTCCGGGCAGGGTGAGAGGGTCACCAAAAAATCGTCTAAATAGCTGAAAATACAGCGGAGCACTCACTGCATGCAACCTCTCTCATCTGCTGCTAGCCACGCCCCCTCAGTATATAATTTTAATGGTAGGTTTATTCTAACAGTGAGACACAGAATAACAACAAAAACATCCAGGAAAACGCATTTCAAAAAATTTATAAATTGATTTGCATTTTAATGAGTGAAATTAGTATTTGACCCCTTCGCAAAACATGACTTAGTACTTGGTGGCAAAATTCTTGTTGGCAGTCACAGAGGTCAGACGTTTATTGTAGTTGGCCACCAGGCTTGCACACATCTCAGACAAGACCCTGGCTGCGGGCAAGCCTAGCTGGGCAGCCGATCTAGGAGAGCCCCAGACTGCCAGCTGACCTAAGCGAGGCTCAGGCCTAACAAAGAAAAAAATGTCATCTGCGCTTACTCCAATTATACCGTGTGAAACTAAACACAATTAGAGGTTTGGTTTCTTATTAATGGCCATTATAAGACTAGCTCGCCCGCCAACATCACGGCACCTCTATAAGGGCGAGTCCTAACCAAAATGAAACCACAGGCTGCTACATAGCAAACCATACCTGCTTATGCTGCTTGTCAAACATGAGGTAGACTGGTGGGCCTTTATTTATGCTCCCCCAGAAACAAAATCCACTTTGGGATCAAAACAAAGACTCGGAGCGGAGTCTTGCTGCAGGGATTGTGTTTAGTTTCACACGGTATAATTGGAGTAAGCGCAGATGACATTTTTTTCTTTGTTATGTTCTACACATGTTGTTGGGCTGTATGCATTTGGTGGTTGCGCCAACCCTTCGGGGAATAGGCGCGACCCCACCCCTCCTGCACTATGTATGTTTCAATGTACTTCCAGCCAGGTCATCCCTGCAGCAAGACTCCGCTCTGTGTCTTTGTTTTGATCCCAAAGTGGATTTTGTTTCTGGGGGAGCATAAATAAAGGCCCACCAGTCTACCTCATGTTTGAAAAGCAGCATGAGCAGGTATGGTTTGCTATGTAGCAGCCTGTGGTTTCATTTTGGTTAGGACTCACCCTTATAGAGGTGCCGTGACGTTGGCGGGCGAGCTAGTCTTATAATGGCCATTAATAAGAAACCAAACCTCTAATTGTGTTTAGTTTCACACGGTATAATTGGAGTAAGCGCAGATGACATTTTTTTCTTTGTTATGTTCTACACATGTTGTTGGGCTGGATGCATTTGGTGGTTGCAGCCAACCCTTCGGGGAATAGGCGCGACCCCACCCCTCCTGCATGAGGCTCAGGCCTAGTCAGACGGCCGATCAATTCGGCCCACTGAGCTATCGGCCCACCAGGATTCTCCCGCTAGTTCCGATGGCTAGTACATGCCTGGTATCAAGTGTTAAGTATTGAGATGTAGGATTAGATGTGTGTGTGTGTGTGTGTATAAATACAAGGTTAGTTGTGTATGGGAATATATTGCTAAGGGTATGTTTATTTCTGTTTGTCATTGATAAAATAAATGGTCTGCTCTGTTTTTAAGTGCCTGGGCCTAATTCTGTCCCATTTGGGCCCTGGCAAGGATTAAATAGTGTGTAGAAGCAGCGAGGGGGTCTGATTCTGAGAAGCGGTCTCGTGCTACGGAAAGGAAAGGAATGGACTTTCAGGCAGGGAAATGTAGAAAATCAGACCAAAATCCTCATTTAATCATTCGATTTTAATTAAGTTTACTTGGTAACAAAAATCATTTGATGCTGACTGAAAATATGCTTTTTTCAGGCATTTAACCGGTCTACTTTTCTTAGAATGAGATCATTTTGCAATTATCATCTAGTACTAATTTTTTAGTTTGGATCGGTCAATATTTGAAAGAAAATATCGGTCAAAACTTGCCGATATCGTTTTAAAAAGTAAAATGTGTGAAAGAGTTAAACAGAGTCCCTTGTCAATGACAGAGAGCTCCTAAGGGAAAATATCAATGTGAGCCAATAACTCATAATGGCTCCCTGTTACCCTCTAGTCCAACTGAGCCACAGTATTATTGGTTTGAGTGAGAATAGTTGGGAGTCACCCTCGGATACCAGCATCGCACCGCACCGTGCCACTGATTTTGGCTCCTGCAGTCCATAGGACTCAATGGAGTCAAGTGTGACCCTCTGCAATTTCAGCACAAGCTTTTGTAAGCCGGTACGCACTGAGGCCGTGAAGGGGACACTGGTATAATGCTCTGCAGGGTGGTCTGAACCCAGTATGTGGAGATTCACGGAATACACAGACTGGAGGGACCAGGATACGTGGAGTAGGCCTTGGGGTGGCAGACAAGACACAAGAGAGGAACTCCAGGTGAGGTACACATGGGCACTCCAAAAGAATAGTTTAGGCGGTCCGTTGATCAGGGGCAGTCAGAAGGTGGTAGTCGTTGTTCAAAGCAGGGGGTCTGGTACATGGGTGGTCAAAATAGGCGATATCAGGGAGCTCAGGGATACAGGTCTGATTAGCACAAAGCTAAGCACCGTAATGCAGGAGCATTGCTGAATGGGGGGAGCGGAGGAGAGCTTTATTCTGGCAGGAGGGTGTGGTGTATATTTTGTGTTTTAACTGTGTTCATGAGCATGGTGCAGAACATGGGGCAGCACTTTATATGTGGCTGCCTGAGCGCGAGAACAGTCAGCAGTGTGGGCATGACAACTGGGAACTATTTGTTCCCAGTAGTCCATTCTTTGCAGCCAGAGGGTGCAGAGAATCATACCACCCTCTGCACCACAGAACAGGGATAAGTAAGCTATTTCTTTAATGGTTTTAATTTTAAGTGTACAGTGATTATGCAATCCACCATATGGAACAGCTCGCTGGACTCCTCACGCTGTCGCTGAGTCACTATTACCAGCTCCTAAACAAAGTATAGGAGCCGTTAATGTAGCGTAAGGAGATGCTAATTCCAAGGCACCAGCATAGCTGCGACAAAGTCGGACTAGCAGCTCAAGCCGTTAAATTAATGAACTTTTTGCATGATTTCTCATTTTTTAAATCTTATTAACATATTAGTTAAGGAAGGAATTAATGATTTAATTGTACTTTGATAAGTATCATAATTTTTATGTTTAAACTCTTATATACTTTGATAAGTAACATATATTTCATGTTTACACGCATATATAAATCCTGTTTATTTTCTTGGGTTCAGTGTGCTGGAATTCCGGATATAGGCGCCTTGAACGTTCAGACTCACTTATACAGTAAGTGCAATTCTAAAACAAAAATATACACAGGCAAATCATTTTTTACTTTATGAATTATTTTATTTTTTGATGAATTGACTGATTGCATTTTATTAGAATATTTAATATTCATTGTGTTGTATGGTGTGTCATTTATGTTATGAGAGGTATCTGATTTTTGGGGTTTTTTCAGCAGGAGCTGACTGATTTTGCAGAAGTGGAATCAGATAGCAACAGTTCCTAGCTGTGGTTAACATTTGAGTTAAACACAGCCGGACGGTAATCAGCGTTAGGACTTTGTAATCGCTAGTTAACACTTTGCGCTCCCCATGTTAAGTATAGGGAGCGCAAAGTACAGTAACCTCGCTTTGAAAAACGCAAGATCCCAATCACTAATGGGTTTTTTAACCCGTTAGCACTCAGAATCTCATATGGTCAGCCCGTGCTAGGGCAACCAGAGCTAACGTTAACACTCACACAGCTGAGCGCTAACATTAGCATTAGGAATGTAATGTGGCCCTGTGTCTTTAGAAAAAACGCTCTCACTCCATTCATGCCTTTGCCCTCTCAGTCAGTTATAGCATTGCTGGAAGTTTTCTGGCTGATGTATAGCTCTACGGCAGCTGCTCTGTCCTTTCTGGTGGACATATGGTAAAAAATTCTCAGGATTTTGGACTCACATCAAGGATGTAGTAGCCATCAAAGGGTTTGAGCCCCCAGCGAACACCCGATTTTCCTTGCAGCAGCACCTGCTCTGTCCCCAAAATCGCATGCACACTTGGAATCCATTCATGGCGCAATGGTCGGACGTGGCTGATTTAGGATATAATTTATAGCATGAAGGTCAGGACAGTTACAGTTACAAGCAATTATAAAGCGCCAACAGATTCCTTAGCGCTGTACAATGGGAGAAACAGAATAACAAATATACATACACATTACACATACAGAACAGTAGGAGGGAAGGACCCTGCTCGAGAGCTTACAATCTAAGAGGAGAGGGGTGACACAGTAGGTGAGGGTACCTGGAGTATGTGTAGTAGCGGGGTGGATGTGGGCTGATTGGGGAGATGGAGCAAGAACAAGAAATGTGCAGTGGGGGATCATGGAGTGAGCCAATAGGCTTCCCTAAAGTAATGAGTTTTCAGAGACTTCTTGAAGGACTGGAGAGACGGGAAGAGTCTAATGCTGGGGGAGGGAATTCCATAGAAAGGGGAGCTCGGGAGAAGTCCTGAAGGTGGGAGTTGGGGGTCAGGGTACGAGGAAAAGATAGCATCAGATCATTGGCAGAGCAAAGTGGTCAGGAAGGGGTATCCCTGCTAATAAGGGAGGAGATGTAGGCCGGGGTGTGGTTATGGAGAGCTTTGTATGGAAACCGGGAGCCAGTATAGAGATTGACAAAGTGGTATGGAATACTACTAGTTTTCATATTGTTATTTAAAACTGCAGATTCTATCAATTTCCTATGTATAATAGATATGATGGAGTAAATTAAATACCATGTCACGTTCCACGCCAAGCTTCTATTTCCAAGTCAATCATTCTGTTCTGATTGACAGTGATTTAATTATTCATTATTTGAGAAATGGTGTCTTCAATGACGGAAGCATTTGAGAAATGGTGTCCTCATGACTGAAACCATTATTAATGATTTTCATGGATATTAATGTGTTCATATTATCCAACAAAGTAAGAAAGCAACTGTACAGTTAGATTCTGAGTCTAGTGTAAATGGAACCATATCAAATTGGTATTTTTTATTTAGTAACGAACTGTAACCAAGTGTAATAATTTTAATTGATGCATTGATTTATAATATTCAAAAGTCAAATAACTGTAGCTACAGATGGACCAGATCTGGATTTTTAGGGCTCATGGCTACTTCAATGAACAAAACCATATCCGTAAACTAAACCTATTTGCAGTCATTCACTAACAGGACTTGGTTAACCGCATTCCTAGATTATAGACAATTTTACAAGATTTACAGTTATTTCGAAAGGTTAGGCCATGTTGTGCACTTATTTTCTTATATAAAGGGATTCTTATATTCCAATTGACATTTGGTGTATCATTGTGTCTCTATTATGAAGGTATACCCTAGCATTGTTGTATATTTCCACTGGGTGTTGCACTTAAGAGTTTTGCGAAAAAAGACACCTATCGTTGTTGTGAGTGTTTTTATAGGTGTTTTGGTGGTATATTTGTCTTTAATTGTTGTTGCTGAGGTCTTCACAATTATGGGTGGTTGACAACTGTCAATGACAGTTGACCTTGTGTTGATTTACTTTATTGGCACCGTCATGGCATGTAATGTTAAGCATTGGACTCTAGCATTATTGTTATTGCTACATAGTCTAAAGCCGGGGTCAGACGAGCATTTTTAAGAACGGAAGAAACATCCGTTAGAGTGGACATTCATTCCCATATTGCCACCTTGCTGAGCACAGTTAGTGCGCTCAGCGCTGCAAGGCTCGATCCTCCTATGAAGGATCGTGCTTTGCAGCCCAGTCGAATACGCGTTGTAGCATTTTGACGGGGAGGCTTTCAGCACGGCCGCAGCACGTTCACTGTGCTACAGCGTGTGGCCGTCCCTGTTGAAGCATCACAATGCTGCGACGGACACCAGGAGGCACGTCAGTATGGGTGCATGTAGTGCACTCGTCTGACCACGCCTAAAGGGGCACCAAGGCCATATAAAAATAGTGAATTGGTAATGACGAGCCGAGTCATAACCTCATCCCTACCCTGGCTTTTCTTGGAATCTGTGAAAATTGCAAAGTGGTAGACTTTCCTCCACCCTGGCAGCTGTTAGTCAGCTTCTGCTGGACAGACCTCTGATATTGTGATCAGCGTCAGTTAAGTTTTAAGAAAGATGATGGTCCTGGAATGGTGGTGAGTTAAGATACAACCTACTCTGGATAAAAACCCTGGAGAGGGAAAACCACGGCAGGAGGGTATAAAGTTAAAAAGTGGTTTTAGGAAATCAAACGTTTTCTGATATTAACCATCAGATGGATTATAATCGAGCTCTTTATTAGCAGTAGGGTGACTGAACACTGAGATCTAATTAGGAGTTGTGTGACTTTATGTACAATAGCAGTATTACATACAGCCTGCTAAAACTGGGACGCTAAGGAGGAAAACCTGCACCTGCAGGTTTCTCCTTAGCGTCCCCGTTTTAGTTCCATATTACGGGGCGGGCGCTAATTCAGCAGCCTGCTCCGTAATGCAGCACTAAGCCTCAGGATGCTCGTGGTAGGGCTAAGCGCCACCATGAGCATCCCCTCCACAGAGTCCATAGGACTCCATTGAGGCTTCCGCTGCCAGTCACATGACCTAAGGGATCTCACTTCTTGCTAGATCCTGCAGATCGGTGGAGTGATTAGCGAAGTGAGACTGGGGACTTTTTTCTCCCAGTCTCTCTCTGCTCTTGGCGGCCAGAAGAGGTGGATCGAGCCGCCGTTCTCGTTGTGGGATGAGAGGTGTGCACGTAATTTTTGGGGGGATTTGTAGCTGGTGATAACTGATTCTGCAGAAGTGCAATCCATTAGCTCCAGATTCAAGCTGTGGTTAGCTTTTTAGTTAACCACAGCAGGACCTAATTAGCATTAGGACTTTGCAATCCTAACGCTAATTAACTCTTTGCGCTCCCCATGTTAAGCATAGGGAGCGCAAAGTATAGTAAACTCTCGCTGAAAAGTGCAAACTCCGAATCGCTAATGGCTTTTTTAACCTGCTAGCGTTAGGAATGTATTATGGTCAGCCTGCGCTAGGGCCACTTAACCTAACGTTAACTCTCACACAGCTGAGTGCTAACATTAGCGTTAAGTATGTAATAGGGCCCTATTCTTGGGAAAATATAGTGAATATATAGCAAGCTCTACAAGATTCTACATAGGTGTAGACATTAGAACTTAAGGAAAAGTTTAAATTAAGATTTGCAATTTTGAAACATCAGCTTCAAAACAATGCTTGGAGGTAGAAATGGCATAACCATAATACTTTTTTTACTTGGAATGATACCACATAACTTCAAAGATATCACAAACAAATAAAGATGTTCATCGTAATAAAAAATCACAATAAATCTCTATTTGCTCCAGACTTTCAATTTCCAGGTAGGGCACATTTCAATACTTTAGTGAGTGTTAGTGACTCTTGTGAAATTCTATAAAAGAGCTAAAGAGAAAGCCTATGGACCACCCAAGCCCATCATCTCACAGGTCCATTTAAGGCATGTGAGATCAATCAAATTAAAAAATAAACACAGATATTTTCAATATTTTTTTGTGCACTGGTCCTGGAGGTACTGTCTGCAATACCAGGTCAATGCGTGGAGTGGACATAGCAAGCTCTTCTTCCATCTCTTTAAATATACATTTAAAAAATGGCCCTCAGATAGGGAGTATATCAGATATTAAACTGATAAGAACAGATACTACACTTGATCTTAGGCTAGGGTCAGACTAACGCATTTTTTGCGTTGTCCATGTAAGGTCCTGGAGGCCCTCACCCCCTGGCGCCCCCTTTTGGTTTCACATCCTGCATGTCCCCTGCAGATTTCAAGGCTCTGGTATGAACAATGCACCTTCCTCATTTTGACGTCCTGGCCCTGGATCCAAACCTGCCCTTTATCCTCCTTGATTAGCCCTTCATATAAGGGAGTCCCACCCTCAACCCTTGACTTCCACATTCAATGAAGTTCCTGTCTGCTAGACCAATCTGCCAAAGCTCCCTGAGACCTCCTGAAACTCTCTACCAAAGACTCCAAGGATCCTCTGCTTTATTCTGGACATTCATTACTTCATACACCGGTACCCTTCCATCCTGCTCCTCCTCTGCCTCCCCCCATCTAAGACTCCCCGTGTACCAGACCCCTTGCTGAACCCTGACGTCTCTATTTCTGTTACCTTGTCTGATCCCATGCCACGGTGTTTATTTATAATAAACACTCTTTGTTTATCCTTAAACCTGCCTCATCACTGCATCCTGGGCTCACAACCTCAACCTGCTACACAACCCGTAGTACGGTCCTTACAGAATGTGGAAGTCAAGACCCTGTGAGCCCGCAGTGATCCATTCCATGGTGGAAAACTTAAAAGATGCCTTCCTTAAGACCCAGCAGTATCTGGACTCTCTGCTTGATTACACGCAGCAAAACCCAAGGGGCACCTCAACTAAGGTGCGCGTTCCTGCTACAGAGGGAGTCAAAGGACCACTGACCCCAGAAGAAAAGGCAAGGAGGAGGGCGCTAGACCTCTGTTTCTACTGCGGGGACCCCTTGCATCAGATCTCGGCCTGCCCGCTACGCCCACCTAAGCCAGGTACAAAAAGTTTTTCTAAACCTGTTATTGCAAAGCCTGTTCAGATCAAGCCTGCACCTGTCGAGCCAGCAAAGAAATTGTTGGAGAAACCGGTACCTACCCAGCCAAAAATAACTGCACCCACTAACAAGCCCATAAAGCCTTCATTGGGGAAGTCGGTACCTGCCCTGCAGGAAATAAATTCATCAAATGTTAGGTATAAGAAATCTGCACCCAAAGAAAAACCTGTGTCCCAGCCAACTCCCAGAAGAAGCCTGGTAATTAAACCTCCTGCACCAAAGCGTGTCCCTGCTCCCAGGAAACCTGGGCCAAGAGTTACCAGAGACCATGTTACCCAAGACGCTTCTTCTGAGGGGTCAGACCAGGAAACCCCTATGGAGTACGCCAAACCGGATTCCGACCCCGACGTGCCAATGGAGCAAGATTCCATAGATGTTGAGTCAGCCATGCCCATGGAGACTGAGCCTAACCAATACATCATGGCTGGTGTTACCAAGAAGCCAGAACCCAGCCCTCTATCTCCTTGTTGCACATATGCTTCAAACGGGACTGTGGTTCGCAGAGAAGACCTGGAGGTATTCGAATCGGCCCTGAGACTCCGGGAAGCCATCTATCCTTGCCGCTCGGTTCCCAATTACAGGACTCCAGCTACCACAACCACTTCGAGGGCACCATACCAGAGATCTGCCTTCATTGGTACCCTGTTCTCCATGCCACCCACAGTTGTCGGGTTGTCTGTGAAACCAGAACCCCAAGAGCTGGAGACGCACCCATGCCTCCTGGAATTGGGGGTTGAGCAAAAGCAAAAAGTTGCTGCCCTGCACATCGCAGACTCTCCAGCCGCTGCTGCCCTGCACATCGCAGATTCTCCAGCCGCTGCTGCCTGCACATCGCAGATTCTCCAGCCGCTGCTGCCCTGCACATCGCAGATTCTCCAGCCGCTGCTGCCCTGCACATCGCAGATTCTCCAGCCGCTGCTGCCCTGCACATCGCAGATTCTCCAGCCGCTGCTGCCCTGCACATCGCAGATTCTCCAGCCGCTGCTGCCCTGCACATCGCAGATTCTCCAGCCGCTGCTGCCCTGCACATCGCAGATTCTCCAGCCGCTGCTGCCCTGCACATCGCAGATTCTCCAGCCGCTGCTGCCCTGCACATCGCAGATTCTCCAGCCGCTGCTGCCCTGCACACCGCAGATTCTCCAGCCGCTGCTGCCCTGCACACCGCAGATTCTCCAGCCGCTGCTGCCCTGCACACCGCAGATTCTCCAGCCGCTGCTGCTGCCCTGCACATCGCAGATTCTCCAGCCGCTGCTGCCCTGCACACCGCAGATTCTCCAGCCGCTGCTGCCCTGCACACCGCAGATTCTCCAGCCGCTGCTGCCCTGCACACCGCAGATTCTCCAGCCGCTGCTGCCTGCACACCGCAGATTCTCCAGCCGCTGCTGCCCTGCACACCGCAGATTCTCCAGCCGCTGCTGCCCTGCACACCGCAGATTCTCCAGCCGCTGCTGCCCTGCACACCGCAGATTCTCCAGCCGCTGCTGCCCTGCACACCGCAGATTCTCCAGCCGTCGCTGCCCTGCATCCTGCAGGCTCTCCTGAGCTGTCATCGCCACGGGGTCGTCGTCGTCGCCGTAAGGCCACGTCGCTCAACGCCGCCGCAGAGCCGTGCAGTGCCAAGGAGATCGCCAAGGGCGCTGCCCCGCCGGTCCTTTCCATGGGCGCTGCCCCGCCGGTCCTTTCCATGGGCGCTGCCCCGCCGGTCCTTTCCATGGGCGCTGCCCCGCCGGTCCTTTCCATGGGCGCTGCCCCGCCGGTCCTTTCCATGGGCGCTGCCCCGCCGGTCCTTTCCATGGGCGCTGCCCCGCCGGTCCTTTCCATGGGCGCTGCCCCGCCGGTCCTTTCCATGGGCGCTGCCCCGCCGGTCCTTTCCATGGGCGCTGCCCCGCCGGTCCTTTCCATGGGCGCTGCCCCGCCGGTCCTTTCCATGGGCGCTGCCCCGCCGGTCCTTTCCATGGGCGCTGCCCCGCCGGTCTTTCCATGGGCGCTGCCCCGCCGGTCCTTTCCATGGGCGCTGCCCCGCCGGTCCTTTCCATGGGCGCTGCCCCGCCGGTCCTTTCCATGGGCGCTGCCCCGCCGGTTCTCTCCGAAGTCACCTCCAAGTCCGGCCAGTCCGAGATTGCTTGGGTGGTGGGTACACTGGCAGGCTTCGTTGGCCAGATAGCCACCCTGTCCCAACATGTACGGGACGTCCAGGAGAACCAGCTGATACTACAGGCCCTGGTTTTTGACGCCCGTGTGCCATCAGTGTACAGGCAGCCGAATGATCCACTTCTGCCGAGCTCGTTGACTGCCGTCAGTGAAGACCCTGACCTCGCCCTGGGCCGTTCGGAGTCCGGCCCTTAGAGGGGGGGCTCTGTAAGGTCCTGGAGGCCCTCACCCCCTGGCGCCCCCTTTTGGTTTCACATCCTGCATGTCCCCTGCAGATTTCAAGGCTCTGGTATGAACAATGCACCTTCCTCATTTTGACGTCCTGGCCCTGGATCCAAACCTGCCCTTTATCCTCCTTGATTAGCCCTTCATATAAGGGAGTCCCACCCTCAACCCTTGACTTCCACATTCAATGAAGTTCCTGTCTGCTAGACCAATCTGCCAAAGCTCCCTGAGACCTCCTGAAACTCTCTACCAAAGACTCCAAGGATCCTCTGCTTTATTCTGGACATTCATTACTTCATACACCGGTACCCTTCCATCCTGCTCCTCCTCTGCCTCCCCCCATCTAAGACTCCCCGTGTACCAGACCCCTTGCTGAACCCTGACGTCTCTATTTCTGTTACCTTGTCTGATCCCATGCCACGGTGTTTATTTATAATAAACACTCTTTGTTTATCCTTAAACCTGCCTCATCACTGCATCCTGGGCTCACAACCTCAACCTGCTACACAACCCGTAGTACGGTCCTTACAGTCCATTTCAATGGAGCTGTTCACATCTTGCCACGCGATGTCGCGCCATGTCGCGCGTCGCAGAAGCATGTCGCTGGTACATGAGCCTTTTTTTGCGATTTGTGATTTGTATTGGTGGTGCTTTGCAAAAATCGGACAAAACAGCGATGTCGCGTGACATTATCGCACCATGTCGCGAATATGAAAGTCTCGCGATTTTCAAATTGCACAGTGTGAACGGGGCCTAATACTGCGCTTGTCTGACCCTCGCCTTAGACAAAATGCAGAGAAGTCAATAAATTTAATACCAGTACTTCATCTCCCTCCAACACCTTTTAAACGAGGCACCTTCCTTCCCGGGGAATCAAGGCTTAAGTCTGTTGTATCCCTCTAAAAAATATTGAAGAACTCTATCACGTCTTCAAATTAATTCAAGTATGTTTACTCCTCTAGCAACAATGGCAAAGTGTTGACCTGTAACAGGTCTTTGCCAAGTTGACAAATGCCTGTTACAAGGCGAAACATAATTTTCACTGGAGGAAGAAACCCCCTTTCATTAATCTGAGACTGTTCTGGAGTTCTTCTATATTTGTTATTGGTGTATCAAGGCTTGGAAGTGAGGGCCTTCTCCAGCCGCTGGCTAATTTTTGAGCAGTGCCATTGACCATTATCTGCTACAGATCCTTGTATCTCTCTGGCAAAATGCAATTGCACACAGCATAAGCCTCCTTGGCGCTAAAGTGCATTGACATTATGGGCATGTGCAGACTGGTGCCAACTGGATAAAAATGGTACTAGTTATCCACTTTTTAGGTCCCCATTGGCATTTATTGCATGTTCGGCATGTTGTTTCTAAGTAGTAAATGTTCAATATGTGCACCCCCTAATATATGGGCTGTTATACCTATGATCAAGATAGCACAGAGACCACTGTAAGTCACATTGCTAGAATTTATTGTTGATTTAGTTATCAATATCCCAACTTTTAAACTGTCCTTGCAGGGTTTAGCTCATCATAATGCAGAGTTGAGTTAAGCAACATGGCATCACTCAGATGATTCCCACTGATTCCAATGGTGTAACTGGCTCAGGCCTCTTCATCACCAGCAGTTCTTTTCTTGGCATGACAATTATCTGCCTTTAGCTCCAATCAATCCCACTGCAGATCGGGAAAAAAAAACATTTTGTTGCTGAGTTTGCAGTTCCCTGAATTGGTTGTCAACATTGACCTGATTGGAGTGGCCATCTGGGATTTTGTTTACATGATTCACTTGGTGATCCTAATTCGAGCATTACAGGAGCATAGACTTGTACGTAGACTATTTTACAAATGCCCACATTACAAACTAATTTTATATCAAGGCAGGAGGCTTCATATTTTGCATTCTCTTTTCTTTACTAAATCATCAGCAAGGAAAGTTTACATAGCAACAGCAGTAACCAATAAACAATAAGAGTGTAGTAAGTCCTTAGCCACGCCCTCTTTTCTTGCTGCTGGCCTCCAGGTGAGTCGTTTTCAAAACAGCTCCTGGACGCCAGGATATATATTTCTGCTATTTTATCTCTAAGTCATTTAGAACTAATTAGGTTTTACTCCGCTTGTTTTTTATGCTTATTCTGTATTTAACAGTCTTTTTCCTTTAGGTCCTACCTGCTGTGTGGGCACTTTCCCGCCTGCAGGCTTGCGCTTGCTTCCCCATCTCCCGGCAGATAAGAGGGAAATTTCCCTGGGGCCGGGTGCTAGTTATACCGCGTTATTATTATTTTATTTTATTTTAAGTTTGCGTCTGCGCGCGCAGTCCCGCGTGAGGTACTTGCCTCAGGGTGCGCGATTCATCTGCGCATGCGTGGGCGGACATCTTCTCTTCGTCGGATCTGCCACCATTCCGCTCGTGCCGAGTTCGAGGTTGGCAGGCGCGACCATTCCTCTGACACAAACAGCCTGCTGCACGGACCCTCTCCTACCTCGGGTGAGCCCCGAAACACTGTTCCTGTCATGGCCCACCTGGGTGTTCTCACGGCCCGGACCCCCTGACCCTCTGATGCACCTTTTTTGTTTTTCTTTTTTGCATGATCTATGCTGATTCCAGGACGTTTTTGTTTTTGTTTTTTGTTTTTTCCTTTCCCCATGCTCAGTTCTGGACTTTGATTTGTTTTGCATTCAGAACCTGATCCATCACCTGCACCTCTTCCAGCCTGATCTGACCTGCTTATAAGGAAGCTACGCCCCTGATCCCACGCTTCCTCATTGAAGTTTCCAGCCTTGCCCTGAGCAGACCTGTATTCCTGATCGCCTCCTGAGACCTTTGCCTGGATCCCCTCTGAACATTTGACATTCCTGATTTTCCTCTGCTTTGAACCATCATTCTCTGGTATCCTCCATTGCCCTGTTTTCCCCTGCCTTCCTATGCTTGACTTTACTCGTGTACCAGACCCTTGCTAGACTTTGACTATTCTAATTCTGTATCCATTTGTACTTTCGCTTGGAGATTGTTGTCAGTGTTCCCCTTCTGTTATTTATCTGTTTATCCTGCCTCCCAGTACCTCCTATCTTGATTTATATCTGTTCTCTTTTTTAATAAACCCCTTTTTTGCCCTGTAACCTGTCTGCTGCTATATTCGCTGCACATTGGGCTCACACCCATACTCCTGCGCACCCATGCCAGACCTCACCCATGACAGAATGAGGAAGCCATCAACCAGTGAGCCCGCAGTGAGTAAAGCTGTTATGGTGTACGTGGAAGGGTTAATTGAAGAAATCCTGCACCAAATGGACACTTTATTTACTGACCTGCTTAAAGGGCATCTCAACTAAGGTGCGCGTTCCAGTTACAAAGAAGGGGCCCAGAGAACCCCTAACCCTGGAGGAGCGTCAAAGGAGAAGGTCCAACAACTTGTGCTTTTATTGTGGGAGTGGCCTGCACACAATATCGGCCTGTCCTCTACGCCCACCCAAGCCACCTAGCACCCCACCTGAGTCAGCGTCTGCTAAAGAGACTTTTGTTTCCAAGTCTACCTCCACTAAACCTAAAAGGTCAGCATCCGTTAAAGCACTGCCCACCAAGCCGAAGAAGACATTTCCTAAGCAAGAAAATCTGTCTGCCAAGTCCTTGCCCGAGCGGTCCGTCACTGACTCTAAAACCTAGAAAGAGGTGTCTATTCGAGATGGTCCTGAGATCGTGTATCAAGATTACAACTCCGCTGAACCTATGGATTTCCAATCCACCCTGCCTACAGAACCTCATCCAGCCATACCTATGGAGGAAGAGACCGGCGTATCAACAGAGCCTGACCCCATTGTGCCCATGGAGATAGCGTCTGTCCTACCCTCCGGTATGACACCCACCAGTCCTAGCCAGCATCTCATGGCTAACTGTTTTACCACTCCAGTGCCTTCCAGTCGGCGTATCTCATGTTACCCATCGGCTTCTGAGTATTGCTCTTCTGATGAATGGGGTTCTGTAGACTCAGAAGAGGAACTACCTAAAGAGACTGTACGTCACCCCCGAGGACTACCTGGGCGGTTCATTGGGTGCATGAGAACCACCTATATAGGAACCACGTTCATATCTCCGGCCTCTGTCTCTGAGCCTTCTCAGGCCTCTGTATCCAGGCCATCTCAGGCTTCTGTCCCCGAGCCTTCTCAGGTCCCTGTCTCTGAGCCTTCTCAGGCCTCTATACCCAAACCTTCTCAGGCCTCTATACCCAAACCTTCTCAGGCCTCTATACCCAAACCTTCTCAGGCCTCTATACCAAAACCTTCTCAGGCCTCTATACCCAAACCTTCTCAGGCCTCTATACCCAAACCTTCTCAGGCCTCTATACCCAAACCTTCTCAGGCCTCTATACCCAAACCTTCTCAGGCCTCTATACCCAAACCTTCTCAGGCCTCTATACCCAAACCTTCTCAGGCCTCTGTATCCAAGCCATCTCAGGCTTCTGTCACTAAGCCTTCTCAGGCTCCTGTCCCCGAGCCTTCTCAGGTCCCTGTCTCTGAACCTTCTCAGGCCTCTGTATCCAAGCAATCTCAGGCTTCTGCCACTAAGCCGTCTCAGGCCTCCATCTCTGCGCCTTCACGGGTTTCTGTCCCTAAGCCGTCTCAGGCTTCTGTCACTATGCCTTCCCAGGCTTCTGTTTCCGAGCCTTCTCAGGCCTCTGTCATTAAGCCTGCTCAGGCTCCAGTAACCAAGTCACCGCAGAGCCCAGCAGTGGTGTCGTCGCAGAGCCCAGCTGCCGGTTCCTTGCTGTCGCCGCAGAGCCCAGCAGTGGTGTCACCGCAGAGCCCAGCAGTGGTTTCGTCGCAGAGCCCAGCTGCCAGTTCCTTGCTGTCGCCGCAGAGCCCAGCAGTGGTGTCGTCGCAGAGCCCAGCTGCCGGTTCCTTGCTGTCGCTGCAGAGCCCAGCAGTGGTGTCGTCGCAGAGCTCAGCTGCCGGTTCCTTGCTGTCGCCGCAGAGCCCAGCAGTGGTGTCGTCGCAGAGCCCAGCTGCCGGTTCCTTGCTGTCGCCGCAGAGCCCAGCAGTGGTGTCGCCGCAGAGCCCAGCAGTGGTGTCGCCGCAGAGCCCAGCAGTGGTGTCGCCGCAGAGCCCAGCAGTGGTGTCGCCGCAGAGCCCAGCAGTGGTGTCGCCGCAGAGCCCAGCAGTGGTGTCGCCGCAGAGCCCAGCAGTCATCCCCAAGCTGTCTCCGCCGAAGGGCCGTAGCCGCCGCCGTCGAGCAAAGCCTCACCAAGGGCGCTGCCCCTCCGAGCCCTGCAACTATAGTGTCTCCGCCGAGTTTTGCCCATGACTATTCCTGATACTGGGTCTGAAAGGGCTGTACTCGCGGCTCTCTACGAGGACTTCCAGAATCCGAGTAGTAAAACTGGCACGAAATACCCTACCTCGGGACCCGCCCCTACGGGCTACTTCAGGACGCCCTCTGGCGTATTGGTCCGGGAGGTGTACTTAGAAGTGGTCAGGCGCTACCCGGAACTCTGGAGAAACCTTGATGTCTCGTCTGACTCCAGTTGACTGCTTCTTGGAACTTTTTCTGTCTGCTAAAACAACCTGGACATATTTGAGCAGGCCCTACGTGCTTCTATAAGATCCGGACTCTATGTCCCCTGTTCCAGCTTCGGTGCCCGGAGTGCACCCGTCAGGAGGGGGGTGATGTCATGGCCCACCTGGGTGTTGTCACAGCCCAGACCCCCTGACCCTCTGATGCACCTTTTTTGTTTTTCTTTTTTGCATGATCTATGCTGATTCCAGGACTTTTTTGTTTTTTGTTTTTTGTTTTTTCCTTTCCCCATGCTCAGTTCTGGACTTTGATTTGTTTTGCATTCAGAACCTGATCCATCACCTGCACCTCTTCCAGCCTGATCTGACCTGCTTATAAGGAAGCTACGCCCCTGATCCCACGCTTCCTCATTGAAGTTTCCAGCCTTGCCCTGAGCAGACCTGTATTCCTGATCGCCTCCTGAACTCCTGAGACCTTTGCCTGGATCCCCTCTGAACATTTGACATTCCTGATTTCCCTCTGCTTTGAACCATCATTCTCCAGTATCCTCCATTGCCCTGTTTTCCCCTGCCTTCCTATGCTTGACTTTACTCGTGTACCAGACCCTTGCTAGACTTTGACTATTCTAATTCTGTATCCATTTGTACTTTCACTTGGAGATTGTTGTCAGTGTTCCCCTTCTGTTATTTATCTGTTTATCCTGCCTCCCAGTACCTCCTATCTTGATTTATATCTGTTCTCTTTTTTAATAAACCCCTTTTTTGCCCTGTAACCTGTCTGCTGCTATATTCGCTGCACATTGGGCTCACACCCATACTCCTGCGCACCCATGACAGTTCCGATCCGACGGACGCACGAAAAAAGCCCGCGAAAATCGCGTGTCAGCCGCTGAGCGGCGCCTAGATCCGCACACTCGGATCAATTTAACTAATTAATAAATATAATTTTTTATATTTCCCTGCGGGTGAGCCCCGTTTTTCTTGGTCTCCATTGTTATGGATCCCCCCACAACTTCCCTCCAACCAGGAGGAGCTGAAAGCTTGGCTACTGACAGCCATTTCGGAAACCCTCCCCATAGCACTCGCAAGCCTCCCTCCAGGCCCCCCACCGGAACCCCCGGTTCTTTCAAGGGCCCAGTCGCCGGCCCACTCCGTTTCACACTCGGACCAATCCGAGTCTGCAGAACCTTCACGGAAAAGACCCTGGAAAGTCCAGTCAGAATCCGCTGGCAAGGGTAAAGGTCCAGTTAAAAAATCCAGATGTGTTTCAGACCCCAAGGGTGTTGACACTTATGACCTGGATGACTACCAGGCTGATTATCCTGAAGAGGAGGATATGGAATCTACCGGTAACCCACCGGCCACTCCTGCTTCAACGGGTGAGCCCCGTTCCAATGCTATGGCAATCATGCCCTGTACTACCATGCCTGCGCCGCCACGCTCCCTTGCGTCCGCAGACACCCATTTACAGCTCCTCGACTCCCGAGGTTTGCCCTTCTTTGACCCGCGCACAACCACCCACCCTAGGTCCTCCGCTTGGTTACCACCGGACCATATAGCGGAATTTTTGCGCTTCTGGTTGCGCTGCCCCCTGGACAAGGCTGATAGGGCGCGCTTGCGGGCCGAATGTCCTCGCCCGACTCTACCTGATAAGGTGTCCCTTACCCCTGAATTTGACGAAGACTTCGTCCCCTTCATGGGTAAGGCTGGCAGGGACCCAAGAAAGGGTTTGGAACAGGGTCTCCGTGTTGCCCAGGACAAGCTTCTGGACGTCTCCGGTCCCCTTTCACTTATCTTCGTAATGGCGGATGAAGCACTAGCCACCAACAGCCCGCTTGATCCTGCTCTAGTCCGCGAATGGGCACAGCGTGCCCTCTGTTTGTTGGGTAATGCCAACGTCGGCATTTCGTCTGAACGCCGTAAGGCGGCGCTATTTCGGCTGGATGCAAAGCTCACTAGCATGGCTACCAAGGAATTGGGTCCGGCAGCAAAAGGCTTACTGTTTGGGGATCTGTTCATGAGAGACCTTAACCGAAAGGTTAACGTTTATACGAACCTTCAAAAGGTTCAATCAAATATGAAACGGGTTTACCACCCCCAACAACGTTTTTCCTCCAGGGCTGGCGCACCAAGAGGTCGGGTCGCCAGTCGTTCAAACGCTGCCTATAGACCTCGCTTCACGCCAAACCCAGGACGTGCAATACAGACCCAGCCCGATCCTGGCGCGCGGAGTCCCTGTTGGTCGCGGCTTCAACAGACCCAGACGCCGCTACTCCGCTGGTAAGTGTCTCAGCGCTCCCACTCCCACACAATCCGGTCGCGGGTCGCTTACGCTATTTCCTTCCCAAATGGCGCAAACTCACATCAGACTCGTGGATTTTGCGAACGGTAGCAGGTTATTTAATAGACTTCAACAGGGGTGTTTGTGAGGGTCCTGAGAACGAGCAACAGCACAATGGCCTGCTCTACGGTGGGTGCCCGCTCAGGTCTCACAAACAAGGTTTTAGCTTGCTTGTGCCATTACAGGGATGAATTTTCCATATGCAAATCAGCCTTCTCTCACCCAGAAAGGGTGGCCAGTACTGATTGCCAAGGACGACATCCCTGCACGAGAGGTGCAGCAACCCCCGACGATCGTTTCGGCCTTCTTGGGCCTCGTCAGGAGGGTATAGCTGACACCCCTCTAGGCACATCAAGCAAGGGGTCCATGTCTGGATGACCCTTTACAATTATAGTGATCGGGTCGCCAGCCGTTCAAACGCTGCCTATAGACCTCGCTTCACGCCAAACCGGGACGTGCAATACAGACCCAGCCCGATCCTGGCGCGCGGAGTCCCTGTTGGTCGCGGCTTCAACAGACCCAGACGCCGCTACTCCGCTGGTAAGTGTCTCAGCGCTCCCACTCCCACACATTCCGGTCGCGGGTCGCTTACGCTATTTCCTTCCCAAATGGCGCAAACTCACATCAGACTCGTGGATTTTGCGAACGGTAGCAGGTTATTTAATAGACTTCTCCCAGGTTCCCGTCCAGTCTGCTACCCCGTCCCCGGCCCGTTATTCCTCAGAAGAGGCAAACTTGATAGACCGGGAACTTCGCTCCTTGCAGTTAAAAGGCGCCATCACTCCCGTCAGGGGTTCCCCGTGCTTCATCAGCACTATATTCCTGGTTCACAAAAAATCTGGGGACCTTCGACCGGTTATAAACCTAAAAGCTCTCAACACCTTTGTGGCCTACCGCCACTTCAAAATGGAGGGTATACACCTCCTCAGGGACCTCCTCCGAGACAGCAACTGGTTCACGAGATTGGACCTCACGGACGCTTACCTCACGGCCCCGGTCCATCCCACTCACCGCCCGTACCTGCAGTTCCACTGGCATCACGACCTCTGGCAGTTCACTTGCCTGCCGTTCGGCCTCAGCTCCGTGCCATGGTGTTTTACGAAGCTGCTCAAACCGGTAATGGCCTTTATACGATCCCAAGGCGTCAGGACGATCCTATATCTGGACGATATACTTATATTGGCACAGGACCCCGCGCAATCCTCTCACCATACAACCCTGGTGGTTACGCTCCTACAAGACCTGGGCTTCATTATCAACAGGGACAAATCGGCACTGCGTCCCGCCCAAACCATCACCTTCCTCGGATTCGATATAGACTCAATGTCTTGCCAGCTGCGGCTTCCCCCGCAAAAGCTTCGAGCCATCAAAAAATCCCTACGCGGAGTCCTCAGCTTGGACACCATCTGCCTCCGAGATTTGGCAAGAGTTGTAGGTCTACTCTCTTCCTCCATCCAAGCCATTTTCCCTGGCCCACTACATTATCGGGCGATGCAACGTCTGAAGGCGACACACCTTCGTCTCAACCCCCTCCACGACCAGCTGGTCTCCATCACCCCGGAGGTTCGAGTGGAGCTCCTATGGTGGTTACGCCATATGGAGGCCTGGAACGGCCGGGCCATCTTCGGCTCACTACCAGATTTCATTCTGGAATCCGATGCCAGCCAATCGGGCTGGGGAGCAACTTGCGGCACTATATCCACGGGCGGAGCATGGGCTCCGGAGGAGCGGCAACTTCACATCAATTGCCTGGAGCTCATCGCCGGCTCGTTTGCCGTTCGCAGTTTTACCCAGGACCTCAGGGACTGCACTCTTCTTCTCCGGATGGACAACATCTCCGCGGTCCAATACGTGAACCGCCTAGGGGGTTCCCGCTCCAAGCTCCTGTCGGACCTCACGCTTTCCCTCTTCAATTACTGTTTGGACTGGAACATCTCCCTCAGGGCGGAATACCTTCCCGGTTCTTCCAATTTTGTGGCAGATTGGTTTTCGAGATATTGGAGGGACTCCAGCGATTGGAAACTGGACGTTGCTACGTTCCGCCGCCTGTCTGAACTGAGGGGACCGTTTCATATCGATCTGTTGGCTTCCCGCTTGAATCATCAAACAGAGGCTTACTTCAACTGGCTTCCGGACCCACAGGCGACTGCGGTGGATGCTTTCCTCCAATTATGGCCACCATCGGGGGCCTACGCTTTTCTGCCGTTCCCGATGATCACGCGAACGATCCAAGAAGTCCGCCGACGGGGGATCCGGATGCTTCTTCTCACGCCCTTGTGGCATGCTCAACCCTGGTTTCCACTGACGCTGGAACTCTCCTGCCTCCATCCACTTCTGCTCCCGTCCTTCCGATCCATTCTGTTGGATCCCTAAGGCAGACCACACCCGATGGTCTTGGAGAACAATCTTCCCCTGGTGGCGTGGACGATTTCCGGGGACCCTGCATGCTGCCGGGACTATCAGACGCAGCTCACTCGTTACTATGGGACTCCTGGGCTCCCGGCACGAGAAAGAGTTATCGTTACGCTTGGAGAACTTGGTGTGGCTGGTGTTTGCAACAACAGGCTGATCCCGCTACTGCCCCTCTGCAGTTAATCCTCAATTTTTTGGTGAACCTTTCCACGTTGGGAAAGTCATATCGTACCATTTAACTTGTTCCGCTCGGCTATCTCGGCGGCTCACGTCCCCCTGGGTGGCGTTCCTGTGGGTAGGGACCCTTCCGTCTGTCGTCTCCTCCGTGGCATTAGACTCGCTCGCCCGCCGGCTGCTAAATATGTGGTGTTCTGGGATGTGGCGCTGATGCTCGACTTCCTGCGTAACTGGCCGGATAACGACTCACTAACCCTCCGTCAGCTCCTGGCAAAATTAACGGTTCTTTTATGTTTGCTTTCCTTTCGACGTGTCTCTGATGTTAGGGCATTCGATGCGCACGCCGTGGCTTTCTCCCCTGAGGGTGTCGTCTTCACGCTTACCAGGCGTACTAAAACTCTGTCCCGCGAGGTTTTCTACCCTTACTTTCTCTCTGATCCTCTACTGTGTGTGGCTCGTTGTGTTACTACTTACCTCTCTCGTTTGCGTCCTTTGCGCTCTTCTCTCACTGGCCAACTTTTGGTCTCTTATGTCTCTCCTTACAAACCTGTCTCTTCACCTACCCTCTCTAGATGGGTTCGCTGGCTGCTCTCCCTAGCGGGCGTTGCTCCCCATTTTGGCGCTCACTCGATGCGGGGCGCGGCGGCTTCCTCTGTTGCGGACGCTGGGGGCTCTCTGGCTGATATTCTACAGGCGGCTGATTGGTCTAGGGCGGCTACTTTTCGTACCTTCTATTTCCGTCCTCGTTCTCATGCATCTGGGGCTTTAGTGCAGCTTTAAAACTGCAAAATATGAAGCCTCCTGCCTTTAATATAAAATTGTGGATTATTCCAGCCTTGGTGTCAGAATAATCTTAATTTTAATAAAGACAGGAAGCGAATATTTTTCCCGCCCGCCCAGGCCCGGGTTGGCTTACATTGTACTATATATTTTCTGCTACATTTAAACAAAAAAAACAATTAAATAAATTTTCTCAAATGGAATAAATGTATAATCGTTTGTCTGGGTGTTCTTCTGTATGATTTATGCGTCTCCACTTCGCCTTGTACACTTGTCTAATCTATTTTTCTCCCCTTAGTAGGGTTTGCATGTTTTGTTAGCCTGCCCTCGAACTACTGTCTCGATGTTGGCTTACCATTGGCTAGTTCTTCATTTTACTGATTTGTTAGTTGGCTGTTGATTGTCAGGCCTCCTTTTGCATGGTGCTTTCACGTATCCTCTGCTTTCTCCTCAGTTTGACTTGCTCCTGTGGTCTCCCTTCATCTCGGATGGCCGTTGGCTTCCAGTTTTGTTTCTACAAGTCTCCTGGACTTCTGCCTAGTTGGATCTTCTTCGCTTCGTTTTCCGTTTTCCTTCCACCTTCCTGGATTTCTGTTTTTTCTCAGTCACGTCTCTCCTGCTCGTCCAGTTTACAAGAAAAGAGGGCGTGGCTAAGGATTTACTACACTCTTATTGTCTATTGGTTACTGCTGTTGCTATGTAAACTTTCCTTGCTGCTGATGATTTAGTAAAGAAAAGAGAATGCAAAATATTCGCCTCCTGTCTTTATTAAAATTAAGATTATTCTGACACCAAGGCTGGAATAATCCACAATTATATACCGCAAACGATCACTGTAACAGCAACTGGGTTGCCCTGGTCTCCAGCTTGTGGACCAGACCCAAAGCTGCTACAGCATCCGTCCCTTCTCTTCAGCCAAGCTGGTCCGCAGCAGCTTCTCACAACCCTCAGCCAGGACTTGAGGGAGTGCAATGCATCTCTCCCCAAAACACCAGACACACACTTAGTGCATGGGGAAAATGAATGAATCTTTAATGAAAATGAGAGCAGTTTTATGGACAGCAGAGTGTGGGGGGGGGGTGACATGTCACAATCAACAGAATACATTATCTACATAAATTGCATTCCTAGACAAAACACTGGAGCCTAATTAATTACACAATAGACGGGATTAACAAACAGAGAACAGAAACGTCTACATTGTATCTCTAACACAAACTAACTCCTAATATACAGTTAAGATTAAATGTATTTGTAACTCATTAACCGTTAGGTGACCCTTATGCCCATTGTCCTTGAGAACTGGCTTAGCCAACTTGGTCCACGATCTCTTGGCAAGAGGCCAGCATTTAAACATCTCCAACAGGCACAGATGCCAAGTAAAGTGTGGGCAAGGGTGCCAAGGAGGGTGAGGGCACAAAGGTAGAGGGAGCTTTGGTTACAATCACAAACTGTTTAATGGTCACGATCTTTATCGTGAACCAACTAAGAAGACCCCCAAAAGTGTAGCTGCTAACCTTAAGGGTTGAAAGCAGGAGCAATTAACTATGCATCCACATCCGTCTGCATTTGCCTGTGGCCGGGAGTCTCTGGATGAGGCTTAGTGAGTTGACACATAGCAAAATAACTAGTTAATAATACTAGTATTATTACTAAAACTGATTAAAAAGTAATCGCAGACACACCCTCTGCTGATAATTTCATGGTTAATAGCTTGCAACTCAATACATCTCCACAAGGATTTTGCTCACAGATATTCAGCATTTGTCACACAGTACTGCTCTTTCCAAGCTCAGAAATAAAGAAATAAAAGCATTTCAGATAGAGAGCAGTTCAGTTTTTTCATGTAGAAAGAGGAAAACGTCAAATTATTAATATAGATATATCTGCAACTGTCATTACACAGGTTCAGAAAATGTACACGAGAAGTCGCTGATTTCAGTGATGACGAAACCAGAACATTTATCACTTGGAAGGACCATCCAATGTAAATATAGTGACATATTGAAGACAATTTATTGTGAGTTAAATCGAAAGCAAATTCCAAGAAAAGGATAAAAAGGCATTTATTTTATTGTATCATTCATTGAGTGAAATCAACATATTGTGGGACATGAAGGAAGGAATTCATTCAGAAGATGTGCGATATGTAATAGTATATCATGGGTATAATGTCATTTATAGTACGTGTCTGGAGGCGCGATGAGAGTCGCTTAAGGGTGGCTGGTGGTTCTCTTAGTTCTCTTAATAAACTTGTCCACATGGATCATAAAAGAAAACAGAACAATAATCGTGCAGAATGTCTATATATATATCGAGAAAACTGATACGGTGTATACACTCACAAGTGTAGAGCCCGGACACTGGCTCTAAGTGGGTCAACGCATTCAGGTGTTTCAGGTTCTTTACTTTGGAGGATAGCCCATACTCGTTCATAGAGGGAGATTCTTCTCGCAGGCAACCCCAAAAAGACAAGAGAAACTATCTCGTGCAGGTCTCATAAGTGTGATAGCATATACAATGTATAGATTGCCAACTCACGTGTGTTGGAGCTTTAGGACCAAGCTCAAGGTAGGCACGCGTATGGACTTCTTTTAGGTAAAGTCCAAAAAAACCTTTAAAGCTCCCAGGACTTCAAAGAACGGGGAAAGGGATAAATAAGATTTAAAAAGGAATTTATTAAAACATAAAATCAGTATTATTGGCACTGCCTAGTAGCCAGAACGCGTTTCGCCAGATCAACTGGCTTCATCAGCTGATCTGGCGAAACGCGTTCTGGCTACTAGGCAGTGCCAATAATACTGATTTTATGTTTTAATAAATTCCTTTTTAAATCTTATTTATCCCTTTCCCCGTTCTTTGAAGTCCTGGGAGCTTTAAAGGTTTTTTTGGACTTTACCTAAAAGAAGTCCATACGCGCGCCTACCTTGAGCTTGGTCCTAAAGCTCCAACACACGTGAGTTGGCAATCTATACATTGTATATGCTATCACACTTATGAGACCTGCACGAGATAGTTTCTCTTGTCTTTTTGGGGTTGCCTGCGAGAAGAATCTCCCTCTATGAACGAGTATGGGCTATCCTCCAAAGTAAAGAACCTGAAACACCTGAATGCGTTGACCCACTTAGAGCCAGTGTCCGGGCTCTACACTTGTGAGTGTATACACCGTATCAGTTTTCTCGATATATATATATATAGACATTCTGCACGATTATTGTTCTGTTTTCTTTTATGATCCATGTGGACAAGTTTATTAAGAGAACTAAGAGAACCACCAGCCACCCTTAAGCAACTCTCATCGCGCCTCCAGACACGTACTGTATTGTTTGTTATTTGCTGGTTTGGGGGAAACCACTAAATTTCTGGTGGGCTTGGGTCAACTGGTGGCGGTATAGTTTTGGGCGCCGTTTATTCTTCGCTTGATAATGTCATTTATCTCCCGGAAGAATATGCCAAGGCAGGAGAGGGATGTTATTTTTCAATTCACTGATGGAGCCACCTCCTGTGTTATTTTAAAGATGCTTTTTACACTAATTTGCTATAAAAGGTGAACTTTATCCATACATCTTCTATAAGACATCAATAGAATGTGCAAAACTTCACTTACCTCAAGTGTCGATTTCCCCTTTCAATTCAACTAATAGTGGGTGAATATCAATTAGAAATAATTTCAACCAGCAAACCCTGTCTAATTAGTTTAACCCCTTTACTACCAAGATCAAGTATATAAGATCTTCGAAAGAAACTGGTGGTGCCCCGATATCGAGTATACTCGATCTCATCTAATTCTGGAGTGATGCAAAGGAATTTAATTTACTGCAATTTAAACTCATTTGCAGATGGGCTCCAGAATTTGGGTGAAGGATTTTAGCACCTTGGGCATGGCAGACGAGGTGCTAAAACAGTTTGAACAGCTCGTTCTCTATGTTTAAAACACAGATCCTTATCTGATAAAGCACAAAGCCCCAGCTGGAGCAGTGCTTTTGGCCATCTGATGGTGCTGTCTGTTTGTTGAAATAGGACCACTACAGTAAAGTAATGCAATGTGTATATTCACAAAGACTTTTTAAAAATATAATTAAAGAAAAAATATTTTCCTGAAAAACAATGGTTCCTGGCAAAAGTTTATGGAAAAATCATAGTAATCATCGTAGAGAAGGGGTTAACATCTTTCTTTCTTGTAAAAAGGCAGGTATCTTCAACATTCAGCATCAGATCGTATGACTGGATGGACTGTCTGACCTGGGAATGGCATGAGCAAAATTTCATAATTTAGTACTTGCAGTTGCTGTTAAATATCCCAGAGACTCCTGCACAATAACTTACAGTTTCAAAGGTCAAAGAAAGTGTGATATACCAATGGCATAATAATAAAAATAATGCAAAATGACTTTGTCCGCTTTTTTAACAATTTGATTAGCACAGTGTAAACATCATTTGGAAAAAGTTCCTTCTTGACGTGTCCCTTCAATCAATCAATGTACAACTATCTATATTGACACTCAAATTGATTTTCTGGGAGAATAATAAATCATCGCACATGAACTATTGAAACTGAAATATGTTAAAACTACAACTAACTCACATTACAATGTAAAGACAGAGACAAGGCCGGTGCTAGGCTATTTTGCGCACTAGGCAAGACCAGCTACTTGCGCTCCCCCCCCAAAAAAATTGTTAGTAGTTGAAATGCAGGGGGGACGGCGACACACACACACTATGCACCGGGGTCGCACATTGTTATTCGGTGCCTGCCTTACCCCCTTCACTGGTCGGCCATGGATCGGTCTGTGCCACTTTTCTTTCCCATGCCTCTTTCTTTCCTCTGCCCTCTGTGCTTCTTTCTTTCTTCTGTACCTCTTTTTTTCTTTCATCTGCCATTTTTATATGCCTTTTTTTCTTTCCCCTGCCTCTTTCTATCCTCTGCCCTCTGTGCTTCTTTCTTTCTTCTGTGCCTCCTTCTTTCTTTCATCTGCTACTTTCTTGCTTTCTTTCATCTGCTACTTTCATCTGCCTGTTTCTTTCTTTCACCTGCCTCTTTCTTCCCTCTGCCCTTTGTGCTTCTTTCTTACTTTCTCTGCCTCTTTTTTCCTCTGCCCTCTGTGCTTCTTTCTTTATTAGGTGCGTCTTTCTTTCTTTCATCTGCCACTTTCATCTGCCTCTTTCTTTCTTTCACCTGCCTCTCCTTTTCTTTCTTCTGTGCCTTTCTTTCTTGTGCCTATTTATTTTTCATTCATTTGCCACTGGTGGCGCCTGCGTGTCACCATAAGACGACCACCGTCCGTGCCGTTAGCAGGGGTCCGCGAACTGCCACTGTTGGCTTTGCAGTCTGCGAGTCTCGCTATGAGAAACAGGTGCAATAATAGAACCGGGGGGCCGGCTGCGCCCCTATGTGGCAGTGCACCCTAGGTGGGTGACTAGCTTGCCTAGTGGAAGCACCGGCCCTGGACAGAGAGTAAGGCATTTCACAATGAACAAATAACTAAATCCCCACCCAAATTACTTCCAGTCCATGTATCGTAAAAACAAGTTATTGTTCCTGTTTGCCTTTAGTGTGACTGTACATACGAATGGAATGCAAAGGCCGTCGCTGTAGGACTCAGAATCAGCTATTTCCAGAGACATCTGGCAGATTGTAGAACAGCACTTACCCAAAACTTTGAGGGCAAAAAAGGGAGGGAGAGTATTTTTTTAATACAGTGTCCCTTTAATATTCTAAATTAAATTTATAGCTAGTGACTTTGGTATTTTGATACAAAAAAATCTTTGTTTTGATGTGACGTGCTTATATTTTTCATTTTAAGCTTAAACAAGGAATATTCTTATTGATTACCTCACACTCCATGGGCTGTCGGTGGAGGAGAAGATACACGAGGGTCTTTCACTGAGCTTCTGACTAGTTTCCTATAGTCCCTTCACATGAGATAAGGGAAAGAGTAGGGCTCATTCTATGGCACCTACGTTGTAAAATGTGTAGGGAATTGTCATTGAAGAAACTTTTTCTTATAATCACCTCAGTATTCAGTTTATTTGCAAGGGCAGAGATACCGAAAAAAGGTAATTGTGCAGAACTTTCTGCATAATGATACGTTGTTTTACACTCACATAGAATTAAACGATACATTTACCAGAATAGTTAGAGGTTTTTCAAGTTGTTCACTGAACTTGTCAAATGCCAAATCACCAAAAAAGCTAACAATCATATTACATATGGCAATGTCTGGCAGAAAACTTTAATATTACCATTGTAACCATGAGGAGATGAGAGGGTGACATCCATTTAACCGGCACTGAGTATCAGTTTAATTTATTTTCTATAGATATTTTATCTACACTATCAGGTCTATTCACTAGAGGTGAAACTCGGGAGAATTGGCAGGAGAAGAGAAAATTCTATGTCAAAATAGCCAACCAGATTAATTCTCCCATTTATCTCCCTTTCCAAATCGGTTATTTGGTCTAGATTGTTCTCTTCTCCTGCCAATTCTCCTGAGTTTCACCTTTAGTGAATAGACCTGTTAAACTTTCAGTATGTCCAGGTCATTGGACTAGACAAACTATTACCCCTCCCCACCCACTTTCAACCCATTATCCTAAATCTGGAACTATTAGTACCAGGAAAACATTTGTTTTCTTCCAGTACTTTAGAAAATTAAATACACATAAAAATCAGCCTCCCAATGTATTCCCAACCTGGTCAGCTGCGTAAACGTTCAGAATTCAGTCCCTCTTCCTGCATAAAACTGTCCAAAAAACAAAAATTGTCATCTGTGCTATGACTCCCATATATCCACGCTAAGCAATAAACAGAGTTTTTTTTAGTTCACTGGGATGGTCTATAAAGTCTCAAACCCACCTGCCGCATCAAGGCAACAGTTTATGGTCGCGCCCAGGTTGGGAATAGAGCATGAGACTGGCTATTATATTTATTTCACAATTTCCTGCACAGTTTGGCTAGGTCTTTTTTTTTTGCTGCCATCCCAACCACGTTTTTGTTTTACCCCAAAAGGGAATTGAGTTTTTTGAGGGTATGAATATAAAGCTACCATTTTTGTCTCTTTGCTGAGTCAGGACCCACCTTGAGAGGGGTGCCTTGCTGTTGCAGGTGGGTTTGAGACTTTATTGGCCATTTAAGTACGCTAAAAAGCTCTTCTTTTTTGTTAATTGTGGATATATGGAAGGCCTGCCTAGCGCATATGACTGTTTTTGTTTTACATTGCAAAAGTAGTTCACAAATTTATGTACAATTCAGTTGGAAAACTCCATATACGTCTTTTCGATTATTTTTGTTAAAGACATTTTACAATTTCTAGATGTAGCACTAAAGAAATGGTGGACACTATTCCATGGCATTAGCAGAGAGGAAGACAGTAAGTAAAAACAACTTATGCTAGCAGATTTTACTTCCCGTCTTCCTTTTATCGCAGCTATTCTAGGGTAGACACTTTATTAGCTTTATTAGCGCCTAGTCTCAAAAGGAAGTGAAGGTCTAGATTGACACTTGCAGGATGCTTCGTGCTGCAAGCATTGGTTCAATGGAGTCCATAGGAGTCCATGGAGCCCATCTCATCCCAGCTGCAAGCTCGCATGAGCTCTCACCTGCGGGATCGCATTTGCTCCTAATCTCACTCTGCTCGCGGTGAGATTAAGCAGATGAACGCGCTGTCCTGTCCATCATAGAATGAGAGGTTTTTGGGGAGTTTAGTTAAGTGTGGTAAGAGATTTTGCGACAGCAGGTCCTGGGAGTCAGTATTTCTTTGAAAAATACAGTATACAAAAACAGGAAGTATTCAGTCTTATACCTGTGAAACTGGTTTTATATTTACCAGATGTTGGTTTTGTGTGTGATGAGTGATGACTTGGAGGTGGATGCTGTTTCCTTGCCAGTGAAATTAAGGTGGTCCCATTGTAGATGCTGATAGCGGAACAAATTTGGAATGATGGAATAAATCAATAACTATAAAACAATTTATTAAAAAATAAATAAATATAAAAAGCCCAATGCGTTTCTTCTGCGTAGTATATTTCCTCAAGGGCACAATAAGAACAAATAAATAAAGATCGTAATTGGGCAGACTAGATGGGCCGAAAGGTTCTTATTTGCTGACATTTTCTATGTTTCTATGTAAAACAGAAAAATAAATGAATAAACATCTGATTTCCCATCATTCCTTATATAGTTGTTAAAGTGTTCTGATTGGTTCCTGATGTTCTGTTTTAGGTCTATGGGACACCTGATAAATAATGAAAGTGAAACTAAAACAGAAAATAGAAACCGGCACAAGCAATGGAAAGATCGAACTGGAAGGGACGCGTCCGTTCAGCAGAATGTGACATATCGGAATGCGACATCGGAAGGAACCTCATATACCCCGGAACTTAAGATACAGTGGAACGTTGAAGCAGCAAATCTTTGGGGAAAGGAAGAGGAACGATTCAATTTAATGAAACACCAGACCTTCCACTAATATGGACCCGGTATGGACAGACCTTTACCATATTTGGAAAACGCTGATCAGCAGGAGGGAACCAATCAGGACACTTTAATAACTATATAAGGAATGATGTGAAATCAGATGTTTATTCATTTATTTTGCTGCTTTATTTGTTCTTATTGTGCCTTTGAGGAAATCTACTGCGCAGAAGAAACTTGTAGGGCTTTTTATATTTATTTATCTTTAATAAATTGTTTTATATTCATTGATTTATTCCAACATTCCGAATTTGTTCCGCTATCAGCATCTACAATGGGACCAACTTAATTTCCCTGGCAAGGAAACAGCATCCACCTTCCAAGTCATCACACACGAGACCAACATCTGGTAAATATAAACCAGTTCCACGGGTATAAGACTGAATACTAACTTGTTTTTGTATACTTGCTTAAAGGAGTTCTAGAACCACCTCCTTGAAGCATTACAGCAATTTGAAATCAAAGCTACTTATTACATTTCCATATTTCTGCATCCATTCGTCATTACCTTTCTTTGAAAAATACCAGCTCCAGGATAGAAGAAAAAGCTACCATGAAATATACAAAGTATAATAGACATTAATTTACAGTAGGGACACGTTATGCTCAAGCTGGAAGGAAAGCGAACACCAAGAGCGAAATAGCAGTTCCTTCTGGAGGAATTATGTATAATGTCTCCAGAAGATATTTTAACGCCAACCATGGAATAGGGCCCAGTGTATTTACTGTAGATACTCGCGTATACCGCTAGATTTTGGTAACAAAAATTTACCTTAAAATTGGAGGGGTCGCGTTATATTCGGCACATCTGCAAAAAAAAAAAAAAACTTGACTTGCTCAGGGATCTCAAGTCTCCCTGAAGTGAATGCGGGGCTCCCTGATGCAAACACTTCAGGAACTCCCAGATTCGGGAGGAGGGATCCATCACAGCCAGAGGGCATGCTTGGATTAAGCCAATCATTGAAGATTGACTTCAAACCGAGCATGCACCCTTGCTCCACACAGCACGCCGGGAGGTGGCGTTTTTCACCTCCGGCTCAGCAGGCAGGCTCATCCACTGCATTGTTTGCCAATAGCCAACCTCACCCCATTGTTGCCCCGTCCTGAATGTCACTGCAGACACGCTGCACTATTCTCCTCACATTCTGAATAGCCTGACTGTGTTAAGAGAACCTGTAAGGATTTTAATTGTTTACCGGTTCAGTATTCTTTTATAATTTTGCTCCTCGCGTTATATTTGAGTGTTGAGTATTCTCTAATTTCCATAATAAATCTTTATCCATCGCGTTATATTCAGATCGCGTTATACTCGAGTATCTACGATAGTCAACTTTGTCATAAGGACACTGTTGACATATTGTACCAATTAAGCTAATAATGATTATTTTCATTATGAATCCCTGTACTGGCTAAAACAGGGCTCCATGTGAATGACACTGCCTGTCACATTTACACATAATATCAAAACATAACTAGCCAATCCTTTTATAAGCATGTTTTAATTTGTATTTTGTTTAATTCTTGTGTTTCATTAATATATGCCGTGTGCTTCTTAGTGTATATATAGACTGATTTCTGAATGCAGGACCTTCTTTCTGTATTTGCGGTTTGTTAATGATATAAATCATTATAATCTGAACGTAGATAATCCTAAACGTTTTCATTAATTTGTGTAGTTTAGTTTAGCATATTAACATAATGACCTCTCTCGTATACAAAAAAAGAGAGAATTCTGAATATGTCGTAGAAGAAAATGTATCCAGAAGAGGAGCAAAGAGCAAGGAACATCAAGGAACTCATGAGAGTCTGGATTACCTGCCATCCCACAGCGAAACATACAAGAATTACCTGAAGGAGAAGCCTCACAGGTAGTCTGTGCATCACTTTCACTCTTATTTGTTTTTAAATATCTTTCTTATTTAATGTATTTGCAATCAACCATCATTTAAGAATTAAAGGTATTCTTTATTTAAAGATAATTACAGCTGTAATTTCATTTTACAAAGTAAATAGTAAATCCAGAATGAATTTGATTTCAATATAATATTGATATTTTATAGTCATATTGAATCATTAATATAAAGTAACAGTCCTACAATTATTTCTGAATACTAATAATATATCTGTGAAACAGTATAAAGAATATAATAGAGATCACACAATATGACTTTAGAAAGTCTCTAATGGGCTCCAAAGTAAACAATGTGTCCCACTTTGGACATTTCTAGAAACCGATCTTCTTTCCAGATGTAAAAAAGAAACTTCAGGTATAATTATTCACTGATATCGTATATATATTACACATTTACTAAAAAACTTTATTTATAAAGTGCCAACATTTTTTGCATCACTGTACATGGGTGCAATCGGTAGAAGTAAAATGATACATTACTTGTAGGAAACAAGATGAAATTTGAGATATAGGAGGATTTGAGGGTCCTATTCCAGTGGGAACGTACACTCTAGATGGGAGTATGGAGTTGAACCATACCCAGTACACTAATTACACTGTGGACAGTTTGACACAAATCAAGTACAGGAGTCATTCCTCAAGTTATTCTTTATGCAGTCCCTTAGGGAGCAGGACAATCGTACTATCGTTTCTCTGTCCATCTACTGTATGTCTTCTCTTAATTTATTGTAACCCCTACATCACAAAATATATATATATGAAAAATATATAAATAAATGAAAAATATGAATATTGTAAACATATTGCCAACCACCATCCTGCTCAGTGATCGAGTAGTTGTAAGAAGCAGTAAGGAGATGACAGCACTCAGGTAAAATGACTGTGGAGACACAGGTTTGAATCCCAGCAAGAGCATCTCTCCAGTAAGTGTCCTTGGGCAAGACACCTAACGGTACATACTCGCCACCCAGGACATACTTGAAAATGAGAGAAATCTCACTCTATCGTTCCTAATAAAATACTTTCTTAAAAAAAAATAATAATAATAATTATGCTACAGAACGTCAGTGTTAATAGGTGCAGAGGGGCCCAGGGAAGCCACCCCTATGTGGACAAAAAAAGCAGACAGGTACCTGTCACTCCAGAAGTAAGGACGTGTTTTATTTATAACAGCAACGTTTCGGCCGAACACCCAGCCTTTGTGAGAAAGGCTGGGTGTTCAGCCGAAATGTTGCTGTTATAAATAAAATACGTCCTTGCTTCTGGAGTGCCGGGTCCCTGTCTGCTTTTTTTTCAAATACAGGTGAATCTCAGGAGAATGACTGGAGAAGTGAAAATTCTAGGTCACAATAGCCAAACCAGAAAAAGTCTCCCATTTATCTCACTTTCCAAATCGGCTATTTGGTCTAGAAGATTGTTCTCTTCTATTGCCAGTTTTCCTGGTTTTCACCTTTCTCTGAATAACCCTGGTAGTTGTAGACCTATCAGCTATAGTGCCTGATTTTGCAACATTTTTCTATATGTGGATCTTTTTTGTACCTCTTCTTCACACAGCTCAGACTGGGATCGCTGGTTTGTGATGGGACTTATTGGAATAGTGGTGGGAACAATGGGATTTCTAATGCATCAAATAATTGACACTCTTTTTGAACTCAAGTGGGAGCTCGTTGAAATATATATTCAGGTAAGTTGCTAATAACTATTTATTTATGATTAAAAATATTATTAAATAGTTTTCTGCCCAACACATTGACGTAAGATGGAAGGGTGTATTTCTATAGCATTTGGAAGTTCAATAAAGCATATCTAGGTTCATATCTAGAACGCACTACTTACAATCTATGTGGATTAATCTATTCATTAATAGGACTATACACAGGACACGAGGTCACCCATTTAGACTGGATGAATGGAAATTCAGCCTAAAGCATAGGAAGGGTTATTTTACGGTGAGAACAATAAAGCTGTGGAATTCTCTGCCTGTTGAGGTGGTTGGGTCAGAGTCTGTACAGACTTTTAAAAAATGACTGGATGTCTTCCTGCAGACACAGAATATTAAGGTTTATAATATTTAAATTGTGGGCAAATGCTTCTTGATCCAAGGAGAAATCTGACACCATTCTGGGGTCAAGAATGAATTTTTTCCCAGTGTGTTGCATATTGGTGAACGCTTCAGACTGGGTTTTTTGCCTTCTTTTGGATCAACAGCAGTAGGTGATGTGTGAGAGGCTGAACCCGATGGACGTATGTCTTTTCTGCCTATGTAACTATGTAGAATGATATCTTATTAAAGCTGAACTGGTTAGTCTTGGATAAAAAATATCTACATTTCCCATTAATTACCGCTTCTGGCGCACAGGAAACCAAACTCAGCAGATTTTCTTGTAGCTTTTTAGGCCTTTTCTCATGTAGAGTTACATATGGAATTGATTATGTAGAAGATATCTTGTCGTGCATAATTAAGGATAATTAAGATTCTCATTTTGAAGAAACTCAGTACTATATAATATCATTCTTCAAAGCCACGTAAAAATTAAATGAATAATAAGGGAGAAGTCATTGCAGGTTTTTTTTCTATCCAACAAATATGACATTTTTGAAGTTTATCATTGTTCTCCTGGATTTTTAAATCTTTGTAATTTGAGGTTTTTTTACGATTTGATTTCCATGAAATTAGTTAAAATGTGAATTTTGTGAGCTCCTGGAACCCTTCTTGTGTATTTCTAATAAACCAAAGTGTATTCTGCAGCTCTGTAATTAAATAATGTCCTCCCAGTCCCAAACACAATGCACGGTGAAAGGTTGTATTACCGTTCCATAAAGTTACATTTATTATTTATATGGCAGCACGGTGACTTTCTGACAACCTGGATGTATATACTGGGAATCGGACTTGCTATGGTTTTGGTTGCATCTGGACTTGTGGTGGTAAGTAAATTTCCTTTTGTGAAATAAATTCCTCGTTTGTAGTAGTTTGAATTGTGCTATTGGCCTTTTCCACTGTTTATTAAGTAGAATGTTGGTCTGTGTGGTCCTGTCATATGTTATATATACAGGGTTATTCAAAGAGATCCGAATTGCTTGAGAAAGGTAACCAAACGCTGAAAATCAGCGTTTGGTTACCTTTCCTGGCCATTCGTCTATCCAGAGAGCAGGCAATACGCCAAATCCTGGCGAATTGCCTGAACATACGGTGCCTGTTCGGTGCCTGTTCGAGGGCAGTGAAATCCCCATAAAAAAGCACTGCTTCGGCTATTCAGAGAACACAAACCAGCAGTGAAAGGTTCCCCTAATGCCCTGCCATTCGGTGGTTTCATGCGGCAAGTTTATTCAGGAGAATCCCATAGGCTTCAATGTTAAAAATATTCCCGTTTTAATTCAATATCTAATAAACCGTTCATTATAAAATTATGCAGTAAAGAGTCTCTTTATTTATAGATTTTTTAGGATATTTTAAGCATTTTTCTTAAATTTTTTTTTTTTAAAGTCCGATTTTTCTTTTTGATTTTTTTTTAAAGTTTTCTTCTTTTTTCTGTAACAGCCCTCTTTATTATCATTCCCTGGACCGCATATGAAAATTTCAGACATTTTCGCTCAGTAGTTTCTTTGCAAACAGCGTTTCACTTTCACACATTCATACAAACTGTTTTCCTAATTTATTCACTGCCTCTTCTGCTGTGTCGAAGGCTGCGATTGGCTCCTGTTCGGGTTTTTCTGTGGTTTTCGGCAGGTTAATCCAGATGTTTTTGAGGGTTTTCAGCGTCCATTCGGTGGGTTTTGCGGTTAGTTTTCGTCAGGTTTGTGGCAGCCTTTCCCTGCAATTCGGGGACCCTGTGGTGTTTGCTGAATACACCGCAGGGTCACCGAAATGGGATCGGCAAAAGGAACCGAATTGAAGAGAACGAAAAGTCACCGAACGTGCGGTGACTTTTCGAATCTCTTTGAATAACCCCGATAGTCACATTTTCCTAGCCTATAGGTTTTCATTTATTGACATCCCGATCCAGTCGAGACTTGTTAAGACATCTAGTTTAAAGGGTACATGCACCAATCAGTGGTTACAATGTGATACTAGATTCTTTACTGAAAAAGCTATAGAACAGTGGTTAAAATTAGTAAGAAAATTGCAAAATGCTGCTATCATGGAGAAAGTGTATGTGTATCAGGGTTATTCAAAGAGAGCCGAACAGTGAATTTTCCCGTACAGCGTAATTTCGTGGCAATTTGGCAACTCAGAAAACAGGCAGTTCGCCTAATTTAGGTGAATTGCCATCAAAATACAGTGCTGTTCGACGGCAGTGAAATTCCCCATAGAGAAGCAATGGTTAATCAATTCAGAGAACACCGAACAGCAGAGAAATGTCAGAGAAATGCCCTGATGATTGGTGGTTTCATTCGGCAGGTTTAATCAGGTGAATCCCATAGGTTGCAATGTAAAAAATATTCCCGTTTTTAGCCAATATCTATTAAACGTTTTTTTCTTTTAATTTTCAAAACGTTTCTCTATTTATTTATATTTTAGGCATTATTTCTGGATTTTTTAGGCAAAATGTTTTTATTCCATTCTTTTTTTAAATAGCCTTTTTTCTTCTGTAACAGACCTTTTTATTTATTTTCAAAGGACCTTATATATTGATTCCAGGCATTTTTGTTCAGTAGTTTTTTTTGCAAACAGCTTTTCAAAGTCGCAGTGTTTTTTTTTTTTTTTTTTACCCTGTTCGTCGGCTTGTCAGCTTTTTGCGGCGGAACGTCGCCTTCTTCGGATTTTTCACCGGGTTTGCGGCAGCTTATCGGATCAGATGCAATATTTTCCCGTGGGGCTTTTTCAGTTTATCAGATCAGACCTGATATTTTCCTGGAGGGGGGGGGGGGTGTTTCATGTTACTGGATCGGATCTGATGATTTCAGTGGCTTTGCAGCATCTTTTTATTTTTGATTCGGTGGTTTTTTGGTGGATTTTTTCTGCACTTCGGGGACCCTGCGTTGAATGCTGAATTCACCACAGGGTCGGGGAATTTGAATCCCCGAAGTGCGGGGAATGAAAGAGCACCAAAATTCTGGTGGAATTTAGGTACTCTTTGAATAACCCCTTATGTTAACTGTATGGTTGAAGAGCGCAGTTGATTAAGACTATTGGCAATACTAAATGGTGTTTGTTGTAGTTTATTTTGAAATATTTAATTGACTGAATGCCATCCAGAAATGTGTCTTTTAGATTATTCTGCGAACATGTACATTTTTAAATTCATTATTTTGCAGTTCCTCTGTCCCTCCGGTTCACCTAGTGGTCTTCCAGAAGTGATTGGGTATCTAAATGGAGCATCCCTTCGTTATATTTTCAATATAAGAACTTTCTTTGGAACTTTCTTCTCTTGTGCCTTGTCAGTATCTGCAGGTCTGTTTTGTGGACCAGAAGGACCAATGATACATGTGGGGTAAGAGCCACAAAAGAATGCTTACGATTACTACTTTTTAATAATAATAAATCCTTTGGCTTGGAAAAACATTACCCTTTCGAACATTGTAATGGACATGGAATTTCCAGACATGTAGAGTGATTGTGGGTCAGCATATCCATTAGCCTAGAGCAGAGCATTATTTAGTGCTGACATAGACAACTCCGGTCGGTGTGCTACCTCCGCCTGTATTCTGTCTACACCCGTGCTGCCAACTCTCGCCTCCAAGACTTCTCAAGGGCAGCTCCAGTCCTGTGGAATGACTTGACTCGCCCTATCAAACTCTCCCCTAATCTTCAATCCTTCAAGAAATCCCTCAAAACCCATCCCTTCAGATTAACGTACCACATCACTGATGCAACTCATCCCTCTGCTCACCTACTCATTCATAATTGAAGGCGCTTCCATTGCCCCATCATTCCCAAACCACTGGCACTAATGATCCTGACATCCAGTAAAACTCTCTTGGTCTTCCTCAACCCCAATCCCTCTAGATTGTAAACTCCTATGAGCAGGACCCTCTACACCTCTTGTTTCCATCCTATGTCCATTTAATCTTGTTCCCTTTGGTTATTGTAAAGCGCTATGGAAACTGTTGGCGCTATATAAAATGATAATAATAATATAGTAGTAGGTGTTTTTACTATTATACTTTACTCTGTCTTTCTGATAAAAACGAATAGATTTACAAAATATCAGGAGACAGAAATCATAATAACTGTATAGATGAGTTTCACCAGATGAACTTTTTACCTTTCAGGGCAGTGGTTGGCTGTGGCATGAGCCAGTTTAAGTCTGATACACTCCGAATAAGCCTTCCTTTTTTCACAAGATTCCGGAATTCAGCAGATAAGTAAGTAAACAAATTAAGGAAAGTCTGTCATGTTAACACCTTTACTGCTCAGCTTGAAATACCAATCCTAGGGGTAATGATAAAGTGAGGGGTTGTGAGAATTATGAAGCCTCCTGCTATCATTATCACTTGACCTGGAATAGGGATGAATATCCGGCTGGAATTCTACTGGATATTCTATATAGCAGTTCTGGGGAAACAGCAGACGAAAATGGCAAATGGTTCTTCTAGGTAAGATTTTAAACACTGTGCTGTGGCAGACAGGTTTGCCTTGAATGCTCACTGAAGCTTGTGGTGCATTGGGTATATGTGTAATAAGAAAGTGCTAAAAAACTTTATTGATATAGACTTTGCAAGAAAAAAACGATAAAAAACATAATTAATTGAATCAATGAATTGACTCGGGTGGGCACTGTGAGACTATTGCAGTAATGAGGAATGGAATCCTGAACCTTGAGCTAAAGCGGTCAACAACATACATTATATTGCCAAAAGTATTCGCTCACCTGCCCAGCTCCTGATTTGGATGGGTGAGCGACTACTTTTGGCAATATAGTGTATATGTATATATATCAAGTATTAGTAGTGCCACCTGGACAACCAGAACTCCGACAACAGATCATCGTATTCAGAATAACACTCTGTATTGATGATCGTCAATGTGGTTATAAAAAAGGCTCTAGGTGACCCACTTAACATAAAAAATGATGATGTTGATGAATGCAACAATACAATAAAGAATGTTACCGATGACAATTGTATCAAGCAATAGAATCAATTAGTCACTTAGATTAGTTAAACCCATTCAGTTGATAATTGTAATCACTTAACTAAAATAAGCATTTCATAAACCAGCTATTTAGAATTCATCCGCTCTTACCTAAAGACCACTCAATAGCTTTGAGCACTCGTCAACAAAGATGGATTACTAGTTCATCTAATGATGTTTGTACACTTTATGATTTAAGTCACCGATCTTGATTGTAAATAAAATAAACCAATGAATTGGCCATTTGAAACCCAGTATAATATGTCTCTAAGTGACTCTCTTGACAAAATACCGAAATAGATGATGGTCTATTAATGCCACAATACAATAAAAAATGCAACCAATAGATGGTGAATAATGTTGACAAACAACGATTTTGCTCAAGGGATCTAGCTACAATTGTATCAAACATCGAAATCAATAGTCGCTTGGATCAGTTAAACCCGCTCAGTTAATAATTATCATCACTTAACTATAATGTGCATAGCATAAACCAGCTAGTTGAAATTCATCCGCTCTCACCTAAGGACCATTAAGTGGCTTAGAGCACTCATCCATAAAGATAGGTAAATTGTTCATCTAATAGTATTTATACCCATAGTGATCTTAGTCACCGATCCTAATTGAAAGAAAGATAAATCAATGAACTAGTCATTTGAAACCCAATACAGTATAGAAAAAGAATGGTGGTTTTTATTCGCAATACAGTACCTTAACTGTTGAATTAGGGCAGTACCTTTTAGGGCAGAAGCACTACCTCGGTGGTAATAAAAAAGTGACATGATGCAGATGAAATGGAGCATAGAATCAACGGAGAGGTGTATTATTTTATCCAACTTCATATAAATACTCACTTTTTTAAAAATTGCTGAATATTTCATCTTCATATTTAAATAAATTAAATATTTAATTTTATAATGATTTAGTACCATGTGATTTACCTTTCCAATGCACTGATTTCTACTGTCTCACAATAGTCACAATTATTTAAATTCTGGTTTTGGTTGGCTATTTATATCATGGCAACTTATTTGATAAAAGATGTTGGAATTTTCTGATATTATACATTCTGTGCATATCCTCAAACTTACCTGTGATAAACAATATATATATACTTTTAAATAAAAGGTGCATGTACTGTATCATAATGTGGCACGCCTGATTTAAGCAGTGCATATCATTTTATCCTTAATATCATATGCAAACCTGTGTTTAGACATTTAAATTGCACTTGGACTGAAGACACACCTCTCATATATATAACTTATATTGATATTGCTGATTCTCTTTTCGCTCATGTTTCATTGTTTTTGCAGGAGGCAGTTTATTACGGCTGGAGCAGCTGCAGGAATTGCCTCTGTGTTCCGGGCTCCTGTAGGAGGTCTTCTGTTCGCCCTGGAGGAAGTAGCTTCATTCTGGGATATAAAGCTGGCATGGCAGACGTTCTTCTGCTGTCTGGTGGCTGCCTTCACAACTGAAGTGCTCTCGTCTTCTTTCGGTGGCTTTCATTATCAAGGGCATTTTGGGTTTTTCAAGGCTGAACAGAGGATCATATTTTGGGTTGGTGTGGTTTTATTGTCTAAACACAGTACTGTCTGTCTCAGAAATTCAAAGTAACATACACCAAGCACCCAAAGTAATAAAATACACCTGAAAAGGCTCCCTTCTACAGCTTAGGCAATATATTTACTAGAATTTCTGTAATAGAGATAGAGCACACAACAGATAGCTATTTTACCTTAAAAACACCATTTGCCTAGCTTTACCTTGCATCTTGTGGACAGTCATTTGCCATAAAGTGCGGGCAATGACAAAGGAGCACAAGAGCTCTCTCTCTTCCCATTTGTATTCCTTGGTGCCACAACTGCCTCTGGGAAACCCACCATGAGTCCCCACAATCAAGACAAAAATAAGAATGGGAAGAGAGAGAGCTCTTGTGCGCATCTGCCATTGGTCAGACCTAATGCTAAATGACAGTCGGCAAGATATAAAGTTTTTGCCTAGGCAGCGTTCTAACCCCTTCACTACCAAGTGATTTTCCAAAAAAAACACTGTCAGTAACCATTGTTTTTTTTAAAAATCATTTTTAATTAATTATACAGTAAGAAATATTTGGGCATATTCCCAATGTATTTCTTACTGTAATAACATATTTGGCCAGTAGATGGTGACATCTGCTGCCAATTTGAGTTACAGTCTTTACAGTTGCAGCTCGTGTTGCTTAATGTCTGTCAGGACATTCTTCAGCCGATTTTTACACAGATTTATGTCTTTGGCCATTATGCCCACAGGGCTAAAACTTTGGGGGCACCTTCTGCAGCCCAAAAGCAAACAAAATCAGTTTGCAGCCAAATAATTTAATTTGCTTTTGGACTGTAAAGCTGCAGATCGAGATATCTCAATATCGGGCACTGAATGGTGCCTTTGAAGCCCGAGATATTTCGATCTCGGTAGTGAGGGGGTTAAAGGTCAAAGAACTATTTGCCTAGGCAAAAGCTATTTGCTAGACATAAAGAGAGAGAGAGACTGAATTTGTTTAACTGTAATTCACTGTTAGTATTTATCTTCTATTTGACTAACAGGCTTTTTTCCCTTTTACAATTTCTCCAGGTGAAAGACCTGCTGGATATGAGTGTTTTAGCCTTTATTCCCACCATTATAATTGGAATAATTGGAGGGCTCTTAGGGGCCTTATTTGTATCTCTAAATGTGAGGATCAATAAAGTGCGCATGAAGCTTTTCAATGCGGTGAAGCACAAGTTTTTCAGGCAAATAAGCAAACTCCTAGAAACTTTATTGTTACTGGTAAGTAGACCACAGTGTCTGAAAACATTGTTTAATTTTTAAAAAGGAAACCAAGCCTTTTATTTTATTGACTGATCTTCAGATTCAATGTCAGTCAGTTAGTGTGGTATAATATAAGAACAGGGATGGAGCCGCACCACACAAAAACAAAAGTTTTAGACTTTAAAAAAACAGATTTTTCTAAAATGAGATTTTGTGTGAAGGAGTCATTATCAGACTGGAGGAGTTTAAAGGGAGTCCAGGAGAAATGGGATTATTTAAAGGAAGCATTATTGAAGGCCACAGGCAATTGCATTCGGCTTGTTAGCAAAAACAAAAAAGGGAAGAAACCACTGTGGTACTCTGCAGAAGTGGCCAAAATAGTGAAGAACAAAAAGATATCATTCAATAATTATAAAAAAACTCAGAGTGAAGAAGATAGGCAAACCTATAAAATTAGGCAGAAAGCGGCAAAGCAATTTATAAGAGCTTCCAAAGCACACACAGAAGAGAAAATAGCTCAGTCAGTAAAAAAGGGGGACAAAACATTTTTTAGATACATAAACGAGAAAAGAAAAGTAAAACAAGGATTAGTTAGATTAAAAACAAAGGAAGGAAGGTATGTAGAAGAGGATAAAAGTCTCGCTGACTGCCTCAATGAATATTTTTGTTCAGTCTTTGCAGAAGAAAAGGAAGGAAAGGGACCTCAGTTAGGAGAGAACACTAAAGAGACATTTACATATGAGTTTACAGAGGAGGGGGTTCTACAGCAGCTGTCTAAAGTAAAGACAAATAAGTCAATGTGGCTGTAACGTTGGGAGCTTCCAGCCCTACCTGTGTGCTTGAGGGCAGCATGTCTGATGCTGCTCGCTGACCAATGCCCGGTTTAAATGGAGACAGGCAGGGAGGTGGTTGCATGAGGCGCGGCTTGAGTGGGGGGCGTGGCCTGGTGAAGGTCTTTAAAAACCCTCAGTGTATTCTCAGCAGTAGCCAGATCGTGGTTAGCCATACCTGAGCTACTTGTACCTGACTGCTATATTGATTTAACCCGTTATTGACCTCTGCTTGTTTCTGACTATTCTGCCTTCTGTTGCCCTAGACCATTTTCTTGTACTACGCCACTGCTCTGATATCGACCCGGCTATTCCATTTGACCATTCTGAACTCTGTATTCCTGATTCTGGCTCGGCTGACTACTCCCTGTGTTGTTAACCCTTTCTGTCTAGGTAGTTTACCTGGCCAATTCTAAGGACCTGACAGTTAGAGATCTTTCACGGCTACTCTGTTGGTAGCTTCTGGGCTCTGTGGAGTGTGGGGTGTTAAGTACTGCGTGGTGGGATCTGGGAACCGTGACATTACGATCTGGCCACTATGGATCCCGCAGAGTTAACACAGCACTTGGCTAACTTTGTATCCAGACAGGATGAGCAGGATCATAGGACGGATCAGTTTGCTATTGCCTTACAAACTATCCTGACTCGTACGACTCACCTGGAACCAGCTGGGGTTGCACCCCCGCTTGATATACCTGTGTCCCCTGTCGTTCAGACATCCCAGGTACACATGACCGCTCCTATGAGGTTTGACGGTACTCCCTCAGAGTGCCGGGGATTTGTGGTCCATGTGGATATTCATTTTAAATTAAATCCACAGATGTTTTTCTCTGACATTGCCAAAGTGGGGTTCATTATTAATCATCTGTCTGGCAGAGCATTGACAAGGGTGACTCCGTTATGGGAGGCAGAGAAGCCTATCATACGGGATTATAAAGAATTCATAGCCGAGTTACAACGTACATTTAATCCTACCAGAAAGGCCACGGTAGCTGGCAAATCCTTGTTCCGCATATGTCAAGGGAACAGGACTGTTTCTGATTATGCCATAGAATTTAAAACCTTGATCTCTGATGTGAACTGGACAAATGAGACACTGGTTCTGGCTTTTATGGAGGGGTTATCAGAGTCATTGATGCATGAATTGGCTCCACGTAAACTACCTGAGGTATTGTGTGAACTCATTGATTATTGTATAGATCTGGATAATCAGATAAGGGACAGAAGGACTCCAAGAGAGAAGCCCAAGAGACCGTTACCTAGGTTGGCCCCTGTCTTTCAGGCACCACCAAGAGAGTTATCTCCTCCCTCTGAGCCTATGCAACTAGGCCGTACTAGGCTTACAGAGGAAGAGAGAACAAGGCGTTTTCGTGAGGGATTGTGCCTGTATTGTGGTTTGGGGGGTCATGTACGATTTCAATGTCCTACTCGTCCTAAGATGCATGATAAGCCGGAAAACTACCGCACCTAAGGCAGCTGAGGAGACAGGCCTTGGGTGTGACGTGCATGTCTCCTGTCAAAGACACTAAACTTATGTTACCAGTATCCTTGGCTTGGGAGACCAAGACCACACATACTACACTTTTTGGATTCTGGGGCTGCTGGCAACTTTATCGATGTTAACTATGCTTCTTCCATTTCTCTACCTCTGGTTGTAAGAGAGACACCCTTAGCCGTCGAAGCCATAGACGGCAGACCGTTATCCTGCCCTAGGATTACTCACGATACGGTTACAGTGGTTCTTACCACTGGTCTCTTGCATAAAGAAGAAATCATATTTCAAGTTATCCATTCACCTTCCAATCCTGTTGTACTTGGTTTCCCTTGGTTGGTGGAACATAATCCTGTTATTGATTGGGCTAAGGGAGAGATACTGTCTTGAAGTCCTGCTTGTTTTGGGACTTGTTTAATACCCATTCAGCATGTCGGTGCCCTGAACACACCCACAGCTCCTCCATTGTCTACAGAGGTTCCTGACCAATACGCCGACCTCAGGGCTGTATTTGATAAAAGAGAGGCAGAGAAACTGCCTCCACATAGACCATATGATTGTGCAATTGATATTCATCCTGGTACCATGCCTCCTCGAGGCAAAGTATATCCTCTTTCCATAAAGGAGAACCAAATTATGGAGGAGTACATAAAGGAGAATTTGGAGAGAGGTTTTATCCGACGTTCCTCTTCTCCAGCAGGGGCTGGGTTCTTTTTTGTGTCTAAAAAAGAGGGAGATTTACGCCCGTGCATCGATTATAGGGGGCTTAACAAGATCACCATTAAGAACGTGTACCCTATCCCTCTCATATCAGAACTGTTCGACAGGTTAAGGGGGTCAGCAGTATACACAAAACTTGATTTAAGAGGAGCTTACAACCTGATACGTATAAAAGAGGGGCATGAGTGGAGAACAGCATTTAACACCAGGAGTGGGCATTATGAATACTTGGTCATGCCTTTCGGTCTTTGTAATGCTCCAGCGGTATTCCAGGATTTTATTAATGATGTGCTCAGAGATTTCTTACAAACCTTTGTCATAGTATACCTAGACGATATATTGATTTACTCTCCCGATCTGAAAACCCACCATGCACATGTCAGACAGGTATTAGCAAAATTACTGGACAATGGTCTTTATTGCAAACTAGAGAAGTGTTTATTCGACATTACTACTGTGAAATTCCTTGGGTATATTATCACTCCAGAAGGTTTTGAGATGGATCCTTCTAAACTCACGGCCATCTCAGAATGGCCTCTCCCTCAAGGTCTCAAGGCCATACAGAGGTTTCTGGGGTTTTCCAACTATTATAGGAGATTTATCAAGAATTATTCCGCTGTAGCCTCCCCTATCATTAATATGACACGTAAAGGTCTGAAGAACCAGATCTGGTCTTCTCAATCCAAACAAGCATTCGAAGCCCTCAAACAAGCTTTCACTTCCGCTCCCGTGTTACGGCATCCTGATCCCAGGATTCCGTTTGTTCTTGAGGTTGATGCTTCCGAGATAGGCATTGGGGCTGTCCTGTCTCAAAGAGAGTCTCCAGGAAAACCTCTACATCCTTGTGGGTTCTTTTCAAGAAAATTATCACCAGCAGAACGCAATTATGATATCGGTAACAGAGAATTGCTTGCTATTGTGTCTGCCCTATCAGAGTGTAGACATTTGTTGGAAGGTACTCTTGACCCTTTATTGATAATTACTGATCATAAGAACCTTACGTACATCGGGGATGCTAAACGTTTGAACGCGAGACAGGCCAGGTGGTCATTGCTACTGTCTCGGTTTAATTTTGTATTGACTTACAGACCAGGTGACCGCAATGTAAAGGCTGATGCCTTATCTCGTCAATATGACCCGTATGAGTCTAATACACAAGACCACAATCCTATAGTTCCTCCTGAACGTATTGTGGCTTCCACAGTCTTGTCTGTCTCCTCGCCTTTCCTGGAACGCCTCCAGGCAGTTCAAGTAGGGGCTCCACCTGACAAGCCTCCAGATATGTTGTTTGTACCTGAAAAGGAAAGACAAGAATTACTCATAATGTTTCATGATTCTAAACCAGCAGGTCATCCTGGTATTACTAAGACTCTTACCAGTATCTCCAGACAGTTCTGGTGGCCCACCATGCGACAGGACGTACGTCTGTTTGTTTTGGCTTGTCAAGTCTGTGCCAGAAGCAAAACCAGTAAATCCTTGCCTGTCGGTCTATTGCAGCCTTTACCCATGCCTAAGAGGCCTTGGTCTCATCTATCTATGGATTTTATTGTGGACTTGCCGAAGTCCAAGGGTCATACTGTGGTTCTGACAGTTGTAGACCGCTTCTCCAAAATGGCTCATTTTGTCCCTCTACCTAAGCTTCCTACAGCCAAAGAACTGGCGGTTGTATTTGCTAGAGAGATTGTACGAATACATGGGGTTCCGTCTGAAATAGTCTCTGACAGAGGAGCCCAGTTCGTCTCTCGTTTCTGGAGGGTTTTCTGTGCAGAGATGGGGGTGCGATTGGCCTTCTCTTCAGCATATCATCCACAAACCAATGGGGCAGCAGAGAGGGCAAATCAGGGTCTCGAGCAGTACATACGTTGCTTTACCACACAACAACAAGACAATTGGTCAGAGTTGTTGCCCTGGGCTGAGTATGCACGTAATAACGCCGTTAACGAGACCACTGGCCACTCTCCTTTTTCTGCCATCTATGGTTTTTTCCCTCCGGCTCTACCGCTTCAGTTTACTGAACAGGCCATCCCGGCTCTCGATGACCATCTCACTCAACTGCAAGAGATTTGGAGACAGATTCGAGAAAATATGGAGCGCAATGTTGCTGTCCAGAAACGCAAGGCTGACAGGCATAGGTTACAAGCTCCCTCCTATAAAGTGGGGGATAGAGTTTGGTTGTCCACTAGGAACGTGAAGTTGCGGGTGCCTTCTATGAAAATGGCACCTCGGTTTATAGGTCCATATAAGATCATTCGCCGCATTAATCCTGTGGCTTATGCTCTTGCCCTTCCTAAACATCTTCGCATGCACAACGTCTTCCACACCTCCCTACTGAAGCCATTGTTGTGTAACAGGTACACGCGGGTCGTTCCTCCTCCTCCACCTATTCAGGTTGATGGTGAATCTGAGTATGAGGTTAGGAGGGTTTTGGATTCTAGGCTGTGCAGGGGCGCTCTGCAGTACTTGGTCGATTGGGTGGGTTATGGTCCAGAAGACCGGTCCTGGATTCCAGCTTCCGACATGTCTGCCTCTAGGTTGGTCAGGGCGTTCCATGCCTCACACCCCGATCGCCCTGGTGGTCGTCCTGCCGCTCGTCCTGTTGGTCGTCTGGTGGCCTCCCGTGGAGAGGGGGTACTGTAACGTTGGGAGCTTCCAGCCCTACCTGTGTGCTTGAGGGCAGCATGTCTGATGCTGCTCGCTGACCAATGCCCGTTTAAATGGAGACAGGCAGGGAGGTGGTTGCATGAGGCGCGGCTTGAGTGGGGGCGTGGCCTGGTGAAGGTCTTTAAAAACCCTCAGTGTATTCTCAGCAGTTGCCAGATCGTGGTTATCCATACCTGAGCTCCTTGTACCTGACTGCTATATTGATTTAACCGGTTATTGACCTCTGCTTGTTTCTGACTATTCTGCCTTCTGTTGCCCTAGACCATTTTCTTGTACTACGCCACTGCTCTGATATCGACCCGGCTATTCCATTTGACCATTCTGAACTCTGTATTCCTGATTCTGGCTCGGCTGACTACTCCCTGTGTTGTTAACCCTTTCTGTCTAGCTAGTTTACCTGGCCAATTCTAAGGACCAGACAGTTAGAGATCTTTCACGGCTACTCTGTTGGTAGCTTCTGGGCTCTGTGGAGTGTGGGGTGTTAAGTACTGCGTGGTGGGATCTGGGAACCGTGACAGGGGCCTGATGGGATCCACCCTAAATTATTAAAAGAGCTCAGTGATGTAATAGCAAAACCGTTAACAGATTTATTTAACTAATCCTTGTTAACGGGAGTCGTCCCAGAAGACTGGAAATTAGCAAATGTTGTGCCCATTTACAAGAAGGGTAGTAGGGAGGAATCAGGGAACTATAGGCCAGTTAGTCTTACGTCAGTATTTGGGAAATTAATGGAAACCATGTTAAAGGAAAGGATTGTTGAACATCTAAAAACACATAGATTACAGGATCAGAAACAACATGGGTTTACCTCAGGGAGATCATGCCAAACTAATCTTATTGATTTTTTTGATTGGGTAACAAAAATAATAGACACAGGTGGTGCAGTAGACATTGCTTATTTAGATTTCAGTAAGGCTTTTGATACTGTTCCGCATAGAAGGCTTATCAATAAATTGCAATCTTTGAGCTTGGATTCCAATATTGTTGAATGGATTAGGCAGTGGCTGAGTAACAGGCAACAGAGGGTTGTGGTAAATGGAGTTTATTCGGCGCAAGGTCTTGTTACCAGTGGGGTACCTCAGGGGTCAGTACTTGGACCCATTCTCTTTAATATTTTTATTAGTGATATTGCAGAAGGTATTAATGGTAAAGTATGTCTTTTTGCTGATGACACAAAGATTTGCAACAGGGTTGACGTTCCTGGAGGGATCAGCCAAATGACAAATGATTTAGGTAAACTAAAAAAATGGTTGGAGTTGTGGCAATTGAGTTTTAATGTGGATAAGTGCAAGATAATGCACCTGGGACGTAAAAACCCAAGGGCTGAATATAGAATATTTGATACAGTCCTAACCTCAACATCTGAGGAAAGGGATTTAGGGGTCATTATTTCAGAGGATCTAAGGGTAAGTAGTCAATGTAATAGAGCAGCAGGAAATGCTAGCAGAATGCTTGGTTGTGTAGGGAGAGGTATTAGCAGTAGGAAAAGGGAAGTGCTCATGCCACTGTACAGAGCACTGGTGAGACCTCACTTGGAGTACTGTGTGCAGTACTGGAGACCGTATCTCCAGAAGGATATAGACATCTTAGAGAGAGTTCAGAGAAGGGCTACTAATATGGTGTACGGCTTGAAGGAGAAAAGTTACCAGGAAAGGCTTAATGATCTTAACATGTTCAGCTTGGAAAAAAGACAAGACAGAGGAGATATGATAGAAACATTTAAATACGTAAAGGGAATCCACAAGGTAGAGGAAGGGAGTATATTTAAAAGGAAACAAAATAGCAAAACAAGAGGACATAGTCTTAGATTAGAGGGGCAAAGGTTTAAAAGTAACATCAGGAAGCATTATTTTACTGAGAGGGTGGTGGATACATGGAACATTCTTCCAGTAGAAGTGGTAGAGGCCAAAACAGTAATTGAATTTAAGCAGGCATGGGATAGGCATAAGGCTATCCTAAACAAAAGATAAATCCAGGTAAAGTATCCATGTAATTGGGCAGACTAGATGGGCCGAAAGGTTCTTATCTGCTGACATTTTTCTATGTTTCTAATGTTTATAACCTAGGAATGGCTTGGTCCCTGGGGTCGGCATTGTTTGGTGAGGATTTGACATCATACTATATGTACCTATCAGGTCTATTCAAAGAAAGGTGAAACTGGAGAATGGCAGGAGAAGAGAACAATCTAGACCAAATAGCCAATTTGGAAAGTGAGATAAATGGGATAATTTTTCTGGTTTGGCTATTTTGACCTAGAATTTTCACTTCTCCTGTCATTCTCCTGAGTTCCACCTTTCTTTGAATAGACCAGAATATCTCCAGTGATCCAACACCCCGTTGCTGTATAGGACAATAAGATCTATTCAGAGAGAGGTGAAACTCAGGAGAATGAGTGGAGAAGCAAAAATTCTAGGTCCAAATAGCCAAACCAGAACATTTCTCCCATTTATATCACTTTCCAAATCGGATATTTGGTCTAGATTGTTCTCTTCTCCTGACAGTTCTCCTGTTTTTCACCTTTCTCTGAATAACCCTGAAAGTGTGCTACAACTTCAACTTCCCCTTCTCTCTATCTCTGCTCCCACCCTACCATCACAACAAGGCATGTTTTCCAGGCATAACACCTTCACACATTTCCACCTTTGAAAACAGGGGAATTGCCCTCCCATAACATCTGTATTGCAATGATTCATTGCACACCTCTGAATACATTTCACACTACATTTCGCCCCTTTTGTTTCTCTTTATTTTATTTATTTATTTATTTATAAAGGATTTTACCAGGAAGGATACATTGAGATTTCTCTCGTTTTCAAGTATGTCCTGGGTTCAAGAACATTGAATTGTTACAGTTACAGAAATACAAAGTAATACAATGCAAGATATTAAAAAAACAACACAAATATACAGATTAACAGAAAAATATGTAGGAAATATAGTCACTAGGTTACATGTTTACAGGTGCATTCTGTATTGAGGTAAATAACAACTGGATTCAGGTAAGGATCCTACGCCCCCCCCCCCCGTTTTAACCCTATAGTGTGCCTTTAGCTCCCCATATTTTAATAAATGGACAGCAGTCGGGAACATGCTGTAAATACAACAAAAGTCCTAGGACAATGAATGAAAATATGTGTCGTTATTTGTAAATTCCATTCCTGTATATGTTTTTAAATTTCTGTTGTAAAGTATTGTTTTCATTTTGTTTCTTTTTAACATTCTTTCTTTAAAAGGTATACACATGTAATAAAGCAAACAGGATATGTATTTGAAACAGAATTAGGCTAGGGTCAGACTGAGGCAGTGCGAACGCGCGTTCTGGCGCACATAATCACGGCCGCACTAGCAGCAGATGACGGGCAATGACAGCCAATATACGAAGTACGGTCGCACAAAAGTCCGGCCGCGCAACGCAAGTGGAAAATGAACGCATTTTTTCGAGAACGTTAAACCGCTGGTACTGACGTACAGAGTGCGCTGCGGCCGCATGGCAGCGTGTGTGCGTGAATTGGAGATGTCAGACGCTGCTAGTGTGCGGCCAACATAACGTTCAAACAGCCGGATTTCCCTAGACTTCTTTTCACCCCATCGTCATGAAATACGTCCAGAATTGCGCATCGTCTGACCACTTAAGCGTATTCCGTGAAAAAATGCGTGCGCACGCATCGACGTACATTTTGACGGTGGCCGCAGAAAATGCGCTCATCTGTCCCTAGCCTATGTGTGATAAAATGTTCTTTCTTCCTTTCTCATCTTTCCCCATTCTGCAACAATGCTATACTTATATCCGCAGTGAATTTCTTCTTACATGGTTCTTTCTCCATTCCCTTCTCCATCCGATATTGTTTTCATATTTCATCTTTGCTTTAGTTTACTTATATGTTTTGTAATATATACTTGTAATACTCAGCTTAAACTTGTGTTTCTACGTGACCGACATTTTACAGACCACACTGGGTCCAGTGTCTGAAGCTTACATTTTATCACACTAATTCTGTTTCAAATACATATCCTGTTTGCTTTATTACATGTGTATACCTTTTAAAGAAAGAATGTTAAAAAGAAACAAAATGAAAACAATACTTTACAACAGAAATTTAAAAACATATACAGGAATGGAATTTACAAATAACGACAGATATTTTCATTCATTGTCCTAGGACTTTTGTTGTATTTGCAGCATGTTCCCGACTGCTGTCGATTTATTAAAATATGGGGAGCTAAAGGCACACTATAGGGTTAAAATGGGGGGGGGGGGCGTAGGATCCTTACCTGAATCCAGTTGTTATTTCCCTCTGAGCCCTGCAGAATTTGACATATTTTCAGCTCAGTAGGGGAGTTGGTATCTGAAGGCTGGAATAACGTGTTTTTTATATCAATTTACAGGGTGGTAACCAAAGTAACCTAAGTTTAGGGCTCCGTGATTTGAGATTCTAGGCAGGACTAAGAACCTGCATTTGGATGGCTGAATCAGCCCTCAAAAGGTGGAGAGGGAGCAGGGGGCTACAGCAGTGTGACTACTCAGATAGGATTAAGTGGCCACCATGTGTAGAGAATCCCTTTAATTGTCACTAACTATAATTCGAAGCCATATTTATTCTGAATCATAATAATAATTAAAATACATAATTTCAGGTATTTTCCAGTCTCTTCCTGCATTACAGTATTGCTTACATATTTAGGGTTCTATTCCAAGTCGGTTGAACAGATAACTCTTACGGCAACAATCCACAATTCCAGGTCACAATGTAATTTCAGTTCCAATTTACTGTACGTTTATGTTTCCTTTAGAAAGCGCACATATTCTGGGATCCAATGAAAAATTTGCAATCTCATTTCTTATTTTGTCTTTTCTTTTTTTTCCAGGTTGTAACAATGACGGTTACAGTGTTTGTCCCATATTTCTTCTCTTGTACACAAGACCCAGAAGTTCATACATTTATAAATTCATCTGAACAGTAAGTATGGGCAGACATGTCAACTACTTTGTTGTTGTATTGATTACTCTTTATGTCAATTGACATAAATAAATAGCTGTATTTCATTAGATGTACTTTTGTTCTTAAATTCTTTGGTGAACAAAAGTCTATTATTTCCATGTGAAATGTATGGAAAAAGTTTTTGTCGTCCCGTCCCCCCCAGTGATTTGAAGATACTTTGTAGCACCTATGTCTTAGCATCTCTTTATAGTCAATGACATTTTAGGTCTTTCCATGATTAACCCTTCACATAGTCATACCTACTGTCTCTTGATCCTGGTTCACATTCCACTTTAAGTAGATTTCCATGAGACCTTGTGTGTTGGTTGTGCTGCCACCAACCGCACCTTCACAGCTGGCAGGCATCCTACTCTGTTGTCTTTCACACGACAAATATCCCAGTTTACTTTACACTGATTGAGTAGCTCCCCTATACACAGATTTCACAGCTCCTTCACATACTGACCTTCCAGCTCTACTACACATCAGCTCACTGGGTCCCCTACACACCATATGACTGCCTGCTCAACTTACTGACCAGTTCCCTTTCACACCAATCGACTGGCCCTCATGTAAATGTCCATTGTGTCCACTGGCCAGTCTTGGATCTTAGCTCCTGTTAGAAGAAACAATATCAGGTTCCCCACTGGTCCATACATCACTGGGAACTCTATGGAACTACAGGAATCTCTTTGTACATATAAAGTGATACCAAACTAATTTATTGCATATCATGTTTTTCCTGTCAGCGATCTTGAGTGTATTTTACCAAGAAATCTTGTACCATATTAGATTTTATGCATGCTTTAGCTCTGCAAACTATTAATAATGCATTGCGTTAGCATGTCTGCTATATGTATGTTCCATAAGGCCTGTGTCAGACGAGCGCACTGATCACGTCCGAGTTGCCGCACATTTGTACGTCCGCTATAGCATATAATTATGACCAATGGAGCCCCACACACGAAGCACGTCCGCACCGAACTGCGGATGCACAACAGACGCGGCAAACGGACGCAAGGCAGGCAAGAACGTAAATCCGCTAGAACGGACGCACAGAGTCCGCAGCGTCCCTATAGCTTTGTGTGTGAGTGATGGAACGTAGTCAGACGGGTTGCATTTTTGACGTCCAGCATTTTTTGACGGACAAAATATTTTTCATATTAATTTATTTTCCCTTCTATATCAGTCAAAAAAAACGTCAGTCACAAAAAAGGACAGCGTGGCCACTACCTTGTCGTCAGTCAGAAAGTGCGTCCATTGTGCACTGACGCACAGTCCGCACAGAATGCGCTCGTCTGACATTAGCCTAAACAGTTTTAGAAAAGATATGTGCCTATCTGCCAGCCCTAAAACCACTGGAAAATTAATCTTTTATTTGACAGTACTGCACTTTTTTTGCAGTTGACAACGTGTCATTGATATCCTGATTGAATGTCATAATAAAAAAAAATCAAAACCGTTGTGTTTTGCAGCATAGACGTCTGCTTGGAGCCACTCAGTATTCAAACATATTGGCAGCCTTTAGGTTCAATGCTCCATGAGACGTTAATATTGGTTTACAATAATTTTTTTCTCCCATTTCTACCCCCAACAGCTCAGTTAGTGACCACATTCCATGGGACGTGTCCGAATACAACTGCCCACCTGCCACAACATGGGTTGGACCCGATGGAGTTATAAATTCAAATTACACTATTAATCAAGGTATTATTCTGTGTATTGAATCTGAAAAATAAACATTTATCATATCATTAATGAAGCTTTAGAGCGGTAATTTAAGTTGAAATGTTCAGTTACATAACACTTCGATTGAATATCAGTTTTATGCTACTCACTGTCTAAAAATGTGCTGTAATCCGTAATGAACTGGTTCATCAATAATTGTCTTTTGCTGTTGTATAGAGTTGGCTGTATTCTAACAATTAACAATGAATAATTAATATTTAGTACAAAGTTTTATTTTTTGAACAGTATTATGAGCCGCGTTTTGAAACTGAGTTTATTCCCCTACCTTTTATACAAGTCATTGGTTGGCTTCTTTTATTACTCTCATATAGCTGCTGCTCTGTTGGCACAAAATGGAAAACAAGGAATCATGCTCCTATTCCAACGTGGAATACATGAAAAATTTGGATACCCTGCTCTCTTTACAACACTGGTTATCTACTTTATCATTTCCTGCTGGACGGCTGGAACCGCTGCTTCAACTGGCCTTGTCGTTCCCATGCTGTAAGAAAAACCATTTGATGTGGCTATGTTATTCTTATGGAAAATAAAGATATACCAAGATTTTATAAACATAATAATTATGTATACTATTCTACAAGTATAGGAAACGTTACCATAGAAACTCTTGTCAAAGACCCATGGAATGTAAGCTATGCTTGCGTTAGATCTTTATCACTGATAGCAGTCAACATAAAACGGGAACATGGAAAGCTTTAAAAAGTTTGCCAAAGTTATTCAGAGATGAATTCATGTCACAATGTATATGAGTAATATGATTAGGTTGAGGTAGCAAAACAAAGCTTATTTTAAAAAAGAACACGCTATGGGTGGGGGATCTTTAACCTCCCTAGCGGTCTATTTATTTAAAATTTTCTTGTCCCAAAGCGGTCAATTTTTTTTATTCCCCCCCCCAGCAGCATCCCGAGTGTAGCTCGGGGTTAAATTCCTATGTTGGAAGCGGTAACCCCGAGCAACACTCGGGATGCCGCTGGATACATCAACTCTCCCTGCGCTCTCTCGATGTCCACAGCTGTTTGCTCCGATCGTGACCTCATACTTCCTGGTTCGCTCCTTGCGAGAAGGAATCCAGGAAGTAAAACGCTGCAATCGCCGGAGGAGACTGCTGAGATCATCGAGGGAGCGCAGGGAAAGGTGATGTATATGTATAGAGCCCGAGTGTGTCTCGGGGATACCGCTTTCGGCGGTGAAATTTAACCCTGAGACACACTCGGAATAACCGTCAGGAGGGTTAATCGGTCATCAAATGGCTCTCAATGTGCGTGCATTGAAAGCCCCTGGCTAGTGAAGATTGTACTACCTGTAAATTTCTTACCTTAATTATGGAAAGCTAATCAGCTTAATCTCCCAGTTGGAGGGGAGGATGATTCCCATGATCCTGACTATTCATATTTAATAGACATGGGACTTAGAATGACCCTATAACCCTGGGATTCCTGTCCCTAATTTTGAGCCCTTCCTATTCATAAACTTCCCTTCACCTTAGCCTATAATGACTCTAAACATACCACTGTTGCATCCTACATTACTTTCTAAGGGCCACACTACATTCTTAATGCTAAAATCCTAGCGCCAAGCGTTAAAGTTTTGCACGCTCCAATCACCGTTGGAATTACAATCTTCGCGGATGTTTTCATTCGCCGATCAATAGTGCGCGCAAACAGGACGCGCCCAAATGCATGCGCAGTACCGTCTTTTTTTCGAGAATCAGCCAATCAGAATTAAGAACAACACCTGTCTCACGTTAACAAATTGCGTCTGCCACTGTCAATCCGAGCATATATGCTGCAGCAATAATACATGCACACACAACTTCATCCATTGTATTGGTTTGGTATGAGTTGAATGGGCCAATGTGCATTGGTGCATTCCTTTTTATGGGCTTGGATATTTGGGGTTAGCCAGGTTGTTCAAATTTGCCGTTAGCACCAGCTTTTAGGAGTTGCTAAAATTATGCGCGCAAAGGCCATGCGGTAATTACCTCGAAATAGATTGTAATACCATACTCGTACCAGCGCACATTCGTATTTACGCTCACAATGTTAAGTATAGGACGCGCGCAGTAGAGTAAGCTTGCGCAGGGTTCGCGCAGGTTCACCCGCGGTAGACGATTGCGCGCAGTTGTTGCACTGACTATGTAATATGGGATTCGGCGCAAATGGTTTTACCCCACGCGTTAATGGTGATTTGCGCCGGTGCAAACGTTTGCGTGAAGATTATAATTTAATCCTAAATGTATTATCAATAATGTAACAACATGCCCTTCATTGTGAAACCATTCAATATAATTGAAGCAACATTCAACATTGTGTTCTTTATTATGCACTGCAGCAGGTTTTCAGTACTTTAAAATTGCAAAAGCAGACTAGAGAAACAATTTCATTTCGTGATTGGCTCTAACTTACACATCATTTATAATGAAAAAAGTAAAAGGTATTTGTTCTCCTGCAGGTACACTGGGGCTTTATTTGGACGGATTGTTGGTTTAACTTTAGTATCCCTTTTTGGAGTTCAAAATGATGAGTATTGGGCATGGATTGATCCTGGACTTTTTGCAACTATTGGGGCTGCAGCTTATTTTGCTGGAGTGTCCAGACTGACCATTTCCCTCACCGTTATTATGGTAAGTGCTCACTATATATTAAATCTATATCTATTGGCTGATCTAGTTTTACACAACTCTGAGCAAGTTACATTTACAAAAGTGTACATATACCAAAACAGGCTCGTAACCTATACATCAAACACTGAAACCAAGGGGGGCAAATAAATGATATGTATGAATGACACACCTACAAGTACTTTAGGTGTCATATCTATAGGAATGAATAATAGCAGTGGGGCCATAGCTGACAGTGTAATGCTGGTGCATGTCATCTATCCGAGTAGCTATCAATTCATGTCAAATGGAGATGCATGTTCTTTATTTTGCTTATATGCATTTTTTTAAGGAATACTACTTTAGATATTAATTTCCCACATCAAGAAAGACTGAGTGAATTAAATTTTTTCACACATTGTCTACCTAAAGTCATGAGCTGTAAGTGTCCGATTATTGATAAGATGCTTTAGCAGGTTATATTTGTGGTGTGCTTGGATTGTTCAGATGGTTTGTTAAACATGATTTCAGTTCAGTTTTTCCCTGGTCAGACTCACCACTCAAACACTCACCAGATTTACACCACAGTAAACACTTACTGACTGGTATTGTCAATTGGCTTTAGAGAAGAGTGAGATCATTCATTACACATACAGAGAGCGCCAAAATCTCACCGACATTTCGGGGCTCTCGTTCCCCACACTTATCGGATCCGATAAGCCACAAAAAAAACACCAAATGTGTCCGGAAAAAGCCGAAAGCCATTTGGTATATCTCTCATTGATAATGCTTCTTTCTTGTGTGACATTAGAACATTGCGTCACGCTTCTCCAGCATTATTTTACCAGATGGTGGTTTGAGACCACCAAGTTTAGTGGCCCCCCTTACTGACGGCGCACAGCAAACAGATGACCCATTTGAGTTGCAGGTTCTTGCATTGCTTTGTCAAAGCTGCAGCAGGAGCGGTGAACCGGTTCAAGATGTTTATTTTATTTTAGCAGTTCATGTTCTTCATAAATGCTGGCTATTCATCCCCATTCCCATGTGAGCCCCTACTCAATGAGGGCCGGGACTGATTCTAATAGATTTTTGGTACACTGAGCATAGGTTTTTTTTCTCCCTCCATGAGGGCCAGGGTTTGAAAATTTGACTGCACTGGAGCCTTTATTACTTTAGGGTTCCTAGACTGCTGCTGCATGTCTGTTATGTGGACAATTACATTGTTGCATTTGTTCTCGCATATCCGGTTTCCCGGAATCTGAATTCATTATGCTCCAAGAGCATGGTTATACATATGGTTTATGCCCATGGGGTATGTGATGGACAAGTTGTCCCTGGCTTTTGTGTGAGAACTATCGCTGTTCTGCTACTGGGATTTCCCAAGTACATTTACTGGTTGTGTTGCCAGCAGCCCTTTAGACAGCGGGGGAGGGTGTGTGTACATTACCCCGAGAACAGGTGTTCCATACTGCTGATCACCTCAGCTACCCTTTCGATTATTCTAGCGACCATTACTTAGCCAGTTTTTTCTTTCACTGATTTTCTTGTGGTTTTATGACTTTTTTTGATCATCAGCGCTCTATTTTTCATCTTGAATAAAATTTAGTGTGTTCTTGTTACCAGCGCATATTGATCTATTTTTGCTTTGCCGAAGATCACATGTCCAATTGGCGTGTGAATAGCAGTTGCCTCATCAATCCAAATATCTGTTGGTAATGGTGGCCAATTTACCCTGAGATGTCAGACTTTGAAGCAGACCTCTGTTACCACACACAGGGATTTATACCAATTCCTGGTTGAGTCATACTGGTAGAGCCAAGTCTTGCTTCCATGATACACATTTTTGGCATAGTAAAGCATACACTCGCTTTTCTATATAAACATATTGATTAGTTCCTTCCTTGCCCTGGTGTAATTCTTTCTTTGTAGCACATTATTTCGGAGTTCCTGATTTCCTGTCTTTGACCTGCTTAGCTTGTTCACTAATTGAATTCTGTTATCCTGACCTTGGCCTTTTTTTTTTCTCTTTTGTATCAATGAGTGCCCATTGATATTTTGGTTTTATGTAATGTTCTAGATCTCTACTAGTTTTTTTGATTCCGCTCCTTCAGCCTTCCATTTTGGATTTTGCATGCAACCCAATTACTATTTGCGCCTCAAGATCAGGGACACTATGGACATGGACTGTTTATCAGCTCTAGTTCATGATACCTCGCCTCTCTATCATAAAATTTGGGACTCCTGGCTGGAATATGATTTGGGCTAATGGTTGGGTTCCTTGGCTTTTTTGTGGATTGTGATAAGAGTGAATCTCACCTCTCTGGGGCGGCACCCCCTTCCCCCCCTTCTCTTCTTTGGGTTTTCCTTCTATCCTTTTCTTCTCTTTGCTGTGTCCTCTATGGTCTTTTTCTTCTTCTTTTTCTCTTTTCCCCTCTTTGGTGATCTGTCCCTGCGTTTTTTTGGCAGGATTTATTTGGGGTTTAGCAAAAGTTGGTTTCTACGTTTTGTATCTATTGTATGATGCCCTTTCTTCTTTGAAAACGGAAAATAAAGAATTATAAAAAAAAAAGACTAGTATGGTCCCTAGTCACTTTTTGGGTTCAGTTTCTGGATTTTCTTTTCCGTTACATTGTTGATTGGATCGTTACTCTTCTGGTGCTCCTTTTTTTCTCTTGATTTAGCCATGATAGTTTTTGAACATCGATTTCCATGTGTCAGGGTTCTGGCCGTGCATTGTGTGCAGCGGGGTTTGGTGTGAGCCCAAGGATGCAGTGAACAGATAGGGTTTATTTGAACAAAGCAGATAATAAACGGACAAGAGACCTGAACTAAAGCAAAGCAAAAGTGTAACAGACAGGAACCAAAACAATGGAGGAGGCTGGGTGAGGGGGAATAAACTAAAGTAAAGAGGAGATTCAGGAAAAGGGCTAGAGTCAATAGGAGGGCTGAGAGTAGTGGGAGTGGGAGAACTGAATATTGGAGTAGCTAGAAGGGAGGAGAAACAAGGAATAGCAAGATGAGAATGGAACACTAGAAGGGTGAGAGAAGCAAGAATACATAGGGGGAAACTAACAGTACATAGGAGGGGCAGACACCGAATAAACAATAATACAATAAACACAGATATGCAAAGCATGGTATCAGATAAGGAATTAGCAGTAGAATAATCTAAATTCAAGCAAGGGGTCTGGTATACAAGGGATCCAAGATAGGGGGGCACAGGGGACAACAGAGGGTACCGGTAGGTAAGTAGTAAATGTCCAAAGGTTCGACGGAGGGTTCAGAGGAAAGTCTATGGCAATTCAGGAAGTATTTCAGGGAGAGTATCGGGAAGCAGGACTGCACTGGTGCAAGGTCAAAACTTCAATGTGGAAGCAAGGACTTCAGGGAGTAGTTTTCTTTTAAGCAGGTCTCATTAAATAAGGTGAGTTCAGCTGAGGCTCCAGGGCTTGAGTGCAAGGGGTGTTTCAGGCAGAAAGTCCAGGAACCTGCATACTCTATGCTGCAAATGCAATATGTGTAGGTATTAAAGGGGCTGCCAGGGGTCAGAGTTTATGGATCCTGACACCATGTTTGCATAATAGATTTAGTATGGTCTGCACTATTTTATTGTTTATTTGTTTTTCAGGTAGATCTATTCCATATTGATATTTTTGTTTATACTTTAAGTAAACAATTTAAAAAAATATTTTTATCCGATGAATTGATTGATTAAAAAAAAATAATTGGCCATCTAATCAATTAGGAAATGAATCGTTAGTTGCAGCCCTGAAAAGATGTATGGTGCAGTAGCATAGCTGCTGGAGGAAACTGCTGGGGTTCTATAAAAATAGTTAGATATTTTCTTTTCATCTTTTTTTGTTTAAAAAATGTGTGTTTATTTCTCTGTCTCCAATACAGCTGCTTTGTGGCTACTTACAATATATTGATCAAAGCATTTCTGATGACTGATATTGGTGATGTAATTAATTTGCAGCATTAAACAGGTTCTGTGTCAAATAGCAGTGTATTTACATCACGAAAGAACAGGATTAACACCTGTTAATAAATTTATGCTGCATTCATATTAAAAATATGCATGAATAATATCTGAAAAAAATGTAATGAAAATTACAGCTTAACATTTTTCAATTTACCATTGATGAATTTAGCATTTTTGCGCGTACAACTGCTGAATTATTTGGTAAAATAATGGCTCTTTTTCAGCCTATACCTATATGTATTGACCCACTAAAGGTGCTCACAGTACATTCCAATTCATTTATTCTAGTTTTTGTTCTTATCCAAATCATTATTGCTTCAGCCATTATGCACATATACAGTATTTTCTGGTGTATAAGACTACTTTTTATACTTAAAAAATTGGGGGTCGTCTTATACGCGGGATATACAATACAATATGACGAGTATAGCCCAAAACCTATTTTTTAACTGGAAAATTAGGGGGTCGTCTTATACACCTGGTCGTCTTATACTCCAGAAAATACGGGTACTTTTAATTCCGGCATACATTACTGCAAGGTTCTCAATACTTTTTTTTTTTCATAAAATATAAAATGTATTGCTCTCACGTCTAAGATAAGGTGTGTTGTCTCGATTTCTACTTTAGAAAGCACATAAGCTGCACTTTTTGTGATAAAATGATTTCATAGTAATGAATACGCTTGGAGGTCATTGATATCCCTTGCATACCTGCTTACACAACACTTTATACGCAGCGTTCCATAAAAACTTGGATAGTCTTTTCCTATGGTAATATTTCTCAAGTTACTGTACTAAAGTAAAGTCTGATAGGAGAGATATATAAATGATTCCCGCAAGGGTGTTTATTCAGATTTTATTCTTATAAATCACAGAGATGCGAGTGAATAGGTTACACTGTATATCTGGAAAAGTCATTACTGCATGCTTATTTGCTGAGTGCATTTTGCTTTATGTCGGCTAGATGGCAGGCTGTGACTTGCAGTTTTTCATCTACTACACTTAATGGAATAGGATTTACTATACTTGGTTATATTTCCATGAGAAAAAAAATCTATTTAGTTATAACTGGATTTTAAATGCTGATGGGATAGAAAAAAAGGTTTCAATCTGACAAAGTTTGAATATTTTACTCTATTGTTTGAGAAAGCCCCTATCAGGACAAAGCAAATCGGGACGGATTTGGCTCTATGGGTTTGCAGTATCCCTTTTGTCTTATTGTAACCTTTTTATACTATTAAACCTTTATTCCTGTACCAGTGGAGTTCCTGTTAATGCCATCAGGGATATGATGTTCTTTATAGGAAAGTAAACATCAACCCTGGGTGCTATATAGACCTACTCTAAACCAGTGGCCACTAACCCTGGTCTTCAAGTACCCTTAAAAATGCCGTGTTTTCCAGATATCTGCAGCACAGCACAGGTGATGGGATTTGCTGCTCAGTGATTGCAGGATTCAGTCTCCTGTTCCCCAAGGTAATCCTTAAAATCTGGCCAGTAAGAGGTACTTGAGGACCAGGGTTGGGAACCACTGCTCTAGACCTAACAGGCCAGGTTTTCCAGATATCTGAAGCACAGCACAGGTGATATGATTTGCTGCTCAGTGATTGCAGGATTCAGTCTGCTTTTCTCCAAGATGATCCTTAAAATTTGGCCTGTAAGGGGGACTTGAGGACCGCGGTTGAGAACCACTGCTCTAGACCACCCATTGATTTTGGTATCTGTGCAGAGTAGATTATTTTTTTGGAGAACGAATTTTACCAGGAAGGATACTTTGAGATTTCTCTCATTTTCAAGTATGTCCTGGGTGGCGAGTATGTACCGTTAGGTGTCTTGCCCAAGGACACTTAATGGAGAGGTGCTCTTGCTGGGATTTGAACCTTTGTCTGCACGGTCATAGAGCAGTGATGTTACCTCTACTCCACCCAGCTGGTACAGATTCATGGCATGCATCTCCCCATGTTTTTTGAGTGAATCATCACAACAATAATTCAGGTATTTCTGCAATACTATACCATTGTTGATACAAAACAGAAAAAGGGGTGAAGCGCCCACTGGAAACGAGTGTCTCACCCACTCGCTATATATTGTGTACGGAGGTTTCTCTAAACACCTAGAAAATTGAGCAAAAAGATTACAACATAGCGCTCAAAAGACCAAGGTCCATGAGAAAGTAAGAGAGACACACTTTATGTCCACAGACAGTTCTTATCTTCAAGCGAGAATCTTCTCTGTTGTGTAGATGAAAAGACACGCACTGCAGGAAAAAGCAGAAAGAAAGGGCCACAATTGCGCAGTACATCAACACCCAATGGAATGAAATTTCGTTTGTATTTGACTCACATTCTGGGGAGCCCACAACCGGCTCCCGGGAATATAGCGGGTAGGGACTTGTATCGGGTGCCCATGAACCCCTCAATCCGCTCCTTCGGTGTCACAAAAAGTGGTATTGCAGAAAATAGACAAGGCAAAAAGGGAGCACCTCTTGGTGCGGTAAATCACAAATCACCTTAATGATTAAGAAAAGCCAAATTTGCACTTACAAACAAAGAGCCTCTATTGGCTCCGTCATAACTCGCACAGGGAATCATACAGGGGTTCCCCAAACCTTCTTTTCTTTTTCAGGATCAAAAAAAGGCAAGCAGCAATCAAAAATAAAATAAAAACATTTATTGTAAGAAAATCATCATATCTACCAGGACGCGTTTCGCCATTAATGGCTTCCTCAGCTGGAGATTACAAAACTGTACTTGCTGCTGCCTTTTTATACAATGTATGTCAGAAAATGGAGTGATTAGACCCTTGGAAATCAATTAAAATACAATTAAAACACAATTGCTATCAGCTGCATAGTGTGCAGCACCCACCATTTTGCACATGGTTGTTAACCCTAAAACGCAGGAGAAAGGGGAAGAAAGAAGAAAACTTTTTTATTATTCATTAAGTGTTACCAATGTTGCGCCTGCCATTTTGCGCATACGCACTGGCCTTGCATCCCACCTTGGAACGCGGAAATGGACGATTGCCGCTGCAGATCATCCTTCCTTATAGAAACAGCATTAAAACAGAGCGGTTCCCTTAACCACCACCAAGTGCCAAACAAGGGCATAGAGGGGCTATTAACCCTGAAACACAGGGGAAGGGGAAAAGAAAGAAAAAATATATTTTTTCCTTTTTTTTCTCCTTTTTTTTCCTTTTTTTTTATTCATTTGATGATACAAATGTTGCGCCCGCCATTTTGCGCATGCGCATCGACCCTGCATCCCACCTTGGAACGCGGAAACGGACGACCACCACAAATCATCCTCTCCTACATTATTACTTATTACTACTTATTACTATATGTACCCAAATGTCATATGCACTATGGGGTTATGTGCAATGTATTCAAAGGTTTCTGGTATGGTATTGTAATACCTTCATTATCCCTTTTTTGATATAGTAGCATTTTAATGATAGCTAACGATATGCCTAATGTTTTTAATATGATATATTTTACTATATGTATTTTATGTTTAGTGGCTGCTGATATGATATTTTTCCTCTTTTGCACTCCTTATGTATGAGGTTTTTTAAACCCCCTCCCCCTTTTTTTTTTTTTTTTTTTTTTTATCGATCATTTGATTGTTGATTATGCATTAGCACTTATTTATCTCTCCTTCTGTTGAAGAATACAATAATGTAATTCCACTGCTATTTGCACAAGTATTTGGGAGTTATGGTACCCATATTTATATATCTTGATCCCTATTATATATATTTATATATCTTGATCCACAAGGGTTAAGATATATGTGATATAGAGTATATATATTTTGCAGCATTTGGTGTTTTCCCTCTGTGCCCTTGTTGGGTGCCTGGTGGTGGTTGAGGGAGTCGCTTTGTTTTGGCGCTGTTCTTGTAGGAGAGGATGATTTGTGGTGGTGGTCGTCCATTTCCGCGTTCCAAGGTGGGATGCAGGGTCGATGCGCATGCGCAAAATGGCGGGCGCAACATTTGTATTATCAAATGAATAAAAATTTAAAAAAAAGGAAAAAATCCCCTGTGTTTCAGGGTTAATAACCCCTCTATGCCCTTGTTTGGCACTTGGTGGTGGTTAAGGGAACCGCTCTGTTTTAATGCTGTTTCTATAAGGAAGGATGATCTGCAGCGGCAATCGTCCATTTCCGCGTTCCAAGGTGGGATGCAAGGCCAGTGCGTATGCGCAAAATGGCAGGCGCAACATTGGTAACACTTAATGAATAATAAAAAAGTTTTCTTCTTTCTTCCCCTTTCTTCTGCGTTTTAGGGTTAACAACCATGTGCAAAATGGTGGGTGCTGCACACTATGCAGCTGATAGCAATTGTGTTTTAATTGTATTTTAATTGATTTCCAAGGGTCTAATCACTCCATTTTCTGACATACATTGTATAAAAAGGCAGCAGCAAGTACAGTTTTGTAATCTCCAGCTGAGGAAGCCATTAATGGCGAAACGCGTCCTGGTAGATATGATGATTTTCTTACAATAAATGTTTTTATTTTATTTTTGATTGCTGCTTGCCTTTTTTTGATCCTGAAAAAGAAAAGAAGGTTTGGGGAACCCCTGTATGATTCCCTGTGCGAGTTATGACGGAGCCAATAGAGGCTCTTTGTTTGTAAGTGCAAATTTGGCTTTTCTTAATCATTAAGGTGATTTGTGATTTACCGCACCAAGAGGTGCTCCCTTTTTGCCTTGTCTATTTTCTGCAGTACCACTTTTTGTGACACCGAAGGAGCGGATTGAGGGGTTCATGGGCACCTGATACAAGTCCCTACCCGCTATATTCCCGGGAGCCGGTTGTGGGCTCCCCAGAATGTGAGTCAAATACAAACGAAATTTCATTCCATTGGGTGTTGATGTACTGCGCAATTGTGGCCCTTTCTTTCTGCTTTTTCCTGCAGTGCGTGTCTTTTCATCTACACAACAGAGAAGATTCTCACTTGAAGATAAGAACTGTCTGTGGACATACAGTGTGTCTCTCTTACTTTCTCATGGACCTTGGTCTTTTGAGCGCTATGTTGTAATCTTTTTGCTCATTGTTGATACAAGCCATGAGACAAAGACATTAGTAAAGGCTGTTGGGTTGAGAGCAGAAAAAGATGTATATCTGGACTTTGTGTGTACGGCCTACAAAACATAGAGCTGCCCTGATTTTCTCTATACAGTATATGGGACACTGATTATTTATGTGCTATATATCATTACAGCTGCATTATGTCGGATATAATCTCTGCACGTGAATACAACACGTTATATATTGGACTTATCAGCCAAGCCTCCAATATGTCTATATTGGACTTACTGGACCTATCTCGGCAGTTGCCTCCAATATATCAGGGATTATTATTTCATAAGAAACTTATACGAGACACAAATATCAATCGTTTATATTTCCTATAAATTCTCCTGAATTCTTTTAATTGTCTGTGTTTTGCTTTGAAAAATACAATAATCAATAATCGGATAAAAATATATATATATTTATTACGTATACAAAAAAGTTTCAAATCTCATATCATAAACAACAATTTATAAACCACAATCCATCAGCATATAAAAACTAGCTTCACAATATATGTATCTCCGGTTAGTAACTGCATATATGATTAATATCATTTACCTTATCAGTTAGTAACTAATACACAAATGGTTAATAAACATTTCTGCTTAATACAACATGCATTTCCCAGCAAACAATGTTTAACCAGCCAGCTCTTATAGATATATATACATGGATCAACAAAAGATGAGCTAATTTAATAAGTAATAAAAACTTATTTAGTGAATCCTCCCCTAATCTCGAGAATTAAACTTCTAATCTTTTGCTTTTTATTTTGTAGTTATATAATTCCTTGCTTATTAATTTTAATCACAGTAATTTCCAAATTCAATATATATTGGTATCAATCTTACAACATTTCTTTTGAATAAATCCTTATATCCACTTCTTCACATCTTTATCTGCAGAATAAAGATATTTAGATTCTGGATCTAACAGTATCTGAGAAATCTGTCTACGTTGCAAGAATATCTACAAATATATATAATTACATTAATTCCTTAATTTCATACATTACCTGTCCAATTTGGATTTTGATAAGTCTGCCTTGGAATTCCTGATGTAATATTTTTGGAATGTGTGAAGATTATCGATATCAGATAATCAATGCATGTGAGTTAGAGATTTGGTGAGAGTCAGAGATTTGGTGAGAATCTTGATTGCCTCATGTCCTGGGATCTGCTATGTGTACTGGACATCTGAATGCATTGCGGTGTGAGTCTGAATGCTGGAATCTCCGACTGATTTGCAACCAACATTGCCGCTTATTATAGCCAATTTGACATCACTGGCAATATTATTGGTATATCAATTATAATATTTACTATCCTCTAGAGGGCAGTATTGCACTTCTTAATTAATTCCACCATTTATTTGTAATATTCTTATCTCAGTTCAAAAGGTCAATCTGACGTAACAAAGAACCTCTCTTCTCCCAACTAGACACGGTGTCTCTATCTGTCATCTCTGATTTATATCCTCACTCCCTATTGGTTACTCAGAGTCCTATCAGCTGAATTCTTTTCTGGTTAACTCAACAAAATCTTTTCTTTAGTAAATTTTATTATTTACCAATTATATACTTTCTACAATATTTATTGGAGTATACATATTTCCTACTGTAAATATAATAAAATATACCTTGATTATAAACATATATTTTGTGAATATAAATCTATATTACAGAGATATTAACTCTTATTCCTATACCCAAAAGACAAAATATCTTTTGTTTTAAAAACTTAAGACAGACCAATAAATTTAATTATGACACGTCTTAGCACTTAACTCTAGCATTATCACACAAAAACATTCTAGATTCCTTCATGTCTGGCACTTCTTAAAAAAAATATAAAAGACTTCACCCAGGAATGAACTCTGTAAAAAAAATCTCGTTCATTTCTAAACCTAGAGAAAATTAAAAGAAAAACTGTCTTTAAAAACAAAATGGCTACAGGCCTCCATTTTAATTTTTCCTTTCTGTAATATACCCGACAATTAGTAAATCTAGGTTATGTAAAAACTATATTCATTCATTCCTTGCCACAAGGCTGTGCTGCAGCCCACAATGTTTCAGTTACTTTCACTACTCGAATTAAGAAAATAAGGAACTGTAGAATGGAGGCTACAGACAAACTTTCTTTCGTGTAAGGGTGTGCGAATTGACAAATGCATGTTTATTTTTCTCGTTTGAGATTCAATGGAATCCGTATATCACAATGCTTTTGCTCATCAACAATCTGAACTATATATACTGTTAATGCATATTTATATCGAAAACCACTATCTGTTAAGCCAGAGCTCAGCAAACTTAGCCCTCCACATGTTTTGGAACTACAATTCCCAAGAGTCACCATCACCCTAATGAGTGGCGGAGCATCAAGGGAGATGTAGTCCCAAAAAATCTGGGTGGTTATGGTTGCTGTTCCCTGTTTTAAGCCCATATGTTGACTGTATGTCTGACCAGTCTAAAAGGGAACATCTAGCCACTGTGGCTATTTGAGTGATAGTAAATGGTCAAAATGGTCATGTTGTAATGAGTGCAGCCCTTGAAAGTGGAATTCTTCCATCAGCCTTGAAGACTGATGATCAGGCAATGCCTTCTAGAATTGAAAATATTAAAAATCTTTCTATCTATGTATCCCAGAGTTAGGCTTGAGGATGCCATAGGAACCCCAAAATCTGCTGCTCCCCTGTCTCACAATGAACATGTACATAAACATGAAATCTAGACAAATATTAAAAAACTATCAGGGTTTTTGTTGTCAATAAAAATTTAATTTAGAGCAATAGCAAAGTATTTACACCAGGGGATTTCTAACAACATTTGTTCTGGTTTAGAGACTCAGTCCTGAGCAATTTATTACTTTGTAACAAAAGGAGATCTCCTAGACAGCTATTGTGTGGCCAGTGCTAAATGTTGACAGTAGGGCGTTCAACACGATAACGCCAAATTTGACACACCTGCTCCCCATTCACACCTGGCTGAGACCTTGAAACTCTAATGAGTCACATGACACCGGGGAGGGAAAATGGCTAATCGGGCCTAATTTGGGCATTTTCACTTAGGGGTGTACTCACTTTTGTTGCCAGCGGTTTAGACATTAATGGCTGTGTGTTGGGTTATTTTGAGGGTGCAGCAAATTTACACTGTTATACAAGCTGTACACGCACTACTTTACATTGTAGCAAAGTGTAATTTCTTCAGTGTTGTCACATGAAAAGATATAATAAAATATTTACAAAAATGTGTGCGGTGTACACACTTAGAAACATAGAAACATAGAAAAATGTCGGCAGATAAGAACCTTTCGGCCCATCTAGTCTGCCCAATTACATGGATACTTTACCTGGATTTATCTTTTGTTTAGGATAGCCTTATGCCTATCCCATGCTTGCTTAAATTCAATTACTGTTTTGGCCTCTCCCACTTCTACTGGAAGACTGTTCCATGTATCCACCACCCTCTCAGTAAAATAATGCTTCCTGATGTTACTTTTAAACCTTTGCCCCTCTAATCTAAGACTATGTCCTCTTGTTTTGCTACTTTGTTTCCATTTAAATATACTCCCTTCCTCTACCTTGTGGATTCCCTTTACGTATTTAAATGTTTCTATCATATCTCCTCTGTCTCGTCTTTTTTCCAAGCTGTACATGTTAAGATCATTAAGCCTTTCCTGGTAACTTTTCTCCTTCAAGCCATACACCATTTTAGTAGCCCTTCTCTGAACTCTCTCTAAGATGTCTATATCCTTTTGGAGATACGGTCTCCAGTACTGCACACAGTACTCCAAGTGAGGTCTCACCAGTGCTCTGTACAGTGGCACTTCTGTAAGAAACTGTATAACGATTATCATTTTGCATTGAAACCTATGGGATCTGCTTGTTTAAACCCAACGAACTTAAACACTGAAAATCAGGGCATTTTGTCTGACATTTTGGTGCAGTTTAACGTTCTGTGAATAGATTAACCATTACTTCTCCACGGGACAATTTCTCTGTCGCCGAAGATCGCCGAACTGCACCACATTTTGCTGTCAATTCGCCTATATTTGGCAAAGTGACAGTTTAGTGACTAGACGAACTTCCCTGAATTTGCACCGTATGGGGAAATTCACCTTTCGTTGCAATTCAGTGGCATGTTTGAGGCTTAGCCAATAGCCCCTAAAGTGGTTTTTGACAGTTTTAACTTGAAACACACCTTGGTATCCTTCACTGTGGTCTGTACTTTGGAAAATGTCTGCCAAAGCCTAGGTCAGGGATGGCAAACCTTTTTGAGCCCAAACTGGATCGCTGAACCAACTTATGTGTCTCAAAGTGCCAACCCCACAAATAGACCTGAATACGGATTTATTTTAGAAAAAGCACTTCATACGACTGTCTGAACTAATTATGTGCTTAAGTCTTGAAAGAAAAACACAGTATAAAGAAGATGAATATATTGCCCCAAATCACACATGGATATAATTGCCCCAAGCTCACAAATGGATATAATTGCCCTAGCTCACACATTGATATAATTTCCCCAAGCTCACACATTGATATAATTGGCCCCAGCTCACATTTATATATTGGCCCAGCTCACATTTATATATTGCCCCCAGCTCACACATGGATATAATTGCCCCAAGCTCACACATGGATATATATTTGCCCCAAGCTCACAAATGGATGTTTTTGCCCCAAGCTCACACATGGGTGTATTTTCCCCAAGCTCACACATGGGTGTATTTGCCCCAAGCTCACACATGGATGTATACTGCCCCAGCTCACACATGGATGTATATTGCCCCAGCTCACACATGGATGTATTTGCCCCAAGCTCACACATGGATGTATTTTCCCCAAGCTCACACATGGATGTATTTGCCCCAAGCTCACACATGGATGTATTTGCCCCAAGCTCACACATGGATGTATACTGCCCCAGCTCACACATGGAAGTATTTGCCCCAAGCTCACACATGGATGAATACTGCCCCAGCTCACACATGGATGTATACTGCCCCAACTCACACATGGATGTATATTGCCCCAGCTCACACATGGATGTATACTGCCCCAGCTCACACATGGATGTATATTGGCCCCCAGCTCACACATGGATGGATATTGCCCCAAGCTCACACATGGATGTATACTGCCCCAGCTCACACATGGAAGTATTTGCCCCAAGCTCACACATGGATGTATACTGCCCAGCTCACACATGGATGTATACTGCCCCAACTCACACATGGATGTATATTGCCCCAGCTCACACATGGATGTATACTGCCCCAGCTCACACATGGATGTATATTGGCCCCCAGCTCACACATGGATGGATATTGCCCCAACTCACACATGGATGTATACTGCCCCAGCTCACACATGGATGGATATTGGCCCCCAGCTAACTTGGTCCTCCCGGTGCCTCACAGCATGCTTCTTCCTCCCCAGCGCGCGCTGGAAAATGATATTCCCCGGCCGGTCGTTGAAGTCCACTAGCTGCGATCTCGCAAGATCGCGGCGTTAACTCCGGAGTTAACTCTGCGATCTCGCAAGATCGCGGCTGGTGGACTTCAACAAGCGGCAGGGGGAACATCATTTGCCGGTGCGCGCTGGAAGGACGCGGCAGTGAGGCAAGCCTATGGCTCACGTGCCGACACAGTCGGCCCCGCGTGCCAAGTGTGGGACACATGCCATAGATTCGCCATCACTGGCCTAGGTTCATGCCTATCCCTGCATTCCAGAATGTGCGTGGCGCCTCATGTGGGTGCCCTTCACAACGCACAGGATGCTCCACGCCTTCCTGCTGGGCCCCTCCTCGGTGCCGATTTGGCACAGAGCAGGGGCTTCAGCCACAGTGGGCTGACATCAACCCTTGCTGTAGGATGGTCCCCTGGGCTGTAGGAGTTAAAGCGCCCTTGCGCGTGATGAGGTCACCCACTGGGATCCCCCCTGCCCAGCAATATCCCGTTACAGGAGATACAGGGGTCCTTAGACCCCTGTATCTTCGGATCCATCAGAGCTAAAAGAATGGTTGAGTTAACATTGGAAAGGCCAGAATCTGTGTAATGTGTGAAACAAGAAGATAATAAAATTAATAATAAATAAAAATAATACAATTTAATACATTTAAAAAGATATCCTATTTTTGTTCTAAAAGCACGGACATTGTTTTTTTTCCCTTTATAAAATTACCAATGACGCTGCACTAACTCATAATTTTTTTTATATATGGTTTAATATATTAGTTCAATATATTTAGATTCATTTTAATATAGTTATTTTAATAATATATTTTATTTATATTAAAATTAATTTAACCTCCCTGGCGGTCCGATTCTGACATATTTTATATTTATTTTGGCCCCCTAGCGGTATAAGTGTGGCTCGGGGGTTAACGTTCACTGCTGAAAGCGGTATCCCAGAGCCACACGTGGACCGATACTTACATGTCCTGCGCTTCCTCGCTGTCCCCGCAGTCACACTGCAGCCGATCGCGACGTCACACTTCCTGGTTCACTCCTTACGACAAGAGATCCAGGCAGTGTGACTTTGCGAGCGGTTGGAGGAGACTGCGGGGATTAGCGAGGGAGCGCAGGACATGTAAGTATCCAGCCCGAATGTGGCTCGGGGATACCACTTTCGGTACAAAAAGTTAACTCCGAGCCACACTCGGGAATACCATCAGGGAGGTTAATTAAATATTTTAATAAAATACTGCATTTTGATATAACTTTAGATCAATAACTAATAAGTTAAATATAATTGTCTTTGAATTTTATTTCTGTGGAGCTCTGTGATCCGCTCGTACACCACACATTACAGTGAGTTGTAGAATGTGTACAAGTGTATCAGCAATGTACAGTATCTTATAAACCTGAAAAAGGGATCGGCAGTTTCCCACACGTGCCACAGGGACCTGTGCTGCAGCGCAGCCTTAGCTGCAATGAGTGATGGCTGCTGCAGCAGAGCGGCGGCCATCTGATTCTGTAAACCTGGAGGAGGCACAATGGATTCCCCAATTCGCTGGTGGCCTGAGTGGATTTTCTTAACCCAGTAAAATCATTCTGAAAATTGAAAATAAATTAATTCTTTAAAACAACAATGTACAGGTGGGTTGTGTGTTGTATGGGTGGAGTTTTGTATGGGTGTGATCTTCTGTGGGCATGTCAGTCCGACCCTGGTCCAACATCAACCTGGAAGCCAAAAGATGTCAAACCTCAGTATGGTTTCCCTCAGGTAGAAAAATGCTTGTAGTCTGACAGAAACTATAGAGACTATAGACAGACTCCTATAAGACCATTTTCTCTCATATTACTGATTCATCACGTCTGGCAGAAATAAAATGCTAGCACACCCATTGTTTCCCCTTACAGCCCTACCAGAGATATAGATAGTCGCTGGCCTTTTCTTTGTTGAGATGAGTGACAAAGACCGCGTACCTGAAATGTTTTAATCAAAGGCTTCCAGCACACATTTACTTTTATGATTGCCAGGGAAACAGATTTACATTCTATTGTATTGTTTTGCAATTTGTTTCTGAAGTCTTTTTCTACTTATGGCTTCTGGCCTTTAGATTCTCAGAGAACGCTGGATTCTGCCTGCTAAATGAAAATGTACAAAACCCCGCGGAGAGAGAATTTTCTCTTTTCCAGCAAAGTTTTATCTTTTATTTTTTTCTTTAAACCCACAGCACTACTTTTTTATTGAGCTGATTTTGCACTGGCGATTTCCCAGCTGAATGTAAAAGGATATTTATGTGGCTAAATCAAACTGTCTTTAGCTGAAGAGTAAAACTAGAGTACTTCTTTGATTAATTCCCATAAACCTCCCCAAACGTACAATCCGTTAATTGAATTCATATAACAGATGCCTCGCGGACTCTCTCCTCCCCCTGCATTTCATATTATTACTTTTGGTTGTTTATAGCATTTGTACTTATAGAGGACAAAACTGAGTGGTTAACGCACAGGATCTTTTTTTAAATAGTTATATTGTTGTTTAATATCTGCTTTAGGTATTAGATTTACAGTCAACATACAGTTTACATGTCTCTCTTACATACTAGATCACACATGCCTCTAGAGTAAGACATGTGTCCCAAGAATGAGTGGAAAGTGCATGGGAGTGAAGAACAAAAATAAAGGGATATTATAGTCACCATGATCACAACTAAATTATGTAGTCATGGTACTAGAAGTCAGTTTCCCCTTCTCCTTCCACCTGCTACTCCTGACTGCCTGTACAGTATTATATAGTGGAAGTACTTCCTTTGATCTGAAGGCTGTCAGGGAGCTGTCAGGTACATCATTCCGATCGCTGGATCATTTGGGACCAAAACCATTGACAGCTCTACATAGGTCACTACATTTTTTAAGAAGGTGTCTGCAAGTCGAACGTGTGTTTTACCAGCTGACTATGAAATGCTCTGCATTAAGGAAGCATCTGCTGCCAGAGGGCTAGCAGTGCACAGGACGATCTTCGTCACCCAGCATCTAGCTACTTCCTGTGTGATACAAGAGGAGAATTTAAACACTTCAGGGAAAAAAGGGGATTGGCTTGTGACTCAAATCCGAAGTGAGAAGACTTTTCTTAGCAGACCCCTGTACTGCTCTGACTTGGTTTTGCATTTATTCTGATATATTGCTGGTATTACTGAATTCACATTGGCATCCCTGAAGAGAACACCTGTGCTGCAGGATGAAATTGTTGTCTGTAGCCCCAGTGTTTCTATTAGTTTTGCGATGACCTTTCAGAATGAGATAATTTCTCAGGTCCTGTGGTGAGAGCCTTTGGCATATGTGTCAAGTATATGATATATAGTATGTGTCTAATCTCTGCGCGCAGACAATCTATCTAAACCGCTGGTCCTTTAGGTGGCTGGATTTCTAAAAACACAATATATAGACAGACAGATAACCGGAGTAGAATAAAACAGGATTGATTAAAAAATGCCAGGGGATAATGCTGGAACAGGTAGTCAGCCAGACACAAGGGTCAAATGCCAAGTTAGGTCATCAGTCAGGTGCCAAGGGTCAAATGCCAAGTCAGGTCGTCAGCCAGGTGCCAAGGGGTTACCAGCCAGAGGTATAGTCAGACAAGCCAAGATCTTACACAGGCAGGGCCGGTCCAAGACACTGTGCTGCCTGGAGCGATGGATGAAATGCTGCCCCCCCCAAAAAAATGGAAAAAACAGGTGGCATGTAAAAGCATATCATAGAGCTCCACAGCATTAAAACTCAGTTATGTGCGGTGTGTATGAGTGTATCACAGCTCCTCAGCAATAATTACTCACGCTGATACACAATGCACATTACGGTGAGTTTTACTGCTGTGATATTGTGATATGCTGTGGAGCTCTGATATGCTCATGCACACTGCACATTACTGTATCAGAGCTCCACAGCAATAAAACTCACAGTAAATTGCAGTGTGTACGAGTGTATCACAGAATGTCACAGCAATAAAACTCAAAGTAACGAACGTTATGTATGAGCGTATTGAGCCACATGTCCTGTACCCACTGTCACACCCACCCACATACAGTCAAACACACACGTCCACATACAGTCACGCACACACACAGTTATACACACATCCACATACAGTGACACCCACCCACCCACACACCACACAGGGACATACAGTCACACACACATCCATACACACATCCATACACACATCCACATATAGTGACACACACATCCACATACAGTCAAACACACATAAACTTACCCACACTGCCCTAGTCGCCAGCCTGCCCCGGGCCTAGTCGAGGTCGGGCGCCAGTTGAGGCCTGGCCGACCCGCTGGAGTGCCTGGTCGAGGCCTGGCCAGCCTGCTGGAAAGCTTGTCAAAGGCCTGGCTTCGGGCCTGGTCAAAGGCCTGGCTTCGGGCCTGGTCAAAGGCATGGCTTCGGGCCTGGTCAAAGGCATGGCTTCGGGCCTGGTCAAAGGCATGGCTTCGGGCCTGGTCAAAGGCATGGCTTCGGGCCTGGTCAGAGGCCTGGCCGGCCTGCTGGATGGCTTGAAAGCCACCATGCACCGGCATACTGAAAGGGGCGGGCTTGCCTTCTGGCCTGGAGTCTACACTAGCTGGGTCCTGGCGTCTGCGATGGCCGCGTCCTGGCGTCTGCGCTGGCCGGGTCCTGGCGTTTGCGCTGGCCGGGTCCTGGCGTCTACGCAGGCCGGGTCATGGCTTCGTGCCTGGTCGAGGCCTGACCGGCCCGCTAGACTGCTTGAAAGCCGCCAGGCACCTGCACGCTGGGCGCTGGCCCGTAGTGAAGCGGGCGGGCACCGGCCTGCAGTGAAGGGGCAGGTGTGACTTTGTTTCTCAACCTGCTACAGGGCCGTGCCTTGTCCAGGGCAGGTGCTCTATGCCGCAGCCTTTGACAGGGTGGCAAAATGCCACCCTGGGCAAAGGAACGCCTGGAGCCGCCGCTCCCCCCTGCTCCATGGACGAGCCGGCACTGTACACAGGTGAACAATGAGTGCCATACAAAGTACATACCGAGAGGATTTGAAACAACCACGTCAGGGCAAAGGACCAGCGTTCATGTGTCTCATTTTAAACTCGGCAGGCGCGCGTCATCATACCCCACCCCGCTCGCGTGAGCTACCTGCAGCCTTGATTGCCGGCTATTTCAATTGGCGACCGGCCAGCGAGCAGCGAGGAAGGCACTGCCTGCCACCGGGCCCCAGGACTACAGCGCGGGTACGTGACAGTATGTTTACATGGCTGTGGTTAGTATACCTCTATATGGCACTCATCGGGAAATGCAATATAAAGGTTGGGGTAACTAAGGGCCCCGTCTCTCAGATATCTGTTCTTCCTAGAGTAGTGGCCTGAACTTTGCCCTTGGGATTCCGACATGAGGAAATTAGTGAGTGCAGCTCCCTTGATGACATGGCCTAGCCGAGCCTGTTGTAACTCAAGGAGATCTACCCGCAACTAAGTCAGATTTCATGCTATTGCTAAAAGATATCTTAGGCTTCTGGCTGCATGATCAGCTAGATATGTCACCACATGTAGTGTTGCTTCTCTTCCATACAGTTTCAGAGGTTGTGGGCTTGTGGCTGATGCATATGTCACCAAACTTGCAATCCAATCGCTAAATGCTATTTGATATTATCGCTATCTCTAGGGACACTTCTGTTTGCATGACATTTTAGGCAGCAGCCAGCAGCTGGAACTGCCTTGCTGGTTTCTTTCAAGTCCACAAGGATTTATACATATACATAAGACTTCTATTTTTTGGCCTTGGAGGTACAACCCAGATTTGGTGAAGTTGCTGGTTTGCTGTGTGGCAACAATGTGTGGAACTGGTGGGGCGTCCTTGGAACCTCAATGGCGGTGAAACCTGGTTCTGAATACTGGGTTCTCCAATATATCACCTTTTCTATGGTACTTTTCCTACTGGCATCATTAAATATGCATTCAAACCATTACTACTGGATAATTCCTGCTCTTTACCAAGTCTGCCCTAATCTATACTAGTTATTAATTCCTAAATGTGGCTTTCAAATAATTCTGAGATGATCTATCAAATAATTTATCCACCAGACTTATATTATTTAATTGTGTCATAATGATTCGCATAAAGTGCTATGAATGCATTCCTTTGTAACAAATCTTTTTATATTCTTTAGAGTTGTACTTCCCATTATACCCGACCTTTCAAAATTAATTTAATGAATGTATTGTCATTTTTTTGCCAATGTAGAGCCGATGGTTTTTAAGCCTGTAGATCAATTACCATTGCTAACAATTTAATATTTAAACTTGAGAATCCTCCATCAGTTCCTTTGTGCTGGCTTAGCTCCTGTTTGGTTGCCAGATATTTGATAGATGATGCGTCAGGTCTGCAATGTGAATCTTTCCAAGTCTCAAAGCACTGAAAAACATCATGGGAACTATCCTGCCTTTTGTTCACTAGATTTGAAAACATACAAGTAAAACAAAATAGCTGCGGCAAGAGAATGAGATTTCAACGAGAACCAAATTTTCAAAAGTGTCCTGAAATAATCCTGGTAAATCCAAAAACTTTGTCAATGTTGCCCTTTCTTCAACTATTTACAACCCCATTAATCAGTTGACAACTCCTTTCGAATCTCCATGAGGGTTATTCAAAGAGATCCGAATTGTGGCCAAAAGGTAACCGAACACTGAAATTGTCACGTACCTCTGGCGCCCAGCAGCCTCCTCCACACTGCTCGCTTGCAGAATGCTGGATAAAATACATGCTGGCGCCAATCACGTGACGTCCAGAGGGGGGGCACAATAGGAAAGCATGCGATCTGGTATATAAACCCTTCATTTTTTTTTGCTTTTTGTGGAGAAAGGATTTTGCCAGGAAGGATACATTGAGATTTCTCTTGTTTTCAAGTATGTCCTGGGTGGCAAGTATGTACCGTTGGGTGTCTTGCCCAAGGACACTTACTGGAGAGGTTGCTCGCTGGGATTGAACCCCTGACTCCACAGGCTCTCTTCATGCAGAGCAGGGATGTTACCTCTACTCCACCCAGTTAGCCCAGACCAGTGCGCTGTCGTGTTCTCACACTCCCACAGTGCTTCCAAGTGTTTCTATTTGAATTGAATAGATTTTTGTATGACCCCCTGGCTTTTGGAAATTGATTACTCCTGTGTTTAGACCTCTGGCTTTGGAAATCGACCACTCTTGTGTTTAGACCTCTGGCTTTGGATATCGACTACTCTTGTGTTTTGACCTCTGGTTTTGGCTATCTATTACTCTAGTGATTAGAGCTCTGGTTCTGCATAAATATCGATACAGATATCTGGTTTCTGGTTCAAATTAAATATATATACATACGGCACTTCTTTATACGTAAACAGCAGGGGGAATCTAGCATGCTATATTGTTTTTGCCAGCTGATGAAGCCAGTTCACTGGCAAAACACATGCTGGTTTTAAATAAAGCGCTTTTTTTTATTTTATTCTGCTGCTGCTGTATTCGCTGGGAGAGGTTTCGTGAATTACCCGCACAAAATCCATTCGCTACATTCCTAGAGCCAGGAAGGCTCCAACTCTAGTAAGTGGAAAATTGGCCAGTATCTTTATATAAGATAAACAAAACTGTGTTGCACTAGGGCAGTTTCTGGTTTTATATTTTGCATAAGGACCTAATTGTGATGAATCCTTGAAGGTTGATTAGGGTGATTTAGTCTCTATAACCTGACCACTATAAGGAATGGAAGATTAGGGCAACCCTGCGTACAGGGATCATATACTTATATCTGTAGGGAATCCGTGACAGAAATTCAGCGTTCGGTTACCTTTCCTGGTCATTCGACTATTCAGAGGGCAGGCAGTTAGCCAAATGTTGGCGAATTGCCTGCACATACGTTGACTGTTCGGTGCCTGTTCGAGGGCAGTGAAATCCCCATAGAGAAGCAATGCTTCGTCTATTCAGAGAACACCAAACTGAAGGGAAAAGTTGCCGAAATGCCCTGCTGTTCGGTGGTTTAATTCGATAGATTTATTCAGGCGATTCCCATAGGCTTCAATGTTAAAAATATTCCCGTTTTAATTCAATATCTAATAAACTGTTTAATATTATATTCTGCAGTAAAAAGTCTCTTTATTTTTTAGGATCTGATTTTTGGCAAAACTTTTTTCCCTTTTTTTTATCTTTTTATCAATTGTCTTTTCTTTTTACTGTAACAGACCTTTTTATTATCATTCATTGGATCTTATATGTAAATTCCAGGCATTTTCATTCAGTAGTTTTTTTGCAAACAGTGCTTCAAATTTCAAACTTTCAAGCGTACTGTTTTTTTTTTCACCTCAGTCGTCTGCGTGTCGAGTTGTTCCAGCGGCTTCTTTGCGCTGTGATCGGCGGCTAGTCGAGTCTCTCCGGCATGTTCGGTGGGGTTAATCCAGCTGTTTCTGCAGGTTTCGGTGAGTGTTCGGTGAGTGTTCGGCGTGTTTTGCAGTAAGTGTTGGTTTGCGGCGGGTGTTACCTGTAGTACGGCGGCCCTGTGGTGCTTGCTGAATACACCGCAGGGTCGCGAACTAGGATGGCTGAATTGCAGGGAACAAAAAGCCACAGAACGTGCGATGACTTTTCGATTCTCTTTGAATAACCCTGCATGTCTTCATCTTAATACATCTCCTGTTTTACTAGAGTTGATCAAAGCTCAGACAACACAATTCCTCGTTTAAATAACACTGGAGCTCTGCAGATAATTTTCTCAGGATGTGGCTATGAGAATCTGGATTACTTATAAAAAAACATTCCAAACACCAAAAAACAAACAAACAACTAACCGATTTGACGCTTGTCAAATTGAGTTCAAACAATAACCTCATTAAACTAAACCACACTAAATTAATAAAACATTTTATTGGTTTAAACTTAAGATGTCGCGTTTTATTGTCTGTGTGAGCTGTATGGAAGCTGTCAGTTTTTTTGCTATCAAGGTTTCAAAGTGACTTGTTTTGAATATGTTTGTAATGGTCTTAAGTGTATTAAAGCTCATCATTTATTATAATGTGACAAAAAAGGGCGGGATTCTAAAAAAAAATAGTCTGAAACCAGTGGATGAAAGAGTTAAAAATAATGTAAAATAACATTGTTTAAAATTAAAGTTTCCATCACACAGCTCTGAACATAGAGCCATCCTACAGGATGAACCTGCGCTCAGTTAGTACGCATTCTTGTTTGTCGACCACGCAGGGCCAATAGGGCATCGCTGTACAATGGCCTCGAGCTAGCTTTGCCTACGGAGGGGAAAAGATGGCAGTGCCTGGCACTGGAAGCCAGTATGTAGCAGCTGCGATATCTCAGGGATAAAATATTGCTGATCTTTAAGACCAAAGCAATATCTACTACTTTATGGTTACGTGAACTGGTCAGAACAAGTGTACTTTAGTAAACATTAATGGGACTATCAGTCTGTCTGGACTGTTGGTCAGGGTAGGAGATAAGGTGTACTAATATACATGGATGGAAAAAAGCAGGAATTCTTTGATTTTCATGTAATTGCTTCTCCCTGCATCACCGCTTCCCATGATAGACTGCAGGATTTCTCACGTGCAGTCCCCATCCTCTTAAACGCTGTCCCTCGTACGGTCAGACTTTCCCCTAGTTTCCCTTCCTTCAAACGCTCCCTTAAGACATTCCCATTTAGGGAAGCCTACCACCCGACTCACTGATACACCTCACAGCCCCAACCAGTCCATCACTCTCACCTTGCAGTCCATCACTCTCACCTTACAGTCCCCTCCTCCTGTTTCCGCCCAAACCCTTCTAGATTGTATGTTCCCACAGAAATAGGGCCTTTGTTTCCTCCTGTATTGGTTTGTCAGAATGTTGTTCAATGTATTGTAACCCAGTCTATACTGTGCCCATTGTACAGCGCTGCGGAATATTCTGGAACTTTATAAATAAAGATTAATAATGTAATTGACATACTCCATATTGCTAGGTCTGACCTTAAAGGACACATAGACCGAACACAGCTTGCCATTTAAAAGAAAAAAAACAGTTTTGCACTGTGTGTGGCTGTATTTAGCACATTTTACCCTCAACAAGATAAATGTTTTAACACTTCATTCCCCCCTCCCTAAAATGTTAGCCATACTTTTAATTTGTATTGCTAGTAACCCTGCAAAGCTGATTCACATCAGGTTTTCTCAGCACTGAAGCAAAGCCAAAAAAGCACTTACAGTAGAACATTGCAGATGTTTCTGTTTCAGAAAGTCAGCGGTGAATGTTTGGACCCATTCCCTGGGTTTACTCTCCCAAGAGGAATTGCCAAAAAAACCTTTGTAAATTCTTGAGGGTGGTAGTTTATAAATGTATTATTGGAGTACATGAACTGGAGCTTTGAGGAGCACACTATGTGCAGGTTTGTGCTACTGCAACCCACCAGCTGTACACTAAATTAAACTAAACTAAACTCCCATGTCGCTCACACTATAACCTGGGTCTATAATATGATCTCATCCTGCTCAGCTGTCCCAATTTATAGTGAGCAGAACATAGATTCCTTCACTTACACTGAAAGATCTTTACATTTTAAATTTCATGTTTGTGTTAGCAGAAAATATTATTAGGGTACAGAGTTAAAAAAAAAAAAAACAATAGATAGAAAAACAGAATTGCCCCTGCCTGTCAAACTATTTTTTGGCATAGAGGTCTATGCAGCATTTAAGCCATAATGCCAATGATTGAGCGACAGGAGAGAATGGACAGTTCTCCGGTTTGCTCACTCACTCGGAGCAGGATAAAGTCCTGTCAGTGAAACCAACATATACAGGTCTATTCACTAAAGGGTGAAACTCAGGAGAATTGGCTGGAGAAGTGAAAATTCTAGGTCAAAATAGCCGAACCAGAAAAATTCTCCCATTTATCTCACTTTCCAAATCTGCTATTTGGTCTAGAATTGTTCTCTTCTCCAGCCAATTCTCCAGAGTTTCACCTTTAGCAAATAGACCTGTATATGTTGGTTTCACTGACAGGACTTTATCCTGCGCCAAGTGAGTGAGCAAACCAGAGAGCTGTCCGTTCTGTTAAGGGGTTATTCACAGAGGTCCGAAATGTTGCCGAAATGTAACCGGACACTGAAATTCAACGTACGGGGATATTTCAGGACCATTCGGCTATTCAGAGAGCAGGCAGTTCGCCAAATTTTGGCAAATTGCCTGCACGTACGGTGCCTGTTTGAAGGCAGTGAAATCACCCATAGAGAAGCAATGGCTAATCTATTCAGAGACACCAAACAGCAGTAAAAGTTGCTGAAGTGCCCTGCTATTCTGTGTTTTCATTCGTCAGGTTTATTCGGGTGAATCCCATAGGCTTCAATGTAAAAAATATTCCCGTTTTAATACAATATCTAATAAACCATTTATTCTTTTATTCTGCAGTAAAAAGTCTCTTTATTTATCGATTTTTTAAGATCTTTTAGACTTTTTTGGCAAAAATCGTTTGTTTTAAATCGTTTTAGCATTTTTCTGTAACAGCCTTTTTTATTATCATTCATTGGATCTTATATGTAAATTCCAGACATTTTCATTCAGTAGTTTTTTTGCAAACAGCGTTTCAATTTTGAAACTTTCAAGCATACTGTTTTTTGCTTCTTTTTTCCGTGTTTGTCAGCTTGTCAGCTTTTTCCGGCGGCTGCTCTGTGCTGTGATTGGTGGCTCGTCGGCTTTTTCCAGCGTGTTCGACATGGTTTTTCCGGCGGTTCCAGCGGGATTGCGGCGGGTTTTTGCCTGCACTCTGTGGACCCTGTGCTGAATGCTGAATATACCACAGGGTGGGGAACTTTGATTCCCCGAAGTGCAGGGAACTGTGGGGAACGAGAGAGCACCGAAATGTCGGTGACATTTCGGTGCTCTCTGAATAACCCCTTTAGTGAATAGGCCTGATAGTGTAAAACCGTATGACACTAGAGCGAATATGGCAGTGTCAGACAACAACTCACAGAATCATAGAATTAGCAAGCATGTGTAAAGCCTGAGCCGCTACAGACTGAGCGCCCCCAGCCTGGAAATCGAATCAGGGCGGCATAGACAGACCTACAAGCCCAGGGAGAGTAGACTGTGCCAGCATTGTGACCAGGGGACCCTGGAAGATGGGGCACTGTAGGAGGAAGTGGACCTCAAGTACTCAGCACTGAGGGAAACTCACTTCCAGAGACTCTTGGCTCTCATCCCGGACTTCACCTCTATAGAAGAGATGAGGAAACTCCACATCATACTGGGAGAAGAGGAGCCGGCGGGGAAAATATCTGCCCAATACGTCACAGAATATCACAGACTGAGAGGAACATGAGAGATCCCGGACTTATAAATCCCCAACACGGACTCGCCCCCATCCCCCTTCACATTATCCCTTACCCCTGATAATGTCCATGGACTTGCCCAATCCCCCCCATATATGTCCCACTACCCCCCTCCACCCCATATAACCTCCCCATATGCTTTGACAATGCTAAAATGTATTTAGTACTGCCAATAAAGCTTATTTTGATTTGATTTGATTTGTAAAGCACTCTCTACCATCTAGTGTTAATTTAGTCAACTGAATAATGGCTAAAGCTAAATGGTATTTTAGCCAAAGAACTATGACTAAAAGTAAATTAAAATTAGTCCCTGCCTAAAATTTTCATCTAGGTATTATTAGTCAACAAAAAAGTAAATAGATTTTTGTTATATTTTTGTCATTGACTAAAATGACATTTAATTTTAGTCATAAGGGACTATGAATAAAACTAAATAAAATTAGTCTCTATCATTTCCCTCTATTTGTTATTAGTCAACAAAACTGTCAATAGAATTTCATTGATCAGTAATATTCTAGTTGTCATCACTGAAAAAATTAACTCAACTAAAGGGGTTATTCAGAGAACACTGAGTTGGCCACTGAATTGCACCGAACGGTGAATTTCCCTGTATGGTTTCAATTTCGTGGCCTGTCGGCTATTGAAAGAAAAGAGCTGGCGACTCGCCTAATATAGGCGAATTGCCAGCGAAATACGGTGACCTTCGGGGGCAGTGAAATTCCCCATAGAGAAGCATTGCTTAATCTATTCAGAAAACATAAAACGGCACTGAAATGTCCGTGAAATGCCCTTATGTTTGGTGGTTTCATTTGACAGGTTTAAAAAGGCGAATCTCATAGGTTTCCATGTAAAAAAAAATCCCCGTTTTGCTTAAACATTTATTCAATGGTTTATTCTTTACATTTGCAGCAAAAGTCTATTTATTAGAATTTTTTAGGCATTTTTTTTTTTAAAATGGTGTTTTATTTCTGTAACAGACGTTTTTATTGTTATTCATAGGACCTTATTTTTTTATTTCCAGGCATTTTCATGCACTATTTATTTTTAATGCCCTTTAAAATTTGGGGGATTTTACTCTACCCCTGATCGGCGGCTGGTCGGCTTTTGTTCAGATGCGTTCGGTGGTGTTTCGGATCGATTCTCTGGTTTTTCAGATCGATTTGCCGGTTTTGCGGTGGGTTGTTGGATCAATTCGGTGGGTTTGTGGTGGGCTATTGATTCGCCAATTTTTCAATTAGTTTAGGGTTTGTTCTGTGGTTTATAGCTGTGTTCAGTGGGTTTATCAGTGGAGAAGGTGAGAGGAACGAAATTTCCCTGAAATTTCAGTGCTCCCAAATAACTGTTTAATTATTTGACGAAAATTATTAGTTGACTAAATCAACACTGTACAAATCATCCATAGTATCCAGTTGGTTGCATGTTCTTATGCCAACAGAGTGAAGCCGCTAGCTTTTCTTTCTTTTTTTATTTTGAGTAAAGGTCACATATACATCAACAAGCCACGCAGGACCAAAATAAATGGTCAAGTAAGCAATAAGAGAAATCTTAAGGGGGAGTCTTCAAAAACTGTAAATCTCAGCTTGTGGGTACAAAAATAAAAAAGGGAGGGGGGAGAAAAGTCTTCTGTGGGGGGCAGATTACTACCGGAAAAAATAAGTGTCCTCAAAAAATAACCAACGTGACTCAGAATATGGGGAGTAATAACAAGAGATTCACGTCAGCAAGCTGGGGAACATCAGCAAAAGTGTCTTCTACATCAGCCAAAAAGGGGCAGACAGTCCACGGTGAAAATGAAAATGGCCACGCAGGCCACCAGACATCTAATAATGCGTATAGAAAAGAGACATCTCAGGCCAGACCGGATCAGGAACCAATAAAGTGGCAAAAAGTGCAGGAAGGTATGTCACTTCAGCCTGTGTCCAGCTGCAAGATCGATCGGGCTTCCCTGCCAGAGCAATCAGCCTCATGCTGGGCCTGTCGGTTGCCTGGCCTCCACTTCGCCTCCCCATTCTTCTCACTCAGCGAGGGGGAGTCTGGGTTAACTGATTCAGCGAACCTCATGGTGTCCCGGCCAACACCCGTATCCAACGCCTTTCCCGCATCTAGATCCGTCTCCACCTCTAGAGACACAGAACACGGCAACTGCGTCTCATCCAACGCGACCTCCGTAACAGGGCACTCCTCCTCGACTTCTGGAGGCCCCCGGTGTGCAGTGGATTCCGGAATCGGGACATCCGCAGGCACACTCTCCCTCGGGTTACCCCTATCTCAGCCCGCCCAGAATGCGGCCATCATGAGGCGCCAGTCGCCTCTCGTAAGCAGTCTGTCATTGTCCTCCGGGAGCAGCGCTAAACAGGCATCCAAAGCCATCAGCATGGGATCCACAGCAGTAGGGGGGAGAGGGCAGCGCCCTGTGGACGGCTCCAGAGCCCTATGTCCCCATCCTCCACAGCGACACCCTGATCGGCTGGGGGACGTCCCCATAGCCTGCACCGGGTCCTCAGCCAGGGGTGACAGGATCCACCTGCGCCAAGAGGTAGGCCGCAAGATGGCCGCCGGGTAATCGAGTCAGCCCGGAATCAGCCACCGGGTCCCGCTTCTCTGGTCTGGAGGGGGGGCCAAGCGGACTCCAGACAGTGTACACCCGATGGCCGACCTCAGAGGGACTCTAGGACTGGGGGAAAGACAGAGAAAATTGGCCTAACAAGATACCAGGCCGAGGAGCTCTGTCCAGGCACATCTGCTCCCATCCGCTGATCTGCTGTTGGCCATGCCCCCTAGCTTTTCTACCTAATAATAGAGCTGACTCTGCCCCTATGTATTCTATTCCTCTTCACTGTCATAGTTCTGCAACCCTTGGTTATTCTTGGGAGAGTTTTCCTTTCATATGAGTAAAGATGGATGGCATAAAGCTAGTTTATTACCACCTCATCACAAATTCGTATCTTCCAAGCTTCCCCTGGCCATAACTGTCTTTGGCATAGTCTTGCTCCTGCCATGATTGCATCTCTTGACCATTCCACCTAAGTGTTAGAAAAGAGACATACTCTCCGTTCAACCCAATGGAATATGTCAAATGGAAATATGTTTAGCTCATTGAAAAGAGTTAAAGGGATTTCTAACGTCTCACAGCCGTTAGGCTCCATCTAATAATGCAGTACACAATCATGTGAGTTTTCTCACTGGAGAATTGTTGATAAATACGGTCCACATAATGACACAATGTTTATGTCTCTATCCTCTAATTCATCTGGATGTTTGCATGCCTTCTGGAAATAGCTGTTTGAGTATATTTAGAAGCATTAGTAATTCATATTCAGAAAGGAAGAGTAAATACAGATTACTCAGTAAAGGAAGATTTAAAATGAAAGTGCACGTAGTATTACAGCTACTGTACACTGTTTATCTTGTGATTAGGTTTCATTTGAAGATCCCTTTGTGAAAGGACAATTCTTTTATTTCTGTTCATTCATGAAAGCTTTGCTAATGAAACTACATGAAATTAACTTTATATGAAAATATCCTGTTTATATAAAAATGTCAATTAATTTGACTGACGTCCTCTCTCGGGGTTCCTAAGTTACTGATGGTCTATAGGTGATCTCTACTACATGACAGGTATAAAAAATATTACTATGGGCATCCTGTGTGAAAATTCCTATCGGCGTCCCCTCTCTGGCCACAGCTCCTCCCTGGTCATACCCCTCATCCAATACCTCCTACCATATTAACCTTACAAAGAGATTAGAAAGCTTCCAAAAGACAAATACATACAGAGACAGGTCCGCACAGTCATACTAACAGAGTGACAATCAGATAGTAAAAGACACTACCAGAAACATACAGAGACACTGGCAAAGTCACTGACAAACATGACGACACTGACAGAGGACAAAAGACTGACGAAGACACTGATGGAGATGCAGAGACATCGACAAACACACAGAGACTGACAAACACAGAGACACAGAAAGACACTGACAGTCACACAGACAATGACAAAGAAAGGGTCACACAGAGCTACTGGCAGAGCACAGAAACAATGATAAAGATGTAGACACTGACAAATACACAGAGAGACCATGCCACATTCACAGAGACTACCTAACACACAGAAACAATGACAAAGACACCGACAAAATGCTAAAACACTAAAATAGAAATGGACAACGACTCGTAGAAACACTGCAAAGACATGCACAAACACTGACACTCACACACATTGACATACACACATAAAAAATGACACAAATACATCCCTCCCCACAGGCACAAAGACCATGAAAGACCCCTTTTCTCACACACACCCTAGCCCTCACCATGCAAGTCTAAATCAGAACATTTTGTTAGCAGGTGTTGCGGCCTCAATGCCTATAAACGGTGGAGAACAACATTCAGCACCCAAACACATTGCTTTTCCACTCTGAGTTCACTGTGTCCGCTGCTCTCCCTCTTGTAGTCTGGTACACGGAACGGCATGTGGCAGGACCATGAGCTTCCTGGTGCACAGTTATGCACCTGGGAGGCATGAACCTGTTGCCAAGCGATTCCAATTCTTTCCTTTATGACAGTCCACCAGCATCCCCATCAGGCCAGCGCCCAGAGGTAAAGCATGATGGGCTGTGTTGACTGCCAGGTATTCTGGCTATCATGGTGTTCTATGCAACCGGCTGGGTGGAGTAGAGGTAACATCACTGCTCTATTAATGTGGAGACACAAGTTTGAATCCCGTGCAGAGCACCTCTCGAGTAAGTGTCCTTGGGCAAGACACCTAACGGTACATACTCGCCACCCAGGACATACTTGAAAACGAGAGAAATCTCAATGTATCCTTCCTGGTAAAATCCTTTCTCAAAAAAGCCCCCCAAAAACTGTACATCATGCACACCTCTGAGGTCGGCTCTGGTTACACCAACAGCTTTCTAATGTATGTAGAGTTTAAAAAACAATGTTTTGCCATGGTTTTCGGCTGCAATACATCCTGAATTATAACTCACACTTTTTTGATGTATGGAAATGTGTTAAAATCCTACATTACATAGTTTAAAGCTAATTGAGCTCATTTTATAATCTAACCAAACCATCTTCATTAGTCATTCCGTGATCCTAATTTCCCTTTTTACAAGTGGAAAAGCATCCCAAAAATCGTATGTGCATTGATAGTATGGATTGCTGGACATACATTCATTTACAGCTTTAGTAAATGACAAGGATTGTTCAAGTGACATAGTTTCACAATGCATTGTATTATTTGTACATAAATATCCAATCAACAATCATTTGGTTAGCATTGTCTTCTGGGCTTTTCCTTGTTATGATCTTGGTAGGGGTTGCCGTGAATCTCTGATCCACTCTAGGGACTGTCTTGTTAAATTTCTGTAGTTTGCCATCAAGCACAACATTATTCCATTATAGGCTGACTTCAAGACTATCAGGGTTATTCAAAGAGATCCGAATTGTGGCCGAAAGGTAACCGAACAGTGAAATTCAGCAGGCAGTTTGACAAATGTTGGCGAATTGCCTGCAAATACGGTGCCTGTTCGTTGCCTGTTCGAGGTCAGTGAAATCCTTATAGAGAAGCAATGCTTCGTCTATTCAGAGGAAAAAAACCAGCAGTGAAAAGTTGCCGAATTGCCCTGCTGTTCAGTGGTTTCATTCGACAGGTTTATTCAGGAGAATCCCATAGGCTTCATTGTTCAAAATTTTCCCATTTTAAATCAATATCTAATAAACCATTGATTATAATATTCTGCAGTAAAAAGTCTCTTCATTTATAGATTTTTTAGGATCTTTTAGGCATTTTTCAGGATTTTTTTGTGAAAACAAATTAGTTATTTTTTTTTTAATCGTTTTTTATTTTTTCCGTAACAGCCCTTTTTATTATCATTCATTGGATCTTATATGTAAATTCCAGGTATTTTCGTTCAGTAGTTTGTTTGCAAACAGCGTTTCACTTTTCAAACATTCCAGTGTACTGTTTTTTTTTTATTCACTCCATTCGTCTGCGGTGTCGACTTTTTCTGGCGGCTGCTCTGCGCTGTGATTAATCCAGATGTTTGTGCGTTCACCGGGTTTTGCATTGAGTGTTCGCCGGGTTTGCGGTGGCTTTTCCCTGCACTAAGACGGCCCTGTGGTGCTTGCTGAATACACCGCAGGGTCGTCGAAATGGGATCACCAAATCGCACCAAAGTGAAGCGAACAAAAAGTCACTGAACGTGCGGTGACTTTTCGATTCTCTTTGCATAACCCTGTAAATGTCTCTAACGCGTATCTTTATATGAAGAAACTATATAATGATAAATGCCTGATAATATTAATATAAATATACTTTTATATATAGAATCAATTGATTCTACATTATGGATTATATAATTATATAATTTTTCGTTTATAATATGTAATTTGTCCTGCAGGTGGAGCTGACCAATGATGTGCAGTCCATTATGTTGATCATGGTGGCAGTGATGGTTGGTAAGACAGTTGGAGATTACTTCAATCATTCCCTCTTCAGCTCTCTGTTGAACCTAAAGTGCATCCCATACTTAGAAGCTTTGCCAAGTGTGGTTCATGGGAAAAAGAAGTAAGTCTTAGACAATTTACTGTTATACAGCGTTGTTTGACTGCAAGGGTCTCAAGGAAAAGAGATCAGTGGTGGGATTAAAAAATGTTAAGAACAGAAACTCAATGGTATCTCTAAAGTATTTTATACCATCATGGTTCAATACTAGTACATGGCAGAACATCTTATTCCATTGTTTGCAAGAGATGTCATACTTTAGTTTTCACAAATACCAACTACTGTACGTTCGAACCACCAAATTCCCTGTATTTTTATATTTCAGATTAGACACTCAACTAAAGAGGCTGTTTTATTGGTAGGGTACTCAACCAATCTGCTATCAGGATTCTTCCATTTTGCATATTATACAGTATTGTACAGTATATAAGGCTTACATAGGTATAAAAGTATATATAAGGCCTTAAATAAGATTACGTTTTTCATCAAATGGTGTTTTCAGGTCTCCTAGGAGAAAGGACAAAACTATGGAGGTCATTCACAAAGCACCTTTATCTGACCGAATTTCATTTGCAAACAATCATTGTTTTTACAACAGTGGTGAACTTCGGTTATGAACAGGACCAAAATTCAACAACAGCAGGCAATGTTACTTTAAGCAATAGTGAAGAATATTACAATTGTTATTGTTCTACAAAAAGAGTCAACAGCAGGTATTCCCCGTTTAGAGCTATTCCATCATTGTATGCAACAACGTTGAATATGTTGCAGTGATAGAAACTACGGGGAAAGCTATGGTAAAAATAATTCTAGGCAACTTTGACTGAAACTACAATGGAAAGGGTAACTTTAGTAGAAAGAACAATGAAAACTATGGCGAACTATGGTGGAAATTCACAATTGTTGATCAACCATGAAGATCAATGCAATACCTCATTCACAGATGAGTAAATTGAAGCCACTTCAACTTGGTTTGGGCAACACCATGTTCTTTCTGGACGTCACTGGATGAGGGAAATCGTGCAACCTTCGAATGTGTGGTCAACATGCTGAATCATTAACCAGGATGTTGGCAGTCAATTGCCCACCATGGGGGAGTGGCAGAGCTGTCTTCTAGTATGAGTAGTGGTGAGCAAAACTTAAAATTACCCTGTTTTGTCCAATACACCTTGAGGTTAAAAACGTCTCAGCTATCACTGCTCTTTTGGCAGACCATCAGAAGTGAGTGATAGTGAATATTTGATATTAAATTACTCAGAAACTTTCCATACATTGAGGTACTGGAATTGCTAGCACACGTATGGGATTTAATTTCTTATCATATGAGCTCAAGTTGTTTTGGAAGAACAGGGTCATTATAATTTACTCACTGGTGCTCTGCCACCAAAAAAAATCGAAACCAGTGCTTTATAAATACAAATATAACTCTAAATCCAAGTTGGAAGTGCCATGTATTAGAGGTGTTGGGTAATTGTTGACATTAATATATTGATTTATTACCCTCTGGTTATCAGGCCTGGAACTCCAAAGCACACAATTTGAAATGTTCACTATGCGCTTGCCAATTCTCATTGAATTAAGGTCTGCATTTGATCAGTCGGACAGAGACACTGCATAGGTAATGCTTTGTGAGCACATTTGCTGACTAGTTACATTATCATAGGCACACAATAGACAGACTGTTTGTATAGGATATCATCTTGAAGTAATTTACGGACACATAGCTAGCTCATCAAACACCAACATGCAATGCATTGTTTCCTGTTTACTAAAATAACCAGTTGCTTATCTGCTTTGTGTCTTTTAGGGTAAACCTGGAATTGTTTTCTGCCAAAGATGTCATGAAGAAATGTGAAATTATCCACCTAAAGGAAAATATTTTCTCAATAGCCCAGATGCTTAATAATACTACTTACAATGGTTTCCCAGTGGTTTACAGTCCCGGGCCGGGCCAGGAGGAGGTTTTCCTCGGATCAATTACAAGGTAAAGAAGAGGCTTGTTCGCTAATCATTGTTTGCAACTGGCTATTGCTGATGTGCACCATTTTAACCAATATAGCCAGACTGGCAAACAAAATCACCAGCTTCGTTAAATGTGTCAACTTATATATAAGTCCATTTTATAATGTATCAAAGGCATGTAGTGAGTCATATAGTTCCACTTTCTGTTCAGGAGTCATATATCAGGGTTTTCATTCAATATATGTTATTTTTGAGTATTTAAAGGAACGCTCTACTCATTCTGACCACTTTAGTGTTTTTAAATCTCTTTGCTGCCCCGATCTGGAGCAAACCCTAGGTAAAGTGGACCAGTTTCCTCCACCCACCCACTGTCACCAGCAGTCAGGATTTAGAATTTTCTGGTTGCCGGTCCTCAGATCAGTCACTAGTGATCGCAACACACATAAAGCACAATTTGCGGTTCCTATGCTACGCAGGTTGTGTAGGAGTGCAAATTGTGTTGAAAAGCTTCATGGACTTCCGGGCCCAGAAGTCCCTGAGCTCAAGAAGAGGAGATGACCATACTGCGTATGAAAAGGTGATTAAAATCACCCCCCAAAACAAATAAAAATAGAACATTTAAAAATAATTGGGCTGAGGCAGTCAGCAGCATCTGCCCAACTATTTAAGAGCTAAACTACTTACAACTTTATCAGTCTTTCTTCTACTTAATTATTCTGAGAAGGTTGCAAAGTCCCAGCAAAGGCTTTTATTTTGAAGAATGTACAGTCACCGGGCACTTTATTAGGTACACCTGTTCAATTGCTTGTTAACACAAATTGCTAATCAGCAACTCGAGGCATGGCAGCAACTCGAGGCATTTAGACATCTAGACATGGTGAAGATGACTCGCTGAAGTTGAAACCTAGCATCAGAATGGGGAAGACAGGGGATTTAAGTGACTTTGAACGTGGTTGTTGGTGCCAGGTGGGCTGGTCGCGGTATGTCAAAAACTGATGATCTACTAGGATTTTCACACACAACCACCTCTAGGGTTTACAGAGAATGGTCCAAAAAGAGAAAATATCCAGTGAATGGCAGTTGTGTGAACGAAATTGCCTTGTTGATGTCAGAGGAAAATGGGCAGACTGGTTTGAAATGATTGAAAGGCAACAGTAACTCAAATAACCACTCGTTACAACAACGATATGAGAATACCATCTCTGAATGCACAACACATTGAACCTTGAAGCTGATGGGCTACAGCAGCAGCAGACCACACCCGGTGCCACTCCTGAGGAGTCTTGATTTCAGCTGTGGCATTAAGATGGTATGGTCAGAATTTGGCATAAACATCATGAAAGCTTGGATCCATCCTGCCTCGTATCAACAGTTCAGGCTCATGGCGGTGGTGTAATGGTGTGAGGGATATATTCTTGGCACACGTTGTGCCCCTTAGTACTATTTGAGCATTGTTTAAACACCATGGCCTACCTGAGTATTGTTGCTGACCATGTCCATCCCTTTATGATCACAGTGTATCCAACTTCTGGTGGCTACTTCGAGCAGGATAATGCACAAAGCTCAAATCATCTCAGACTGGTTTCTTGAACATGACAATGAGTTCACTTCACTCCAATGGACTCCACAGTCACCAGATCTCAATCCAATAGAGCACATTTGGGATGTGGTGGAATGGGAGATTCACATCATGAATGTGCAGCCGACAAATCTGCAGCAACTGCGTGATGTTATCATGTCAATATGGACCACAATCTCTGAGATATGTTTTCAACACCTTGTTGAATCTATGCTATGACAAATTAGGGCAGTTCTGAAGGCAAAAGGGGGTCCAACCCAGTGCAAGAAAGGTGTACCTAAGAAAGTGTCTGGTGATGTATATACTCAGTTACACATCCACAGAGAGACCTCAGGTTTGTCAGCATGGATCCAGTACCCCATGAGTCCAGTTCCCCAGATGTTTACTATCACACGTACAGGTATATTCAAAGAAAGGTGAAACTCAGGAGAATGACTGGAGAAGTAAAAATTCTAGGTCAAAATAGCCAAACCTGAAGAATTCTCCCATTTATCTTGACTTCCAAATCGGCTATTTGGTCTAGATTGTTGTCTTCTGCCAATTCTCCTGATTTTCACCTTTCTTCAAATAGACCTGGTAGTCTTGGATAGCAGTATTAAAATCCAGTTCACATGTAGTCTGCCAATAGATTACAAAAGAGCGTCTTTGGCATGGTAAATACAACCTCTACACACAAAACAATATCAATTGAAAATGTATTGTTGAAAAAATTCCTTTTTTATCCTTCGATCAGTAAATAATGCCCTGGTACAAAACAGTTCATGATTTTCTTTCCATTTCTATTAATTTTAGTAATCTGACAATTTTATGCTTAACCATTCATGCTTTTAGTTAGCCAACTCCTCATGTTTATAAACTATGAAATGTTCTAGTCTGACATGGATAATGTAATGAATAATGACATGTCATTGCAATGTAGTTTGAGTTTATTCTAAATACTTCCTCAACCGTAGTAAACAGGATGCTGGCTGTAGACTCAAGTTGATAAGTATGAATCAAAATGACATTGCTCTACTATGATAGAGCATGTCAACTTTGTATTTCTGTAACTGTAACACTTCAATGTTCTTGAACCCAGGACATACTTGAAAACGAGAGAAATCTCAATGTATCCTTCCTGGTAAAATCCTTTATAAATAAATAAATAAATATGACCTAAATGGCTGGTAGCCAATAAGTGCGAGAACAAGCTATATGCCAACTGAGAGATGCAATTGACTCTCATTATGATTGACTATGTGTCGATCAGAAAGTGAGTTTAAGTGCTTCTTAGCCCCTTTGACCAATCAGTTCAGAAATACTCTAAGACAAAAATGGAAGGTGGGAAAAGGGGTTTATATGTTAACCTCTCCAGACCCCCAGCCAAAGTATTTTTCACCTGTCTCGACTTTCTTTTGTGGAAGCTGCAGCTGTCACATGACCGTGAGACGGCTATACGCCTGAGTGAATTGTGAGCCACTGGCTAAATCCTGGAAGGCTGAAAAGCAAAAGCTGACTGACAGCTTTCAAAGCAGGTGTAAAGGGTAGACACTTGGGGTAACTATGACTATTTAATACCATCCATGCAATGGTCAAGTATACTAGATATTCAAAAATACCTGCATGAGCCCCACATTGAGTAAACTCGATCTGGTCATATTCTGGATCAATGCAAAGGAGGTCTGTTTACTGCAAACAAAATTCATTTGCAGATGCGCTCCAAAATGTGCTCCCAATTTTTCATCTCCTTGGACAGGTCATCTATGGTGCTGAAGCTGTTTGAACAGCATGGAGATCAGTTTTCCTTTTACACAAGACAGAGCGCCATCTGTATTATTATACATCCTGTAGCACTTTTTGGGTAGAAGGGAAGCCCTTTGCCCGTCAAATACATTTCCCTAAAATTTATTTTATTAAGGGTGCTTCAATGTCTGGAATAGAATGTTGTGTTCCGTAAATGCACTGGGCCCTGGTGTTGAAGGGGTTAAATTACATTGAATGGTCATGGTGCCTAGTTTTTTCTTTAAGGTTTTCAATTCAGTTGTCAACTCAATACAAGTCTTAGAAAATATAACAGTGCAGCGCCATAAAGCAAGTACCACCACCAAAAAAATCATTTAACCACCATACTACCAGAAAACAGTGATTTTCTTTTTCCCCAAACCAAATTATTCAACAAAGTACAAACATAAAAACTGGTACAGCTCAAATTGCTAGTGAAGATTTGGCAATTCCTTATACATTCATATAAAAATTTGGCTGACATAGAATAAAGAGAGAAAAAAAGAGACAATAAAATAAATGCTTCTAGTGTAGAATGTTATTCACTGAATATCCATCAAATTATAAAGCTTCTTCCATTACACTCACAATTTATAGAGCTCCAACACTGGCTCTAGGTGGAGAAACACTTCTGGGTTTCCTTCCCATTTCTCAAGTAACTCACAAACCTTACAAGGTCTTCCTTCACCACATCATATCCATACAAATGAAACAGAGAGATACCAGGGAATTTCCCTAGTTTGATTCTGAGTAAGCAGAACAAAATATAAATGTGCCAATTCTCTACTTACTCTTGGAGTCCCCGCAGGCTCATAGCAGAAGACATATGGGTTATTTGTAAGGATAAACCCAAATAAACCATATTCACTCTGGGAAGTGGGCACAACCAGCAATTAAAATAATGTATTAAAAGTTCTACATAATAAAAACAACCAGAACGCGTTTCGCCTGTAACTCGGCTTCTATTTTAATTGTTGATTGATGTATCTTCTCTGCTGTATTTTCCCAGACACTATACTTATTATCACTCCCAGTACACTCCCGAGGACGCCACTCTGTAGGCGAAACGCATAGAATGATGGGTGATGAGTGATTTTTAAATCTCCTTTTTGATTTTGGTCTTCTATGGCAACAGTGTTACTCTTCAGAGAGGACTGATCTGAAGCGCTTCTAGTCACTCTGTTTCCTTGTTTATGTCCAATTCAGGTGGACTAGTTACGTTGCATGCAAGATATGCTTGCTATGCTGCCGCTTTCATTATACTAGTGCAATAACTTTAAATCCTTTCCTATTTATCGTGAACCCCCGAAGGTTCAGAATTTGGTTATTCAATAACATTTTGTCTCCCAGCCATAGGGGAACCTTTTGAGTTTTTTATTTGTCACATGCCCTTTATCTGTCGGTTTGTGTCTGTCTGAGTTAAGACAGCAGGTTCTCTTATTGGCAATTTATTAGAAGTTACGTTTTAATTTATCCACATATCGTGCTTCTAAGCTGTTTCTTAGGACCAGGGTTACCCCCATGATATGTTGACCGTGATATTGGTTTATTTCTATTAAGATGGGAATGTACGAGCTCTACCTTTTGAACTAAAACCACAGCTGTATTGTATTACTTTGCAGCTTCACTATCACTTTGCGCTGTACCAGGCTTTATATTTGTACTTTGTTCAATACAAGTATTAGCTGTGCAAGGTTAAACCCCAGGGTAATAACAAACCATAGAGTCCATATATTGCATATTATGAATTATGTTTAAAACTGCTTTAAAATTGCTTAAATCGGAATAGCAAACCATTTAAACATGGAAACACTTTATCTCAAGATGTGGTTAAGTTTGAAAAGATTTAATTACAGAACATTGCTTCCTCCTTTTTGTGTGCATTTTGGTGATGTAATATACAGGAACCTAATTGATTTGTCACCAAACATATAAACATACAAAGAAATTAAGGGAGAACTGAGAATATTACATAATACATCAGCAAAACTGTACAACAATTCAAGTCAGTATGTTTTTTAATTCCAGCCATGTCTGCACTGGACGGCTTCAAAAATCTATTGCTCACACATTGAAAATGTTAGTGGAATTCCTTCAAAACATATGGCTGATAATGCGCAAACCTCTCAGTGCAAACAACTTCATTTATTACTGTCATTTTTCTATATACAACCTATAGGTACTGATGTATAAATTGATTATATTTAGATTTTCTGTAGGAAATGGGTTTTAAGCAATTTTTGTACACTAGGGTAATCTATATTTTAATATTGTTTTGTACAGTGTATCTGTCATTGCAATGTAATTGTGTCTGTATGTAGAAAATGCCGTTTCATTATGTAAATTGTTTGAAAGAGATCGTCAGCGATGCATGGATTATATTTTCCTTCCAATTTAGTCTTTGTGCAGTCTGTGGTATCTTTAAATATTGCTGCTGAAAGCAGATTTATGTGTATGTACACCTGCTCTATAATCTGGGGAGTGCTGGCAATTTTGGTACTAAGCGGACAGTATACTGTAAATAAATTGCCACAAATGTTTTTATTGAACCAAACCACCGACCTCCATCCTACACTATTAAACCCCCTGTTTTAGCTTAAGTACCTGAAAAACACATCTCAATTCTGGTGCCAGGTCGCCCATGGCTCTGGTCCATTTTGACAGCACTGCTGCTACCAGTCACAGACTATATCGGAGGTCTGAGCACTCACTCGAATGGTCAGCCAATCAGCAGCCTCTCAGCAAAATCTGACTGAGCATCACTGGCCAGTCGAGCAACGCAGAGAGCTGAGCATTTCGGTCCATGACCCTGGAAGGCTGACCAATGCACGCTAAATTGACAGCCCTCTGCCAGTGGAAAGCCCTCTGCTGTGGAAGGCGGGTACAGCCTTCAGAGAAACATGTGAAGGTGAAGACAGACACTTAATTCAAGGTGATTAAAGTGTCCTTTAACCACTTAACGCTGCTGTGCGTACTAAGCCTTTCCCCGCAACGGGTGGGACTGAACGCAGCAGGGCGGCATAGCACACTTGCTGGCGACAGTCCCACCCACCAGTTGGCACAAAGTGGGTGTTATTCGAAGTCAATGGTGCCCGCAGTGCGTCAGCTGTTTAGGCGGGCTGGAGGAGGAGGAAATTCTCAATGTACATTATACAGTATATCTCTTAGTATGCAAACATTGTCCGCTAATGGTATAGGCAGCTCACAAACAAAATTGAATTTGAGATGACTCAATAATATGCAGGTGCTTCAGACCTAGATGTCCCATGAAGCTCAGCCAGCTTGCCATGGAATATATATATTCTGCAACATCTGAGATGATAAAATCAACAATCATTATCCAAAGCCATGAAGCGGAGGTGTTTTGGATGGGAGGAAGAACTTGCTAAATGTTCATCCTCAAATCTGTAGTGGGACAGGTGGAAAATTAAATGAAATAAAAAAATCCCTTTTATAAAAATACACTGACAAAATCATATTTAGGCTTAACAAGGCGTACAATGACCAAATGACCATAAAATATATAAAAAAATAAATTTATAATTACAAGTGTTTTCTAATTATGTGAAATTCTGGGCCAAATCCATATTTCTTTCTTCTATTAGTTTTCACAGACCACATTGGAGTTAATGATATAATATCACACGATGCGATGCCGGAACACCTTATTAGTGAATCTTTATTGCATGGGTGGTTTGAGGCCAAGACCTGAACTGATTAAATAAGCACATCCAGAGTAACTGGTCACAAAGGTTCTCCTTCTAGGAATCCCTTACAATATAAGAAGTCGAGATTCACCACCTCCAATGGTGAATACAGCCACTGATTTTTTTCGTAACTCTTTATTTGTGGGTTTGAAGTACATTCAAAGCAAAACGTAAAGACAAGATAAAACGAGTGCAGAAAAGATAAGGCAAAGGCATCATCTCAATGGATGGCAACAATGACTCAGATCCATCTGACAAAATAATAGCTTATGACATTCAACACAGCATAAAGGTCAGGAGGCAGTGGGGTCATCTTGTCAGTCATAAAAAAAACGTAGGCATAAGAATAAGGGGAAAAAAAGGTTTGAGTAAAGGTGGTATGATTTCCTGACACCCGGAGGCTGAGTATTTCTTGATGGGTGCAATATATTTTATTATCTTGCAACCATCTATTAAGCAGGGGTTAACTGTGTATCTTGTCTATACTGTACTGCCCTATGATATACTTTTATATGCGGGTTTTATGAGTACTAGTCTATTTTTGCCTCTGCCTATAAAATAACCTTACTGTCTCTGCAAGATATGTATGAAAGGTTTTTTCACACTGTAATGGAAAGTGATTTCCTCACATCCACTTGGAAGAGAAGATGTTATAACCTCTAGAATAACCCTTTTGCTTGGTTAACAAGAAATGCAATTTCTTGTAATCCTCACACACATTATTGTCTTGGATTTTCACACTGAGCTGTGATTTAGTTACACTATCGACCTCTCTACTATACCAAAGTGGTGCTGGTGCTTAGAATAACTTACCAATACAAATTGTTTGTTATTTACAAAAAGTTGCCAATATCACATCTTACCATTTTTTTTCTTGAAAAAAAAAAGTTGTAGATAGTGTAGCGAACACAATGTGACTGTGTGACTCAATGTGACTGACTCAATAGGGTTGTAATAGCCTCAACTGAGCGCACCGGAAGTGGCGCCATTCCATCGCATTCTCCATGTTACTTGAGGGCAAACTATAACAGTATTATCTACTGTTTGCCCTCAAGTAACATGGAGAATGCGATGGAATGGCGCCACTTCCGCTGCACTCAGTTGAGGCTACCAGGAGGGATTGGTCATTTACGGAGCGCCAGGGATGAATCCGGTGTATGCGGTTACCCCTTAATGAAGATTAGGGGCTATTTAAGAGGAGCAATGAGTTTTCCAAGTCAGCTCTTGAGGAAGTCGGAAGACAAAACGCGTCAAGCTGACTGGCCTTATTACCGACATACCTTGTTCCACTTGTTCACTGGTCCGCTGGATGTGCCGAATTGGGAGTTCATCTTTTGACCGCTGGATATCCACCGGCTCCATTACATCGCAGAGGCTTCCCAGTCTATTCCTTTGAGTGAGGCAGCGATCATCGGCTGTTATATCCAGTGATGCGGTGACTATTGGATGTCTTTTAATACATGCTGTTTTGCACACATATTTTCATACTGTGTGCCACTTCCTTTGTGAGTGGTTCCCTTTTTTTATTCATATGTAATAAGTGTCTTACAGTTTTACTCTATGATGCGCTTGTATGCTCTATGTTTTTAGCAACTACATACCAGGATGTTTCTCTGTTACTCCTTATACACTAGGAGGTCTCATTGTTGTACCATTGAACCATGTAAGTGTCATTGTCTCTGGTGTTACCACTGCATGCTCTATTTGCTTTTTCAGTTTAACCTCCCCCTAGCGCCCCCTGTTTTCCATGTGGATTACTGGGCAGGCACTGTGTCCAGCTGATTTTACCCTAACGTCCGCTAGGCTCCAGGATGCTAGGGGCAGTGCTTACGCTCTGTCCTGAGCATCCCCTCCATGGATTCCATAGGACTCCATAGAGGTTTCTGCTGACGGGTCACATGACCGTCAGGATCTCGCCTCTCGCAAGATCCTGCTGGTAGGTGGTGTGATGGCAGAGGGAGACTGGGGACTTTTTCTTCCCCAGTCTCACTCTGCTCTGAACCGCCATTCTTGCCGCGGGATGAGAGGTGAGTATTTGGCTTTTTTTGGGAGTTTTCAGCTGTTGCTAACTGATTCTGCAACAGAGGAATCAGCAGCAGCTCAGAGCTGTGTTAACTTTTTTAGTTAGCGACAGCTCTTTGTAATTAGCGTTAGAACCTTGTGATCTTAACGCTAATTACTAAGTGCTTACTCTTTGGGCTCCCCATGTTAAGCATAGGGAGCGCAAAGTACAGTAAGCAAGTGCTAAAAAGTGCTTATACCAATTCGCTAATGGATTTTTTAATCCGTTAGCGATTCAGAGGTGATCTGCGCGGAGCGCTAACGCTCATTTATGTGAGCGTGAGCGTTAAAGAGGTGATAGAGCCCCGCGTGTGTTTTTCATAAACATCCACAGGGCTATATTCCCTAGCTGATGCTAACATGGGGACGGTAAGCAGGATAATGTATGCGTTCAGTCAGATTTTCCCTTACCGTCTCCATGTTATCGTCGTATTCCAGGGGAGGTGCTATCTCAGCACCACGTCCCGGAACGCAGTGTTAACCTCCCTGATACCCGCAGTAGCGCTTCCAGCGACAGCGAGTATCAGCTCCTGCCATCCCTAGGTCTCCATGGAGGCTTGCGCTTCAGGGTCGCGAGCTCTATACTCCGCGCCACAGAGTGATCACAGAGGGAGGCTAGGAACTATTTTTTGCCAGTATCACTCTGCTCCCGTCAAGAAGAAGTGATGGATCGGGCCACCCTTTTCACCATGGGATGAGAGGTGAGTATGGGATTATTAGGGGGGGGGTTGGAGCTTGTTAAATGATTTTGCATTTGCAGAATCATTTAACACCAGCTTTTAGGAGTTGTTACAATTTAAAATTTGGTGTCTTGCTGGTAAATTGCACCTGTACTTTGCAATACCTCACTTGTTGAGATGCTAAAATACGAATGCGCTCCTCATGTTAGAAGATGCAAAATACAGTAAGCTTGCAAAAGCTGCAAGAAGCAAAACATTGAGCCACTTGGGGGCAATTATATCCATATGAGCTGGGGAAATTATATCCATATGAGCTGCCTGGGGGCAATTATATCCATATGAGCTGAGGCAATTATATCCATATGAGCCGCCTGGGGGCAATTATATCCATATGAGCCGCCTGGGGGCAATTATATCCATATGAGCTGGGGCAATTATATCCATATGAGCTACATGGGGGCAATTATATCCATATGAACTGCCTGGGGGCAATTATATCCATATGAGCTGCCTGGGGGCAATTATATCCATATGAGCTTGGGCAATTATATCCATATGAGCTGCCTGGGGCAATTATATCCATATGAGCTGCCTGGGGGCAATAATATCTACATGAGCTGGGGCAATTATATCCATATGACCTGGGGCAATTATATCCATATGAGCTGCCTGGGGACAATTATATCCATTTGAGCTGGGACAATTATATCCATATGAACTGAGTGCAATTATATCCATATGAACTGAGGGCAAATATACCCAGATGAGCTGGGGGCAATTATATCCATGTGAGCTGGGGCAATTATATCCATGTGAGCTGGGGGCAAATATATCCATGTGAGCTGCCTGGGGGCAATATATATCCATGTGAGCTGGGGCAAATACCGGCTCCCCGATAACAATAAAGTTTTCAATGTGGCCCTCTGTAGAAAATGTTTGCCCACCCCTGCTCTAGACCAGTGTTTCCCAAACCTGTACTCGGGACCCATAACCAGGCCAGCTTTTAAGGATTACCTTAGGGAAATGCAGACTGAATCCTGCAAATACTAGGCAGCAAATCATATCAACTGTGCTGTGCTTCAGCTATCTGGAAAACCTGGAACGTCAGCGGGTCCTCAGGACAGGTTTGGGAGACCCTAGACTGTAAACTCCTATGACCAGGGCCATCTACACCTCTTATTTCCATCCTATGTCCATTTATCTGTATCTTGTTCCCTTTGGTTATTGTAAAGCAAAGCAGAAACCACTGGCGTTATATAAATGATAATGATAATAATAATAATATGGAGACGCTACATTAGCACCAACTATGGAATATAGCCTACAATTTTTTTTATTTGTGTCTGGCAGCCTAATGTGATTCGATGATGAGGTTTTTGTGCATTGCGTGCAAAATATCATTAATTAATTCATCTGTCCTCTTAATTATATCACATTAATGAAAAGGCAATAAAAATGCCTTTATCTCATACAATATTTATAGTAATCTGGCTGGCTATTCCAATAAATCTAATTCTTCCTATCATATAATTGTTACCACCACACAACTAATCTCTTCTTAAATATTTCAAACTTTTTTTTAGATCTGTTCCCTTGGCAGTATGGTAATTGTGGTTGGTTAATTATGTATGTGCCAAGCATGTATTATTAGAATAATTTCATATCAATCAATGAGATTTGAAGCTGTCTGTATCTTGATATTCTGTAAAATGTTCTGGTGCTTTAGTATGAGTTGAAGGAAATGAGATATTCATATACTAGCTGTTTGGTGCACTAAAACATTTTTTTTAACATATAGTGCTCCCTTTCCGAAAATTCCCAAATTAGGGCTCTATTACATTCTTCACACAAACGTTAACGCGTGCGCAAAAACGCATTAACGCGAGGGGCAAAACCCTTTGCGCTTAATGTCGTATTACAATGTCCGCGCAAAAAATGTGCATTAAAGTCTACCGCTGGTGAACCTGCGGGAACCCTTTGCGAGCGTAATCTCCATTGCGCATCCTATACTTAACATTGTGAGCGCAAATGCGTTTGTGCGCTGGTATGCAGATGGTTTTACAATCTGTGCGCAAAATTTAATGCACAGCGTTTGCGCGCATAATTTTAACCTCTTTGAAAAGCTGGTGGTAACGGCAAATCTGAACGTCCTGGCCGAAACCAAATACACCAACCCAAAAAAAAAATACAGCAAAGTATAGTTACACATTCTACACATACCCAAACAATAAAATTAAGAAGTTGTGCGTGTTTTAGTATTGCTGCAGCATATGTACTCAGATTGATTTTGACAGGCGCAAAAACTGAACGGAGACAATTGTGGTTCTTAATTCAGATTGGCTGAATCGCGTGAAAAAAACGTCTGCCCACCGATTTCTACGCGTAGCGTTAATGCGCGCGCGTTTTTGTGCATCTTTTTTACGCACGTTATTTTCTGACTGATGAAAAAAATGCGCTCGGATTGTATTACCAGCGTTAATTTACGTGCGTTAACGTTTAATGCTGCTCGCAAAAAAATAGTGCTGCGCGTACGCTTTTGCGCGAAGCATTTAATAGAGCCCATAGGTTTTTTTTTTTATGATGTATATAATCAGGAAATAAGATGATATTATGTTTACCTAGTATGACATCGGTAAACCCAGTGGGTTTTAATTGCTAAGCCAGTAATTGTGTAGAATTGGCAAGGGATCTGCAAGCTCTATGCCAAGATAGCTGACTCTCTGAATCTGACACATACTTCCGCTCAAACGTCTTCCAAATCAATTAACCTCTTGACAATTCCTGATCTAGTGAAATCCCGCTCAAAATGTCAACATCTACTATGAGTACAAAGACGTATCTTAACAGCCAACCAGTTTGCAAAGCAAATAGTCATACATTGCAGTTATATACAAATGGTGTATTTAAAAACTATTTAACCCCTTAGTGACCGGGCGGTTTTACACAAATCCGTCCGTTCGTGACCGCAGCTGTTTTTATGTTTCTGCGCTCTTAGTGTTTACGTCAAATTTTCCTCTTACTCGTTTATGTAACCCACACATATTTTACACTGTTTTTCTCGTCACTAAATGGACTTTATAAAGATACATTTTTTTCATCATTTCATATAATTTACTATAAAAAATATTGTGAAATATGACACAAAAATTGAAAAAACACCACTTTTTCGAACTTTGACCCCCAAAATTTCTTATGTATCAACAACCGTCAAAAAAATTTATTCCTTAGTAGTTTCTAAATTTAGTACTGAGTTTAGCAATACCCAATGTTTACATATTCCTCGCTTTTTTCCTTATTTTATGCAACAATAAGTGCAAGTAGCACTTTGCCATTTCCAAAGAGTTTATTTTCAAAAACTAGTGATAGTGACATTGTAACACTGATATCTGTCACTAATTCCTGAATAACCCTCCACATATACATATTTTTTTAAAGTACACAAATAAAGGTATTAAACTTGGGTATTTTGACTCTTTCCATGCAAACCATTTTACCACAAATCTATGCCAAAGTTTGAGAAAAAAAAAATTTGGTGATTTTTTTTTTTTGAACGCAATTTAAGAATACATGTACTGTGAACTTTAAGGTTTACTGCCAAAAAGCACCAAAATATGTTCAGCAACATCTTCTGAGTAAATTGATACCACCCAAGTATAGGTATGTCGGGTCATTTGGGGGCTAAAAGGCCTTATTTGGGGGTGCGCATTTCAGTTTTCCAACTTGGAATTTTCACATTTCGTCATCATGCACCCATGTCCTATTTGGGACATTTTTGAAGCCGGCCAAAGTAATTTACCCCCATCAAACCATATATTTTTAGAAAAAGGGCACACCCTAGGGTGCTTCAAAGAGTTGTATTTTAACACTTTCCATGCACTAGCTCTTTGTCAAACTTTCAGGTAGTCACTTTTTGTGTTATTTTTTCACACACATTGTACTTTAGGCATGAATTGTCAAATCCAGTTATGGGTTACTGCCAAAAAACACCCCAAAATATGTTCAGCAACATCTTCTGAGTAAATTGATACCACCCATGTATAGGTATGTCGGGTCATTTGGGGGCTAAAAGGCCTTATTTGGGGGGTGCGCATTTCAGTTTTCCAACTTGGAATTTTCACATTTCGTCATCATGCACCCATGTCCTATTTGGGACATTTTTGAAGCCGGCCAAAGTAATTTACCCCCATCAAACCATATATTTTTAGAAAGGGCACACCCTAGGGTGCTTCAAAGAGTTGTATTTTAACACTTTCCATGCACTAGCTCTTTGTCAATCTTTCAGGTAGTCACTTTTTGTGTTATTTTTTCACACACATTGTACTTTAGGCATGAATTGTCAAATCCAGTTATGGGTTACTGCCAAAAAACACCCCAAAATATGTTCAGCAACATCTTCTGAGTAAATTGATACCACCATGTATAGGTATGTCGGGTCATTTGGGGGCTAAAAGGCCTTATTTGGGGGTGCGCATTTCAGTTTTCCAACTTGGAATTTTCACATTTCGTCATCATGCACCCATGTCCTATTTGGGACATTTTTGAAGCCGGCCAAAGTAATTTACCCCCATCAAACCATATATTTTTAGAAAGGGCACACCCTAGGGTGCTTCAAAGAGTTGTATTTTAACACTTTCCATGCACTAGCTCTTTGTCAAACTTTCAGGTAGTCACTTTTTGTGTTTTTTTTCACACACATTGTACTTTAGGCATGAATTGTCAAATCCAGTTATGGGTTACTGCCAAAAAAACCCAAAATATGTTCAGCAACATCTTCTGAGTAAATTGATACCACCCATATATAGATTTGTTCTGTTGTTTTTGGGGTGCTACGCCAATCTTTGACATGTGCTTGTCAATTTTCTAATTTGACATACAGTATCTTCTTTGCTTATCTTCTTTTTAGGGCCTTTTTACATACCCCAGTTTTATGAACGTGCATATATTTGGTAAGCTAACACCCCAAAGTATTGTAAATGGAGTGTTTTTATGCTATGGATGCATCCGTTTGCTCCAAACAAATTAGATACTGTTTGGTGGTCATTTTTCATTTTCACACCCACATCAGTTTTGGACTGTGATTTAGGAGACACTGTTGTTTTTTACTGCATGAAAACTCTCCAGGTTGTTTTCTGCAAGGTCTCCTGAGTACACCCATGCCCCCCGCATGCAGGTTTGCCAGGATTTTGGAAGGTTCAAATACAATTTTTATGACTTTGTCATTAGAGTTGAAATTGAGATTATTTCTTCAGCTAGGCCTATCTTTGGTTTTGGGTCTACCGCATACCCCAGTTTGAATTATTGCCAGAAAATTGTTTATATTTGTTATGTTGACACCCCAAGGTATTGCATATGGAGTGCTTTGATGCCATGGATGGCAACGGTTTTAGCCCAAAACATTTGAGAAGGTGTGTGGTGTAATTTTTCAATTTTCAGATTTTTACGCCCACAGTAGTTTTGGACTGTGATTTAGCAGACACTGTTGTTTGTTACTGCATGAAAACTCTCCAGGTTGTTTTCTGCAAGGTCTCCTGAGTACACCCATGCCCCCCATGCCTAGGTTTGCCAGGATTTTGGAAGGTTCAAATACAATTTTTATGACTTTGTCATTAGAGTTGAAATTGAGATTATTTCTTCAGCTAGGCCTATCTTTGGTTTTGGGTCTATCGCATACCCCAGTTTGAATTATTGCCAGAAAATTGTTTATATTTGTTATGTTGACACCCCAAGGTATTGCATATGGAGTGCTTTGATGCCATGGATGCAACGGTTTTAGCCCAAAACATTTGGCAACAAGGTGTGTGGCGGTAATTTTTCAAATTTCAGATTTTTACGCCCACAGTAGTTTTGGACTGTGATTTAGGCTAGGGTCAGACGAGCGTAGTGTTCACGTCCGTGATCGCGCCTAAAAGTACGTCCGTGATAGCATGACATAAAGTCCAATGGAGCCCGACACACGAAGTACGTCCACTGAACTGCGGACGCACAACGGCCGCGGCCCACGGACGCAAGGCAGGCAAGAACGTAGAACCGCTAGAACGGCCGCACAAAGTGCGCTGCGTCCGCAACGTCTGCATAGCTTTGTGTGTGAGTGATGGAACGTGGTCAGACGGACTGCATTTATACGTCCTGCATTTTTCACGGACAAAATGGTTTTGCAATTGAATTTATTGTCCCTCCTACATCTGTCAAAAAAATAAATGTCAGTGAAAAAACGGACTGTGTGACCACTACTGCGTCTTCCGTACTGACGATGTCCGTACTGCACGGACGTACAGTCCGTAGAAATCACGCTCGTCTGACCCTAGCCTTAGCAGACACTGTTGTTTGTTACTGCATGAAAACTCTCCAGGTTGTTTTCTGCAAGATCTCCTGAGTACACCCATGCCCCCCATGCATAGGTGTGCAAAGATTTTGGCAAAATACAGCACCAATTGTAGAACATAAAAATGTACGAATAAAATGTAAAAGTCTGGTGCCTGTCAAACTGGGGATGCTCTCTAGGGGAGCACAGGCTGTTGTCACTGAAGTGCATGAAACGCAAAATGTTTTCATACCTTCTACGTGACATTGATTGGAGGTAAATGGGGGTAGAGCAGATGGGGCTACTGCTCCAGCAGGAGCGAATTGAGGGCTTCTTTATGATGCCCTCAGCATAGTAAGTGCCCAGAATTTCAGAAATTCTGGCACATCTAGCGGGGTCCATTGCTGCCTTGCCAAGTAGGAGTCTGGCTTCGCAGCACAATGCTGATGGGCATACAGATTTGATTGGCCACGATGTGGCCCAACAAATCATCCCCCATAAACACCTGCAAAAACTGTGTGGCGGTAAATCCTGCAACATCAATATTGATGCCAGGATTTGCCGTGAAAGGAGGGATATCTGGCCTCTGGCGATGAGGCACTACCCACTCCTCAGCTGGAGCTGTGCGTCTCCTGCTGGCAGGTGGTGACCCAGGATCTGCATCAGAAACATCACTAGATACATCAGCCAGCATAGATAATGTATCTAGCGACGCCTCTGAGCAGTTAGCGGGGTCGAAATCAGGGTCTGAGTCTGACGCAGATGCCTCAGATTCTGACGCCAGGATGGCATATGCCTCCTCGGCGCTGTACACCCTCTCAGACATTATATATAATAGATTATAAAATTTTATAATTATTATATATATATAAGCGGATTGTTGGTTCTTAGAAGAACCGTTGGGTTTCACAAGAAAATACAAATAAACACCTTCTCTCTAAATCCCTCTAAACCTGCCTCAATTCTTCTAAATCTCCCTAAAATCTCTCTAAATCTGCCTCAATTTTTCTAATCTCACTAAATCTCACTAAAATCTCTAACCTGTCAAATCTGATCTCTCTCTCTCGCTCACCAAAACACAAGTGAGGAGAGGGAGGGAGAATCAAAGAGGTCAGAGCCAATATTTACAAAATATTGGCCTGACCTGACAAATTAGAAATTTTATTTTGATTTTTTCTAACTTCTGATTGGATGTTGCTAGCCTGCCTCTCTGATGAGGCAGGCTAGGAACATCCCACTCAGCCCCAAGATGACCCTGCCCTTAGAACCCTAACCCTACCCCTGACCCTGCCCTTAGAACCCTAACCCTACCCCTAACCCTACCCCTAACCCTACCCCTAACCTACCCTAACCCTACCCCTACCCCTACCCCTAACCCTACCCCTAACCCTACCCCTACCCCTAACCCTACCCCTAACCCTACCCCTACCCTACCTACCCCTAACCCTACCCCTAACCCTAACCCTAACCCTAACCCTACCCCTAACCCTACCTAACCCTAACCCTACCCTAACCCTAACCCTAACCCTACCCTAACCCTAACCCTAACCCTACCCCTAACCCTAACCCTACCCCTAACCCTAACCCTAACCCTACCCCTAACCCTAACCCTAACCCTAACCCTACCCCTAACCCTACCCCTAACCCTAACCCTAACCCTAACCCTAACCCTACCCCTACCCCTAACTGTCAGTTTATTTTATTTATTTTTCTTTTTTTACACTTTTTTTACACACTTTTTTTTACTTTTTTTTACACTTTTTTTTTCTCTGCTGGGTGCCTTGATCCCTCGAGGCACCCAGCAGAGCACCTGATCACTGAAGTGATCGATTTTGTACTGAGTGCCACGATACCTCGTGGCACTCAGTACTTCCTGCCGCTACCGGAAGTGATCGCTCGGGGGGAGCGATCACGGACGGACCGGCGGCAGGTAAGTATATTACAAGGATGCCTCGATGTCGAGGCATCCTTGTAATATGCTCAGAGCAGCTGGAAGCGATCCGATCGCTTCCAGCGCTCTGTAGAAGTGCCGGGCACCTCTCCGGTGCAACCGGATGTAGATCGCTCCCGGGGAGCGATCACATGGTGCCCCGGCACTTCTAACGGCCATTGCACGTATGCCTGGACTCCCAGGCATCCTGCAATGGCGTTTGAGCTGCTGGAAGCGATCCGATCGCTTCCAGCAGCTCAAAAACGGCAGGACGTACCATGTACGTCAGCGGGTCTAAGAGAGACCCGCTGCAATGACGTACATGGTACGTCCCGGGTCCTTAAGGGGTTAAAGGGTTAGCATACGTTTTTCTGAAAATAATGACAGCTCTTACATCGGAATTGTGATCGCTGCCTTTGTGAAAGCTAATCAGTATGTAACAAGTTGCAGTTCACTTCATAACCATCTCTCAAAATGAAAGACTAGCAGGTCTGTTCAATAATGATGAAACTCTCCCATTTATCTCACTTTCCAATTCGGCTATTTGCGGGTTTATTCAAAGAAAGGAGAACTGGCAGGAGAAGAGAACAATCTAGACCAAATAGCCGATTTGCAAAGTGAGATAAATGGAAGAATTTTTCTGGTTTGGCTATTCTGACCTAGAATTTTTACTGCTCCAGTCATTCTCCTGAGTTTCACCTTTCTTTGAATAGACCTGTTGGTCTAGATTGTTCTCTTCTCCTGCTAATTCTCCAGAGTTTCACCTGTTAGTGAATAGACCTCCTAATAAAAACTTTAGTGAAAGTCCTAACGACCAGTCAAGATGGAGATTGTAATTTTGCTGCTCTGTGTTCTCCCAAAATTTGGCAAAATGGTTGTCAACTGAGGAGAGGACCTGGAATAGTCTTCAAGGCTGGCGATTGTCCTTTATGTAAACTATTCTATACTAATAAACTAGTATTCTTTGCTAATACGTCACAAAGAATATTCCCCTACCTTTGATGTAGAGTGGTATGGAAAAGGGGCAAAGATGCGCCCCAAAAATGTTTCACTTCACGAACTGACAGCCGTTTTGCCAAATTTAGCGTCAAAGAAGAAATGCAGGGAAATTAAATTAAGCTGACTTCAATTTTTATTTTTTATTAAAACTGCTGTACTGCACTTGATTATGCAACATGGCTATCATGTAATCACGTGAACCGCAACTCACTCTTTAACGAATATACTTGTAAAGCTGATAAGACTGGGTCTCATTTCAGGACGTTCCACTGAACTTCCTCCTGAAAATGCTTTGTTAGAACATGATATTCCTTTTTAGGCTTGTCCATTATTAAGAAGCCACAGAGACAGACATCTGATGTAAGAGTTTGTGTATTTTCTGCTCCCTACTTGTCACGGTGGCCCCCGCAACCCCCCCGGCGCCTGGCAGCGGCTTCCTCGCTGCTCGCTGGCCAGGCGCCGAGTGATATCGCGGAATGGTTCCGCACACGTGGGACGCCGGGGGGCGGGGCCAGGCGTGATGACGCGGACCCGCCGAGTTTAAAGCCCGGCTTCACTATTTCACCGGTGCCCTGACGTGGTAGTTACTCCCGCAGAGCTCTTGTATATTTGGCAAACGAACCATTCTGTGTATGACCCCTGGCATTGGCAAACGAACCATTCTGTGTATGACCCCTGGCATTGGCAAACGAACCATTCTGTGTATGACCCCTGGCATTGGCAAACGAACCATTCTGTGTATGACCCCTGGCATTGGCAAACGAACCATTCTGTGTATGACCCTTGGCATTGGCAAACGAACCATTCTGTGTATGACCCTTGGCATTGGCAAACGAACCATTCTGTGTATGACCCCTGGCATTGGCAAACGAACCATTCTGTGTATGACCCCTGGCATTGGCGAACGAACCATTCTGTGTATGATCCTAGGCATTGGCGAACGAACCATTCTGTGCATGACCCCTGGTATTGGCTTTAACTCTTCTACGTTCTGGTACTGAGGTCAGTCTGTGTGGCATCCTAAGCACGCATCAGACTACCTCTTCTATTGTTAGGGTCTTGGGAAGAGCTAACCATTCTAAGGTCTTGTGTATAATTCTAGTGTTACTCTTTGTAGATACGCTATCTTGTCGAATTCTGTGTCTGTCTAGTCGTGCCGACCATTCAAGGATCGGAAGGGTAGAGAGCGGTCTGCGTAAAGGGACCACCATCTTGGTAATCAGGGGATCCGTGACATTACGTCAGGGCCAATGGATCCCGCAGACCTCTCTAATCAATTGACACGTATTGCAGCCAGACAAGAAGAGCAGGACCATAGGATGGACCAGATTGCTCTTGCCCTGCAAACCCTGTTAAATCGATCCAATACTGGAACTGCAAGCCCTCCAGACCCAGTATTGCCTAGGGTCAGTTCGGCCGCTCCCGAGGGGTGTAGGCTCAGTATGAAGGCACCCTTACGCTATGATGGAACACCAAACTTATGCCGGGGTTTTTTGACCCAACTCGAGATCTTGTTCGAGAACAATCCAGGGTCCTGTATGTCTGATAAAGCCAAAGTAGGCTATCTGATCAATCATTTAACTGAAAAAGCTTTATTTGGGCCACGCCCTTGTGGGAAAATAAGAAACCCATCATCTACGACTATGAGGGTTTTACCTCTGAGTTAAAGCGTACCTTTGACCCCTCTAGAAGGGCTACCAATGCGGGTAGGTCCTTGTTTCACATAAAACAAGGTAACAGGAGGGTCTCCGACTATGCCATAGAGTTTAAGACTTTGGCTTCTGAGGTGCTCTGGCCGAACGACGTTTTAACCTTAGCCTTTACCGAAGGCCTGAACGAGGCTTTTATGTTTGAGCTGGCTCCCTTAAAATTACCAGAACATCTGGACCATTTGGTTGATTTTTGTATTGCCATGGACGATCAAATTAGGGAAAGGAGACACCCCAGAGACAGACCCAGAAGGGTCCTGCCTCCTTTACCCTTATTACCCAGACACACCAGTACGTCAGGTAACCCGGAGATCGCAAAAACTGATATACCGGCCGTTGAACCTATGCAGATAGGAAAAACAGGTATTTCAGAGGCAGAAAGAGCTCACAGAAGAGAAAGGGGGCTCTGCTTTTATTGTGCCGGGGCAGATCATTTCCGCCTTCAATGTCCTCAGAGACCCAGGGGTGGCAGGGGTGAGAATGGCAAATCGGGTCAAAGAACGGTTAATACCCAGGTTATAGGTTCTCTGTATGCCTCCTTTGTGGATGATGAAAAAAAAAAAATCCCGGATTCTGGTACCCATCTCCCTAACCTGGGAGGGGGTTCACCTCGAGACTGAGGCATTCCTAGACTCGGGAGCCTCAGGTAATTTCATGGACAGATCTTTTGCCGCCAAAAACCTCTTACCTCTGGTTTTAAAAGAGAGGCCTCTTATGGTGGAAGCCATAGACGGAAAACCCCTGTCATGTCCCCATATCACTCACGACACTATTGATGTATGCATGAAAACAGGAGTGTTGCACCGTGAAACCATACGATTTCAGATTATTGACTCTCCCTCATGTCCTGTCGTTCTTGGGTTCCCATGGTTAACAGAGCATAATCCGGTGATCGATTGGGCCCAGCGAGACATAAAATGTTGGGGTCCCAATTGCCAGTCAAAGTGCCTGGGCAGGGTCAATGTGATTGGTAGCCTCAATATTGCCACAGCACCTCCTTTGTCCACCGAAGTCCCTGAATGTTATCTGGCGTTAAAGGAGGTGTTTTCTAAAGCCAGGACTGAGGTCTTACCGCCTCATCGTCCTTACGACTGTGCCATAGAGCTACTCCCTGGTACTATGCCTCCTAGAGGACACGTATACCCTTTGTCACAAAAGGAAAACGATATTATGGAGGAATATATAAGGGAGAATCTAGAGCGAGGATTCATCAGACGATCCTCCTCTCCAGCAGGAGCAGGTTTCTTTTTCGTTTCAAAAAAGAGGGAGACCTGCGACCTTGCATCGATTATAGAGGTTTGAATAGGATAACCATAAGAAATGCCTATCCCATACCTCTTATCACAGAATTATTCGACCGACTAAAAGGGGCCCGTATATACACGAAGCTCGATTTACGCGGAGCCTACAACCTCGTAAGGGTAAAAAAGGGGCATGAATGGAAAACGGCTTTTAATACACGTAGTGGGCATTATGAATACCTAGTGATGCCCTTTGGATTATGTAACGCGCCAGCTGTTTTTCAGGACCTCATAAACGACACCCTAAGGGACTTTCTGCAAGCGTTCGTCATAGTGTACCTGGATGATATCCTGATTTACTCTCCTGATAAGGAGACCCATCACGCCCATGTGCAACAAGTGTTAAGGAAGCTATTGAAGGCTGGGTTATATTGCAAACTAGAGAAGTGCTTGTTCGACATAGAAACAGTGCACTTCCTTGGGTATATAATAACTCCTGAGGGTTTTCAAATGGACCCAAAAAACTCTCAGCCATCCTTGACTGGCCTCTACCCCAAGGGCTTAAAGCCATCCAGAGGTTTCTGGGGTTTACTAACTACTACCGGAGGTTCATTAAAGACTTTTCGGCCTTGGTGGCCCCCCTCACGGCTATGACAAAGAAAGGGGTGGGAAATCAGAAATGGACACCCCAGGCCATTCAAGCCTTTGAGGCACTCAAACAGGCATTCACAACTGCCCCTGTTCTCCGACATCCCGATCCGGCTCTGCCTTTCCAAGTTGAAGTTGACGCCTCCGAGCTGGGTCTTGGTGCAGTCTTGTCCCAAAGGGAGGCACCCGACAAACCCTTGCATCCATGCGGCTTCTATTCCCGAAAGTTGTCCCCGGCAGAGAGGAACTATGATATCGGAAATAGAGAGTTGTTAGCAGTTATCGCGGCTTTGGCGGAGTGGAGATACTTATTGGAGGGGTCTAGGGACCCCATCGTTATCATAACCGATCATAAGAATCTTACGTACATTGGAGACGCCAAACGTTTAAATGCCAGACAAGCGAGATGGTCATTGTTTCTTTCAAGCTTTAATTTCGTCCTCACATATAGACCTGGGTCAAGAAACATTAAAGCAGACGCATTGTCGAGACAGTACGAATCCTACGAACATAACATCCAAGATCAGCATCCCATTGTACCCCAGGAAAGGATTATAGCCTTTACCACGATTAGTGTCTCATCTCCTCTGATGATCAGATTGCAGACCGTCCAGGGTGCAGCTCCTGGGGGGAGACCTCCTGCGAAACTCTTTGTACCTGAGAACGAGAGAGAAGAAGTACTAAAACTTTACCATGATAACAAAACCTCTGGGCATATGGGGATCACCAAAACAGTCTCTAGTATACGTAAACTCCTCTGGTGGCCCACGTTGCGCCGGGATGTCAAAGATTACATAACCGTGTGCGAGGTGTGCACAAGACATAAAAGTCCCAAAACAGCGCCCATTGGTTTACTCCAGCCTCTGCCAATCCCTGAACGACCATGGTCGCATTTAGCTATGGATTTTATAGTAGAGTTACCCGAGTCTAGAGGGAATACTGTAATACTCACGGTCATAGATCGATTCTCCAAAATGGGTCACTATGTTCCTCTTCGGAAACTACCTTCGGCAGCCGAACTGGTGCCCATTTTCATTACCAATGTGGTCCGCATACACGGTATTCCTCTTGGGATTGTCTCTGATAGGGGGACCCAATTTGTCTCCAGATTCTGGAAAGGGTTTTGCAAGAATGTGGGAATAGACCTATCCTTCTCTTCGGCCTATCACCCCCAGACCAACGGAGCAGCAGAACGAGCCAATCAAAATATAGAGAAATATCTCAGGTGCTTTATATCCGAACGACAAGACAACTGGTCAGACCTGATACCTTGGGCAGAGTATGCCTTGAACAGTGCAGTGAGCGAAGCCACAGGACATTCCCCTTTCTTCACTGTTTACGGTTTTGATCCTCCCGTGCTCCCCGCTACGTTTCCTGATACCGCGATTCCTGCTCTAGATGAGCATTTGGCGTCATTGAAAGAAACTTGGGGAAGGGTTAAACGGGCACTGGAGGATAGCAGTGTTGTCCAGAAAATCAAGGCCGACAGACACAGGAGGCCGGCACCCGTGTATCAAGTCGGGGACAGGGTTTGGCTTTCTTCACGGAACATCAAGCTCTTAGTACCCTCTATGAAACTGGCACCCAGATATATAGGCCCCTATAAGATTCTGCGGCGAATCAATCCGGTCTCCTATGCTTTGGCACTGCCCCCCCATATCAGGATACACAATGTGTTCCACGTGAGCCTTTGAAAACCACTCCTGTGTAATCGGTACACCAGGCCCGTGTCCCCCCTCCTCCTGTCTCTGTGGAGGGCGAGGAGGAGTTTGAGGTTGAGGCCATCCTGGACGCCAGGATATCTAGGGGAGTCCTTCAGTACTTGGTTGACTGGGTGGGCTACGGTCCAGAGGATCGCTCTTGGCTCCCAGCTACTGAGGTCCATGCTCCTCGGTTGGTGAGGGCTTTCTATTTGGCTCATCCCCGTGCTCCTGGGGGTCGTCCAGTGGCCGCCCGTTGAGGGGGGGGTCTGTCACGGTGGCCCCCGCAACCCCCCGGCGCTGGCAGCGGCTTCCTCGCTGCTCGCTGGCCAGGCGCCGTTGTGATATCGCGGAATGGTTCCGCACACGTGGGACGCCGGGGGGCGGGGCCAGGCGTGATGACGCGGACCCGCCGAGTTTAAAGCCCGGCTTCACTATTTCACCGGTGCCCTGACGTGGTAGTTACTTCCCGCAGAGCTCTTGTATATTTGGCAAACGAACCATTCTGTGTATGACCCCTGGCATTGGCAAACGAACCATTCTGTGTATGACCCCTGGCATTGGCAAACGAACCATTCTGTGTATGACCCCTGGCATTGGCAAACGAACCATTCTGTGTATGACCCCTGGCATTGGCAAACGAACCATTCTGTGTATGACCCTTGGCATTGGCAAACGAACCATTCTGTGTATGACCCTTGGCATTGGCAAACGAACCATTCTGTGTATGACCCTTGGCATTGGCAAACGAACCATTCTGTGTATGACCCCTGGCATTGGCGAACGAACCATTCTGTGTATGATCCTAGGCATTGGCGAACGAACCATTCTGTGCATGACCCCTGGTATTGGCTTTAACTCTTCTACGTCTGGTACTGAGGTCAGTCTGTGTGGCATCCTAAGCACGCATCAGACTACCTCTTCTATTGTTAGGGTCTTGGGAAGAGCTAACCATTCTAAGGTCTTGTGTATAATTCTAGTGTTACTCTTTGTAGATACGCTATCTTGTCGAATTCTGTGTCTGTCTAGTCGTGCCGACCATTCAAGGATCGGAAGGGTAGAGAGCGGTCTGCGTAAAGGGACCACCATCTTGGTAATCAGGGGGATCCGTGACACTACTACTGGCTCATTTACAAGTCAGCTTTAGAAGTAGAGGCTGAACTATTCATTTTTTCAGCCATCAAATGAATTAGAGGCAGCTCTATAATTAGATCAAATAGGTTGTCGCCTAAGGCCTTGCACAAACAGGGGCCTTGCACAATGGGATTTGTGTGGTGTTTAAGTATGCACGTGTTTGTAGGAGTACTGATAAAACACACAAATATGCTCCTAATTTAACATACACCGATGTGCCAGAGAGCTGTTTGAGCCTTCATTATGTTCACTATGTTTTTCTTTTGGGCTAATTTCTGCATTTTTGCATAATGATAGAGCCTCACAGTTGAGGTTTGTCTTGATTGACCCCAGAGTCGCCTCTGAAATGAATACAGTCAGAGGTGCTGCTGGTATTCTCTCCTAGTTTTCAAAGGGTTCCATGTAGAGTAGTGTGAGCCCTGTACGAGCTCCAATGACCGTGATCTTGTGAGTTTTTGCTTTATGTCTTATTAAGACAGGATAGTTGTTCTGTGATCTTCAATTTCCAATGAAAGGTGGCAGAAAACACCATCCTGTTCAACAAGGGACAAAAGGTAAGTTTTAAATTTCTTTATGCATCTGTAAAATGAATTAACATCAGTTCTTGGGAGACGACTACTTTTTATCGCCAGCACACATGAATGACAAGCAACTGGCCTTGTTCATCATTCATAGGCATCCACAACATTTGCAATTCCTGTACAAAGTATAGGAAGTGTAAATATACAGTAAACTATTGTGCAAGTCGAGTCGCAACTTGGTTTGGAAAAGAGAGGATTTGCAGACATTTCAGTAGAGCCATAGCAATTAGACGCTCACTCGTAAATGATACTTTGGTTCTAAAGGAACCTGCGTAGAAAAAATTGGCTGAAATCGTCAGTATAACAGTGATAAGAAAAACGCTTCTCAAAACATTAATCCAAACAGCAAAAGGAAAAGATGAAGGGCTACATTACAGTCATCATGCTAAAACGGGGACGCAAAGGAGAAAAACCTGGTCCGCGGTCCTCATCGTGGGATCGGAGGTGAGTATACAATTTATTTTGGGGGGGTGGGTTTAGCTGGTGCTGATGGATTCTGCTGCAGCGGAATTTGTTAGCACCAAGTCCTTACTTTGGTTAACTTTCTGTTAACCGCAGCCGGACGTTAATTAGCGTTAGTATATTGTAATACTAACGCTGATTAACACTTTGCGCTCCCCATGTTAGTGTATAGGGAGAGCAAAGTACTGTAACCTCACGCAGAACAGCGCAAGATACCAAACGCTAGTGGGTTTCTTAACCAGTTAGCGTTTGAATTGTAATATGGTGCGCCCGTGTTAGGGCCACCACAGCTAACGTGAACGCTCACGCAGGTGAGCGCTAACGTTAGCAAAAAGATTTTAATGTGGCCCGAATAGTGCAGCATCTCTTTTTGGTGTTTGGGTTATAGTTTTGAGAGGCACCAGTGTTTCTCGCCACTGCAATACTAGTAATTTGTTTTTAACCTGTATTTGGAATGCTGTGCAATCCCCGGCACTTAAGGGGTTATTCAGAGGTAGCCGATCTGGCCCTGAAATGTAACCTGATGCTGAAATTCAACGTACGTGGACATTTCGGGTCCATTCGGCTATTCAGAGGGCAGGCGGTTTGCCTAATTTTGGCGAATTGCCTGCACACACGGTGCCTGTTCGAGGGCAGTGAAATCCCCCATAGAGAAGCAATGGTTAATCTATTCAGAGAACACAGAACAGTTGCCGTAATGCCCTGCTATTCGGTGGTTTTATTCGGCAGGTTTATTCAGGTGAATCCCATAGGCTTCAATGTTAAAAATATTCCTGTTTTGATTCAATATCTAATAAACCGTTTAGTCTTTTATTTTGCTGTAAAATGTCTCTTTATTTCTAGATTTTTTTTTCGAATCTTCTAGGCATTTTTCTGTGATTTGTTTTGGGCAAAATGTTTTTTTTTTTTTTTAAATCATTTTTTTTCTTTAACAGATTTTTTTATTATCATTCATTGGATCATATATGTAAATTCCAGACATTTACGTTCAGTAGGTTTTTTGCAAACAGCGTTTCAACTTTTAAGTGTACTGTTTGTTTTTTTTCACCCCGTACGTCAGTTTGTCGACTTTTCCGGCGGCTGCTCTGTGCAGTGATCTGCTGCTCGTTGACTTTTTTCAGCGTGTTTGGTGTGGTTTTTTGCGGCGTTTTCGGCGGGTGTTCGGTGGGTGTTCGTCTGGTTTGCGGTGAGTTTTCCCTGCACTACGGGGTGCTTGCTGAGTACACTGCAGGGTGTCAAACTGTGATTCCCCCGAAGTGCAGGGAGGCACGTGGAACGAGAATAACCCTGTTAGAGGATAATCCCCAAATATCTACTATACATGTAGATTAATGAAGCATAAAAAAGCTATAGCTTTTAATAATATGAAAGTGCAATCAACATCATCCGCTATGCCATGTGAACAGGAATATGAGGAAATGATAAACTAGAGCAGCACTGAAATGTTATTATAAGCAAACTCTTGCCTTTTTTACAATTCCTTTTTCATGTATTATGTGTAAGTATTTGCAGCTGTTGGTTCTATACATTTTTCATACATATTTCTGGACAAATAATCCTGCCTGTCACAACACAAATTATGATGAATTTGTATAGGACATGCTGCAAATAACAAATCGTGTGTGTTAATCAATCTGTCATTTGGGTTTGTGAATGCAAAGTGGATTTACACCATGCAGAGACATTTAAATGTGGCTCAGGGTGGGAGACATCAAACCATCTGGCTGATGTTGATGTGACCTCTCAATGTGTAATCTCTTTTGCAAACATTCAGTATTATGTTTTAAGACTCTCCAGTGACACAGATAATGCACTATATTACATATCCGTATAATAGAGATGATGAGATTATTAGATTGTAAACTGTATGTGGCAGCGACCCCATTTTGCTTTTATTCCGTTTATGATTTCATGCTTGCTGCGGTGATCACATTTTGCCAATTGTAAATATATTTGAATGTAAAAACAACATCATGGGGTCTGTCCACTAAAGGTTAAGTTGCATTTGGACTTACGCATCCAATTCCTGAGTGTTTGTATACATGCACGTCGCAAACACATATTCCCTTCCAATATACTTACACGCAATATCTACATAAACTTATCAGCTTTTTCCTTACCTACCCCATACACAACCGTAGATTGTTTCCAAGACACTCCTGGGACATACATTATTTTATTATATCCCTGCTTAGATTTCTGTGGGCTCTTTTTCAATTTTCTGCTATTTTATACCTAGCATTTGCGGACCATAAAACCAAAAAAGACATGCGTCCATCAGGTTCAGCCTTTCACGCATCACCTACTGATGTTGATCCAAAAGAAGGCAAAAAACCCAGTCTGAAGTGCTCGCCAATATGCAACACCCTGGGAAAAAATTCCTTCCTGACCCCAGAATGGCATCAGATTTCTCCTTGGATCCAGAAGCTTTTACCCACATATTAAATATTATGACCCTTAATATTATGTTTTTGCAGGAAGGCATCCAGTCGTTTTTTAAATGTCTGTACAGTCTCTGACCCAACCACCTCAACAGGCAGAGAATTCCACAGCTTTATTGTTCTCACCGTAAAATAACCCTTCCTATGCTTTAGGCTGAATTTCCTTTTGTGATGGTGGGGAGCTTAATTTCACTTAATGCCAACATCTCTGTAAAGTCCATCTTTTTCCTTAGACCGGCATATAAATACAAAGCACAAGTTCTAAAAACCAGAATATAATGATTTAAAGTGTAGTGATTATCTGAATCAAGCATTACAGAGAACTTTTTCCACCAGAATACACAGATTTAATCATTAATCATGAATCTGCTATCAAATAAAATACTATCTAATTTAATCCTCTTGATAAACCTAGTATTAGTAACTCTGTCAGTTCTCCCTCATATAGCACACGAGGGAGAAGCCTGCTCTGTGGCTAAACTCTTCCAGGCATTCCATTACAGTTACTTTTTCTAACGATCGAAATCTTATGCGCTGACGCACTTGTGTTTCACATCTCAAAGCTGATGAGCTATTTTTTTAAAAAGACTTTATACAATGAAAAACCTCGTACAGACTACAGACGTGATAGAAACATAGAAACATAGAAAAATGTCGGCAGATAAGAACCTTTCGGCCCATCTAGTCTGCCCAATTACATGGATACTTTACCTGGATTTATCTTTTGTTTAGGATAGCCGTATGCCTATCCCATGCCTGCTTAAATTCAATTACTGTTTTGGCCTCTACCACTTCAACTGGAAGACTGTTCCATGTATCCACCACCCTCTCAGTAAAATAATGCTTCCTGATGTTACTTTTAAACCTTTGCCCCTCTAATCTAAGACTATGTCCTCTTGTTTTGCTACTTTGTTTCCTTTTAAATATACTCCCTTCCTCTACCTTGTGGATTCCCTTTACGTATTTAAATGTTTCTATCATATCTCCTCTGTCTCGTCTTTTTTCAAAGCTGTACATGTTAAGATCATTAAGCCTTTCCTGGTAACTTTTCTCCTTCAAGCCGTACACCATTTTAGTAGCCCTTCTCTGAACTCTCTCTAAGATGTCTATATCCTTCTGGAGATACGGTCTCCAGTACTGCACACAGTACTCCAAGAGGGGGTCGATAATAATGATACCTGCATCCGGACAAGATGACCTTGATATTTTTCAGTTACATTATACAGTGCGACCTGAGTGACCTCACTCGGTCAGGGAGAAACACAGGACGGTTATGTGGTAGGAAGAAGAGACGAGAAGATAATAGAAGTAGAAGGGGAGGGTGGTTTAATCCTTTCGACACACACTCCGGTCCCCAAGGTTAAACGGTATACTTCGTAAGTTATTTCTAATATCCAAAGATTTATATATTTTAGTGTCATGAGGCTGATCTCGCTTTGACTTTTCTATAATCTCTTCATCTTCCATCAAGAAGGTGGCAGCTGGCTTTTTACATTAAAAGTAGAAGTCTTAAAGGAAAACCTTTTACATTTCTTTCTGTCCTTAAATATGCTTTACCTCGTTTTTGGGGAAGATCCCTTCTCCTGTACCAATGCAAAGTAAAAGTATGACATCACACATCCCTTCTGGGAACAAACTAAGCATGTTTAAATAGCTGCATATTGGGAAGTTTTCAAAAAATCCCCAAGATCTTGAAAATTCTTAAGAGTTAATTCACTAAGCACTGAACGGCTTACGAATAAAGCACATGAATAACTGACTGATAGTCACAATGGCCATGGGGTCTAGCTCGTCTTGGGGAGATCAATGGATCACCTCCTCTAACCCCATCTTCCCCAAACTTGTCCTCAGGGAGCACTAACAGACCAGATTTTCAATATTGGGGCAAAGCAGACTTAATCCTACAATCACTGAGCATTAAATCATATTACCTGAGCTGTGCTTCAGATATCTGGCAGACCTGGCCTTTTAGTAGGGATGTGCGTTTCGGGTTCGGAATTTCGAAATTTTCACGAAATTTCCCGATTCGTGCATTCGAATTTGGCCGATTTTCCGAAAATTTTCAGATCCGAAAATGGCAGATCCAAACAAATTTCCGAACCGAAACAAAAACTTTTCGGAATTTTCGAATGGACTAGTGTAAATGGTGTAAATGTAATGGATGTGTAAAATCGAAAACATTTTCGTTCCATTCGTGATTTCGGCTCCATTCCTGATTTCGATTCCATTTCAGTAATTTCGGACAACGTATTTTTCGGTTATATCGCTGATTCTGTAATTTTGTATCATTCCCATCTCAATGTATCCTTCCTGGAAAACCAGAGAAATCTCAATGTATCCTTCTTGTAAAACCAGAGAAATCTCAATGTATCCTTCTTGTAAAACCAGAGAAATCTCAATGTATCCTTCTTGTAAAACCAGAGAAATCTCAATGTATCCTTCCCGGGAAACCAGAGAAATCTCAATGTATCCTTCCCGGGAAACCAGAGAAATCTCAATGTATCCTTCCCGGGAAACCAGAGAAATCTCAATGTATCCTTTCCGGGAAACCAGAGAAATCTCAATGTATCCTTCTTGTAAAACCAGAGAAATCTCAATGTATCCTTCCCGGGAAACCAGAGAAATCTCAATGTATCCTTCTTGTAAAACATGAGAAATCTCAATGTGTCCTTCTTGTATAACCAAAAAAATCTCAATGTGTCCTTCTTGTAAAACATGAGAAATCTCAATGTATCCTTCTTGTAAAACCAGAGAAATCTCAATGTATCCTTCCTGGAAAACCAGAGAAATCTCAATGTATCCTTCTTGTAAAACCAGAGAAATCTTAATGTATCCTTCCTGGAAAACCAGAGAAATCTCAATGTATCCTTCTTGTAAAACATGAGAAATCTCAATGTATCCTTCTTGTAAAACCAGAGAAATCTCAATGTATCCTTCCTGGAAAACCAGAGAAATCTCAATGTATCCTTCCCGGGAAACCAGAGAAATCTCAATGTATCCTTCTTGTAAAACATGAGAAATCTCAATGTATCCTTCTTGTAAAACCAGAGAAATCTCAATGTATCCTTCCTGGAAAACCAGAGAAATCTCAATGTATCCTTCCCGGGAAACCAGAGAAATCTCAATGTATCCTTCTTGTAAAACATGAGAAATCTCAATGTATCCTTCTTGTAAAACCAGAGAAATCTCAATGTATCCTTCCTGGAAAACCAGAGAAATCTCAATGTATCCTTCCCGGGAAACCAGAGAAATCTCAATGTATCCTTCTTGTAAAACATGAGAAATCTCAATGTATCCTTCTTGTAAAACATGAGAAATCTCAATGTCAGAATTATCGTATCGACAGAATTATCGTATCGACAGAATTATCGTATCGACAGGATTATCGTATCGACAGAAATATCGGATCCGAAAAACCATTAGTTTACGTCAAAACGAATAGACACTTTGAAACGAGGAGAACAGACGTACCGAAAAACACGAAAATTTCTGAAATCACGAAAAAAAAGTCGATACGAAAAATTTATCGAAAACGAACCGAACCGAAACGGAAATCGGCCGAAATGAGCCGAAATGAAAATTTACAAAATCCGATCCAACCGAAAAAAAAATCGGTGCACAAGTCTACCTTATAGTGCTCCCAGAGCACAGGGTTGGGAAACATTGCTCGATCCCTTTTTCAAAACGAATTTACATGAGATTCTAACGTTAACATTTTTTTAGTGCTACATTCCTGATCCCAAACATCTTATTTGCTTTATCCATATTAAGTGAACCTGCAGTGAACATTTTTTGAGCAATACATAATATCTTCATTACAATCTCAGTTTTATACAACCCTTTTAGCCTTTTAATAAATAGACCATAATAAATATATTGTTGTTACAGCTTTCTATGTCACCCTTTAAAAGCAGGAAATATTGACATGTTTCTTCTGAAGTTAATGAAACTGGAGTCATTGCCACCGTCGTGCCCTTTCTAATATACTATTTTCTTGTGTTTCTTTTTCATCAGAATGGTAATATGTTTTATCCACACTGTATGGAGAGCTTTACATCTCTTTACAGCTCAGAAACATGGATACATTGAAATAACAAACACATAATGATAGATTTGTATCCCTATGTGTGAAAACATGATAGAATTCCACAAATCAATCCTCTTGTGTAAATGAAATGAGTGTAGAAAATACATGATGGAGATGATGTATTATTGATCTGGCTGAGTTGTATTGTTTGATTTATGCAAACAAAGTAGAATGTTACTGTAAAATTCCAGAGATTTATTAATATTGACAACTGTACTGCGGTGATTTCGAAGAATGTAAGTGCTTCTTGGCCATGATTGATTGACGACTTCGTGGAAATATGTTGCTTTGCCATGAACACTAACAGGGTTATTCAAAGAGATTCGAAAAGTCACCGCACGTTCGGTGACTTTTCGTTCTCTTCAATTCGGTTCCTTTTGACGATCCCATTTCGGTGACCCTGCGGTGTATTCAGCAAACACCACAGGGTCCCCGAATTGCAGGGAAAAGCTACCGCAAACCCGACGAAAACTAACCGCAAAACCCAGCGAATGCACGCAGAAAAGCCACAAAAACATCTGGATTAACCTGCCGAAAACCAAGCCCGAGCAGGAGCCGAACACAGCCGAAGCAGCTGAGACAGCAGACGAGGGAGGTGAATAAATTAGCAAAATAGTTTGTGTGAATCTGTGAAAATGAAATGCTGTTTGCAAAGAAACTACTGAGCGAAAATGTCTGAAATTTGCATATGAGGTCCAGGGAATGATAATAAAAAGGGCTGTTACAGAAAAAATAAGTAAACTTAAAAAAAAAAAAAAATCGGACTTTTAAAAAAAAAAAAAAATTAAGGAAAATGCTTAAAATATCCTAAAAAATCTATAAATAAAGAGACTCTTTACTGCAGAATTTTATAATGAACGGTTTATTAGATATTGAATTAAAACGGGAATATTTTTTAACATTGAAGTCTATGGGATTCTCCTGAATTAACTTGCCGAATTAAACCACCGAATGGCAGGGCATTAGGGGAACCTTTCACTGCTGGTTTGTGTTCTCAGAATAGCCGAAGCAGTGCTTTTCATGGGGATTTCACTGCCCTCGAACAGGACCGAACAGGCACCGCATGTTCAGACAATTCGCCAGGATTTGGCGAATTGCCTGCTCTTTGGATAGCCGAATGGCCATGAAAGGTAACGAATGCTGATTTTCAGCGTTCGGTTACCTTTCTCAAGCAATTCGGATCTCTTTGAATAACCCTGAATGAGAAAAAGGGATACAGGCTAAGGCGTCGTTATAGTGAATGAAGATAAATAATTATAAATAAGGGCAAATTATAGTAAATATGAAAAATGTATGTCAGAACCAAGGCCATAGTTTCCTTTATCCCAAAAGCCAAAATCGTCCTTTTTTTCAGATGCATTTTGGCCATTTTTTGGTTCAGGAGATTCAAATTTGTTCCTGACAAAAAATTCAGGTTGCATATCAGCACCATTGGCTATATTTTTCAAAGAAAGTACCAGCTTTAGTGATTCAATTTGACTTTATCAGTATGCTGATGTTGATAAATGGATTTTCAGGCAGAAAAATAGAGACAATAATACTGAAATCTAGTTTTAAACATTTTATTTTTTCTAATAGCCATGTTAAAAGCACAAATTTGTATGATGCTGGTCGAAAAATAAGCTTGTTTTGTGCACTTTAACAGCCCACTTTTATTGGACCAGTGAAAAATGTTCGAATATTGGTTCTGGTCAGAGTTTTTTCAAATGAGCCAACCAACATTTTTTCCAAAAAATTGTATGATGGAATTAATTGGAGCCCCAGGTTAGCAGCAATCATAACACTGCCTTCACAAATACGATTAGGTTAATCTTTTGAGTGCAATAAACTTCTCCTTAGATTCCTAGAATCGTCCTTCCTATTGGGTAATGACAAAGTAATTGCTTTGGTTACTGTGAGTTGTATATAATTTATATAATTATATATAGTATTTAAGATACGCCATTACGATTTCTGAGCATTTCAGATGTGGGCTTTCTTCCATTATGCTTCCAGAAATAGTTTGGCCGGTATTCCAAGTCAAGTGCTAACAATTGTATCGAGCTTTGTAATTATTAGAGATCCTCATGCAAGTGTTATCATTTTTTACTGGGATAATGTCTGTTTGATCATCCTGAATATTGAAATGGATGAGCAAAACTAGCAACAGTGCTTCAATAAGTGATTCCAAGTCTCTAGTTATTCTTGGTGTTGGCACAAAAAAACAGCAAAATAAAAATGCCTGCAAAAGCCTGTTGTATAGTGATCGCACAAAGACAAAATCACTGTACATCCCATTACATTAAAGAACCCTCACCTTTATAGTGAGCTAGCTGGCTCTTAGATATCATTGCACTGATCATCTCTGTAGGAACAACTTAACAGGATGGACACAGAAATCAAATTGCTCCACTGAAGTCAACAGTCCTTCTGCTGGAACTTTGTATTGTGCGAGATCTCGTAAACTCCTGCGGAGTCTGATGGACTCTACCGGAGCAATAAATAATACACGTTTTAGGGTAAGACTTATCCATGTGTCTCTTTAAACATGGCCAAACGGGCACCCTAATAATCAACCGCTTACATACTATGAATAATCCCCAGCATAAAATGTTTAAAACTAGGCAATATATTAGAATTAGGATATATGTGAATAAAGGATACATATATATCATAATATAGCCTACTGCAACAGCAGCAAAATTGCTGACTGTGACAGAACCTAACGTCACTGGGGCATCTGGAGGGAGCTGTGGGCTAGCCTCCTCCCCAGCGACTGACCCATGGAAGAGACAAACCTTTTGTAGCCGGGTCTGTGGAGCCATTTTCGAATACATTTGCTCTCTTGCCCGGCTAAGTGAAAACTGACATTTTATATCAACCCCTTCACTAACAAGTGATTTTTTTTTTAAAACAAAAAAACATTGTCAGAAACCAGTATTTTTTGTAAAATCATTTTTCATTAATTATAAAGTAAGAAATATTTGAGTTTATACCTATTGTGGGCAGTATTACAATGTTGGTGCTAACTTAACCAGAGCTGTTGTAAACTGAAAACCTCCATAGGCTATAATGGCTCTGGGAAGTTTACAACAGCTCTGGTAAAGTTAGCACCAGCTTTGTAATATGGCCCTGTATGTCTTACTGTAAATAACCTATTTTTGGCCAGCAGATAACGCTATCTACTGCCAAATTGAGTTAGAGGTTTGAGCGGCTGGTCTATTTTCTTCTTTTCTCCTTGCATTGGCTGCTGAAAGCCTGATATTTCAGAGCTTTGAGCAGCCGATTTTACAGTGTTAGCTCTTTGGGCATTATGCTCACAGGGCTAAAACATTGGGAGCACCTTCTGCAGCATCAAATTTCATTTGCTTTTGGGCTGCAGATCAGCATATCAAGATATTGAGATATCAGGGCACCAGATAGTGCCTTTGAAGCCAGAGATATCTCGATATCGGTAGGGAAGGGGTTAAAAAGAGACTTATGCCACCAGCTATAGACTATTGGCGAATCCAGAGCTGGTGGATCTTATAAAAACATTTGGTTTTTCACTGTACATCTGATCACTGGTTTGACCATCCCCCAGCTAACTAAAGATTACTGATAAGAAGTGTCCATGTGCCTGGGCGATAATTGGATTAATATTTAAAAGTTTGCACGCGCCTGAGTCATTTCTGGGAATCTCCCAGTTTGTATTTCCCCGCCCCTTCTTCAGTGATTGGTTTATTTGTTGTGCTTATCTGTTGTTTGTCTTGAAGGGAATTGTTCGTGTAAAATGTATAACTGTGAGTGCTGGTTTGGAATACACAGTTGTTCCTTGGTTTACTTCCATCTGAGTCCTCTCTCGTGTTTGGGGTATTTTGCTGTAAATTGCGATCCTCTTCTGTGGTCCTGGAGCGAGGGAAGCATTGTTTGGTGGAAATATCCAGTTGGGATATCCGGGGTCCATCACATTGTTGGCTGAGTGGCGGGCTTTGCTTTCTGTTATTGGGGACCTTTTTTCCGTGGTTGGAACAGCAGTACCGGATATTGGATGACCAGGCACAAGTGTGGTGCACCCCAGAGCCAGTGAGGATATGTCCCCGATGAGCGAGACCGCAGAGTTGTTGCCTGCGGCGGACAAAAACTTTTACAGTTTACAGAGAACTGTGGGAGCTGAGTTCTACTCATGAATTACACGTTGTCTGTGGATTACAAATGGCCAAGTACCCTGTTTTGTGTGGGGCAGGAGGGCCCGTTTATTCCCAATGAGCAGCGTATCACAGAGGACCTACTGCTGTGGACAGCTCGAGTGGTGGGGCTTCAGCCCACGGCGAGCCATGGAGACCAGTTGGTGCACTGGCTGCGTGCCGCACCCGATTTAGATTGCAAATATGAGGATTTGCTGCATCGCGTGACGAGGATAGGGAATTAATGAATAAAAGTTACTTTTTATTTCATTTTTCTCTCAGCCGCACAGTATCCCTCTACATGTTTTCAACGCTAAGATTAACGCACACCAGATGATAGTGCCCCAAGCACTGGTGTATTTTGGCCTAGGCCGACTAGGCCCAGGCCTAGGGCGGCACTTTCCAGGGGGCGGCGGCCCGCACTGGGTGGCCCCACCCCTAAAAAAAATAATTTTTTTTTTACTTTTGCAAAGTATTTTACCAGGAAGGATACATTGAGATTTCACTAATTTACACTTTAAATTTTACTTTTCAGGGGGCAGCAAAAAACCTCACCACTAAATGGGTTACTCACAGAGCACCGAAATGACGCCAACTTTTTGGTGTTCTGTAGTTCCCTGCACTTAGGAGAATAAAATTTCCCCACCCTGCAGTGAATTCACCATTCCCCAAAGTGCATGGAGTCGGCCGCTGAATGCTACCAACGCAAACCCATGGCCTGCTGTTTTCAAAAGAATTACTGAACGAAAATGTCTGGAATTTACATATAAGATCCTATGATTGATAATAAAAAGTTCTGTTACAGAAAAAAGAAAAACTGCTATTAAAAAAGGGGGGGGGGATTTTGCCCAAAAAAATCTGAAAAATGACTAAAAGGTACTAAAAAAAATCAAGTAAAGACTTTTTACTGCAGATTAAAATAATAAAAGATTTATTAGATATTGCATAAAAACGGGAATATTTTTAACATTGAAACCTATGGGGTTCGCCTGAATAAACCTGCTAATTGAAACCACCGAACATCAGGGCATTTCACTGCCATTTCTCTGAGTCTCAGTACCACATGACTGGCTGAACCACGTGAAACGCACGCGCGCAGCTGCCCGCCCTTTCGTTAACACAGACTCTATTCTGGACTGAACACCCACCGGGAAGGGAATCAAAGCTACAGTGCACCCTCTGACAGTGGCACCCCACTGCTGACAAGATGGCTTCACAGCATAATTGCTGTGTGCTCATATACACTCGGTTTGCTGGGAGTTTTACTGCAGTGGATTCTGATGCACTCATACACACCGCACTTTGCATTGCTGTGAGTTTTATTGCTGTGAATTCTGATGCACTCATACACACCGCACATTGCATTGCTGGGAGTTTTATTGCTGTGGATTCTGATACGCTGACACACACCAAACATTGCATTGCTGGGAGTTTTATTGCTGTGGATTCTGTGATACACACTGCATATTACTGTGAGTTTTATTGCCCTGGAGCTCTGGGATACGCTCATACACACTGCACATTACTGTGAGTTTTATTGCTGTGCAGTTCTGTGATATGCTCATACACACTGCACATTTCTGTGGGTTTTATTGCTGTGCAGCTCTGTGATACGCTCATATGCAGTGCACGTTTCTGTGGATTTTATTCAACCAATTAGAGCGGCTGTGATCCCGTTTACTTGACATGCGTGGCTGTTCTTTGTAAAAATGCTTGAATTTAAACATTTCATAATTTTCTTTATCTCAATAGATACATTTGAAATGGTATACAAAATATACAAGTAGGCACTTGGTATCCACTTTTAATATAAAGAGAGGAAAAGGCGGAGCTCTAAGAGGAAAAGGTGGAGCTTAAAGAGGAAGGGTGGGGATTAACCAGGAAGAGGTGTGCCCTTGACAGGAAGGGGTGCCTCAAATTTAAATTAGGGGGTGCACGAGTTTAGTCAGGCCTAGGGCAGCACAAAACCTAAATACACCACTGGCCCCAAGTAAGCTGAAAAAGAAGGTGGGTGGCAACATTTTAATATTAGACCTCTGCCAGGATGATAACCATATATTTAAAATAAACACCAAAATTATTTATTTATTTAAAAAGGATTTTACCAAGAAGGATACATTGATGTCCTGGGTTCAGCAACATTAAATTGTTACAGTGTTACAGAAATACAAAGTAATAAAATGCAAAATATTTTAAAATAATTGCACAAATATACAGATTAACTGAAAATAAATATAGTCACTATGTTACATGTTTACAGGTGCATTCTGTATTGAGGTATGTTAGTAAGGAGCTCTTGAGTGACTTAAGACTGGGGAAAGATTTGATGGCGTCTGGGAGGTTATTCCATAATTGTGGTGATCTGTAGGAAAATGAGGATTGAGCCACTTTCTTTTTGTATTGTGGTATTGCAAGTAAGTTGCAGGTCCTGGATCGGAGGTTATAGATGTCTACAGAAATTTTCTAAACACTGGAAAATTTCTTTCAATAAGCAAAAAGATTGAATGAATTAAGTATTTTATAATAATTTGGGGGCACATTAGAATGTCGAAAATATAGAGGTGAACTTTTCTTAGCTACTGCTACATTGATTCTATACAAACCCAAAACAAAGGTTTTTGTATATTTAAGGAGTTATATATTATGTTACTTCGTGAATAATCGCAAAACTTTAGCTGTATTAGAATTTGTTTCCAATTTTTGTATTCCTTCAGCTTGATTAATTTGGCTAAAAGAATTCACGGCCAGTCCCTCTTGGTATATAGCTACTTTAGTTTTTATTTCACATGTTTTTCAGTTGTTTTGACTTCTTCACATTTTCTTATCTATGTTAGATTACTAACAATCAGCGTAAATTACTCTGTTTAATCAATATAATTAAATTAGTGTAATTGACTGATTCTGGATAAATAGTTTAAATTACCAATGTAAATTAGATGAAAAAAAGATTGAAGAAAGCTGTAAACTGAGACTATTAAATCCAGAGTTATGAAGAAATTAAAACCTTCTAGCCAACAATGATCATGGAAAACATATATCACCAGTTTATCCTATAGAGGAAACACACTATTAAGATCTTCCCAAATGAAAATGTCTATTGTGTATTTAATGAATCTGGGCGCATTATCACCAAATTACAAAGGGATTGATTTATTATTGCTAAGCAAAGGGGTTTATTGATTTTCACTTTCATCGAGGTTAATTGTTTCTCTCAACGTTTTGTACAAATTATCCTCACTATTGGATATAATTATATAGAAGTTAGTCCCCTGTAATGAGAATAAATCTTCAAGAACATAAGGGCACAAATCATTGTGTATTTCTGCCATAATTCCTCATGATTAATGAAACTGTTAATGTGGGAGAAGTCAGAATACCAGCTAGTTTATATGCTATGGCTGCCACCTATATCTGCACTGTGGCCCTTGGATTTATGGCAGCCAGCTACATAAGCTATGAGGACGAGGCAGGAGACACGTGAACAAATGTCACTGTAACACAGGGATGGAAGTCATTGGAGTGAGATCTTAAGAAAATGAAAATTATTGATGGACTAAACATTGAATTGAAGGAAATGAGTCTTCCAGTGTCACCTCTTACTTTGCTTGGTAGCATGCACCAAATCAGGCATTGAAATGTTAGCCGTGGGTGGTTGCATCAATATGGTAATGTTAATTTGTAGCAAAATGATTACATGCAGACCTGCCAAGTCACATGATTTCCTTGTGTGACACATCTTCCCAATCACCTGACAACCATAGGCTGTCGCCCAGTTTTTAGATGAGAGAAAAGCTCCCCGAGTTTCTGTTTAATGGCGTCTGTGGTGCTTTAGTATCTCAAATCAGGGCTTTGTGAGCCCATACACGAATGCTTACGCAGCTTTGATTGGCTGCTCAGCCAGTCATCCTGGAGCACATGTGCGGGCATGGGTGTCCTCAATGAGGCAAACTGCATCGCAGTCACTCCCCTTCAGTAGCAGCGGCTAGTCCATACCGAACACAGATCAGCCAAGGTCAGCAGTTCTGGAGCTGACTTGTAAACAACAGCAAATGTTGGGAACAATATGCTGTTTCAGCACTGAGTTTAGGTATATTATGGTGCAAATATTAAATAAGCATATTTTGAAGGTGTCATTAATTGGCAGTACCGCTTTAAGGGCTTCATTGGCCTGAGCTGCACCCCTCTCAACTTCATTGTCTCTGTCATATTCTTCTCACCTCCCAGTATTCCTCGGCTCCAATTTTCTCAGCTTTCGATATTCCTCTGCCGCATCTTTTCACAATCTTTTGTGCTGCAGCCCCATCCATCTTAATATAACTTTGTGGTAACTGCTGCAGACATACAGGGTTATTCAAATCTGGCCCTGAAATGTCACCGAACAGGGAATTTCCATGTACGGTGACATTTCGGGGCCATTCGGCTAAATTTTGGCGAACTGCCAGCAAGTACGGTGCCTATTCGAATGCAGTGAAATCCCCATAGAGAAGCAATGGTTAATCTATTCAGAGAACAATGAACAGCAGTGAAAAGTTGCTGAAGTGCCCTGCTGTTCGGTGTTTTCATTCGGCAGGTTTATTCAGGAGAATCCCATAGGCTTTAATGTTAAAAATATTCCCATTTTTATCCAATATCTAATAAACTGTTTATTATTTTAATCTGCAGCAAAAAGTCTCTTCACATTCTTAAAAAATAATTGGGTGGGCAATTATTTTTTCTTTTTTCTGTAACAGACCTTTTTATTATCATTCATAGGACCATATATGTAGATTCCAGACATATTTGTTCAGTAGTCTTTTTGCAAACAGCATTGCAATTTTGACAGTTTCAATCGTATTGTGTTTTTTTTTTTACCCCGTTTGTCAGCTTATCGGCTTTTTTCGGTGGCTGCTCTGCGCTGTGATCAACCGCTCGTTGGCTTTTTTTCTGTGGGTGTTCGGCAGATTTCCCTACACTCTGAGGACCCTGTGGTGAATGCTGAATTCACCGCAGGGTGGGGAACTTTGGTTCCTTGAAGTGCAAGGAAGTGCGAGGAACGATAGAGCACCGAAATGTTAGCGACATTTTGGTGCTCTCTGAATAACCCCTATAGTCACCTTTCTTCTAAGCTTTTGGGGCAGGGACCTCTAGCTCCAATAGCCCCTATATTAATCTGGCCCTGCTAATTTGTCAAGAATGCTAATTATTTATGAACTAGGTATAAAGCCTGCCCGGAGGGCAGTCTATTGTTGTAGAGGATATGGCTGCCCAGTGCTCCCAATGATGTGGCTGTTTATCGCACCCAGGTTCTGACTGCTCAGTTCTCCCCAGAATCTGGCTACTCAGGTGCTCCCCAGGATCTGGCTGTTCTCAGTGCATCTCCTGGATGCGCGCGCAGCTGACCTGTGGGACTGCGCACGCATCCGGCTCTCCTGGATGCGTGCGCAGTCAACTGGTAGGGCTGCGAGTGCATCTGCTCTGGCTGTGCTGGACCTGGAGGGCAGTCTATTGTTGTAGAGGATCTGGCTGCACAGTGCTCCAAATGATGTGGCTGCTTGTCGCACCCAGGATCTGGCTGCTGCTCGGTGCTCCCCAGGATCTGGCTGCTGCTCGGTGCTCCCTCAGGAACTGGCTGCTTGGTGCGCCCCAGAATCTGGCTGCTCAGCTGCTTTCAGGTGCTCCCCAGAATCTGGCCGCTCAGGTGCTCCCCAGGATCTGGCTGTTCTCAGTGCTCCACAGGATATGGCGGCTCTCAGTGCTCTCCAGAATCTGGTTACTCTCAGTGCTCCCCGGAGGGCAGTCTATTGTTGTAGAGGATCTGGCTGCCCAGTGCTCCCAATGAGGTGGCTGTTTGACGCACGCAGGATCTGGCTGCTCAGGTGCTCCCTCAGTGCAATAATCTTCCACACAGTATACTCCCCAGTGTAATAATTCGCCCACGCAGTATAATACCCCCCTCACTCACACACAGTGTAATAACCCCCCATACAGTGTAATAACACCATGCAGTGTGTTAAGGCCCTCTGTGCACGGTGCAATGTGTTGTTAGGATCCTGCATGTTATGATCCTCTGTGCAATCAGACAGTGTGTGCTTATTATGCCGGGTGTTACAGGAATTCCCTCTGAGTGACACTTGGAGAGTTGTGGCGACAGCGAGTGGGTGTCACTTGCCGGGTCTTATCCCTGACCCAGAGCGTCGGGGGGAGAGGGGGTGTGTGCAGCTCTCCTGCTTGCCTCCCTCCTGGCCTCCTCGTTTGGCTGTTAGGGAGGGGGAGAGGAGCTGGGCAAAAGCTGGATGCTTGTCTCCATTTCTGCCTGCTCGTGTGAGCTGATCTCACAGAGATAGGGAGAATGTGGGACGGGCCGTCAGAAGCACAGACCTACCAATGATCAGTGAGTCCTCCAGCCGAGTCTCCCCTCCGCAAGTGGGTGTTCCGTAGTTTGCAGTGACCCATCCAATGAGGGTGTGCTTTTGCGGTCGAGCCCCTCTAACGTCAGCAGCTGTGTGTTGGATACGCTGCGTGCACATCCTGTCTCCTGGATGCGCGCGCAGCCTCTACCCCTCCGCTGCGTGCACATACAGTTCTCCTGGATGCGCGCGCGGCCGACGGATAGAGGCTGCGCACGCATCCGGCGTCCGAAGCTGCACATCCGGTTTCTGTTGGCTGCGCGCGCAGCCAACAGAAACCGGATACGCGGCGACGGACAAAGCATTTTATTATTATGGATTTCAGGCTAATCTGTAATAGAAATGCCAAACCATGCTGACCTTATATGAATTTTTTTTATATCTTTTAGAGATTTCTGTATTTTATGTATCTGTATTTTACACTGGAAATATTTTTAATTTCTACAGCTAGGCACTGATGACTTTATTAGTAAAATTTACTCATTATATTGCATTATTATACACTTTTTTTTTAAACAATTTGCAACCGAGTCAGATTCAAGAAACTCTCCGACTGTATAACTGAAAGGAGACGGAGCAAGTGCAAGTCTGTTATATTAGACAAGTTGCATTAACGTTTTCGGGATTTATAGCATGAAGTGAAAGACTTTTCAAATTTACCTTAAACAACTATAAATGTTTATACACGTTTTAAAAAATTACATTGATACAAAATAAGCATTTTGTTTGGTTTTCCCACATAAGTGTTTCGTTTCCAGCGGTCTAGTCATATATACAATTTCATTTATCTGGAATACTACTTTATTTTCTGATTTTTAATTGTCACGATTCCACATTTTTATTTACTTACATGCACAATGGATTGACATTCTCCTTTATTTTATTTACATAGTTTTTGCTGACTGCAGGAAAATAAATATTAAATGGCAAAACTCGAGCTATGATACATGATATTTAAGGAAATAATAATATGTACTACTTGTTTTGTGCAACCCGGACTGATGTGAAAGCAGCTGTTACCAGTAACGCAAATGACAACGCTGCTGAACCAAACACTTTCCTGATGATCCATGGGAACAGTAAATCCAAACCACATTGTTTAAGTAAGGCATGCTTTCTCTACAGTAAAGTGGGATGTCACACAGCGCTAAGTAAATTGAAAGGCTCACAGTTTAAAAAATATGACAAACGTTGAAATCTTTAAGCTGCATTCTACAGTAACATATTGGAATTCAAAAACAATTGCAATGCGAGCATTGTATACACTGTATTTTATAGCAGTTTATTAGGTTGGTGTTTCCTATGGTCACAGAGGAAAAACAACATTCCTGGTGCATCGCAGTGGTGCGGATGATTTTAACCGGGTTCACAATGGAATGCCATTTTTTTTCTTATGCAAAGTATCATCTTTTATATTTTTCAAGTGTTTTATTGACTTTTATTTCTGTAATGTGCATTTCAATCTGTGGTGTTGAAATGTAGATTGTGGATATCTTTATTCTAATTGATTATTCGGACTTAACGACACATCCTCAGGGGTTGTTTACTTGTGGGGCCTGTCAATGAACTGTCTGTAGAATAGGGATCTCAAACTCTCTCCCCCCCAAAACATGTTTCTGAACTCCCATTCTCTCGTCATCTATTGCATTCAAAGAATTCTGGGAATCTGGGCGCCATAGTTCGAGATCCCTGACCTAGATCTTGCATTGGCATGGTCCTCATTATATAAATTGGTATATCAAATGCCTAGGGCTCTGTCAGTTGGTGTGAGCTAGCCCTAGCGTCAGCCTGTTTTCGCGTTAGCGGGGTAAATTCAGTCTAGCGCCGGACCAAAAGATCATTTGTCTCTTGCTATAAAGGGGGAAAACCACTTAGGGCACGATAATTACCAATTCGGAAGAAGAGCTTACTGTACTTATCGCGTCCTATAATTAGCATGGGTAGCGCTAGATATCACTTGCGCTACCAACAGATCAATTGGTCCTGCGCTAATTTCTACACGCATGCTAATCACAAATATTTAACTACTGCTCAACCCCGGTGTTAGCTGACGGAAAAGGAAGAAAAAACATTAAAAGTCTTTGCCTAAAATTAACAGGCCAAGTATGTCCTGGGTGGCGAGTATGTACCGTTAGGTGTCTTGCCCAAGGACACTTACTGGAGAGGTGCTCTTGCCGGGATTGTACCTTTGTCTCCACAGTCTCTCTCCACAGTTATAGAGCAGTGATGTAACCTCTACTCCACCCAGCCGGTACCATTAACAGGCAATTGAAAGGAATGCAGCGCAGGTGTCTCTTGGCTCGCTGGATATAGTTTACGTGTAAAAGGTGCATTGTATGGTTAAACCGCCGTGCTTCGGGGAAATGTGAAAAGATGCATTGTATAGGAAAACCTACCGTGTGCGAAGCCCATAGGATTCAATGTAAAAAATATTATCGTTTTTATTCTTTATTTATTCAACTGTTTATTTTTTTTAATCTGCAGTAAAAAGCCTTTTTATACATTGAGTTTTTAGAATTTATTATGTATTTTTCTCGATTTTTCAGGGGTTCCTATTTTTTTTTAAGAAAATAACAAGGCTTTTTTGTACTGGAACGCTTTTTATTTTTAACCATACAATGCATTAGCACTGGTTCTCAGCCCGGGTTTTAGCGTTTCCCTAGCGTGCACTAATGAATCTTGTACAGACTACCGTGGACAAGGTGATCTGTTGGCGGTTTGCCAGGTGCTACCTTTTAGCGACTCGCGCAAGATTTTTTATGTAGCGTTATCGTTTTAGCTCACACCAGCTCATAGAGCCCCTAGGCTTTGTGAAATATTCCTTAGAACATATACGTTTGTAAGTCCCCTTCTTCGCTGGAGAAATACATAGATTGTAATTTATCTATTAAATTTATATCTAGTTTTTCTCCTGAATCTTTTCTCTCCTGTGTCAAGAATTCAAAGAGTTTTTATAAAATAGTGTAGCGCTGCTTTTAAAAACTGTATTCTGGTGCATTGAATTATTATGGCCACCAGAGGGAGACAGAGACATTGTGGACTATGCTGGACAAAACCGAACTACACCTGCCATCACCCTTTGCGTGAGGACAGGAAGTGGGTGGTACAGGGAAGAGGAAACAGATCAGCAGCCTCGTGCAAGGCATGGGCAGAGTGAGCGGAGCAGTGAAAGGTGGAGGTTGCACATTGGAGCTGTCAGGGATCGCAACCAAGCTGGAGTACAGACGCTGTCTTACTGGTGCTGGAGATCGGGACAGTAATCGTGTTGGGACCTACCTGTGCAGCGCTGAGAAGTCTAGAGGAAAAGCTGGTTCCAGCAGGAACCCGCGTTAGGAAGCTGCGCTGATCGATTGGGAGTGCAGGCGGCGGATCGTTGTTCCAGTTGTGGAGATTTGGCAAGCAGGGAGCAGATTCAGTGGCACGGAGTCCCAGTACAAAGCGGAGAAGATCTTTTGGTCGAGGCATCGAGTGCTGGACAGTTTCGTTCATCGGATGGGTGAGAGGCCTTCCAGGCCACAGTTCCAAAACAGAAACGCACGCTGCAATATTGTTTAAATTTACAGGGCCCCAACGGTGACTAGTCGAAGATTGCGCTTTTCGTTCACTGGCCAGTTGAACATAGTACCCGGGTACCCTAGACAATGCACATATATATTTTTGAGCTATTTTTCACGGGACTTACACTCCAGAACTGAGGGGGTTAACCGGTTTCTTTTACCGCCGCGTGTTTTTCCCGCGTTACGAATTCTTGTTACTCAAATACCGTATATGCGTATTATATGCTGCTTTATTGGGATCGGTAAAGAATATAATATAGAAAAATCCACAACAGTGCTGGTGTATAGTTATTTCCTAGTGCGGTGAGACTATCCCGAGGTTTATTCAGCGGCTCCTTCGGGGGTGAGCGCTACAATAGGAATAGGAAATATTCTAAAGGCAAGCAGTGGTGTAGAAAGAGGTCGGTCCGGAAAATAACAGTGGCAGTGAGGGATGCTTAAGTTCTAGTTCCAACCCATTCTAGCTTTTCAGTTGAGAGATAAGCTCTGCGCAGGTTGCACAAACATTCTCAGATACAGAATATCCTTAGAATTTTCTTGCAGGTGCATTGTGACAGTACTGTAATTAATTAGCCAATAATTTTCTTTACCGTGTACTTAATCTCCTATAATCAAAAACTTTGCCTTTGAACTTGCCCTCGAGGAACATCTAGCAGTTCACATTTCCCTGCACTTCTCAAAGACGGAGGTGAATGTCACGGACAAAAGGCAAATCAATTTGAGTCATTGATCACATTTCTTGCTCCTTTGTGAGGACCTGCGGAATTCTAAACTGCTTCAGTGGGTTCAAAGTTATAAATGGACTTGGAATCATAGACTTAGCATACATTCATTAAACAAGCATGATTAAAATGTGCAGAATAAACATTTTCCTCCTAAATACTGTGCTGTACGCAGCATCAGGTCACGGGCCCAGTGGTTCTTTATTTTCACATTTCATTTAAGAAGAAAAAAAAAACAACAAAAAACTAAATTTAAACCAGATGAGATGTTTGTAACTGCAATAAATATATGAAGCTAAATGAGAACAAGGTTTCTAGTGAATGCAGTATCTCTAATGTTAACCAAGGTCATGCCGTGTTGGAGCTTTGAAGAAAGGTTCGGTGTTAGACAGTGTTTCTCAAGATGTTGTCTAATAGTCCATAAAACTTCAAAATTGTGATCTTCACTGCTGCATTTGGGATAATATGAATGTTTTTGCTTGTCTCACATCATTTGGCTTGTGCTTCTAAATAATAATATATATTCTATCATATAACACAGCAATTGGAAACCTTATAATATGTGGGTCATTTAAGCTAGGGTCAGACGAACGCATTTTTCGCGTCGTCCGTGAAAAAGTGCGTTCGAACGAATGGACGTATTTTTTCACGGAATACGCGATAGCGGTCATACGATGCGCATTTTTGGCCGTGATTTTGTACGGATCATCAATAAAACCCTTTTTGCGTCTGGACATTATGTTGGCCGGACATTAGCAACGACTGATGTCTCCTAATCACGCACACACGCCGCTAGCGGACGCAGCGCACTCTGTACGTCAGTACTAGCGGTATCACATTCTCGAAAAAATGCGATCGTTTGCCGCTTGCGTTGCCCAGCCAAACTTTTGTGCAGCCGTACTTCGTATATTGCCAGTCATTGGCCGTCATTTGCTGGTGCTACGGCCGTGATAAAGTGCGGCTGCACGCGCGTTTGCACTGCATTCGTCTGTCCCCAGCCTTAGCCGGCATGGAAAAAATAGAGGATAATACAACTCAGCATCTGAGAAGAAAGAGGATATTTAATGAATTCTTGAGCAATGTGCAATTTATTGACAGTGTTTTTGCACCTAAAAATGTTTAGCAGCAATGTCCTTTTAATAGACACAGGGCCGGATTAAGATCTCTATGGGCCTGGAGTTGAATATTTTGGTGGCTTTTTCTGGAATTTAGTGAAATGAAAACATATATTTTATGTTATTTAATAGTGCAGATACGGGTATATCTAACAGGCAGATACTTTGTGAATAAATTTCCATTCAGATTTAAATCATTTGCAGCGTGTAAAATTATTTTTTTACATTTTATCATCCAAACCTTTGTGGTTCTATATTCTATAGGGAATTCTTGTTAAAAAAATTGAAAAGGGAACCTGTTACTGCAATTTTCTGAGGAAATATACAATTTTAACAAAAAAATTAAATATTTCCCCTGTGTTTTGTAGGATGGTGTTTTATGAATAATATTACTATCAGGGTTATTCAGAGAGAGGTGAAAACCAGGAGAATGACTGGAGAAGGGAACAATCTTCTCCAGTCAGTCTCCTGAGTTTCACCTCTCTCTGAATAACCATGTGTATGTATAAAACATTGACCTTACTTCCAGTGTGGGAAATTAGAAGGTGAATAATGGCAGTGGTATTGCTCATTTTATACGTGACAAATGGACAATGCCATTGCTTTGGTACTAAAAATATGTAATCAAAAAAGTTTTTTGTTTTCTTTTCTTTTCGATTTTACATGGTCACGTTTGGTATCAATGCAAAGGCCAGACTCTGTCCTGTCCAATGACACCTCAGTTAACCATGTGAGGTGTAAAGATTAGTGATGCAGGGTTGCAAAGGCCCCCTCCCCAGTGCACGCACTTTGCTGCAGTGTGGCAGTTTAGGTTTTTGATGTAACAATTCGTAATAACGGATTGTGCCATCACCTCCACACTTGTTGGTGACTTGAGAAATGAGATGGTGAGTTAGTGCAGCATCATTGTTCCCTTTATAATTTGAAAAGTGAAAAATATCGCTGTGTTAGAAAGAAAAGGAAAAAATAAAGAAATATTTATTATTTTACTCATATTATTACATAAAACCTGGTCATGATTGGTATCATTAAAAAGGTCATGCTCTGGCCTTTCCAATGATACCTCACATGTAGCAGCTATGGAGTTGGAGATACAGGGGTCCAAATGCCCATCAATGCAGACATGGTTATCCTTTCTCTGGGCCTATTCTGGAGTATGGGCCTGGAGCTGCTGCTCCATCAGCCCCTATGTTAATCCGGCCATGAATAGAAAGGGTAATAATACCTTTCAAATGTCTTAAATTAGCAGGGGAAACCCTGTTTTGCGTCCTAGCCCTTTTTTTAAACCTTATGTCCAGTCGAGCAGAAACACCTTGGAGCGCAGTTCTCTCTTTATATTAGAAGGGGGAAACTTACTTCCCATTTGGATGATATAATGGAAGCTGCACAATGTCTATATTAACCCCTTAGTGACCGGGCGGTTTTACACAAATCCGTCCGTTCGTGACCGCAGCTGTTTTTATGTTTCTGCGCTCTTAGTGTTTACGTCAAATTTTCCTCTTACTCGTTTATGTAACCCACACATATTTTACACTGTTTTTCTCGTCACTAAATGGACTTTATAAAGATACCATTTTTTTCATCATTTCATATAATTTACTATAAAAAATATTGTGAAATATGACACAAAAATTGAAAAAACACCACTTTTTCGAACTTTGACCCCCAAAATTTCTTATGTATCAACAACCGTCAAAAAAAATTTATTCCTTAGTAGTTTCTAAATTTAGTACTGAGTTTAGCAATACCCAATGTTTACATATTCCTCGCTTTTTTCCTTATTTTATGCAACAATAAGTGCAAGTAGCACTTTGCCATTTCCAAAGAGTTTATTTTCAAAACTAGTGATAGTGACATTGTAACACTGATATCTGTCACTAATTCCTGAATAACCCTCCACATATACATATTTTTTTAAAGTACACAAATCAAGGTATTAAACTTGGGGTATTTTGACTCTTTCCATGCAAACCATTTTACCACAAATCTATGCCAAAGTTTGAAAAAAAAAACATTTTGGTGATTTTTTTTTTTTGAACGCAATTTAAGAATACATGTACTGTGAACTTTAAGGTTTACTGCCAAAAAGCACCCCAAAATATGTTCAGCAACATCTTCTGAGTAAATTGATACCACCCAAGTATAGGTATGTCGGGTCATTTGGGGGCTAAAAGGCCTTATTTGGGGGGTGCGCATTTCAGTTTTCCAACTTGGAATTTTCACATTTCGTCATCATGCACCCATGTCCTATTTGGGACATTTTTGAAGCCGGCCAAAGTAATTTACCCCCATCAAACCATATATTTTTAGAAAGGGCACACCCTAGGGTGCTTCAAAGAGTTGTATTTTAACACTTTCCATGCACTAGCTCTTTGTCAAACTTTCAGGTAGTCACTTTTTGTGTTATTTTTTCACACACATTGTACTTTAGGCATGAATTGTCAAATCCAGTTATGGGTTACTGCCAAAAAGCACCCCAAAATATGTTCAGCAACATCTTCTGAGTAAATTGATACCACCCAAGTATAGGTATGTCGGGTCATTTGGGGGCTAAAAGGCCTTATTTGGGGGGTGCGCATTTCAATTTTCCAACTTGAAATTTTCACATTTCGTCATCATGCACCCATGTCCTATTTGGGACATTTTTGAAGCCGGCCAAAGTAATTTACCCCCATCAAACCATATATTTTTAGAAAGGGCACACCCTAGGGTGCTTCAAAGAGTTGTATTTTAACACTTTCCATGCACTAGCTCTTTGTCAATCTTTCAGGTAGTCACTTTTGTGTTATTTTTTCACACACATTGTACTTTAGGCATGAATTGTCAAATCAGTTATGGGTTACTGCCAAAAAACACCCCAAAATATGTTCAGCAACATCTTCTGAGTAAATTGATACCACCCATGTATAGGTATGTCGGGTCATTTGGGGGCTAAAAGGCCTTATTTGGGGGGTGCGCATTTCAGTTTTCCAACTTGGAATTTTCACATTTCGTCAGCATGCACCCATGTCCTATTTGGGACATTTTTGAAGCCGGCCAAAGTAATTTACCCCCATCAAACCATATATTTTTAGAAAGGGCACACCCTAGGGTGCTTCAAAGAGTTGTATTTTAACACTTTCCATGCACTAGCTCTTTGTCAAACTTTCAGGTAGTCACTTTTTGTGTTATTTTTTCACACACATTGTACTTTAGGCATGAATTGTCAAATCCAGTTATGGGTTACTGCCAAAAAACACCCCAAAATATGTTCAGCAACATCTTCTGAGTAAATTGATACCACCCATGTATAGGTATGTCGGGTCATTTGGGGGCTAAAAGGCCTTATTTGGGGGGCTGGCATTTCAGTTTTCCAACTTGGAATTTTCACATTTCGTCATCATGCACCCATGTCCTATTTGGGACATTTTTGAAGCCGGCCAAAGTAATTTACCCCCATCAAACCATATATTTTTAGAAGGGCACACCCTAGGGTGCTTCAAAGAGTTGTATTTTAACACTTTCCATGCACTAGCTCTTTGTCAATCTTTCAGGTAGTCACTTTTTGTGTTATTTTTTCACACACATTGTACTTTAGGCATGAATTGTCAAATCCAGTTATGGGTTACTGCCAAAAAACACCCCAAAATATGTTCAGCAACATCTTCTGAGTAAATTGATACCACCCATGTATAGGTATGTCGGGTCATTTGGGGGCTTAAAAGGCCTTATTTGGGGGGTGCGCATTTCAGTTTTCCAACTTGGAATTTTCACATTTCGTCATCATGCACCCATGTCCTATTTGGGACATTTTTGAAGCCGGCCAAAGTAATTTACCCCCATCAAACCATATATTTTTAGAAAGGGCACACCCTAGGGTGCTTCAAAGAGTTGTATTTTAACACTTTCCATGCACTAGCTCTTTGTCAAACTTTCAGGTAGTCACTTTTTGTGTTATTTTTTCACACACATTGTACTTTAGGCATGAATTGTCAAATCCAGTTATGGGTTACTGCCAAAAAACACCCAAAAATATGTTCAGCAACATCTTCTGAGTAAATTGATACCACCCATGTATAGGTATGTCGGGTCATTTGGGGGCTAAAAGGCCTTATTTGGGGGTGCGCATTTCAGTTTTCCAACTTGGAATTTTCACATTTCGTCATCATGCACCCATGTCCTATTTGGGACATTTTTGAAGCCGGCCAAAGTAATTTACCCCCATCAAACCATATATTTTTAGAAAGGGCACACCCTAGGGTGCTTCAAAGAGTTGTATTTTAACACTTTCCATGCACTAGCTCTTTGTCAATCTTTCAGGTAGTCACTTTTGTGTTATTTTTTCACACACATTGTACTTTAGGCATGAATTGTCAAATCCAGTTATGGGTTACTGCCAAAAAACACCCCAAAATATGTTCAGCAACATCTTCTGAGTAAATTGATACCACCCATATATAGATTTGTTCTGTTGTTTTTGGGGTGCTACGCCAATCTTTGACATGTGCTTGTCAATTTTCTAATTTGACATACAGTATCTTCTTTGCTTATCTTCTTTTTAGGGGCCTTTTTACATACCCCAGTTTTATGAACGTGCATATATTTGGTAAGCTAACACCCAAAGTATTGTAAATGGAGTGTTTTTATGCTATGGATGCATCCGTTTGCTCCAAACAAATTAGATACTGTTTGGTGGTCATTTTTCATTTTCACACCCACATCAGTTTTGGACTGTGATTTAGGAGACACTGTTGTTTTTTACTGCATGAAAACTCTCCAGGTTGTTTTCTGCAAGGTCTCCTGAGTACACCCATGCCCCCCATGCATAGGTTTGCCAGGATTTTGGGAAGGTTCAAATACAATTTTTATGACTTTGTCATTGGAGTTGAAATTGAGATTATTTCTTCAGCTAGGCCTAGCTTTGGTTTTGGGTCTACCGCATACCCCAGTTTGAATTATTGCCAGAAAATTGTTTATATTTGTTATGTTGACACCCCAAGGTATTGCATATGGAGTGCTTTGATGCCATGGATGCAACGTTTTAGCCCAAAACATTTGGCAACAAGGTGTGTGGCGGTAATTTTTCAAATTTCAGATTTTTACGCCCACAGTAGTTTTGGACTGTGATTTAGGCTAGGGTCAGACGAGCGTAGTGTTCACGTCCGTGATCGCGCCTAAAAGTACGTCCGTGATAGCATGACATAAAGTCCAATGGAGCCCGACACACGAAGTACGTCCGCACTGAACTGCGGACGCACAACGGCCGCGGCCCACGGACGCAAGGCAGGCAAGAACGTAGAACCGCTAGAACGGCCGCACAAAGTGCGCTGCGTCCGCAACGTCTGCATAGCTTTGTGTGTGAGTGATGGAACGTGGTCAGACGGACTGCATTTATACGTCCTGCATTTTTCACGGACAAAATGGTTTTGCAATTGAATTTATTGTCCCTCCTACATCTGTCAAAAAATAAATGTCAGTGAAAAAACGGACTGTGTGACCACTACTGCGTCTTCCGTACTGACGATGTCCGTACTGCACGGACGTACAGTCCGTAGAAATCACGCTCGTCTGACCCTAGCCTTAGCAGACACTGTTGTTTGTTACTGCATGAAAACTCTCCAGGTTGTTTTCTGCAAGATCTCCTGAGTACACCCATGCCCCCATGCATAGGTGTGCAAAGATTTTGGCAAAATACAGCACCAATTGTAGAACATAAAAATGTACGAATAAAATGTAAAAGTCTGGTGCCTGTCAAACTGGGGATGCTCTCTAGGGGAGCACAGGCTGTTGTCACTGAAGTGCATGAAACGCAAAATGTTTTCATACCTTCTACGTGACATTGATTGGAGGTAAATGGGGGTAGAGCAGATGGGGCTACTGCTCCAGCAGGAGCGAATTGAGGGCTTCTTTATGATGCCCTCAGCATAGTAAGTGCCCAGAATTTCAGAAATTCTGGCACATCTAGCGGGGTCCATTGCTGCCTTGCCAAGTAGGAGTCTGGCTTCGCAGCACAATGCTGATGGGCATACAGATTTGATTGGGCCACGATGTGGCCCAACAAATCATCCCCCATAAACACCTGCAAAAACTGTGTGGCGGTAAATCCTGCAACATCAATATTGATGCCAGGATTTGCCGTGAAAGGAGGGATATCTGGCCTCTGGCGATGAGGCACTACCCACTCCTCAGCTGGAGCTGTGCGTCTCCTGCTGGCAGGTGGTGACCCAGGATCTGCATCAGAAACATCACTAGATACATCAGCCAGCATAGATAATGTATCTAGCGACGCCTCTGAGCAGTTAGCGGGGTCGAAATGAGGGTCTGAGTCTGACGCAGATGCCTCAGATTCTGACGCCAGGATGGCATATGCCTCCTCGGCGCTGTACACCCTCTCAGACATTATATATAATAGATTATAAAATTTTATAATTATTATATATATATAAGCGGATTGTTGGTTCTTAGAAGAACCGTTGGGTTTCACAAGAAAATACAAATAAACACCTAAATCTCTCTAAATCCCTCTAAACCTGCCTCAATTCTTCTAAATCTCCCTAAAATCTCTCTAAATCTGCCTCAATTTTTCTAATCTCACTAAATCTCACTAAAATCTCTAACCTGTCAAATCTGATCTCTCTCTCTCGCTCACCAAAACACAAGTGAGGAGAGGGAGGGAGAATCACAGAGGTCAGAGCCAATATTTACAAAATATTGGCCTGACCTGTCAAATTAGAAATTTTATTTTGATTTTTTCTAACTTCTGATTGGATGTTGCTAGCCTGCCTCTCTGATGAGGCAGGCTAGGAACATCCCACTCAGCCCCAAGATGACCCTGCCCTTAGAACCCTAACCCTACCCCTGACCCTGCCCTTAGAACCCTAACCCTAACCCTACCCCTAACCCTAACCCTACCCTAACCCTAACCCCTAACCCTAACCCTAACCCTACCCCTAACCCTACCCCTAACCCTACCCCTAACCCTACCCCTAACCCTACCCCTAACCCTAACCCTACCCTAACCCTACCCCTAACCCTAACCCTACCCCTAACCCTACCCCTAACCCTACCCCTAACCCTACCCCTAACCCTACCCCTACCCCTAACCCTAACCCAACCCTAACTGTCAGTTTATTTTATTTATTTTTCTTTTTTTACACTTTTTTTACACACTTTTTTTTACTTTTTTTAAACTTTTTTTTACACTTTTTTTTTCTCTGCTGGGTGCCTTGATCCCTCGAGGCACCCAGCAGAGCACCTGATCACTGAAGTGATCGATTTTGTACTGAGTGCCACGATACCTCGTGGCACTCAGTACTTCCTGCCGCTACCGGAAGTGATCGCTCGGGGGGAGCGATCACGGACGGACCGGCGGCAGGTAAGTATATTACAAGGATGCCTCGATGTCGAGGCATCCTTGTAATATGCTCAGAGCAGCTGGAAGCGATCCGATCGCTTCCAGCGCTCTGTAGAAGTGCCGGGCACCTCTCCGGTGCAACCGGATGTAGATCGCTCCGGGGAGCGATCACATGGTGCCCCGGCACTTCTAACGGCCATTGCACGGATGCCTGGACTCCCAGGCATCCTGCAATGGCGTTTGAGCTGCTGGAAGCGATCCGATCGCTTCCAGCAGCTCAAAAACGGCAGGACGTACCATGTACGTCAGCGGGTCTAAGAGAGACCCGCTGCAATGACGTACATGGTACGTCCGCGGTCGGGAAGGGGTTAAAGGTAATTTCTAGCTCTTGTTTACATTGGGAATGCATGGAAATGTCAATTTGTATATGACAGGAGAATGGCACTCTAACACATAAAAGAAGTGCTGCAGTTGCTAGGGCTTTTGGTAATATTTTTTATGACAATAATTATTATTGTTGGACAGAAATCATGGGGAGTTCCCACATTTATTTTTGTAGGAATTGACCCTTACTAATATCCCTGTTATTAGGGGCTCCTCCATATACTCCGTGTGTAGCGGCATATAACATCGCTGCACAGCAATAAACGTTACACCAATGTGTATCTTTGCAATATAAGTTATTCACTATTAGTTGGTGTAAATTTGACACTTTGGTCTTTATTTATAATTTTACCCAGTAAGTCAGGATGTCATCTAAAAGCTGGCCCATATTTGAGCTATTCAGAATGCCCTGGGTATAGTGGAGAAAAAACATTACATTTTATAAGGCTTTAAAAGCAAAAGATAAAGTTGCTTTTGACCAGTCTTTAACCCCTTTATGACGAATGGCTTTCTGTATCCATTGGATTGGCTGTGTTGATCTGCTTCACAAAAGATGCAGTCATCCGCAGCAATCCCGAAGTGGTCCTAACATCACAAGTCAAGTATTTCCCTCCAACGATGTGCTATGACAACCAATGATCCAGCAAAAATGGGTTATGCACTCAATCAGCTGACAGTCAAGGTTAGTTTTTACCATGCCGTTGCCATGTGCTCATGGAGATCCAGGTGTACTTTCCACAGTAGTAAATAGAAAGTAATACAAAGTAGGAAACGGAACACCGGGTACTCCTTTGTGTAGATAAACAGGAATTTAATTGTATTATAAACAGCAACATTTCAGCAGAAAATCAGCTTAGTCAAGCCAAGGTTGATTCTTCAGCGAAATGTTGTTTCTCAAGATGTAGAATTGAAATTCCTGGTAATCCATTTAAAGCAGTGCTTGCTGTTCAATTTATTAGTTTCTGTCAAGGGTGAGGTCTGGCATGGGTGCGCAGGAGTATGGGTGTGAGCCCAATATGCAGTGAATATGCAGCAGACAGGTTACAGGGCAAAAAAGGGTTTAATAAGAACAGAAATAATCAAGAAGGGAGGTACTAGGAGGCAGGATAAACAGAAAAATAACTAGAAGGGGAACACTGACAACACAATCTCTAAGCGAAGGTACAAATGGAAGCAAGCAATAGGATAGTCAAAGTCTAGCAAGGGTCTGATACACGATCTCTAAGCGAAAGTACAATAGGATATAGAAACAGGATGGTCAAGGTCTAGCAAGGGTCTGGTACACAAGTAAATACAAGCATAGGAAAGCAGGGGAAAACAGGGCAATGGAGGATACCGGAGATTGATGGTGCAAAGCAGAGGGAAAAATCAGGAATGTCCAATGTTCAGAGGGGATCCAGGCAAAGGGTTCAGGAGGAGATCAGGAACTCAGGTCTATTCAAGGCAAGGCTGGTAACGTCAATGAGGCAGCGTGGGACCAGGGGCGTAGCTTCCTTATAAGCAGGTCACATCAGGCTGGACGAGGTGCAGGTGATGGGTCAGGTTCAGAATGAAAAGCAAATCAAAGTCCAGAACCGTGCATGGGGAAGGAGAAAAAACACAAAAACAAAACAAAGTCCTGGAATCAACCTAGAACATGCAAAAAAGAAAACAAAAAGGTGCATCAGAGGGTCAGGACCATGACAACACCCAGGTGGGCATGACAGTTTCTAATTGCACATTACTTGGTATAAAGACTAAACTGCTTTTGACAGGGCCTTGTGTGAAGCAGGACCTTGGATGCCGCAGCATGCCATTTTTCCTAGTGAACAGGTAGGTTAGTCCACTGCGAGGTGGAAGGTTAGATTTACAGATTCACACACCTCTGGTGTGATTTGTTTTCATAGGGGAGTCCAATCCTCACCTATCTGTGCCCCAGCCGAGCAGAACACCAGGGAAAGAAATTAAATCCCCATGCGATCATTTGTCACATTCTCCGTTGGCTCTTGTTTCTGATTTATTGAAAAATCAATGATTTTTCATTGTGTCTATGCATACCACATGGGGAGACTGTATGGAATGCAAAGAGCTATGAGATACATATGTCTCTTGTTACCTGAGACACCAGGTAGCTGGTGCTAGACTACTAGTTTATTTTTTGGGGAAAAACTGGTGCCTTTTTAGTGTTTGATGATATTAAAATTAGTTTTGATGGGCTTAAACATATATTAACGGGCGTCGGGGTAAAGAAGCACTACAGGACCCTGCTTATAAAATATAATTACATATTGCCTTAAAAAGATGGGTCAAATGGATTAAGGGTATGTCTACGTCTTGAGTCCTACATTATCCAAGCCAATAGCTGAGCCAACATTTTCCTCTGGCTCACTGCTTATTGTACATAACAGGGAATGGACATTTGTGTTCCTTAAAATGATCTACTGCTAAACAGATATGGTGAAATTAATTAATGCAAATTAAGCAGAAATTCATTTATAATATAACATTTTTAATATGCTGACTTTAATTTTTTCAAACAGAGGGAACTAAGCCAACGAAGAAGTTTCTTTGTTATTACACTTCCTTCTAGGTACTTTGTTAAAATATGTTAAAAATGGCAAATTGATTATTTTTAGACACATGAAACCCACAAGGCTGTGGTTTGCCTGGAGTGAAATCGGAACCCCGATTAAAAATATACTATGCTCACAATGGTTTCCTGGGAAGTGAAAAGTCGTGAACAGGGATAGAATAAATACTTTTAAAATGTGCTTCAGTTTAATAGAAGGCAGACATGGTTCAGACCGATGTTTGTTTGCTATAAAATAGTGATGAGTCGGCTATGTGGTCCATAATGGTTGCACCAGTTAATATAGGATCATTTATAGCGAGACTGTTTATGTACATATTGTGTGAGGAGTAACTGCAAGGTCAGAGCAGATTCGAACCTAATCACAGGTGATTAGAGAATTCACTTGACTCTCTTTGTATTTTGTTAATTATTGCTATTTTTAATTTGGAACATGTCGAACTGTCATTTTCCTCAGGCTGATTGGTCACATTTGCATCCTGAACGTTCTTAAAGCTTATACTTGGGTGAACAATACTACAGACAGGCCTATTCAAAGAAAGGTGAAAATCAGGAGAATTGGGCAGGAGAAGAGAACAATCTAGACCAAATGGCAATTTGGAAAGTGAGATAAATGGGAGAATTTTTCTGGTTTGGCTATTTTGACCTAGAATTTTCACTTCTCTGGTCATTCTCCTGAGTTTCACCTTTCTTTGAATAGACCTGAGAGTATAGTGTATAACACATGTATGCCAGACCACTTCCTGGTGCATGTGATGCCATCTTCCCATGATGGCCCACACATGTGTAGGTGGCCAGGTATCTACTTCCTGGGTGGTTAATGACATGCATGTACGGTGGTCAAAGAAATTCACAATACACTTGTAGTATTTTTTTAATGTAGAAAAAGCCACTTTGCATTTATGACAGCTGTTCATAACGTTTCCCCCTGAACTGAGTAATTTAGGTAATGCTAATATACCTTAAGCTAATTGGTTACATCATTCTGCTTTTGTCACAGTTTTTACTCTCTCCTCTCTATCATTTTCCCTTTTATCTTCTTCCTTTTGTCTCTCTTCTTTTAACATTTGTTCTCCTTTAAGCCTCCCATATTTTATCTATGAATCTTGATAGTCCTGTCTTTTTCAGTCACATCTCTGACAACAAGCCTCCTCTGATTCATTGGTTTAAGGTGTGCGGATTCCCTTGTAGTTTATTCAGCAGCTTTGATTGACAAATTGTGGCAATTCGGATTACAGTTATGATCCACAGAGTGTGAGTTCTCTGATCCTCCGGCATTCCAGTCCCGTTCTTAATCAGTTTCCATGTTGTAATCATTATATCCTCAGACTGAATCTGAAATATGCCTTCCAAACATAACCTTCACTGTATGTGCTGCTGTCCACATCTGATATATAGATGCTAAACTTAACCTTTGCAGCACTCCCTTCAGTGATGGAAAGAAAAAACAAGTGTGAACCTTGCTACAATATCAGTAATGAAATCTAAGCCCATTCATGAATTAGAACATGGATACCATGAAGCCGACATGATTTTGTGTCTTTCACTAATAAGTTGGTACCATAAAACGGTGACTTAAAATAAAAGTGGTTTTTTTTTTCTCCTTCTGAATAACTGCATACTCAGGCTTAATTTGGTTTGGTGGTGAACGCCTCACATAGACATTTGCCTGAAGAAAGCCACTGGGCCATATTACAAAGTTAACACTAGCGTTAGAGCTCAGCTTAGTGCGTTAACGTTAGCTTAAGTGGCCCTAACGCAGGTTTTACTCCTTGGCGTCCTCGTTTTAGCGTGAAGATTGCAATATGGCCACGGAGCCTTATTTTTAAATATATATATACAGTATATATATATATATATATACAATTTTTTTTAATTCTTTATGAATTTTGCACAAGCACATCAAAATCAAACATAGGGCAAACAAAATCAAACATAGGGCAAACAAAATCAAACATAGGGCAAACAAAATCAAACAAACAAAAAATAAAATTCAGCAGGAATCAGTGAGAAAAATAAAAGGCAAACACAGTGTGAAGAGCCCACATAAGTGTCCCAGAAAAACATCCCCAAAGGGGGGGGTCGTCTCATCAAGATCGGAAAAGTGTCCTCGGATAATACTTAAGATGTCCCAGACGATAGGGGGAAAAAAAAAGGGGGGGTCTCATCAAAAATAGGGAATCTCAACATACGAGGGAAAATTAAAGGGGGGACAGTGCTTATTTTTAATATCATTATTGGGTTTCATTTTTAATACAGTTCTTTACTAGTATATGACTGTATTTGTAATTATAAATTAGGAGCCCCTCCACTGGCTGATTATTATTGACGATAAAATAAAAAATATAAATGAAAGGATATAGAGTTATCTCGTCCTCAGGTTACAGAAAACATGCTGTGAACTTCTATGTGCGTGCTCACTCGACCTGACCATTGAGATGCCATCATTGTAGTTATGGACATTATTTTATTTTCATGACTTTATTAACACATACTATATAGAGTTATAAAATAATCAAATCTAAAATACAAGATTACATAAATCAATATACTGCTTATTAATTACAAGTCTATTAGTACAAGTAATCAATCTTTTTTTCTGTTTAATTGCAAGCTCAAATTAACACTATTCTCTATTTTCCAATCGTGTGTATATAGGAGATCGTTTTATGTAATCAGCAACAGGATTTCAGTCTGTATACATATTTATCTTGAGTTAGATTCATTTGACTTCCTTAATTAATGTACAAGAAAATACAGAGTCATTATTGAACCATTACATGAAGGATGATAGATGTTCACAGGAATAGCAATTATGTCGTTAAGCGCATTTTTCATGAAAACGCGACGGAGGTCTGTTCAGTGCCAGGACATCGGACATGACTTGGAGGCTTTCATCTTCATTAAAGTACAACACAGCAAATGTTAACAAGGGGAACTGAATCCTAGTAACCGGCCTGGCATTAGATGATATCCCTGTGATGTGCTGGACATAGCTTGTGTCTGATTAAAGCCAATGATTTGATAGATGTCACAGGGTGACAACATTAGTCAGACAGAAAAAGCAGGCATATAGTTTTATATTTTATCCAAATTAAACAGATTTTCATTACAGTATCTTGGCTATCATTCCTATTTTCTTGTCATGGACATTGTTTTCTTTTTTCGGCCTGCATTTTGCTTTAATCGGTAGCCAGGATGTGTCTAGAAACACTGTGTATACTCTTCCATGGAAGCAGAATGAACCTTTCACTTCATTAGGAGGAGACATGCCTCTAGTAATGAGCGGCTTTGTCTTTCACTGTTTTGGAAATGTTGATAGCCGTCTAATCGATTTTAGCAGAATAATATTTATTTATTTATTTATAAATTATTTTACCAGGAAGGATACATTGAAATTTCTCTCGCTTTCAAGTATGTCCTGGGTTCAAGAACATAGAATTTTTACAGAAATACAAAGTAATAAAATGCAAGATATTTAAAAAAACCCACAAATATAGAGATTAACACAGAAAAATAAATATGTAAGAAATATATTCACTATGTAACATGTTCACAGGTGCATTCTGTATCTAGGTATGTTAATAGAGATCTCTTAAATGACTTTAGACTGGGGGAAAATTTGATGGCGTGTGGGATGTTATTCCATATTTGCGGTGCTCTGCTGGAAAATGAGGATCGAGACACTTACTTTCAGTACCACAATACAAAAAGAAAGGTGCAGGTCCTGGATCGCAGGTTATAGGATGAGGGAACTGCTGGGGGAAGCAGTCTATTCAGGTAGGGTGGTAGCATCCCAGAAAGGCTCCTAAACACCAGGTTGGAAAGGTGAAGATTCCAGCGACGGCCAGTTTAGCTCTTTAGCACAAACTGGCAAAATGAGTTCAACAATCTAGTAAGTTTATGAAGGTGTGTTTGCGGGGCAGCTGCATACACTACATCTCCGTATTCAATAACCGGCATAAGCATTTGTTGTACAAGCTGCTTTCTTACCGCGGGGCTCAGGCAGGATTTGTTTCTGTACAGGGTACCTAGTTTGGGGTAAAGTCTAGAAGAGAGTTTTTCCATGTGGGGGACAAAAGATAGATTTGGGTCTCATCACATACCTAGATATTTGACAGAATTGACTGTGGCCAGTGTGTCATTTGATTTTGTCCTGACACATAGAATATTATAAGTAACTTATGTAGTTTAGGTACTTTTCCAAAGAGCATTGTGACAGTTTTGTCAGTAAATAATCAGCAAAATGTACGGTGGCACATTTTTATCATTTAATCTTAAATTTTATAAAACCATACCTATAGGAAACATTCTATAAAGCATTTTTCTCAAACAGAAATTCTTTGCCAGTAGCTCAGCTCTGAATTCACACAGGGAAGATCCAAAGCCCTGTGAAATCTTGCCAATGTTCAAGAGTTGTCGAGTGTTTTGCCCGTTAACATTAAGGCATAGCACATAATACTTTAGTAAAACCAAGTTCACTATATGGTTTATTCTTCTTAGCCACTGAGTTTAGGTACAATAGCGAGATAATTGCAAATTTTAACCCAAAATAGTTGAACTGTCAGCAGCCCATTCACAACCTATTCTGTGCTTCTAATGCAAAACCCCAGCATTTACACTATACCCAATTCACGCAAAATGTGTTTCCCTCCCATAACATCTGTATAAATATATGTACTAATTAGGCAACAAGTCTGTTGAATGATGAATGAGTTCTTCGTAATCTGTGGGGTAATATAAATGCATGCTTTAAAATGAGAATATTCCAGTGGATAAATTTTGAGTTAGTGTGCCATAAGTTATTCTTTCTTCTCATGTTAAAAAAACACTGGAATTTCAAATTAATATCTTCTTTTTTAATAAGTAAGCCTGTTCATTGTAAAGGATACGTTTTACATCTGATAGTTCATTTTCTGATTTTAATGATTTTGCACAGGTTGGAGCTGTACATGTTGCTGTCCAACAGACAGATTTTCCAATCACCTGAAACAAGTAACACTAGTATTCCGCTGCTGAAATACCAGCAGGTAAGTTGCACTTTGTACTTTCAGGGGGGATTTTGCTTGATGCTTTAACTTTCAGGTTATGATTAAAATATTATTACATAGTATTTATATAAAGCCAACATATATTGTATTGCTTTACAATATGCTGTCAATCTCTATCACAGAGGTCAGCAAACTTGGCCTTCCAGGGGCCTTATTCCAAGATCAGTGTTAACAACCCCATAGACTATAATGGCTCTGGTAAATTTACTACAGCTCTCATTAAACCCAACCTTGGTATAGGACCCCAGATGTTTTGAAATTATATCTCCTGTGATGCTTAGCCATTCATTTGGTTAGCTGAGCATCATGGAAGATGTAGTTCCAAAACATCTGAAGGGCCAAGGTTGATGACCTCTGCTCTAGCATCACATATTTTCAAGTTCTATAGGTGATTCACACTTGGACTCCAGTATAAACCTTCTATTACTGCTCGACTTGTATAAGTTCCTATGCCTCCTGGTCAGCGGTACAGCCAACCTGATGGAAATGTAAAAGGAATGTTCCTCCTATTCTACACTCATGCAAAGGTGATGAGGGGTTATAATAAACACCTGCTCGCTTCCCCTAATGCCTGTGAAGAAGTGGCACAGTGCAATGCAAATGGGTGATGATGCAGTCTATGTATAAAACTAAAAGTGCTGGTTAAGTGTTGATCTTATCTCTGCAGTTGAAATACCAAGGTAGGGCCCTATTTCCTAGCTAACGCTAAAATGCTAATGGGGAAAACCTGTGCCAGCAGGTCTCCCTATAGCGTACCCATTTTAGAGCGAAATTCCGTGGCAGACGCTACTTCAGCACCTTGCTCCAGAACAATGTACTACCCCTTTTTATACTTGCGGTAACGCTTCCATGCCGTTGCGAGTATCACCTCCTGGAGTCCATAGGACTCCATTTAGGGTGTTGCTGTCAAGATCGCGCAGCGCCATGGAGGGATACTGGGGACTATTTGTCCCCAGTCTCACTTTGCTCCTGGCAGCAAGAAGCAACCGATCAGGCCATTGTTCTAGTCCCAGGATGAGAGGTGAGTATCTGATTTAATGGGGGGCGGGGTTAGGTGGTGCTAAATGATTCTGCAAAAGCAGAATCGGTTAGCGCCAGCTTCTAGATAACTCTAACCTTTTGGTTAACGCATCGCTGCAGTAATTAACGCTAGGACTTTGTAATGCCTTACTTATCCTAATGCTTATTACTGATTGCGCTCCCCAAGTTAAGCATAGGGAGCGCAAAGTACAGTAAGCTCGCGCAGGCTAGCGCAATCACAGATGCGCTAACGGATTTTTGGAGGTTCAGCGTTAGGAAGGTAATCTGGGTGGCATGTGTTAAAGTCATTTATCCTGACATTAACGCTTACTCACCCGAACATTACAGTTAGTGTTCAGTAGGGAATAGAGCCCTTAGTATTATATGAACATACTCCATAACAGTTGCTCATATCTACGCACTGACCACTAATCATCGTTGATTGCAGGGGGATTGAATTATCACAAGTGGTAAATTTTTCAGATTCCACATTGAGCTTCACTTATAATGAGATCCACGCGGTAGTATTAGTGATACATTTGCACCTTTGCTCAGTAAACCTTGGGATTGACAGATCAAAGCTGACAGTTTGGCCACAACCACAGAAGCTTTCTTAATTTGGTAATAATGGTATAAAAATTTAATTTCCTGTTCCCTTACAGTTGCCATGTTCAGTTGCATGAACATTATGGGAGTTATTCACTATTATTGTTATTATTGTTATCATTTATATAGCGCCAACAGTTTCTGCAGCGCTTTACAATAACCAAAGGGAACTAGATAAACGGACATATGATGGAAACAAGAAGGTGTAGAGGGCCCTGCTCATAGGAGTTTACAATCTAGAGGGATTGGGGTTGAGGAGGACAAGAGGAATTTTATTAGATAGCAGGATCATTAGTGCCAGTGGTTTGGGAATGTTGGGGCCATAGAAGCAGCTTCAATCCTGTGTGAGTCGATGAGCAGAGGGATGAGTTGCATCAGTGATGTGGTACACTAATCTGAAGACATGGGTTTTGAGGGATATTTTGAAGGACTGAAGATCAGGGGAGAGTTTGATTGGGTGAGGAAAGTCATTCCACAGGACTGGAGCTGCCCGTGAGAAATCTTGGAGGCGAGAGTTGGCCGTGCACCTCTAGACAGATAACAGGAGGAGCTTGACTGCTGACCGGAGTTGTCTGGATGGGATGTGCTTGCGGAGTGATGAAGAAATGTAGGGAGGAGTTGAGTTATTGAGCAATTTGAACATGAGCGTCAATATTTTAAACTGTATCCTGGAACATACAGGAAGCCAATGGGAAGCAGAGTGGGGAGGTACACGAGGTGCGTCTGGTGAGAAAAATAAGCCTGGCCCCTGCATTCATTACAGATTGCAAAGGGGCGATACGGGAGTTGGGGAGGCCAATAAGGAGCGAGTTGCAGTAATCAAGTCGTGAAATGACAAGAGCATGAACCAGCACCTTCGTGGTATCTTGTGTCAGAAAGGGGCGGACACAGGCGATGTTCTTGGGCTGAAAGTAACAGGATTTGGTCACTGTCTGGACGTGGGGAGAGAACGTTAGGTCAGACTCAAAAGTGACACCGAGAGAGCGAGTTTGAGGCATTGGGCTAATAAGCGTTCCATCCACTAGTAGAGAGATAGAAAACCCAATCTCTAGAAAAAAACACCTAACCACTGTAGTTTAACATTGTTGCAAGGATATTTAAACTTCTGCAATCTCAAGAAGAAAATTCAAACAGCAGCTGGAGAAGAGTCAATGATAAAGCTTCTCCTACCGCTGTTTGAATTACCCTTTTAGGCAACTCTGACATTTGTAATCATTGCAGCAACAACAAACTGAGATGATTAGAGAATAACCCCCTAAGGCTAGGGTCAGACTAACGCATTTTTCGCGTTGTCCGTGAAAAAGTGCGTTCGAACGAATGGACGCATTTTTTCACAGAATACGCGATAGCGGTCATACGATGCGCATTTGCATCCGTGATTTTGTACGGATCATCAATAAAACCCTTTTTGCGTCTGGACGTTATGTTGGCTGGACATTAGCAGCGTCTGACGTCTCCTAATCACGCACACACGCCGCTAGTGGATGCAGCGCACTCTGTACGTCAGTACTAGCAGTATCACGTGTCTCGAAAAAATGCGTTCGTTTGCCACTTGCGTTGCGCGGCCGCACTTTTGTGCGGCCGTTCTTCGTATGCTGCCCGGCATTGGACGTCATTTTCTGCTAGCACGGCCGTGATTTAGTGCTGCTAAACGCACGTTAATACTTCGTTAGTCTGACCCTAGCTTTAAAGTTGTTACAATAATTAAATCACAGCGTGAAAAGCAAATTGTGCAATTCATGATCCAGTCAGTGTTTCCTCAAACAGGAGAAAAGCAAATTTATGTATTGTCAGTGGTGACTAGGTACCGTCAGATGTATCGAGCCACTTGACAAAGCAAGGCAAAAGGTATTCGATCATGCTTATTGCCAGTGTACTAGAATATTGATTTTGAGTTCAGTTTAAAGAAAAGCATTATTTTTCTTCATGGAAACACTTCACATGGGATCTCACAACGATACTTCCAAACCCATTTGCTCGATATTTGTCGAAGCTGCGACATTTATAAAATGAAGGCCTGCATGTTATGTGGATACATTACTTAAATTTGGAATGCAACCAGAATGTGTTTACAAACAATAAATTTGGGGTTTAACAGTCCACTTAGTTTCCCTGGGTTTCATTATATTTTTGATTCTGTTTATGTTACTGGTAGTCCACTTAAAACGTCTTATGCTTTATGTCACGTATTTGAGTAAATATTATTAAGGTTTTTAATGTAGCGTGCATGATAAGATCACTATAGATAAAGACAAATTAGCATATCTAAATGGATGGTTTTCTGAAAATTAGGAAATAACAGGCAATTAATGGGAGGGCATTGATCTGCTGGAATCAAAGAATCCATGTAAATGTAGTTGCTATTTTAAGGCTACCAAATGTTTGTGTTTTTTGTTACTGGTAAAGACAGTGATACCTTGAAACAAATGGGAACTGGGCAAATTATTAACATCCCACTAAAATAATCACTAAGCTACTTGTGTAATATGTATGATTAACCCTTTCCGGTGCATTTTCAGGGCAAGTTCGGATCTCTGCGTATAACCCTGTATATATTCAGCAGTGCAGGCTATAAGGGAATCGATTGAAGTAACAACTCTAATATTCTTAAGATACAACCCAGTGTGAAATAAATGCAGAAAAGGCGACCAGTTTCGAGAATGTGATATTAGCACAATAGAAACGTCAAGGGTGACAGAATAATAGGGATACAAATCCAGTATGTGAACGAGCGCCATTACGTATCTTAATCATGAAACATGCCGTGTTCTGTAATTCTTTCAGGTAACAGTCGAGAAGGTGCCTGATGAAGGGCAGATGAACTCGCTGCTTGCAAAGTACTCTACAGATTCTCAGTATCAGCAGCTCTTCATCAATCTGGTAAGGACAGAGCCAAATAGAAAAAACAAACATTTCCTCTGTGAACAATGTGTTTGTTATATTTAAATCATTTGTTTATGATGGCTGTGTCAGCCGCGCTGATTTACATAAACATTGCCAATCCTGAGACTTTACATTTTCAACAAAAGTAGCCGAGTACAAACAGCATTCCTGGGTTTTAATTCATATTGTATAAACATAACAGATGTTGATAAAATGAGCCAGCAAGAAAATACAACAAAGAAGGCCATATAAAGAGCAGTTTTCTGATTAAAATGCATTCCAGATTGACATAATGATACCAGGTTAATAGAATATATATAATTCCCATGCCGTTTTTTGGCTGCTACGGAACAGTCAAGAGAATATGAAGTGGAACAATAGCGCATGCTTCTCTGCAGATGCGCAACATGTTCCATAGCAACCTTTGTAACCTCAATAAGATACTCTGATGCCTTAAAAATAGTACCATGCAGTGGCAACTGTAGGAGCAATATAGAGGGGGGCGCATAAGATACCACAGTCAAAACTAGGGGGCACTAATAATTTTTGCCACTAAAGCATACCATTGAAAAACAACTAACAGGGTTATTCAGAGAGAGGTGAAAACCAGGAGAACTGGCAGGAGAAGAGAACAATCCAGACCAAAGAGCCGATTTGGAAAGTGAGATAAATGGGAGAATTTTTCTGGTTTGGCTATTTTGACCTAGAATTTTCGCTTCTCCAGTCATTCTCCTGCTTTTCACCTCTCTCTGAATAACCCTGTTAGTATATATAAGTAAGTTTCCATAATCCCAGAGTAATGTGATGCAATGATACCTTTTTGTTGAACTAATCTGATACATAAATTCAATATATTATTTGCTGCAATTCGGCGGTTTTCGCCGGCGTCTAATAACGGCTTCAGCGACTCCAATTTTCGCAAATTACAGTGACCATTCGCTTAATAGGGAATTCACCATATTTTCGGTGAAATTGATTCCCCGAAATGTGACAAAAAGCAAAGGATCTAAAGATGATTAGACCCTTTAGATTCTAACTTCCATAATAACCCCTAAAATGCCATTAATCAAGAGAAAACATGAAATGTTTACACTGTGAGGCATGTAGCCTACCCATTAACTCCAACAATGCCAGTAATCAAGGAAAAATAAAATGTATACTGTGAGGGATGAAGCCTGCCCATTAACCCTTAGGCCCGTATCAGACAAACGCAGTGATCACGTACGTGTCACCGCACAGTTTAACGTCCGTCGTAGCATAGAATCATGAGCAATAGAGACCCACACACTAAGTGCGTCTGCACCGAACTGCGCATGCTCAACGCACGTGGCAAACGGACGTAAGTTAGGCAAGAATGTAAAACCGCTAACACGGACGTGCAGAGTGCACCACGTCCACCACGTCTGCGTAGTGTTCTGTGTGCGTGATGAGGAGACGTCAGACGCAGCGCATTTGTGACGTCCTGCACCTTGACGCACAAAATGCCTTTTCATATCCTTTTTCATATTAATTTGGTTTCCCATATTTACCTTTTTTTTCTACGTCCATTATAAAAAACGGACCGTGTGGGGTCTACAGTAGTGATGAGCCGAACACCCCCGTGTTCGGTTCGCATTCGAACTCGAACAATTTCAAAAGTTCGAGTTCGAACTCGAACACGAACCAAACTCAATGCAAGTCAATGGGACTCGAAAGTTCGATTTTTGGAGTGCCCTCCGAGAGGGCATATATGCAAGATATTTGCCATAAAAGGTGTATGGGGGTCCGGGTAGTGCCCTGGGGGACAGGAAACAAGGACAAAAAGTAAAAAAAAAAACGTTTTTAAGGAACAGTGACTTTTCCATGAAATAAAGGTTAAGAATAAAAATGAAAAATTCCTTCAAATATCGTGCCTAGGAGGTCCCCATAACCTGCCCGTGAAGTGGCCGATTTGTAGGATGTATAGAAACATTTAAAAACAAAAAATGACATTTCAAATGACGGTAAATGGTTTTCCTTAAATCTATTCATAAGCAACTGCTTGGGGCGGCAGTCTGTATGAAAAGAGGAGACATTTTAGGACACGCAGAACAAGTTTAGTGATTTTTTGGCTAAATTATGGTGAAACTTATGCAGGCTTTGGATGAAAGTAACAATAGGTGCTTTAAAATTGGGCCTCTAGTGTCGGCAACAGTGCCGTCACACAGTAACCACTCTGTGGTATTGTGGAAGAGTGCAGGGTTGGACCCTGCGGTCAAATATTAAAATTATACGAATCTGGTATAGGCATCAGTGGCAGTGCACCCAAATATTGTGCCTTTGGTGGCAGCAAGTGCCTTCACACCGTAAGTAACCCCTCTGTGGTATTGTGGAAGAGTGCAGTGGTGGAGGTTTTGGTAATGCAGAAGAGATCCCTGATCTATTCAGTTACATCAGCAGCTATAACAATACCGGGTCAGCAATGTTTAGGCACTTGTACTGCGCTACTGTATATGGTGAGAATCGGCGCACACCAGTAGCAACAGGAAGCAAACAGAACAGGCAGGGAATACAGAGAGAATAGTCAAATGGCAGGCAAAGTTGGCAACAGATCGGGTCCTCAGAACAAGCAGGGTCAGTAACAAGTATACAAACTTACAAAAGTAAGCTAGCGATGCGGGAATAAAGGCTGAGACACACTGAGCGTGTAGCGACGCACAGTGTAGCGAAGCGAAGAAAAGCAAACATTTTGCAGGCTTGACTTCACTTCGCTCCACCTCGCAGCGTGTCTACACTGCATTACGTTTGCTTCTCACCGCACTGGACAGGAATCCACTATCTAAATTAAAATGTACACACAAAACCGTTTTATTTTCACAAAGCACATGTTATATAGGCAAAAAAAGTTTCTACTGAATAAAATACATCAAAAATTACTGTTAATTTAATAGGAATTGTATAAAAATATAAAAAAGGTAACCCCTGATCATATATATATTTTAGGGACATGGAGCGCTGTGTATAGAGTAGGGATGCATTGATACCACACACAGACATATACGTATATATCAACATGCAGACCTATACAGTATATACGTATATATATCAACACGCATATATATATATATATATACACCCACCCACAGACCATAGATACACATACGCACATGGGGGGGTGGCATGTGGACAATCTCAACTAAATGCTCCCCTCCCCCATTTGGTTGATCCCTCCAGAAGAAATGTTGAACCCGACAGAGCAGAGATTATATATATTATTCTCTGCTCTATCGGGTTCAACATTTCTTCTGGAGGTATCAGCCAAATGGGGGGGGGCAATTAGTTGCCAAAATGTGTGTGTAATACAAGTGTGGATATATATATCATACCTGCCCTTGCCTTCCCCTATAAATTTGCTAAAAATACACACACAAAAAAAACAAACCACCGCACAGCCCACATGCCACCCCCCTCTACCTGGCTGAATGTATCTAATATATATATACAAACATCAAAAGGAACCCCGTGAGGATTGGGTCCCACCAGTGAACAATCACCTGTCCCTAAAGGTAGGATAAGGACAGCACACCCTCAAACAGGATTAAACCTGACCTAAGTATTATACAAAACAATGAACAAGCTTAACAGCTCGAATGAGACTGTCAACTGATAATCGAGGAGTGGCAGAAAAAGATTATTACCTTTATTGCATCAATAATAGACACTCCCAGATAATGAACTTAAAAAATACACAAACAACAGGCATCATAGGGTATATTGGAGGCATCACTAGTATAATGGGGCTGTGCAGAAAATGGTTAAAATGGAAATCACAATGATAGTATCGCCCCTGCTTGGTGAAATCTCACAGTCAAGGGAGTGATTACACTGGAAATTGCAATCAGCGAGGAACCATTCACAATAGGCACGCCAAAACTAGCCCTAAGCTTATTGAGCTCATGCTCAAAGATTCTGTCCTAACCCTACAGATGCGACACCACACTTACAACTTAAAAACAAAGTTGTACATTAGCTCAACATATGTTTCGCCGGCTACACATCGGCTTCATCTGGAGCAAAAACTGCTTATTTTGCTCAATAAGCTTAAGGCTAGTTTTGGCGTGCCTATAGTGAATAGACATGCCACATGCACCCGGGCGGCTAGCCCGCACAGTCGCAGCTCTGTCATCCGGCGGCCGCATGCTCCTCAAGGGGATCCTTGGGAGGCCCCTGCAGGCTGCCCTCTACAGTATAAACAACAAATGGTGCAGCGCCACACAACATGCATCCACCACCAGGGTGCCCAGATAGCCAATCTCAGGATATAGTGGTTTCCCCTATACCATTAAACACAATAATGAAATCAATAACCTGGATCGGCGCAGACACTGCTCTCTGGGGTCCCAGAATCTCGTATATATATATATACAATAGAAGAGAGACAATAATAGTGCAACACGTTTTGTACAATATATTATAAATGTGTGTGGTGAACACCCCACTTACAAGTGTAGAGCCGTGCACTGGCTCTAAGTGGGTCCAGACATGTGGGTAATTGTCTTCAATTTCTTAGGTGGCCCCCACCTTACAGCAAGGTTTTTCCTTTTTTCTTTGTCCGAAGTTTAGACAATGGAAAGGAAAACAGGAAGAAAAATCCTTGTGTGGATCCACAAATTAAAATCACAGTGTTATGTACAGTTGGAATTGTACTCACATTTTGTGGAGCTCACATAGCTCATGGATATAGGCCCATAGGTTTTTTTTGGTGGAAGAAAAAACCCAGATGAAAAAAACACCGATGTTTGCAGGAATCAATGAAGCAGGAATCAGGATTGGAGATGAAAAAGTGAGATTTATTTAAAATATGATTAAAATAGCCTCCAGAACGCGTTTCGCCGCATCAAATAGCGGCTTCATCAGCTGGAATCCAGCTGATGAAGCCGCTATTTGATGCGGCGAAACGCGTAAGTGGGGTGTTCACCACACACATTTATAATATATTGCCCTCTACAGTGCCTGATTAGAGGGCCGTGTCTGGCTGATGTTTTAGTAACAAGAATGTTTTATCCCATAGGCTTCAATGTTAAAAATATTCCCATTTTAATTCAATATCTAATAAACCGTTGCTTATAATATTCTGCAGTAAAGTGTCTCTTTATTTCTAGATTTTTTTGTATTTTTTTAAGCCTTTTTTATACTTTTTTTCAAATTTTTATATCGAACTTTTGGCGAACGTCCCAAAAAGTTCAAAGTTCGCAAACTGTCGAACGGCCGATGTTCGATGCGAACTCTGAACAGATCGAACTGAACAGCTCATCCCTAGTCTACAGTATCTTCCGACAGAGCGTCCATCCGTTATGCACACAAGCAGAGTGCGCGCAGACTGCGTTCATCTGACTCTAGCCTTAATGTATAACTAAACCAAGGCAATAACGAAAGTAATATACAATGTATTATATAGTGTGACCATTAACCCTTTCACTGCTGAGCCATTTCAACCTCTGCCCTTTCCAATGACACCTCAAATCCACCATGTACAACGCACAGGGATGGAGATACAGTGATTCGAAGAAGTGGGGGGAAGCTGGATGCTGATCCCTGGTGGGGGGGGACATAGGGGGCCAAGTATTAACCTGGGGGGCAATTGCCCCCTGCCCCCCACTCTAGAGACGCCTATGGTACCTTGCTATAAAATCTTAAAACCTTATTTAAGGGGTTATTCAGAGACCACCGAATTGGCCACAAAATTGCACCGTACAGTGAATTTCCCATACGGTGCAATTTTGTGGCCATACGGCTATTCAGAAAGCTGGCACTTCGCCAAATATTGGCGAATTGCCAGCGAAATACGGTGATCTTCGGGGCAGTGAAATTCCCCTTAAAGTAATGGTTAATCTATTCAGAGAACAACGAAATGTCAGTGACATGCCCTGATTTTTGGTAGTCTCATTCGACAGGTTTAAACAGGCGAATCCCATAGGTTTAAATGTAAAAAAAATCTCTGTTTTTATTAAATAATTATTCAACCGTTTATTCTTGCAAAAAGTCTCTATTTATTTTTTAGGATTTTTTGGGCAAATTATTTTTTCAGATTTTTTAACATGGCAAGTTTTTTCTGTAACAGACTTTTTATTATTATTCATAGGTTTTTTTAAAACGCCTTTTAAAAATTGTGGTGTTTTGTTTTTTTGACCTCTGTTCGACGGCTTGTTGGTGGTCTGTTTAGTGGGTCGTCGGCTTTTTCTGTCAGGGACATTTCAGTGCTCTCTGAATAACATATATATATTATATATTATACTGTATATATTATCGAGCTTTCAGAAGCTGTCAGCAGGAAAAATAGAAGAAAAAAAATCTGCTGTTAAAAATCTATGTAACTCAATTTGGCAGCAGATGGCACTATCTACTGGCCAAATAGGTTATTACAGTAATAGATATGTATTACTGTACAATTTATTAAAAATGATTTTTCAAAAAACCATTGGTTTCTGACAATGTTTTTTTTTAAATCACTTGGTAGTGAAGGGGTTAATATACACTTCATACATTTACACTTCCTATACTTTGTGTGTAGGGATGAGCTGTTCGGTTCAATGTGTTCGGAGTTCGATTCGAACATCGCCAGTTCGGATGTTCGCGAACTACGAACATTTCCGCGTGTTCACCCACAATGCACCACAATGGACCACAATACACTTTTTCCACTGGCCTGAAGCTTGTAATTGGCTACAGCCTGCACCTGACCACAGTTTAGGTGCAAGACAGTTGCAAGTCTATGCCAATCAAGGCTCAGAGTCCTGATTGGGCATATTTTGCCCAATCATGGGCTCACAGAGCTAAGTCCCGCAGCATACTATATAAGGCTTGAACCCAGCCCAGCCAGCACGTGTTTTTCTGCAGGAGTGAGAGGAGATTGCTCTCTCAGTGTGTCTTCTCACTGCCAGGGATAGCTATTGGAGAGGTCTCACTTGTTGCAGATATCTGGAAATTGTGGAAAGTGTGTCTTCTCAGTCAGTGACAGGAGCAATTTGGGGGGGGCTCACTTGTTGTAGTTATCTGGGAATTGGTGGTGGAAAGTGTCTTCTCAGTCAGTGACAGGAGCAATTTGGGGGGGCTCACTTGTTGCAGATATCTGGGAATTGGTGGTGGAAAGTGTGTCTTCTCAGTCAGTGACAGCAGCAATTTGGGGGCTCACTTTTTGCAGATATCTGGGAATTGGTGGTGGAAAATGTGTCTTCTCAGTCACTGACAGTCAGCTATCAGGGGGTGTCACATACTACAGGGGGGTGTCACATAATTCCATAAAATGTCTGTGAATTGTAATCCGTGTCTTCTCAGTCACTGACAGTCAGCTATCAGGGGGGTGTCACATACTTCCATAAAATTTCTGTGAATTGTAATCCGTGTCTTCTCAGTCACTGACAGTCAGCTATCAGAGGGTGTCACATACTTCCATAAAATTTCTGTGAATTGTAATCCGTGTCTTCCCAGTCACTGACAGTCAGCTATCAGGGGGTGTCACATACTTCTAGCAGATTTCTGCGAATTGTAATCTGTGTCTAGTCACACTGCCACCCATCGGGGGCTCACTGATTTATAGGAGGTTCCTGGGAATTGTAATTTGTGTCTTGTCACTGCCACCCATCAGGGGGTCTCACTGATTTATAGGAGGTTCCTGGGAATTGCAATCTGTGTCTTGTCACTCACTGCACCCATCACGGGGGCTCACTGATTTATAGGAGGTTCCAGGGAATTGTAATTTGTGTCTTGTCACTGGCTGCCAGCTATCAGGGTGTCTCACTGAGTTATACCAGAGTTCTGGAAATCTTTAATCTTTATACCAGAGTTGAATCAGAGTTCTGCAGCATATCTCCAATTTTCATAACAGAGTTCTGTATATCTTTAATCTATATATCACTCACCATGTCAGAAAGACCAAAAAGGACAGGCAGACGCTCCCAGACACAGATAAGAGGGCAAGCAGCCTCTGTGTCGGGAGGCTGTGCCCCTGGTCGTGGTGGACATGGTGCATCCTCTGCAGGGGCACGCTTGTCTTTTCTAACTGGTGCTGGCCGTCTTAAGCAGCAGCAACATACAGAGGATTTGGTGGATTGGTTAACCAGGCCATCCTCATCCTCTGAGTCCTCTGCCAGCCAGGCTTGTAGTGGTTTACAGTCTACCTCAGCTGCCAAAGCATCTAATGCAGCCTCCATGTCCACAACTACTCCTACCGTAGCCTCACTATCACACACGGAGGAGTTAGCTGAATGGTTTGACTACAATGACAGTGACATGCTGCTTGAGGATGCACAGCAACTACAGTGCTCTGATTCAATCTCTGAGGTTGAGGAAGGGAATATAATCAACCTAGAGGAAGGGGTTGCCAGTGATGACACACAAATAACTGGCACTCATGTTGCCCCAGCAGCTGCAGCATACTGCCAAGTTGGCTCCAGTGACGAGGAGATAGGGGGTGATGACAATGATGATGAGGTCACTGACTCCACCTGGGTGCCTGATCAAACAGAGGAGTCAAGTGAGGAGGAGGCACAACAAACACGAGGCACAACGTCCTCTACGACCAACCATAGCCAGTCCAAGGCATCAGATGTCAGAGCTGCTCAGGTGCAGAGCGCTGTTGTCTCAATGGACACATCCAGGAACTCTGCTGTCTGGGAGTTCTTTAAGAAATGTGCAGCAGACCGCGCCATTGCTATTTGTAATCTATGTCAGAGGAGGATCAACGTGGGAAAGACACCGTACATTTGGGTACCACGTGCTTGAGGTGACATATGACCACCTGCCACGCATCCCGTTGGCGCAACACTTTGCGTAGGTCCTCCTCCTCACCTGTCTCTACCCCCACTATATGTCCTGCCATGTCATTGACTCCAACATCCACTGACAGGGATGATGCTACAGTAATGGATGTACCAGGTCCTCCCTCACAATGTGACAGCATCCCATCAGCTGAAGATTTACGCAGTCAGATTACGTTGCCCCAGCTGCTGCAGCGTAAGAAAAAATATAGTTCCAACCATCCCCAAGCACAGCGTCTAAATGCCAACTTAGCAAAATTACTCGCATTGCAGCTGCTGCCTTTCCAGCTGGTGGACTCTGCTTCCTTCCATGAATTTGCTGAATGTGCTGTACCACAGTGGCAGTTTCCAAAACGCCATTTCTTTTCACGGAAGGCCATTCCAGCACTATACCAGCACGTGGAACACAATGTTATGGAGTCATTGGGAAAGGCAGTCAGCAGCAAGGTGCACATGACTTTAGACACGTGGTCCAGCAAGCATGGACAGTGCCGTTACATTTCCTTCACGGCACTGTCTATGTAACTCTGATTGCAGCTGAGAGGGATCCAAAACGGGGCTCTATCCTGGAGCTCGTTCATCCACCACGCCTCCAGAAAGCTGGTTGTATGAGGTCTGTCTGCTCCACCACCACCTCTCCCTCTTCCTCCTCCTCCTTCTCTGTCGCTGGCGAAGTGGCAGTTAAACCGACGCGTGACAGGGGCTACGCAATGGCTCAAGCAAAAAGATGCCATACTGTGCTTGAACTGGTTTGTTTAGGGGACAGGAGCCACACCAGGCCAGAAATTCTGTCAGCTCTGCAGGGGCAGGTGCAGAGATGGTTAACACCACGCCAGCTTGAGCTGGGAATGGTCGTCTGTGATAATGGCAGCAACCTTCTCTCCGCCCTATGCCAGGGTAAGTTGATGCATGTACCATGCCTAGCAAATGTCCTAAATCTGGTGGTACAGCGTTTCCTAACCAGGTACCCAGGGCTGGCAGAGCTTCTCAGCCAGGCCAGAAAAGTCTGCAGCCACTTCAGACGGTCATTCCCAGCAAGTGTTCGCCTGGCAGAAATTCAAAGAGAATTCCACCTTCCCACAAACCGTCTGATCTGTGACATGCCCACCAGGTGGAACTTGACATTAGCAATGCTGCAACATCTGCACAAGCAGCAGAGGGCCATCAATGAGTACCTGTGTGAGTATGGCACAAGGACAGGTTCAGGTCAACTTGTTTTTTTTCCCCTCGCAGTGGCTGATGATCAAGGATGCATGCACTGTACTGTCAAAATTTGAGGAGGCAACGAGGATGGTGAGCAGGGACAGTGCATGCAACAGTGACACCATTCTTTTAGTGTTCCTGCCGGAGCGCACTCTGCGGGGAATTATAGATGTGGCACTAGAGGCAGAGCAGCAGGAGGAAGAGGAGGCCTTCCCTAGCTCTCAAGGCCCCAGTCTTTTCCGCAGACAGCATTCCTGCGGGTCCTCAGATCAGACAAGAGGAGGATGAGGAGGAGGAGGAATTAAGTAGTGGGGGCATTGAAGGTGGGGATTCCTCAAGGGAGGGTTTTGTGTGCCCAGAAACCCAATGACTAGTACGTGGCTTGGAGGAGGAAGTGCACAATGGGGTCATTCTCATTGACCAGGAATACTCGGAAGCTAATGCCACCTCCAACCTACGCTGCATGGGCTCCCTTATCCTGCAAAGCCTGGTAAAGAACCCCAGGATTTGTGCTATCGAGAGGGATCATTACTGGTTGGCAAGCCTTCTTGATCCACGATACAAGGGTAAAGTTGCAGAGCTCATCCTGCCTGCACAGAGGGAGCACAGGATGAAAAAACTTGAGGACAATCTAAAGCGACACTTGTGTAACACCTTTCCAGGCACTGGTAGGTTACCAAGTGATGACACAGGTGCTTCTGAGGCTGCGTTTGATCAGAGGAAGAGCAGTGAAAGGGGCCGCTTGACTGATGCCTTTTCCAATTTTTTTAGTCCACGACGCCCAGGGACGTCAAATGTAGGCACCCATTGCCAGCGTCTTCACCGTATGGTGCAGGACTACCTAGGGGCAAGGGCAGACCTGGATACCTTTCCAGCAGATGATCCACTGGCTTACTGGGTGTTGAGATTGGATCACTGGCCAGAACTTAGCCAATATGCTATGCAACTACTAGGTTGCCCTTCATCCAGTGTACTTTCTGAAAGATGTTCAGTGCCGCTGGAGGTTTTGTCACAGACAAAAGAGTGCGTCTGTCCACCGACTCTGTAGACCAGCTGACATTTATAAAAATGAATCAGTCCTGGATCAGCCGCTATGAATCCCCTGATGCTGACGTAACGGAATAGATCGGGGATCTCTTCTGCATTCACAAAACCTCCACCACTGCACTCTTCCACAATACCACAAAGGGGTTACGGTGTGAAGGCACTTGCTGCCACCAAAGGCACAATATTTGAGTGCACCGACGCCTGTACCAGATTCCTATCATTTTAATATTGGACTGCAGGGTCCAACCCTGCACTCTTCTACAATACCACAGAGGGGTTATGGTGTGACGGCACTGTTGCCGACACTAAAGTCCCAATTTTAAAGCACCTATTGTTACTTTCATCCAAAGCCTGCATAAGTTTCACCATAATTTAGCCAAAAAATCACTAAACTTGTTCTGCGTGTCCTAAAACGTCTCTTTTCATACAGACTGCCGCCCCAAGCAGTTTTTTATGAATAGAATAAAAGGCAAATCGTTTACCGTCATTTGAAATGTCATTTTTTTTTAAAAATGTTTCTATACATCCTACAAATCCGCCACTTCACGGGCAGGTTATGGGGACCTCCTAGGCACGATATTTGAAGGAATTTTTCGTTTTTATTTTTAACCCTTATTTCATGGAAAACTCACTGTTCCTTTAACCCTTTCGCTACGGTGGACGCGCTCAGCTCAGCGCGTCCACCTGCAGGTACTGTTGGGTGCGGAGGACGCACTGAGCGCGTCCTCCCTTTGTGCCAGCGATCGGTCGGATTCCGGCCGATCGCTGTGCCCCCCGGTGCGGGCTGACATCCTCGATGTCAGCCCAGCACCCGGGACTGCCGCAGGCACCATTAGATGTCATTGCGGTGGTGCGATGACATCTAATTCAGGCGCCCCCCGCGTGTGCGGAGGAGGTGCCCGAAAGAGAGGGGGGAGCTCCTTCGGACCTCTCTCCCTCCCGATCGCCGGGGTCCTGCGGCTGAAGGCAGGCACGGTTTGGAAGGACACAGCCTGCCCTTCCAAACCGTGCCTGCCTTTAACCCCTTGGGTGCCAGATCACGATTCGGCGCCGAATCGTGATCCTTTTCCCGGAGCTGGCCGACATCTTGGATGTCGGCCAAGCTTCCGGGAATGCCCCCTGACGACTGGCGTTATCGTGCATAGCATGATGACGCCAGTCCTGGATTTAACGCCTAACTGCCACCAATGGTGGAGATAGGGGGTTCCAATGAACCCCCTATCTCCTGATCCGTGGCAGCTAGGGGTTACTGTTGGATCGGCCAGAGCATGGCCTTTCCAACGATACCAAGCATGACCATGTAAAAAGTTTTTTAAAAAAATAAAAAATAAAAATAAACAATATTTAAGAAAAAATTATAAAAAAAAATAAACAAGTTTTTTTTGGTTTGTTAATGCAGCAATATTGTTCCCATTTCAATTATAATGTGAACAATGATGCTGCACTAACGATTTTTGTATGTGGTGCGTTTGTTAAAAATCACGTAATTTTCCCCCCCAAAAAATGTGAGACCCCATTTCTAATTTTTGTAACAAGCGCACCCCATACAAAATATAACCAATTGCTCGCATGTTAAAATGTGAAAAAAAAACACTTTACACATTGTAAATTATTGAAAATTCATATTTTATTGCATTTTTTGTTATAATATACAGACAGGACATGACGTATACATATAATAATGACATATTATGAATCTGCCGAGTCTGCCGGAAAGAACAATATATAATGTGGTCTGGGTCATATACTAAAATAAGCCTTCAAACCCGTTTAAACAAGATGAGCGAAACAGGTAAAAATGAGCTCAGCACAGAGGCGTGAAATGCCTCAGCAGCAAAAGGGTTAAAAACTTTTTTAAAACTTTTTTCCTTGTTTCCTGTCCCCCAGGGCACTACCCGGACCCTCATACACCTTTTATGGCAAATATATTGCATATATGTCCTCTTGGAGGGCACTCTAAAAATCGAACTTTCGAGTTCCATTGACTTGCATTGAGTTCGGTTCGTGTTCGAGTTCGAACTCGAACTTTTGAAATTGTTCGAGTTCGAATGCGAACCGAACACGGGGGTGTTCGGTCATCCCTATTTGTGTGTTCTTTCACCTCAAATAGCCACTGCATGTCTGGTTTGAAGAGCTGTATGTATGCTATCTGGCCTCCGTTCTCTTCAGTGGCCAGGGATGCTTCTGTTTCGCAGCTGGTCTGGTGGAGCATCACTGTAGGTGCACCATATCGCCTAAGACTACAAAATGTGCATCCTTTCTATGTTTTCTGGGTAAGAACAGGAACCAGAGGTTCTGCACGTCTACTTTGACCAACGGTGTTCCTAGTCTGCCTGTTACGGATCGGGGTACCCTCACGCTCGGTACCCTCCATCTGAGCTCCCCTTTCTTCTGTACACAGGAGATATTTTGTATCCACACACAGAATAGCCGACACATAAACTATGAGGCTCGCAGATGGAACACCAAAATGGAGAATGAGTTAATTTACATTTTGCAAGACACACACACACACACACACACACACACACACACACACACACACACACACACACACACACACACACACACACACACACACACACACACACACACTCACACACGGGGAAGGTGCAAAAACAATGGAATCACACCCAGCTAGGAACAATGGATCAGATAACCGTGAGTTGGGTGACCTTAGTTGCTGGGGGAAGGGGAGGGGGTGATGGAAGCATGTGAAACCAAAAGGAATCCATTACTTACAGGGGGGTGTATACTATACAAAGACTGGATCGTAATACAGAGGTTAAGCTATAGAGAGGGAATACAATACTCTACATTATATACAGAGACAATAAACTGTAAAGAAAAATAAATGCAAATAAACTTTGAAGCCGCCGTTTCGTCACACTGCCCCTCTCATCTCCTGGCCAATAGGGTTCCCACTCAATGTTTAGAATGATTACCCCTTCCCTTTTGCTGTTGCCCTGTTGTGGGTTTCCCTTCAGCATCTCACGTTGTCTTTTTGTTTGATATTCTGGATTTTGATCCTTGTTTTCTGTAACTTTGGCTTTGCTTATCATGGTTGTGTGCTCCTGGACATGTGTTGTTCTGTGACCTATACTGGGTATTTTCTACCTGCTCTCCATCTAGTCCAGCCATTCATGGACCTGTTGGTTAGGTTGTGCCTTTCCGATCACTAGTCTGGGGGGTCTGTGTGTTGGATCATCGGGTATTGATGATATTTACATGAAGTACATAGCTCTCCATGGAGTCCTATGAACTGCAGGAGAGAGTTCCACTGGAGCCGGACGGACCGCTGACGATATTCTCTTATGACCCAAAGCAATTACAAGTCCGTTCACTATTAATGTGGGTCTCATTTTTGATATGTCTTTGCAGGTCACTGATAACAGAATAGTTTATGCCAAATTTAAGCATTTCTGTTCTCTAATACTGTCCAAGACTGAAATACTGGCCTTTGCTTTTTCCTCTAATTTAGTCCTTTCTTGCGGTTCTGAAATGTTTAAAGGAATGGGATTCAGTGCTCCAGGTGTTAGATTTCCTGCTTGTTAATAATGCCAGCAAAAACATGAAATTATGAATAACATTGCCTAGGACATAATATAAAATCGAGCTCATAGTATCTTCTGTCCAAATATAAATTCAACAGGTGGCTTTAACATTGTTTCGGCTAAACATTTCAGCCACCCACAGCAAACAGTACAGCGAGCTTCTTTTTCAAGGAAATGAAAAATCAAGCGCATAGACTGTAAACATTTAATGTGCTGCTGGTACATCAAGAAACAAATACAAATCAGCTAATAGAATTCTCACTCTTAATAGCTGGATTCAGTCCATTCATAATAGCTCAAGGTAAAACGAAAGGGTATGGCTTAGCGGTCGTTTTCAGCACCTCTTTTTCACAACACGAGTCACAACGCTTAAAGTATGGTTTTAATAATCCAATGTCTGATAATGCTTCTAGCATTACACCGTTGTATGTGGTCCAGTTCCAGACATGTTTAGCTATTACCGCAAAGGAAAATAGAAATAATAATATCTTCTTACAAGTAGACTCACAGTTTGTCTATATATTTTCTTATTTATCAGTGGTAAATTAAAGTGGTCTGGCAATCTGGCATGGACCGAGGAAAAACTAACTAGACGAGCCAGATGGAAAAAGCTACTGTGTATAGACAAAAATTTTCTACATTTAGCCATTAAAATGGGTAGAATCCTCTGCTCATATCATGCATAGATCATTATGGTCCATGGAGCTCTGCAGGATATTGGTGTTATGGGGATAGGGGTAAGAAAGAATCTGTAGCTATCTTCAGATTTTATAGTAAATGAATATATTAAGAAATTGGTATTTCAAAGGAAAAGTAAAGCAGGAAGAAAAAGAACAAGATAATATCAGAACATAAAAAATATAGCCCTAAATGGGTTCGCAAGTCACAATGATCTAATTAGGGATACTAGGGAACTACTGTGTGTGAGCCTTGTGTGTAAATGCACTATTGTCACAGGTACAAGCATGGGCATAGGAACCAGGGGAGAAGGGGGGGGGTACAAATCCACTAATTTTAATGAATTGGACAATTTGGCTAAAATCCCTCCTCCCCCAGATTTTGATGCTGAACAAAGTGTCTACAAAGCTGTCACTGTTTCCCAGAGCACTGGCCGCTTCACCCCCGATCTGCCCAGGCGGCCAGCGAGTGATATGGCATGCATGGTGCAAGATTGCATGAGGGATGTAGAAGTGGTACATTGGGTAAAAGGATGAGAAGACCCAGGACATACTTGAAAGCGAGAGAAATCTCAATGTATCCTTCCTTGTAAAATACTTTAAAAATAAATAAATAAGAATTGGACTAAGGCACAGTGGGAGGTAAGAAACATATGACAGGGACACAATGGAGCTGAGAGCCCATGAAACCCTTAATCCGACATTGATTCAGAAAATATGGCACATATTTCTCAGGCTCTCATATGAGCCACTGTATATTCATGACGTAAAACATGTGGTTTCGTTAACCGTTTATACTGTAAAGTATGTTGACATTTATTTTATTTGAAACCTTCATTAAACATGCCACTTCTTACACAATTATAATTCCTGCTTTTAACTAAGAATTCCTGTTACCAAACGTTCAGGCATTGATTTAACCCAGTTATTCTTCCACAGGAACCCTACATAAACAAGTCAGCTGTGACTGTCCAGAGCCACTTCTCGCTTCATCGAACATATGCTGTGTTTCGGACTCTAGGACTTCGCCATCTTATTGTAGTTGATCTTCAAAATCGGGCAGTTGGAGTGATCACTAGGAAAGATCTCATATCTTTACAGCTGGAGAAGAAGTTGATTTATTTGGACGTTGGCAAGCTGGATTCCGATGAAGAACTCATAAAGTAGAACCTAGTGACACATATTGTAGGACCTCGGAGGCATAAATTCACAATAAACACCACGACCCCTGTTCAAAAAATAAGCTTCGTAGTAAAATGAATTAAAACAATGTTGTTGACACAGTTTGATAATTATTAAGATTGTTATTGCCACTTTATATCATTTTATACCACTAAGAACAGAATTATCTCCATTCATTCCACGTGATATTTTGCAATTTTTATTTCCCTTATGAGATGTTTGCCCCATAGCAGATTTTGACACATGACTTGTCGATCACTCGTCTGTTTTTATAAATCAAGTATTATTTATTGGAAATCTAGTAATGCCAAGTGCGTTAACATAAAAAACATCACGAAATAAAGAGATTTAATATTCTTCTTTAGCAGCGCTTTTTTTGTCTTTGTTAAAAATATATACACTTTTTATTTGAAAATATCGTTATTAGATTAGAAAGAGACACATATACACAATCCCAACAATTAGGTGGCGCCTGAGGTACCCTTATTTTTCTTTTCCACATATACACAATCACTTCTACCGAAACATAAATGTACATGATGGATAAAAATTGTATTTCTATAATGAACAGACAGTGTTGGGGAATGATTATAAATCATTAGTTTTACATAGTTAGAGTTTCTAATTCTATGATTTCTTTATACGGTCCTGGCACATCTTACATTTGGTGACTCATTAACTTGCTTATTGCTCCAAAGGCAATTTGGCTGTTCAGAAAGCTGGCAATTTGCCAAATATTAGCAAATTGCTAGCGAAATACAGTCAATTTGCCTCAGATTGCTACAATTATTATTATTATTCTTTATTTATAAAGCGCCAGCATATTCCGCAGCGCTGTACAATAAGCACAGCATAGACAGGGTTACAATACATTGAACAACATTTGACAAACAGTACAGGAGGAGATGAGGGCCCTATTCCCGTAGGAACTCACAATCTGGGAGGGTTGGGGCTGGAAACAGGAGGAGAGGACTGTAAGGTGAGAGTGATTGATGGTTGCGTCAGTGAGTTGGGTGGTAGGCTTCCCTAAATAGGAATGTTTTCAGGGAGCGTTTGAAGGAAGAGAAGTTAGGGGAAAGTCTGACAGTATGAGGAACAGTGTTCCAGAGAGTGGGGGCTGCGCGTGAGAAATCCTGCAGTCTATCATGGGAAGAGGTGATGCGGGGAGAAGCTAGGCGCAGGTCACTGTTTGACCTTAGGGTGCGGGCTGGGGTGTATTTGGTGATTAGTGAGGACAGGTAGTTGGGAGCTGAGTTAGTGAGGGTTTTGTAGGTAAGGATAAGGATTTTGAACTTAATTCTGCAGTGCATGGGGAGCCAGTGAAGGGACTCGCAGAGGGGAGCGGCAGAGACAGAGCGGCGGCTGAGGTGAATTAGCCTGGCGGAGGCATTCAGGATGGATTGTAGGGGGGAGAGGCGGGACAGAGGGAGGCCAGATAAGAGATTATTGCAATATTCGAGTCGGGAGATTACCAGGGCGTGTATGAGTTGTTTTGTGGTGACAGCGGTACGAAATGGCCGAATTCTGGAAATATTACGGAGTTGGTATCGGCAGGAGGAGGAAAGAGACTTGATGTGGGGGATGAAGGAAAGAGCAGAGTCAAGTGTAACTCCAAGGCAGCGAACTTGGTTTGATGGGGAGATGGTGATACCCTCCACCGTGATAGAGAAGTCAGGAGGTGGGGAGGCATTGGAGGGAGGAATAAGTAGGAGTTCAGTCTTTGACATGTTGATCTTTAGGTGGTGGGAGGCCATCCAGGAGGAGATGCCAGATAAACAGTCACTGACTTTTGAGAGGACAGGGGGAGAGAGATCAGGGGTAGAGAGGTAGATCTGAGTGTCATCAGCGTAGAGGTGGTAATTAAAGCCAAAGCTGTTGATGATTTTGCCCAGGAGGAGGTGTAGATGGAAAAGAGCAGAGGACCAAGGACAGAGCCTTGAGGTACACCAACAGATAGAGGCAATGAGGAGGAGGAGTTACCAGCAAAGGACACACAGAAGGACCTGTTGGATAAATAGGAGTCAACCCAAGCAAGTGCAGTGTCACCGAGACCCAGAGAGTTGAGGGTCTGTAGAAGGAGGGGGTGGTCAACAGTGTCAAAAGCAGCCGAGAGGTCAAGCAGGATGAGAATAGAATAGTGGCCGTGTTTTTTAGCAGTTAGGAGGTCGTTGGTGACTTTGGTGAGGGCAGTTTCAGTTGAGTGTAGGGGACGGAAGCCAGATTGCAGGGGGTCAAGTAGGGAATTGGAGGACAGGAAGAGGGAGAGGCGGTTGAAGACTAGTTTTTCTAAGAGCTTTGATGTGAAGGGAAGCAGGGATACAGGGCGGTAATTGGATGGAGAGTTGGGATCTAGGGATGGTTTCTTTAGTAAAGGGGTAACTAGCGCGTGTTTGAAGGCGGATGGAAAGGAGCCAGTGGAGAGAGATAGGTTGAAGATGTGTGTGAGAGCAGGGGTGAGGGAGGAGGAGAGGGGAGGAATTAGATGTGAGGGAATGGGGTCGAGCAGGCATGTGGTGAGATGTGAGGAGGACAATAAGGAATTTACTTCCTCCTCAGTGGCTGGGAGGAAACGGCAGAGGGTGGCAGAGGGGACCTGTGGGAGTGGAGGTGGCAGATAACTATCTTGTGTTGGGATGTTGCTTCTGATAGTTAAAGTTTTACTGAGAAAGTAGTCTGCCAGGTCTTGAGCGCTGAAGGCAGCTGTAGGGGGAGGTGCAGGTGGGTAGAGGAGGGTGTTGAAGGTGGACCAGAGCCGTTTAGGGTTGGAGGACAGCGTAGATATAAGAGATGAGAAGAAGGATTGTTTGGCCAAGTGGAGGGCAGAGGTGTATGACCGGAGAATAAACTTGAAGTGAACAAAATCAGCTTCAGAGCGGGATTTCTTCCAGGCACGCTCTGCGGTGCGGGAGCATCTTTGCAGGTAGTGAGTCTGGAGGGTGTGCCAGGGCTGAAGCTGGCGGCGTGGGGCCTTACAGAGTCGAAGAGGAGCAAGAGTGTCTAGAGCAGAGATAAGCGTAGTGTTGTAGTGATTAGTGGCAGCATCAGGGCAGGTGAAGGATGAGGTATGAGGGAGGTGGTGAAGTAGGTTGGAGAATTGATGGGGGTCCACAGCATGTAGATTTCTGCGAGTGTGTGTGCGGGGTGGGGGAGCAGGGTGTTTAGGAAGTCCAGATAGGTTGAAAGAGAGAAGGTGGTGGTCAGAGATGGGGAAAGGGCGACATTTGAACTCAGAAATGGAGCAGAGGTTGGAAAAGACAAGGTCAATAGCGTGACCATTGCGGTGGATAGGGAGGAGGGAGGATTGTGTGAGTCCAAGGGAGGACGTGAGTGAAAGAAGTTTGGAGGCAGCAGGGGCGGAAGGATCGTCAATGGGAATGTTGAAGTCCCGAGAATTAGGCATGGAAGATTAGAAGACAGGAAGTGAGAAAGCCAGGTAGCAAAGTGGTCAAAGAACTGGGAGGTTGGTCCCGGTGGGCGGTAGATGACTGCCACCCTGAGAGCCAGAGGAGAGAACAGGCGGATGCAGTGTGTCTCGAAGGAGGAGAAGGAGGGGATGGGGGTGGAGGGAGATGCTGGTAGGTGCAGGTGGGAGAGAGCAGGAGTCCGACCCCGCACCACATTTCTCTCTCACCTGGTCTGGGGGTATGGCTCAAGTGTAGACCGCCATGTGAGAGAGCAGCAACGGAGGCCGTGTCAGAGGGAGTTAGCCAGGTTTCAGTTAAAGCTAGGAGGTTGAAGGAGTTTGAAAGGAAGAGGTCATGGATTGCTGTGAGTTTGTTGCACACAGAGCGAGCGTTCCAGAGGGCGCAGGAGAAAGAGGACAGGCGCTGAGGGATTATGGGAATGAGGTTGCTGGGCTCGCAGGGAGGTGATTTATGTGCGATGGAGATAGGATGAGAGGGAAGTATTGGATGTGTTGTGGGGCCAGGGTTAGGGGATATGTCACCTGAATAGAGTAACAGCAGGAGGGTGAGAAAGAGAAGGTGGGAATGGGATTTGTGGGAGTGGGAGTGATTGGCAGCACGAGAGTTATAGGGAGACCATGTTCTGAGGAAACAAAGGAGCTCATGTGAGGCCATCATGTGGGACGAGAGGAGGGAGAGATGCAGATAGTGTAGGGGTCGGTGGTAGTGAAATTCCCCATAGAGAAGTAATGGTTGATCTATTCAGAGGATGCCCAACAGCACAGAAAAGTTGTTGAAATGCCCAGGTTTTCAGTGCTTTCATTCAGCAGGTTTAAAACAAGTTTCAATGGAAAAATAGTCCTATTTTTATAAATTTGTTATTCAACCGTTTATTTTCATTTGCAGCAAAAAGTCTATTAGTTTATATTTTAGAACTTCATAGGCATTTTTCAGTGAAATTTTTGATTTAGAGTTTTTTAAAATGGTGTTTCTTTTCTATTTTGTAACAGACCATTTTTTATTATTCATAGGACCTTAATTATACTTTCCATGCAGTTTCTTGCATTATTTTTGTTTTAACGCCTTTTAAAATAATTTTTTTACACCTGTTTGACGACTGGCTGGCTTTTTTCGATGGTGTTTGGTGGTCTGTTTGGCAGATTGTTGGTCGCGTTCGGCGGTTTGCAAATGCATTCGGCGTTCTATTCGGCGTGTCTTTGGATTCACTTCGGGGACCCTGCAGTGAATGCTGAATTCACCGCATCGTCAGCGAATTGACCTCGCCTAAGGGTGCCGAATGAGAGAGCACCAAAATGTCGATGAAATTTCGGTGCTCTCTGAATAACCCCCCAAGTGTTGGTAATCCTAAAGCCTAAAATTCTAGAAGCTCCACCCTTATTTAGGGGTTCCCAGTGCTCATTAAATGGGAGCACCCGTTTACTGAAGGAGAACCAGAGTAATTACAAGACCTGGCCTGGAACTCACATCAAAGAGGCTATCAGGGTTTTCAGGGTGGGGAAGCACCAGCTTGGGCCTTCCTGTGGCTTCGCCGGTATGTGCTGTTACAGGTGCATTAGATGGAGACCTTTGGGGATATATTCAAATACTGGTTAATCTTTAGGATGATTGAATAGTAAATATGAGGTGAACAATGCCTTGAAGGTTTCAATATCATCTCTAGCTCCCTAGCCTATTTATATATACAGTATATACACATAATGTTACCGTTATACGATTATTATTCTGTGTAGACAATACCTTGAATGTCCCATTTAGTCCATAGCTAGTAGCAAGGTTTGCTCGGTTGAGCGAACAGTAAGACATAATTGTGTATTTGTAGTATCTCTAGGCATGATTTTTTGCACCAAGCAGCCCCATTGTCAATTATCAAACTATTACATTTTTCCGAGAAGCAAAGGCTTGTTTGCCACTTATATCTCCAATTAAATAATGGAGGTTATCTCAAGTTGTAGTTTCCCCTTCCAGCCAAAGCCTCACAAAACAATATAAGAAGTAATCTGTTTCCATGAAGAAAACCATTTATATTATCTATATTAAAAGATCTGGTACGAGATGATACTTTATTTTCCTGAAAGCCATGCTTACTTTATTCCCTCGCTGGATTATTTGACCTGTATCATTTAATTTAACGCTTGACCCACAGGGAAAGCAAAGCTAGAGTAATCTCCAAGAATTATCACCCAATAGGTTTTGACACATAAGAATTGTGGAAATGTGTGGGTTTAATTTATTGGTTACTGCTGCTTTATCCTTGAACTGCGCATTTCTGTAGAGAGGTTAACCAACTGAAAGTTAATCACTCCCTACGATCCCTCAACACTTACATTATGTACATGGATTCATTTTAAATTAGGATTTATTACACTCAGAGGAAATGTGCATGAAAAGAGCCCGTGGGCACTGGTAGGATTTTGTTCATGCGCTATGTGCCGTGTATAATGTATGTAGTGTTGCATTTGTGGCAAATAAGATGTTCTGTAAAAATTGTCAAAATTAACAGTTTTATTTTACACAATAATTTAGTCCTCTATGATAATATGATTTGCATGAAGTATTTTTAAACCTCTCGAGAATATTACGTAAGATTTTATGGTGATAAATGGCTAATGGATAGAGGCCAACTCTGTATCCCGCATGTTGCCAGGTATATTAACTCACTTCTTTATTCTGGGAGACCCCCTTGATCACTTTTCAGTTTAGATTCAATTAAATGTTGATGTATAAGATGAAGGATTTGGCAGCTGGTATCCTTGTCTATTGGCAACCATAGCTTATTTTTGTTTGTTGTTGTCTGTTGTTCTTGCTAGCATATGGAAGAACACTGCACTGGGAGGAAAATCAGTGTTGTTCTGCTTCTTTTACCATCTATTGTGTGACCATGTATTTGTATGAGAAGCAAGAGGCAGCATATTGTACACACATACAGGGTTAGAAACATAGAAACATACAGGGTTATCCAAAGAGATTCGAATTGCTTGAGAAAGGTAACCGAACGCTGAAAATCAGCGTTCGGTTACCTTTCTTGGCCATTCGGCTATCCAGAGAGCAGGCAATTCGCCAAATCCTGTCGAATTGCCTGCACATACGGTGCCTGTTCGTCCCTGTTCGAGGGCAGTGAAATCCCCATGAAAAAGCACTGCTTTGGCTATTCAGAGAACACAAACCAGCAGTGAAAGGTTCCCCTAATGCCCTGCCATTCGGTAGTTTAATTCGGCAAGTTTATTCAGGAGAATCCCATAGGCTTCAATGTTAAAAATATTCCCGTTTTAATTCAATATCTAATAAACCGTTCATTATAAAATTCTGCAGCAAAAAGTCTCTTTACTTATAGATTTTTTAGGATACTTTAAGCATTTTTCTGAATTTTTTTAAAAAAATGTAAAAGTCCGATTTTTTTTTGTTTTTTTTTCCAGTTTCCTTATTTTTTTTGTAACAGCCCTCTTTATTATCATTCCCTGGACCTCCTGTGAAAATTTCAGACATTTTCGCTCAGTAGTTTCTTTGCAAACAGCGTTTCATTTTCCCAGATTCATACAAATGGTTTTGCTAATTTATTCACTGCCTCCTCTATGTCACAGCTGCTTCGGCTCTGTGTGATTCGGCTCATGTTCGGCTCCTGTTCGGCTTCTTCAAAGGTTAATCCAGATGTTTTTGCGTGTTTTCAGCGTGCATTCGGTTAGTTTTCGTCAGGTTTGCGGTAGCTTTTCCCTGCAATTCGGGGGCCCTGTGCTGTTTGCTGAATACACCGCAGGGTCACCGAAATGCAATCGGCAAAAGGAACCGAATTGAAGAGAACGAAAAGTCACCGAACGTGCGGTGACTTTTCGAATCTCTTTGGATAACCCTGATAGAAAAATGTCGGCAGATAAGAACCTTTCGGCCCATCTAGTCTGCCCAATTACATGGATACTTTACCTGGATTTATTCAAAGAGATCCGAATTGTGGCCGAAAGGTAACCGAACAGTGAAATTCAGCGTACGCTTACCTTTCCTGGCCATTCGGCTATTCAGAGTGCAGGCAGTTCGCCAAATGTTGGCGAATTGCCTGCACATATGGTGCCTGTTTGTTGCCTGTTCGAGGGCAGTGAAATCCCCATAGAGAAGCAATGCTTCGTCAGTTCAGAGAACAAAAAACAGCAGTGAAAAGTTGCTCAATTGCCCTGCTGTTCGGTAGTTTCATACGACAGGTTTATTCAGGCGAATCCCATAGGCTTCAATGTTAAAAATATTCCTGTTTTAATTCAATATATATTAAACCATTGATTAGAATATTCTGCAGTAAAAAGGCTCTTTATTTATAGATTTTTTTTCATCTTTTAGGCATTTTTCGGGATTATTTAGCAATTTTTTTTCGTTTTTTTATTTAAATCGTTTTTTCTGTTTTCTGTAACAGCCCTTTTTATTATCATTCATTGGACCTCATATGTAAATTTCAGACATTTTCGTTCTGTAGTTTCTTTGCAAACAGCGTTTCACTTTTCAAACATTCAAGTGTACTGTTTTGTGTTTTTTTCACTCCATTCGTCTGCAGTGTCGGGTTTTTCCGGTGGCTGCTCTGCACGGTGATCGGCAGCTGCTCGGGTTTCTCTAGCGTGTTCGGCGGGGTTAATCCAGATGTTTATGTGGGTTTTGGTGAGCGTTCGCTGGGTTTTGCGGTGAGAGTTCAGCGGATTGGCGGTGAGTCTTTGGCGGGTTTGCGGCAGCTTTTCCCCGCACTACGACGGCCCTGTGGTGCTTGCTGAATACATCGCAGGGTCGCCGAAATGGGATCGCCAAATCGCACCGAATTGAAGAGAACGAAAAGTCACCAAGCGTGCGGTGACTTTTCGATTCTCTTTGAATAACCCTGATAGAGCCCTACTCAGCCTGAGCCAGTAAGAGGTAGCCATTAATGGGCAAATGTGATGTGGGCTATTAGAGGCTCCCTATTACTGCCTCTATTACGAGGGAAAATGTATACTTTTGCTGGACTTGGATTCCCAACCACATTACCTATAAATCATCCTTTCACAGAGCGCTCGCAATTGTGAACGTTGTTGGAGAAGACAGACGATGGATTGTTTCTGCACCTGCGACTCCAATCCATAGTTTTGCGCAGGCACTACGGGACGTGCGTAAAAAGTATGGAATTTCTGAGTGATGCGTGTAATGCTCATTGTATGCAGTGCAAGTTTCATAGGTAAGGAAATTGGAGGGATTATTCAGAGAGCACTTAAATGTCACCGACATTTTGGTGCTCTCTCATTCCCCGAACTTCGTGGAATCAAATTCCCTGACCCTGTGGTGAATTCAGCAATCACCGCAGGGTCCCCGAAGTGCAAGGAAAAGAGGCCGAATGTATCCGAAAATCCACTGATACGATCTGAAAAATCGTATCGATCCCAAACGCCGCAGAAAACCCACCAAACATACCCGGCGATTCGCCACAAATCCGCTGAACACATCCGAAAAAAGCCGACGATCCGCCGAAAGCAGCGCTGACCAGCCGTCAGTAAAAGCTGACAAGCCGACGAAGGGAGTAGAAAAGAAAAACAACAAACGATTGAAACTTAAAAATTTCAAACGCTGTTTGCATGAAAGACTGTTGGAAAAAATATCTGGAATTAACATATAAGATCCTCTGAATAATAATAAAAACTTCTGTTACAGAAAGAAAAAAAAAAAAGGTATTTAAAAAAATCCGGATTTTTTTTTGCTGAAAAAAATCCCAAAAAATGCCTAAATAATCCTTAAAAAAAATAGAATTTTTGCTGTAAATTAAAAGAATAAATGGTTTAATAGATATTGCATAAAAACGGGAATATTTATAACAAAGAAATCTATGGGTATGGGATTCACCTGATTAAACAGGCCAAATTAAACCACCGAAAATTAGCGCATTTCACTGACATTTCTCTGCTGTTCGGTGTTCTTTGAATAGATTAACCATTGCTTCTCTTTGGGGACTTTCACTGCCGTCGAACAGGCACCGTATTTCTCTGCAATTCGCCAATATTTGGGGAATTGGCAAGTTTTGAATAGGGATGTGCACCGATTTTTTTTTCGATTCGATTCGATTTTTCGAATTTTTTAACTTTTCGATTCGGCTCGTTTCGACTGCTTTCTGTTTCGATTCGGTTCGGCTCAATTTGTTTTTCGGGTACATTTATTTTTCGGAATATCGACCATTTTTCGTATTTTCGGGTCACTTTACTAGGTTTCTGTATCGACTTTTCGTTATTTCGGAAATTTTCGTTTTTTCGGAATTGTACATGGTTTTCGGTATATATCGACTATTTTTCGTATTTTCGTGTCACTTTGCTCGTTTTTTGGTTATCGGCTTTTCGCTATTTCGGAAATTTTCGTTTTTTTCGGAACATCTGTTCTCCTCGTTTCAAAGCTGTCTAACTCTATTGCCCCAGCAGTCCAGCACATGGATTTTCCCCAGCACATGGATTTGCCCCAGCTCACACATGGATATGCCCCAGCTCATGGATTTGCCCCAGCTCATGGATTTGCCCCAGCACATGGATTTGCCCCAGTACATGGATTTGCCCCAGCACATGGATGCCCCTACTCATGGATTTGCCCCAGCACATTGATTTGCCCCAGCTCATGGATTTGCCCCAGCACATGGATGCCCCAGCTCATGGATTTGCCCCAGCACATTGATTTGCCCCAGCACATGGATTTGCCCCAGCACATGGATTTGCCCCAGCACATAGGATATTGCCCCAGCTCACACATGGATTTGCCCCAGCTCATGGATTTACCCCAGCACATGGATTTGCCCCAGCTCATGGATTTGCCCCAGCACATGGATTTGCCCCAGCACATGGATTTGCCCCAGCTCATGGATTTGCCCCAGCACATGGATTTGCCCCCCAGCTCATGGATTTGCCCCAGCTCATGGATTTGCCCCAGCACATGGATTTGCCCCAGCTCATTGATTTGCCCCAGCACATTTACAAAGACAAAATTTACAGAATCAGCGATATAACCGATAATAGTTAAATAAACGATTTTCAGAATTACCGAAATGGAACCGAAATCCCGAATGTAACCGAATTTGGCTCGGAAAATTTTTCGGATTTGCCGTTTTCGAAAATTTTTCGTTTTTTCGGAAAGTCTGTTCTCGTTTCAAAGCAATAGATTTCGATTTGACACATTTCAAGTCCATTCGAAAATTCCGAAAATTTTTCGATTCGGCTCGGAAAACATTTCGGATTCGACTTTTTCGGATCTAAAAATTTCAGAATTTCGGCCGCATCGAAAGACCCGAATCGGGAAATTTCGTGAAAATTCCGAAATTCCGAAACCCGAAACACACATCCCTAGTTTTGAATAGCCGAATGGCCCTGACATTGCACTGTATGGGGAAGTTCACAGTTCGGTGCAATTTCGAGGCCAGGTCGGCTGTCTCTGAATAACCCTGTGTGTAAAAACAAAAAACGCTGGTGAAGTCTGTTCTGCATTTCAGAAGTCCTGAGCTCGACGAAGAAAAGTATTCCAGCTAAATAGAAAAAAAATATTGGGCAGAGGAAGTCAGCAGCATCTGACCAATTATTTAAGAGCATAAAAGGGGGGGGGGTACATTTTCATTTATTAGAGGGTCCCTTTAAAGGCACAAAAGTGTCACAAACAATTCCTTTGACGTGCCATATTATATGCATGTGTACACTGTAACAGGGTCCTGGGCCCTGTTTATTCTAACCATGTCCTGGACCATGTTTTTGTGAGCCAGAGGCTCCAGAGGGCAGTATATCCCTGGTAGGAAGGGTTAACACCCTTCCAGCTAGCACACCTGTAGGCGTTTCCTCTTGGGTCTTCTTAGCAGGACTGAGAGGGGAGGATCTCTCTCTCGGTAGCAATCCACCCTGGGAGAGAGAGGTGGTAACTTCGCTGTACTCTGCAGGAAAGAGACTGGTGAGAATCTCTCATGCGTGATTTACTTTGTTTGTTTTGTACTGGGCCCGGGTAGCTGGCCCAGTAACCGGTAGTAAGGGCACTACGGAAAAGAGGTAGGCTCCTGACAGGAGTAGGCCGATTGTTTTGTTTAGTTTTGTTTGTGCATAAAAGGGGAAGCCTCCCCAACTGCTGAAAAAGACTGTGTTCTGCTTTATAATAAAAGTACACCTGAGCCGCAATCTCCTGCTGTCGGGCCATATTTTGAGCAACCTACCACAAGTGGTGGCAGCGGTGGGATTCTCTCATTCGTACCGGCTCCGCTGTTACAATAGCCTTAAAGGTACAGGACCCGCAGAAAATGGAGGACGTCGTGAAGGCCCTGGTCCAAGCCACGGCGGTGCAGCAGGAAACAAGCAGGCAAGCTTTAGCAGCACAGCAGGAGTGCAATAGACTGTTGGCCCAGCAAATTGGGGCCCTGGCGGAGACACAAAAAATGGAGCATGCCCTGCTTAAGAATGTCCTGGAAAACGTTACTTCCCAGACAGTTCCTGCACTAGAAAAAGGTAATGGCACGATCCGGGCAAGCAACTGTCTGCAGAAGATGACTGCAGAGGATGATGTGGAAAGCTATCTACTGGCGTTTGAGAGAACTGCTACTCGTGAAGCCTGGCCTCCAACACAGTGGGCAGGGATCATCGCTCCTTTCCTCGTGGGGGAAGCACAAAAAGCCTACTACGACCTGGAAGAGGAAGCGGCTGCCGACTACCCACAACTAAAGGCAGAAATTTGGCCAGGTTGGGAGTGACGGCGACTGTGAGAGCCCAACGCTTCTATAAATGGCGATTTAAAGAAGGTCTGGCCCCCAGATCCCAGATGTTTGACTTGATTCATCTGGCCCGGAAATGGCTCAAACCGGAGAACCAAAGCCCTGCAAAAATGCTGGAAACTCTGGTGCTTGACCGGTACCTGAGAGAACTTCCCCGTGGCCTGCGTGAATGGGTCAGTCAGGGAAACCCCACTACCTATGATGGCATGATAGCCCACGTCGAACGTTATCTGTCTGCAAAAGACTTGGAGAAATGTTCAATGCCGTACAGCTTGCTCCCGAGACCAAGAAACCGCCGGAATGAGCCTGAAGCGGAGTCTGGAGGGGGAGCGCGCCGACAGAAAATGGACTCTAGGGACCAAGTGTCTGTGAGAGAGGATCGCTTTGGGGGAAATTCCATAGTTTGCTTCGAGTGTGGCGGGAAAGGACATGTCAGGGCAATCTGCCCTAACCGCGCAGAACCAATGCAATGTGGACTGGGGGAAAATCCCCTAAACTTTTGTGGACTGATATCGGGCATGGTGGAAGGCTCAAACGCCTTTAGAATGACGGTGCAACTGAACAGCCAAGATACAGGGGCATTAGTCGACTCAGGCAGTGCCTTAACCTTGGTCGCAGGTGGTTTGGTCAAACCCAATCATGTACAAAACCATAAAACCATGGGGGTACTTTGTGTTCATGGGTGCACGGTACGGTACCCTACTGCCCCTATAGAGGTTGTTGTGCAGGGCAGACTGATTAAAATGTCAGCGGTAGTGGTAAAGCGGTTACCCTATCCCCTAATTATAGGCAGGAACTTTCCTGGCTTCCACACCCTGTTACAGTCACCGGGAACACCGAAAAAAGCCGACCCTGAAGTTGAACAAGGGGATGGTGATATCCTTAAGATGTTTCCCTTTACTGATCCCGATCTGTATGTGGACAACCCGAAAATAGGTAAAACCAGACGAGCATGCCGGGAGAGCAAACAGCGGTTTAATAGAGCTGTAAATGAGGTATTCTTGAATGAACGTGGAAAGCGAAACAGTAAAGGTGTAGCCACCCAATGTACCGAAGACGATATAGAGGTTGGACAAAGGGTGCATGACCTCGAGTCAGACGTTGAGACAGAGGTGGAGGACCCAATACCCTTGGATCTTTCCAGTAGTAGCTTTGGGAGAGACCAAGCAAACGATCCACTGTTGCAGGTCGCTAGAAGCAGGGTAGTAGAGGTGAATGGGGTGACTGTGCAGGGTAGCACCAAAGGTACCTACCCATATTTCCTCCTTAAGAACGATCTCCTTTATAGGGTAACTTCAGATGAAGGCCAAGAGATTGAGCAGCTGGTTGTTCCTTCCTCGTATACTCGGAAGGTGCTTAATTTTTCCCACTCTCACCTCCTGGGGGGACACTTGGGGGTAGACAAGACTCAGGAAAGGGTGCTCAGAAGGTTCTTTTGGCCCGGAGTATATGAGGAGATTAAAAGGTACTGCGCTTCTTGCCCGGAATGTCAATTGTCATCCCCGAAACCCAGGTTAAGGGCCCCACTCATACCTCTCCCTGTTATCGATGTGCCCTTTGAGAGGATTGGCATGGACCTGGTAGGTCCGCTGGACAAAACTTCTCGGGGGCACCAATATATTCTGGTACTCCTGGATTACGCCACCAGATATCCTGAGGCCATTCCCTTGCGCAAGGCCAACGCCAAAACCATAGCGAAGGAGTTGATTCAGGTATTCTCGCGAGTTGGCATACCCAAGGAAATCCTGACCGATCAAGGGACGCCGTTTGTCTCCCGGGTGATGAAAGAGTTGTGTCAGTTGCTTAACATTCACCCTTTGCGAACCTCAGTCTACCACCCACAGACAGACGGGCTGGTGGAGCGATTCAATCGTACCCTGAAGGGGATGTTAAAAAAGGTAGTCAGTCGAGATGGGAAAGACTGGGACCTGCTGCTTCCGTATTTGCTATTTGCGGTCCGTGAAATTCCCCAAAGTTCAACGGGCTTCTCCCCGTTTGAACTTTTGTATGGGAGGCACCCCCGAGGCATACTAGATGTGCTGAAAGAGACTTGGGAGGAACAAGGTGTCCCCGGGGTCAGTACTGTACAGCACGTGGAACAAATCCAGGAGCGTATATCCCGGATTGTTCCCCTCGTTCGCCACCACATGGAACTGGCTCAGAGTACCAGAAGCTCCACTATGACCAGAGGGCCGTGGTGAGAGAATTCAAAGCTGGTGACAGGATAATGGTTCTAGTCCCCACTGCCGAAAGTAAGCTTCTAGCACGTTGGCAGGGACCCTATGAAGTGTTGGATAAGATAAGCCCAGTGAATTATAGGGTCAGTCAACCTGAACGCCGTAAGAAAACGGCTGTGTTTCATATCAACCTCCTTAAACCCTGGCAGGATAGAGAGGCCTGTACTGTCGCTGTGGGCGATGCGGATTCCCTGTCCACTGGACAGTCTGTTCCAATTTCCCCTGAGTTAACACCCAAGCAAACAGAGGAGGCTATACAGCTGGTCGAGAGGAATGAAGACGTCTTCTCAGCAACACCGGGTAGGACCCAAGAAATTGCCCATGATATCGTTACAGAACATGGGGTCACTGTAAGGGTAAAACCGTACCGGATACCTGAGGCAAAAAGGGACGCTGTGAGGGCGGAAGTAAGAAAAATGCTTGAATTAGGGGTAATAGAAGAATCCCAGAGCAACTGGTCTAGCCCGATCGTCCTAGTACCTAAGCCTGATGGGTCTATCAGGTTCTGTAATGATTTCAGAAAGCTGAACGAGGTATCTAAATTTGATGCATACCCCATGCCTCGGGTGGACGAGTTGGTGGAGAGGCTAGCGAAAGCCAGATACCTCTCTCTCCTAGACCTGACGAAGGGGTATTGGCAGATACCTTTATCCAAGGAAGCGAGAGAGAAAACTGCATTTGCGACACCTGATGGGCTGTTTCATTATAGGATAATGCCTTTTGGCCTCCATGGAGCCCCAGCAACCTTTCAGAGGTTGATGGATAAGCTGCTTAGACCTCATGCCACATATGCCGCCGCGTATCTGGATGACGTCATCATCCACAGTTCCGACTGGGAAACGCATCTGATGAAATTGCAGGCAGTTTTGGACACATTTAGAAGAGCTGGGCTGACAGCAAATCCCCCTAAATGCACTATTGGTATGACTGAAGCCAGGTATTTAGGTTATGTGGTCGGTAGGGGAGTGGTAAAGCCCCAACTTAACAAAATAGGTGCCATACAACACTGGCCCAGGCCTCTGAGAAAGAAGCAGGTGAGAGCCTTTTTAGGGATCGTGGGCTATTACCGAAGGTTTATCCCCCATTTTGCCACAAGGGCTGCTCCCCTCACTGATCTTACGCGAGCGAAGAGTCCAGACATGGTACGCTGGGACAGCAAGGCGGAGGAATCTTTTGTTGACCTAAGGGAGGCTCTATGTACTCAGCCTGTGCTCATAGCGCCAGACTTTACCAAAGAGTTTTTCCTCCAGACTGATGCCTCTGCGGTTGGGTTGGGTGCTGTGCTGTCCCAGTTTGTTGACGATGAGGAGCACCCCGTTCTTTATCTGAGCAGGAAGCTGTTGCCCAGGGAGCAGCGCTATGCCACGATAGAAAAGGAGTGCTTGGCGATAAAGTGGGCTGTGGAAGCCTTACGGTATCATTTGTTGGGCAGGCGTTTCACCCTTGTCACTGACCATGCCCCGTTAAAGTGGATGCATACCAACCGGGACCGGAACTCGAGAATCACAAGGTGGTTTTTATCCTTGCAGCCGTTTAGTTTTGTGGTGAGACACCGTGCAGGTCTCCTTCATGGCAATGCCGATGCTTTGTCTAGGGCTCACGGCCTTACGGCGGAGGCCGCTTCCCACTCCTGTGTTAAGCTGGGGGGTGGGATGTGTAACAGGGTCCTGGCCCTGTTTATTCTAACCATGTCCTGGACCATGTTTTTGTGAGCCAGAGGCTCCAGAGGGCAGTATATCCCTGGTAGGAAGGGTTAACACCCTTCCAGCTAGCACACCTGTAGGCGTTTCCTCTTGGGTCTTCTTAGCAGGACTGAGAGGGGAGGATCTCTCTCTCGGTAGCAATCCACCCTGGGAGAGAGAGGTGGTAACTTCGCTGTACTCTGCAGGAAAGAGACTGGTGAGAATCTCTCATGCGTGATTTACTTTGTTTGTTTTGTACTGGGCCCGGGTAGCTGGCCCAGTAACCGGTAGTAAGGGCACTACGGAAAAGAGGTAGGCTCCTGACAGGAGTAGGCCGATTGTTTTGTTTAGTTTTGTTTGTGCATAAAAGGGGAAGCCTCCCCAACTGCTGAAAAAGACTGTGTTCTGCTTTATAATAAAAGTACACCTGAGCCGCAATCTCCTGCTGTCCGGGCCATATTTTGAGCAACCTACCACAACACTTACATAACACACACTTATATACACTTACACTACAATGAGAGCAGATTATATAGAGAGAAAATGTGCCAAAATAGCCTTGGGTCATTAAAAAGAGAAAATGGGAAATACCTTCACTCATTAAGCTGTCAAAAACATGTCTTTGTTTGGTAATCTCAAGCCTACCATTGCAGATATTTTGTGTTATTCATCTGTGCATGCAAGAAGAAGCTCAGCTGATCTAGCTATAAAAGAAGTTTTACCTAGAGGTCATATGTAAATATAGTGAAACACTCATGTGTGACAACATTCTCGTCTCCTTAGTGCTTCGATTTTAATGTGACATTTCAAATTCCATGAAAGCCGAGTTGTAGATATGTGGTGCCTAAAGCAATAACGTTTAAGATTTCCCTAGCCTGCGTCTGGGATTTGTCTCAGCACATGAAATCTTCTTGTAAGTAGCAGATTTATTGTTTGTGATTTTCTTTTCCTTTTACAATTTACGCCTAATAACGAAGATGTGTTTTTGAAGCATTACTACCTCAACATATGTTTGCCTCAAAGGAAGTGGCATCCAACACAAGGTGATGCATATTTGTCTGACAATTTAATATACGACTTGAATTACATCTTGTGATATGTTTGGATTTGTTTTATTGCTGCTGACAGCTTGCCTATATCCCAACTGAGAAAACATGAAAAAGGAGAGCATGAAATACAACTGTGGGTCAAGGCAGGAAAAAATCACCTTTTCCCAAGAAAACACGGCATGACCGACATCTAAACAGCAATAAAATATACAGATTCTTCCAGCTGAGTGTAGAAATTTGTCTTAGATTAGAGAACACCTCACGGATCTGTTTAACATTTTTTCATACAGTCCTGATTTTGGGACTGTCACTCAATACTGGGTTAGCCAATAGCCATCTGCCATTTCCCATATACGGCGAGCCTATAACAATATGGGCGAGCCTATTTTCGGGAGGGCTACTGACAGTTGTCTGATATCTATAACTGGCTACCAGGACTGGACACTTTTTTGGTGTGTATTGCCTTTAAAAGAAGAAAATGCAAATTGACTGGAAGACCTTCAATACAGCCGGACCATGTTAACTGAGTGTCATGGTTTGCACTAAGACATACAGGTCTATTCAAAGAAAGGTGAAACTCAGGAGAATGACTGGAGAAGTGAAAATTCGAAGTCAAAATAGCCAGAACCAGAAGAATTCTCCCATTTATCTCACTTTCCAAATCGACTATTTGGTCTAGATCGTTCTCTTCTCCTGTCATTCTCCAGAGATTCACCTTTTAGTGAATAGACCTGATAGTTATAATTCCATAAAGCACAAACCTGGAATTACTGTATTGTGGAAGACATGGACATCATTCACCAAGGGAAACAAATTGTGCATGTAGGTATTTGTCATGGGATAGACACAGTATAATGAACACAAAAAGGAAAGCTTATGATACACCTATTTATTAGCCACAATTAGTAATTTTCTAAAAAAAATTAAAAAAATATTATATATATATATTGTGGTGGAGGGCAAAAAATGGGATTAAAAGCCTCCACACTGCAAGTAATAAAGTTTATTATTGCAGAAGTCATTTACACATCCCAGAAATTCAAAGAACTACATCACAGAGCTCATGTGTTACATTCCCCATATGCAGCATAAAACTCTGGGTAAGACCTGCAAATGACGTCCGCAATTTCCCAATTTTTGCATCCTGGATCCGTTTTTACACAGAACCCTTCAATCAATGCCATGCCATACTAAATGGCTTTTTAGCAGAGATCAGGTTTATGCAACTGGTCACAGCCACTCCTGGACAGCTGGTTCGGGCCCTCATCAGCAAGAGATAGGAATGACTAGTTGCAGTTTGATGCTTAACCCGTAAGACAAATCAATACTTATTTAAGTTGTCTTTTAGAGATTTGAGATATTTTTTTATATACTTATAAGGGTTGTGGTGGAGGACAAAAATGAGAAAAAAAGTCTCCACAATATAATGAATTAAGTTTATTATTGCAGAAGCCATTTGCACATCACAGCAATTCAAAGACCTGCATCCCAGAGCTCATGTTTTACATTCCCCATATACAGCAAGGAACTCTGGGTAACACATTGAAATTACATCTGTCTCACTTTTTTGCATCCTGGTTCTATTTTCACACAGAACCCTTAAATCAATGCCATGCCATACTAGATGGCTTTTTGTTTTTTAGCAGAGAGCAGGTTTATGCAACTGGTCAAAGCCATGACAGATGTCATTTGCATGTCCTACCCAGAGTTCCTTGCTGCATATGGGGAATGTAGCACATGAGCTCTGGGATGCAGTTCTTTGAATTGCTGTGATGTGCAAATGACTCCTGCAATAATAAACTTAATTTATTATATATATATCAGCATCAAACAAATTTGTGTTTTTAAACAAATCTGATATTTAAAAAAAGATTTCAGGTCTTATTCCTTGTTGTTTTTTTTTTTTAGATCTAAATCCATTTAGCAACACCTTTCACCAGTTGATATTTTTTTTAGAAATTACAGAATGATAAACATGATAAACAATGATAAACAATGATAAACAATGATAAAAAGTGATATTTCCATGCAAACGTATAGCCACTGGAGCCGAAATTCTATTGACAATCGAAACGCTGGCAAGCCTAAATTTGAATCTCTTGAACCAAAAATGACTAAAATGTGGCTGAAAAAGGTGTTGATTTTGGTTATTTGTTCGAATTAACAAAAGCCTAAATAAGAAAATGTATAAGAGAAGGCACATCCACTAGCCCCCCCCCCCCCCCGTTTTAGTGGAGATCCCATCATTTAATAGATTCTTCTTAATATATTTAGAGTTTTTGAAAAATTTGATCCAACAATCAATAACTACATGTGGCTAGCTAAGCTCTAAAAGGGAAGAATGCTTCTATAAAATGAAGCCTGGAAGAAAGCTGGTATTAATTACTTAATGTGGAATGCCTTGGGACAGTAAAACAATTATTGTTGCTGGATTCTACCGCCCATCGAGTTCCCCAGTGCACTCCCTTTCTGACATCCTTAGTAAATTAGTAGCTCAAAACCAAAGAAGTGAACTGCTGGTCCTCGGCGACTTTAATGTTGATTGGCTGAATCCTAAAAACAATAAACACTGTTCACTGTTTAAGGCTTTGCAGCTAACACAATTAGTCTCCTCCCCCACTCGCCTTAATATGAAAAGCCTTAACCACACCTTGCTGGACTGCATTCTCTCCTCATGTCCTGATCGGATACAGGAAGCAGGCATTCTCACTAACAGTTTCAGTGATCACTGCCTAGTGTACTGTGTGCGCAAAATAAGGGCCACAAAATGTCCTCCAAAAGGTAATAATCACCAGGTCTTTTAAGAAATTTAATCTTGAATCCTTCCTAAATGATCTCAAACAGCTCCCATGGTATAGACTAAACCTAATCCCAGACCTGGACTGTGCAATTGAATACTTTCAATCCGAGCTCCTGAAAGTCTGGAACACCCATACCCCACTGCGCAAAGTGCGAGTAAAAGGGGCCCACCTCCCCTGGGTTACAGCTGACCTCACACATATGTACCAGTTTAGAGACTCCCTGTGGTCAAATTTCAAGAGTACTGGATCCATGAATGATCACTGTGAATACCAAAAACACCGGAATGCATGCACAAAACAAACAAAAATGGCTAAAGCCCAATACTTCAATGAAAATTTAAACAATAACATATCAAACCCTAGAAATTTTGGGAAAATAATAAGTAACATACAAGCACCCCCGTCCACTCCCAAGCAGCTGCTGTCAAAGTAAACAACCAAACTGTACAACACCCCCTAGATGTAGCAAATGCTTTTAATAATTCTTTTGTTGGATGCACCACCACCCTGATTGCTAAGCTACAAAATGACACGCAATCAGAAAGGCCGCACGCAGGTCAGGCCCCACCAACTGTGCAAAGACCCTGTAACGCAGAGAAATTCAGTTTTAGACCAGTGCCTGTCAGTGTCATCGCTAAGCTTCTCCGTAACCAAAAAATGAAATACCAATCTGGACCTGATCAAATCCCAGCAATGCTGCTGAAAATCAGTGTGCCAGCAATTGCAAAACCTGTCGCAACCCTAATCAATGAATCACTGGCGACTGGATACATACCCAAACTCTGGAAGACTGCAAGGGTGGTACCTATCCATAAAAGTGGAGACAATACTTTCGTATCCAACTACCGCCCAATATCACTGCTCCCTGTAATGTCAAAAATTCTGGCACACTCAATTACGTGATTATTATCAGTATTAGAACTATTTAACCCCAGATCAATCAGGCTTTCGTCCAAAACACTCAACTACAACCGCCCTTTTAAAAATTTGTAATGATATCCAAGCGGGCATGGAACAAGGAAACCTAACTGGAGCCATCTTCCTTGATTTTGCCAAGGCCTTTGACACAGTAGACCATGGCATCCTATTACAAAAACTTAAAAACTACGGTATTGGTGATAGCACGCTAAACTGGTTCCAATCATATGTAATATAATCACATATATATGAATCACATATTCATCCCTGATGAAGTTAGCCCTAGGGCTGACGAAATGCGTTGGATGTCTGGTCTGGAATAAATACTTTTAAAACCTGATTCCTGAGTCTTGGCTGAATCCCTCCTTAAGTGGAGCCCTGGTATCCATCGCAGAGGCAGTGGCGATACTTGAAGTCTGATAGAGGCATTTCCCTACAGGACAGCACCCTGGGCTTCCAACAACAAAGTACCCAGAGGAGGGGTAAAGTTATACGCGCTAACATTTTTTATACCATGTGAGTGTGATTCGAGCAGGGGCTGCGTGTTACAAACACTGTTACAGTATTACGCTATGATCCTTTTTTATCTATATTCCTTGTAGATCTCAAACCCTTTTTTTCTGTATTATTCCAATCATATGTGTCTGATCGGTCGCAATATGTGTCCATCTCAAATACGTAATTGCAAAGACAGGATGTTGAACCGACCTTGGAGATTAGTAGTCCTGTTCAAGACAACTACTGTGATAAGGGCTGGATATGTACCGACACAGCAATTTATAAACAGTAGAGGTGGTGTCAGGGTTGAGGGGATCTTCTATTCCAGAGATCTTCCAGCAACAGTATATAAGTATATAAGGAGGATACGTGATATAAGAATAATCTCTTACTTTGATGAGAAGTCCACAGGCTCGATAACAAGATCCTTTGAGGATAAGGAGAGTGGTTGCTTCAACCCTTGAGAGGTCTCGTGAGGACGATAAGGTGGGTATACAGGGATCGTCAGACGTAAGCGGAGGTTCAAGGAGGCAGGCGGCGTTCAGGGATCGTCAGAGGCAGGCAAAGGGTCAAAGAGGCAGGTGGCGTTTCAAGGATCGTCAGATACAAGCGAAGGGTCAAAGAGGCAGGCGGCGTTCAGGGATCGTCATATATTCAGCAAGGTTTCAGCAACGGGAGGTCAGTAGGTAAGGTAGCTCTAAGCGTTCTGGGAACAATAAACAAGCGATTACTCACCATCCGCTGACTTCTTTTATGGGAGGTTGATTGGAGGCAGGTGCCGGCGTCTTCCACCATGATCCATTCTTACTTCCGGGTCTGCGTCATTGGTGTGCGGTGCCATTCCCTGGAATGCAAGCCAGAAGCGCATGTCTTGTCCGCGCATGCGCGGCTCTTCGTGGACGCAACCAGGGAACCCAGCGGATCAGTGAGGAGACGCTGGTCGTCGGCTGTGTACAACGATGTGTTATGTGCTGGAACCAGGGTCCGAGCGCGTGAGGGTGCGGGCACATGACAGTCCATTTCTGACAGCACTTCCCTTCCCCTCCCAGTCACGTGCGGTGTACCCCAAGGCTCGATACTCGGCCCCCTGCTATTCACAATATTCATAAATGATCTGCCCAATGTCTGCAAAGCCTCAACTGTACACCTGTACGCAGACAACACTGTAATCTATACCAGCCAACCAAATCTCCCGCAGCTGGAGGCCGTGCTGCAAGACCAATTCACAGAGGTAGAAAAGTGGATCGCAGATAACAAACATTTTGTCAGGACCCCTGTCTGGAGCCCCCCAGCACCCCACGTAAAGCCCGCCGTAAACGGAAGAAATGCAAACCTGGAGCTGCGTTGTCCTGACTGCAGGGCAGCACTTCCACAAGACGGCGTAGCCTATGTCCCACCTTGCTCTCAGCACTGCAGGCCTAACAGGTGCCTCTAATCCACGCAGAAACTATTTCCCTATTTAAGGGTGGAGCACCCAGAAGGCAATGCTTCAGCATAATGGTTCCTGAGCCAGCAAGCGAAGTACACAGATCCAGACGCTATACTGTGCTTACTCTCTGCATCAAGTCTCCCGAGCCATCCAGAGACTTCATCCTAGACCCCTGCATCCTGGTTTCCCGCTGATCAACTGTCTCCTGATTCCTCAGCTATCAAGAAACCATTCAGCCCTTTTCCTGTCCTGTCTCGTATCCCCAGTAAGTCTCCTCCGTGTGTCTGCCCTCTGTGTCTTCTTGTATTGTTTCCTGCATCCCCTCGTATCCACCAAGATTCCATATTCCAGTTGGTCTCTTTCATCTTTAAGTTCTGCCCTGCATCCTACATAACCTGGACTTATTATTTATCTGAATCCTACAATAAACCCCTGTTTTCCCTAACCTGGTCTCCGTGTGTCACTGCATCCTGGGTTCGGAATCTTACCTGTCACGCTGGTACCTTACACATTTTCTAAATACTGACAAAACTGTTACAATGCTCTTTGGAACAGCACCTAAACTACACAAATTGCAAACACCCCATCTATGTGTGGGGACAAGATCAAATAATACACTGACTACAGTCACTTCTCTCAAATATCTAGGTATGTGGTTAGACCCAAATTTATCTTTTGGCCCCCACATTGAAAAACTCTCATCTAAACTCTACCCCAAACTAGGTGCCCTGTACAGAAACAAATCCTGCCTGAGCCCCGCGGTAAGAAAGCAGATTGTAAAACAAATGCTTATGCCAGCCATTGAATACGGAGATGTAGTGTATGCAGCCGCCCCTCAAACACACCTCCAGAAACTTACTACTTTGTATAACTCCTTCTGCCGCTTTGTGCTACAATGTATCTACATGACCCACCATTCTGACATGTTAAAAGAACTAAACTGGCCGTCGCTGGAATCTAGACGCACCCTTCACTTTTCCAACCTGGTGTTTAAGAGCTTTTCTGGGAAGCTACCACCCTACCTGAATAGGCTGATTGCCCCAGCAGTTCCCTCATCCTATAACCTCAGATCCAGGACCAGCACCTCACTTGCAATACCGCAATACAAAAAGAAAGTGGCTCGATCCTCATTTTCCTACAGAGCACTGCAAATATGGAATAACCTCCCAGACGCCATCAAATCTTCCCCCAGTGTAAAGTCCCTTAAGAGTTCCCTATTAACATGCCTCAATACGGAATGCACCTGTAAACCTGTAACATAGTGACTTTATTTCCTACATATTTATTTTTCTGTTAATCTGTATATTTGGTTTTGTGTTTAATATCTTGCATTTTACTATTTTGTATTTCTGTAACATTTCAATGTTCTTGAACCCAGGACATACTTGAAAACGAGAGAAATCTCAATGTATCCTTCCTGGTAAAATCCTTTATAAATAATTGTCCCTTTTATTATTTGGTGGTATATGTGGCATTTCCATATACAAGTGTATTTCCGGTATTATTCTGGACAAAACATGAGAACCATGTTGGATGTTGAATTTGACCTTGTAGAGTTTGCAGAATTAATTTCAAGCAAGAATTACATTTTCTAAGTAATAAGTATTAACAGGAATTCACGTAATATCCAAACGCATCTCCTTGGTTCTGTATCACTGTTTCTGTGTTATTTTAAATGGTACCTGAAGGCATCAAAGCCTTTTTTAAAGACAAAGATGACATTTACTGTGACCACTTAAAATATAACTCCCCGTTGGGAAATATCCAACAGAACAAGGATATATTTTGTTTCTCTGAGATAACAAGGTAAACCTGGGACCAGAGATTGAAGATACACATTTATCACAAGTTAATAGACTATCTTCCTGGTACTGCAAGGTGACCTACCATGTTGTATGAACTTGATGTGCAGTAAAAAAACGGTAAGACTACAGCAAAATGTTTTCAACTTTCTGAAACTCAAATGTTTATTGAAAAAAGCATGTAATGCTTTACAAACATATACACGCAAAACATTAAAGAAATGGTTTTGTCAGGGTGGCACTCAGCATGCACCATGGTGGGACCCCCGTGGCATGACATGGCAAACCCTTCAGGCGAGGATACTCTGGAACCAGACTGGTTAGGGTCAAAACTTTATTATACAGCAGGATCCAGACGTGGTTCAGCTGAGCCAATAGACCCCACATTAAAGTGGAACCACAACTGAGGTGATGCAGGGAAACAGGGCTGGATGGTTGCAGAGGACAGGGCTGGATGGTTGCAGAGGACAGGGCTGGATGGTTGCAGGGGACAGGGCTGGATGGTTGCAGGGGACAGGGCTGGATGGTTGCAGGGGACAGGGCTGGATGGTTGCAGGGGACAGGGCTGGATGGTTGCAGGGGACAGGGCTGGATGGTTGCAGGGGACAGGGCTGGATGGTTGCAGGGGACAGGGCTGGAGACCAGAGAGTTTTTCAGGGCAACAAGGACCAGGAGTAAGAGCAGCAGAGCTTACTCCACTCTGGACACTCAGAACTGAGCACTGCTTGGAGAGAGCACCATCCTTAAATAGGGAGTGAGACCGTGCTCAGTAATCAGGCGAATGGAGCCAAGGCAGGTCAGAGGGATGTCTTGGGCTGTATGGAATGGGCCATGCGTGGAATGGCAGGCCTGCACTGGCTCTAACAAGGTGGTTCCATGGATTTCCAGACTGGTGGCATTTATATTTTTTGCCTTTTGGTGTAAAAACTGGCATAGGGGTTTTGGGTGTGGTTGAGAAATGACATCTTCCTTGATTTTGCCAAGGCCTTTGACACAGTAGACCATGGCATCTTATTACAAAAACTTAAACTCCGGTATTGGTGATCTCACGCTAACCTGGCTTCAATCGTATGTATCTGACCAATTGCAATATGTATTCATTTCTGACAGCGCTTCCCTCCCCCTACCAGTCACATGCGTGTACCCCAAGGCTCGATACTCGGCCCCCTGTTATTCACGATATTCATAAATGATCTGCCCAATGTCTGCAAAGCCTCAACTGTACGCAGAAGACACTGTAATCTATTCAAGCAAACCAAATCTCCCACAGCTGGAGGCCGTGCTGCAAGACCAATTCACAGAGGTAGAAAAGTGGATCAAAGATAACAAACTTTTTCTAAATGCTGGCAAAACTGTTACAATGCTCTTTGGAACAGCACCTAAACTATACAAATTGCAAACACCCCATCTATGTGTTGGGACAAAATCAAATGACACACTGACCACAGTCACTGCTCGCAAATATCTAGGTATGTGGTTAGACCCAAATCTATCCTTTGGCCCCCACATCGAAAAATTCTCATCTAAACTTTCCCCCAAACTAGGTGCCCTGTACAGAAACAAATCCTGCCTGAGCCCCGCGGTAAGAAAGCAAATTGTACAACAAATGCTTATGCCGGCTATTGAATACAGAGATGTAGTGTATGCAGCCGCTCCGCAAACGCACCTCCAGAAACTTACTACATTGTATAACTCATTCTGTCGCTTTGTGCTACAATGTAACTACATGACACACCATTGTGACATGTTAAAAGAGCTAAACTGTCCGTCGCTGGAATCTAGACGCGCCCTTCACCTTTCCAACCTGGTGTTTAAGAGCTTTTCTGAATAGACTGCTTCCCCCAGTAGTTCCCTCATCCTATAACTTCCAATCCAGGACCTACACCTTACTTGCAATACTACACTACAAAAAGAAAGTGGCTCGCTCCTCTTTTTGCTACAGAGCACCGCAAATATGGAATAACCTCCCAGACACCATCAAATCTTCCCCCAGTCTAAAGTCACTTAAGAGGTCCCTACCTATTAACATACCTCAATACGGAATGCACCTGTAAACGTGTAACATAGTGACTATCTCCTACATATTTATTTTCTGTGTTAATCTGTATATTTGTGTTTTGTTTTTAATATCTTGCATTTATTACTTTGTATTTCTGTAGCGACTGTAACATTTTAATGTTCTTGAATCCAAGACATAGTTGAAAACGAGAGAAATCTCAATGTATCCTTCCTGGTAAAATACGTTGCAAATAAACAAATAAATAAATGTTAAGAGTAGGCATTTGGCTACAGGTGCCTGCCACTGGTAGACAACTGTTTGCATTGCATTTTTAAATTTTATTTTTTTTTACATATTTTTAAGTGCTACATCCACTCAGTTCTGTGCCACGGGGCTGGGGGCCTGAGTAGCCTTGCAAGCCACATCAACTTCTGTGTAGCGCAGTGCCACTCTCATGCTTTCTCCTCCGGAATAAAACTCACACTGGTACAATACAGAATGAATGGCGAACCCTAGCTGTGGGATTATAATGTATCAATTACAGCACTTTGCACAAGTGCGGAGCTTGTACGCTGTCTCCTTTAGGTGACTGGTGGTCAATGATGGGTCAGATCAAAGTACTTGGCCCATTGTTACTCTGCGTAGGAGACTTCCATGATGGATTCCGACTTCACTATGTAGGGTGGGGGGGAATTCCCCCCCTGTGTAGACTGTATATTATGTGAAATGCCATGTGATAAGGGGACAGTGTCTGAACTTAGATTCAAAGTTAGAGTTCTATGAAGATTGGGCTGCAGTGGGATGCTATTTATGTAGGTCTGCAGTTGAAAAAATTTAATTGATCGGTCTGTCATTTCTCAATGTTGCCAGAGGTTTCAATCCACCCATGCCCACCACGTCCCCAATGCGCGGCACGGGTGTCAGTGATCTCATGGCCTGGGGTGACGTCCCCGGGGGAAAGTCGGTGTTGTGCATTAAGGGAATCTTGGGAGCAGGAAAAGAGATATTACATGCTTACTATCTATCCCATGTCATGGAACAGTGGAAAGGGGGTATCAGGGAGACTATGCAATTTTTTTTGTGAAAGGATTTTACCAGGAAGGATACATTGAGATTTCTCTAGTTTTCAAGTATGTCCTGGGTGGCGAGTATGTACCGTTAGGTGTCTTGCCCAAGGACACTTACTGGAGAGGTTGCTTGCTGGGATCGAACCCATGACCCTACAGGCTCTCTCCACGCAGAGCAGTGATGTTACCTCTACTCCACCCAGCCGGTGGCCAGAGAACGTGTGACAGGTCAAGAATAAAAACAAAAACTTGTAGGGTTATTCAAAGAGCTCCGAATTGGGGCCGAAAGGTAAATGAACGTTGAAATTCTGCGTACGGTTACCTTTCCTGGCCATTCGGCTATCCAGAGAGCTATCCAAATGTTGGCGAATTGCCTGCACATACGGTGCCTGTTTGTTGCCCGTTCGAGGGCAGTGAATTCCGTCCCCATAGAGAAGCAATGCTTCGGCTATTCAGAGAACAAAAACCATCAGTGAAAGGTTGCCGAAATGCCCTAACATTCGGTGGTTTAATTCGACAGGTTTATTCAGGCGAATCCCATAGGTTTCAATGTTAAAAATATTCCTGTTTTAATTCAATATCTAATAAAACATTCATTATAATATTCTGCAGTAAAGAGTCTCTTTATTTTTAGATTTTTTTTTCGGATCTTTTAGGCATTTTTGGGGTTTTTGTTTTGCAAACTTTTTTTTTCCATTTTTTTTTTTTATTTTAATTTGGTTTTTCTTTTTTCTGTAACAGCCCTTTTTATTATCATTCATTGGATCTTATATGTAAATTTCAGACATTTTCGTTCTGTAGTTTCTTTGCAAACATCTTTTCACTTTTCAAACATTCAAGCGTACTGTTTGGTTTTTTTCACTCCATTCGTCTGCGGTGTCGGGTTGTTCCGGTGGCTGCTCTGCACTGTAATCGGCTCCTGCTCGGGTTTTTCCGGCATGTTTTCGGCGTGGTTAATCCAGATATTTTTGCGGGTTTCGATGTGCCTTCGCTGGGTTTTGCTTTGAGTTTTCGCCGGGTTTGCGGCGACCTTTCCCTGCATTACGACGGCCCTGTGGTGCTTGCTGAATACACCGCAGGGTCGCCGAAATGGGATTGCCAAATCGCGCCGAATTGAAGAGAATGAAAAGTCACCGAACGTGCTGTGACTTTTCCATTCTCTTTGAATAACCCTGTTGGTGTTTGGGTTTTGAGTTGCCTGCTTTTACAGCGATGTGCAATGAAACTCCTACGATTATTATCTTGGCAAAACAAGATCGTATGATCTTATAAATCGCAACCCATCCTTCATTTTGAAGTATGCGTTTTACTGACAGGTTTGAAGATGGTCTGCATTTTTAAGGTTACTTTCCAAACTTTCTCCATTTCATGTGGGGAAAATTATCATATTTCATAAAGAACAAGCTCACAAGCATTCTCATGAATTTCAGAGATACAGCATGGTCACATAATCCACACGGGAAACCACCCTATAAATATAATTAACTTTTTTCTATCCAGCCTGTTTTAAGCTGACAAATCTTTTAATAGAACTTTCAGTTAATATAGTATCTGTCAGATACTATATTAAGTATGAAAAGGCTTTACGTTTAGATACTGCTGTGGATCAGAAAAAAGAAGAGGTCTTTATAACTATTGCCTCTGGCTGCTTTGTACGAAAGACGTAATCTGTGGTAAAGTCTTAAAATGTTTGAGTCTTGGACTACCATTATCATTGCATTCAGCAAGTCTTATACAGTATATTCTTGGTTCAGCAGAGCATGACATCAGTGGTATCTTTTCTGCTCAATTACAGTTTGTTTCTGGTGAGAAACGTCACATTTCAAGCAATAAATGAAAAGCAGAAGTTGATTTGCTAGTTTTGTTATTGAGCATTAATTTGTTTTGCAGTAATTAATGTATACTCAATAATGGGAACTTTTCTTATAGAAAAGCCAGAGGGCAGTCTATTGTGGATATACTGCCCTCAGCTCGTGGATACTGCCCCCAGCTCGTGGATACTGCCCCCAGCATGTGGATACTGCCCCCAGCTCGTGGATACTGCCCCCAGCTCGTGGATACTGCCCTCAGCTCGTGGATACTGCCCTCAGCTCGTGGATACTGCCCCCAGCTCGTGGATACTGCCCCCAGCTCGTGGATACTGCCCCCAGCTCGTGGATACTGCCCCCAGCTCGTGGATACTGCCCTCAGCTCGTGGATACTGCCCTCAGCTCGTGGATACTGTCCCCAGCTCGTGGATACTGCCTTCAGCTCGTGGATACTGCCCTCAGCTCGTGGATACTGCCCTCAGCTCGTGGATACTGCCCTCAGCTCGTGGATACTGCCCTCAGCTCGTGGATACTGCCCTCAGCTCGTGGATACTGCCCTGAGCTCGTGGATACTGCCCTGAGCTCGTGGATACTGCCCTGAGCTCGTGGATACTGCCCTGAGCTCGTGGATACTGCCCTGAGCTCGTGGATACTGCCCTGAGCTCGTGGATACTGCCCTGAGCTCGTGGATACTGCCCTGAGCTCGTGGATACTGCCCCAGGTCATGGATACTGCCCTGAGCTCGTGGATACTGCCCCCAGCTCGTGGATACTGCCCCCAGCTCGTGGATACTGCCCCCCCAGCTCGTGGATACTGCCCCCCCAGCTCGTGGATACTGCCCCCCCAGCTCGTGGATACTGCCCTCCAGCTCGTGGATACTGCCCCCAGCTCGTGGATACTGCCCTCAGCTCGTGGATACTGCCCCCAGCTCGTGGATACTGCCCCCAGCTCGTGGATACTGCCCTCAGCACGTGGATACTGCTCCCCAGCTCAGACCCCAGACCAGACATGGGGCGGCTGTTCGAATGCTCTATCGGCATTCGGACAGCCGCCCCATGAGCTCCGCATACTTACCTTCCCGAGCGGCGAAATGAAAGTTTCCCCGCTTCCGGTCGTTGAAGGACCCAAGCCGCGGTCACGTGGGACTCCCACGTGACCGCGGCTTGGGTCCTTCAAAGAGCGGAAGCGAGGGAACTTTGCCTTCGCCGCTCGGGGGTTGGATGCGTGCGGCAGCCGGGTAGAGGCTGCGAGCGCAGCCTCTACCCGGCTGCTGTGTGCATCTTGTAACCGCCGCGGCGAGCGCACAGCGGCTCGTGCTGCGGCGGTTGCATGCGCGCGCAACCAACCGCCGCTGGTTGCGCGCGCATGCGCAGAGTAAGGTTTGGCGACGGACATGCCAAGCCTTACTCAATTATAGTATAGATAGTTTCTATTGTTGTTTGTCCCGACTCCCAACTAATTGATTAAGTCATGTAACTTTCCCTAGAAACATAAAATATGAACTACTTATAACAATGTATCAGCAAATGCCTTGCAAAGCACTTTTTCTGGCAACATGATGGATCCTGTCAATTGTTCTTTTTCCAGCAAGCTGGAGATTTACGATCCAATATACATTTTATGTGGATAATGCATTGGGTTATTGAAACCATCTTAGCTATAGGCATATTAATTCTTCAAGCGTCAGCCTTTTCCTAGGTTTCCAGGTATCAGTTTTGCAGGAGTGGTGAACTTTGGATCTGTGTGTCACAATGTTTTGCTGTTATTATATTATGGTTACTCTTGTTATTAGTGGTATGTTTTGTTAAATAGAGATTTCATAAATTATTCAAGAGGAACGTGCTCTCTCTGAGGGAAGGTTATGTTATTTGTACAATTGAATAATTTATTAATTTGTTTCTGTGTTTGAGAAAATGTATATTTTACTTAAATTAATGTATCGAGTGTTTTTTATTACCACTCCGAGGGATTAAATCTAATGCTGAACTCATTCTACTGACACTGGATTTGATGAGTCCGGGCACAGCATAAAGAAATTTCATCTCAGGAATGAAGAAACAAGCTGCTTAGTGCTACCTAAACCTAACCCGGTCAAGTCTCTATTGACTGTAGATCCTACAGATGCCATGGTCCCTATTTCGGTTGGAGAAGGGATTGGGAGCTAGTTTAAAGGGACACGACAATTAAAAAATGAAATGTCCTTATTGTGTGTTTATTTTATGTTGCTGATATCTTACATGTGCTTTGTTTTTCTCTTGTTTGTTTAGTTAAAAAATATTTTACTCTATCAGGGTTATCCAAAGAGATTCGAAAAGTCACCGCACGTTCGGTGACTTTTCGTTCTCTTCAATTCGGTTCCTTTTGCCGATTGCATTTCGGTGACCCTGCAGTGTATTCAGCAAAGAGCACAGGGTCCCCGAATTGCAGGGAAAAGCTGCCGAAAACCTGACGAAAACTAACCGAATGCACGCTGAAAACACGCAAAAACATCTGGATTAACCTTCGAAAAAGCCGAACAGGAGCCGAATCACACAGAGCCGAAGCAGCTGTGACTTAGAGGAGGCAGTGAATAAATTAGCAAAACCATTTGTATGAATCTGGGAAAATGAAACGCTGTTTGCAAAGAAACTACTGAGCGAAAATGTCTGAAATTTTCACAGGAGGTCCAGGGAATGATAATAAAGAGGGCTGTTACAAAAAAAATAAGTAAACTGAAAAAAAATCAAAAAAAAAATCGGACTTTTTAAAAAAAATAAAAAAAATCTGAAAAATGCTTAAAGTATCCTAAAAAATCTATAAATAAAGAGACTTTTTGCTGCAGAATTTTATAATGAACGGTTTATTAGATATTGAATTAAAACGGGAATATTTTTAACATTGAAGTCTATGGGATTCTCCTGAATAAACTTGCCGAATGAAACCACCGGATGGCAGGGCATTAGGGGAACCTTTCACTGCTGGTTTGTGTTCTCTGAATAGCCGAAGCAGTGCATTTTCATGGGGATTTCACTGCCCTCGAACAGGGACCGAACAGGCACCGTATGTGCAGGCAATTCGCCAGGATTTGGTGAATTGCCTGCTCTCTGGATAGCCGAATGGCCAGGAAAGGTAACCGAACACTGATTTTCAGCATTCGGTTACCTTTCTCAAGCAATTCGGATCTCTTTGGATAACCCTGTATGTGTCACTGGGTGCTTAGATTGTGTGAACATTTGTGTTGTAAACTCCCTCCCCACATTATCTTTACATCACTTGGTCCCCACTGTGTGACTTTAGCCATAGAATGTAGTGAATGGGTCAATCACCAACTCAAATCATTGTATTGTGTGGGGTGTATGTAAAGACATCACTGGGGTAGATTAGAAGTCTTTTAACCCCTTCGCTACCAAGTGATGTTCCAAAAAAAAAATTGTCAGGAACCAGTGTTTTTTTGTAAAATAATTTTTAATTAAATATAAAGTAAGAAATATTTGAGCTTATACCCATTGTATATCTTACGGTAAATAACCTATTTTGGCCAGTTGATGGTGCCATCTACTGCCAAATTGAGTTAGAGGTTTGAGCGGCTGGTCTATTTTCCTCTATTTCTCCCCGCATCGGCTGCTGAAAGCCGGATATTTCAGAGCCTTGAGCAGCTGATTTTTTAGTTTTCGCTCTTGGGCTTTATGACCACAGGGCTAAAACTTTGGGGGCACCTTCTGCAGCCCAAAAGCAAATGAAATTAGTTTGCAGCAAATTAATTTCATTTCCTTTTGGGCTGCAGATCAGCATATCGAGATATCTCGATATCGGGGCACCGGATGGTGCCTTTGCAGACTGAGATATCTTGATTATGCAGAGAAGCACTTGCGGATCCAGGAGGGAACACAGGGGGGCATTTGCTCCGTTCTGCTGAGCTGCAATACCATTATAGGAGATATAATTTTGGATCCTGTATCTCCAGTTCCATATACTTTCACAAGGTCAAGTGAGGTATCAATGGAAAAGGCATACAGTGTTATTTAGAGGATGAGTCAGATTCGCTGACCCTGTGGTGAATTCGGCATACACTGCAAGGTCCCCGAAGTGTGGTGAATTGGCTGTCGAACGCAACTACCAACCCACTGGACAGCCGATGCAGGCCGCCAACCCAGCAGCCACCGCCATCCCGCCGTACAGCCACCAAACACAGCCGAAGAGCTGCCGAACTTGCATGTATGGGGAAATTCACTGTCCGGTGCAATTTCGAGGCCAGATCGGCTCTCTCTAAATAACTCTTATCGTCTACCGTTTCCAGTGCTATCAAACCCGACCATATACAACACACTCCATGCAGAAAAAATAAATTAGACAATTTTCTTTTTTGTTCTAATGGAACAGCATTGTCTGCTTTACAATTATAAAGTTACATTTCCAATGCTGGCAGCAGTGTGAAGATGATGCAACTCCTTATTACACATTCGATTATTTAAAATGTAAGCCACTGCACTGCAAGTCTAAAACCATAATGCCAACCCTAACTACAATTCTAACCCTAATTCTGGCAACATGATGGATCTTGTCAATTGTTGTCAAACCTCAATCTTAACCATAACTGCAAGTCTAAACCTGATTGTAACACAAACTCTAGTCATAATCCTAACCCTAATTTCCACCCTAACCACAATGCTTACACTAAAAACAATAGTAGGTATAGTTCCCTGCCCTCTGCTGCCAATTCAGAGGTGCACCCAGGGCTGGATTAAGATCTCTATGGGCCTGGAGCTGAATATTTTGGTGGCTTTTTTGGGAATTTAGTGAAATTAAAACAACATATTCCAGATTATTTAATAGTGCAGATACCTGTATATCTAATCAGGCAGTTACTGTGTGATTAATTTTTCATTTCAGATTTCAATCATTTAAAGTGTGTAAAATATTTTTTTCCCATCCAAACCTTTGTGGTTATATAATCTATAGGGAATTCTTGTAGTAAAAAAAAAATAGTAAAATGGGAACCTGTTACTGCATTTTTCTGATAAAATATACAATTTTAATGAAAAAAATTAAATATTTCACTTGTGTTTTGGAGGATGGTATTTTATGAATATTATGAGTAGTTATAAAACACTGACCTTGCTCCCAGCGTGGGAAATTAAAAGGTGAGTATTGGCATTGGTATATCTCATTTTATACGTGACAAAAAAAAGTTTTTTTTTTTTGTCTTTTAGCTTATACATGATCATATTTGGTATCAATGCAAAGGCCAGACTCTGACCTGTCCCATGATTCCTCACTTGACCTTGTGATGTGTAAAGATTAGTGACGCAGGGGTCCAAAGTCGTCGTCCCCCAAGTGCTCTTCACTGCAGTGCGGCAGTTTAGGTTTTTGATGTAACAATTCGTAACAACTGATTGTGCCATCACCTCCACACTTGTTGGTGACATGAGAAATGTGGTGTGAGTTAGTGCAGCATCATTGTTCACTTTATAATTGAAAAGTGAAAAATATTGCTGTGTTAGAAAGAAAAAGAAAAATGTAATTCTTTAAAAATTTATTATTTTATTTTTATTGTTACTTAAAACCTGGTCATGTTTGGTATCTTTGGAAAGGCCGTGTTCTGACCTTTCCAATGATACCTCACATGACCCTGTAGCTTCTATGGAGTTGTAGTTACAGGGGTCCAAATTCCCACCAATGCAGACATATAGGGTTATTCAGAGAGCGTGAAAAGCAGGAGAATGACTGGAGAATGAAAAATTCTGGGTCAAAATAGCCGATTTGGAAAGAGAGAAAGGGAGAATTTTTCTGGTTTGGCTATTTTGACCTAGAATTTTTCATTCTCCAGTCATTCTCCTGCTTTTCACGCTCTCTGAATAACCCTGATAGTTATCCTTTCTCTGGGCCTATTCTGGGACATGGGCCTGGAGCTGCTGCTCCATCAGCCCCTATGCTAATCCGGCCCTGGGTGCACCCAATCTCCTCAATCATATACAAAAAAACAACATAGAATGGTGCAATATAGTGTTAGGGTGGTCCCAATTTATTTTTAGATCCACTTCTGATCTAGAAAAATGGATAGTATATATAGTGTAGTATTTTGGTAATAAAAAATATTTAATAAAATTCCAAAAAACAAACTCACAAATAAAATGCACATAACCAAATGTGCATATGTACATTGGCCGCAGTGGCCCAAACCTTCTGATTAGTGTCCCATTAGGTCTATCATCTGTCCTCCGAAAGATATAGGTCCATCAGTTGGTCACAATCGTGGTTCTTTGCTCCAAATCTATGGTCCTTCTTAAAGCAGCTCAACGCGTTTCGTGAGACCCACTCTCACTTCCTCAGGAGCATATAATATTATTATATATTTAAGTTTTTTTTTGCCTCATTTAATACATCTCTATATGGGCTCCATTAGTTGCACGAAGCACATCAAGACGGTACTCTATTTCTTGCCATGTTGGCTGTGGCATACCCTTATCAATGGTGGCAATGGCATCAATGATCCTATGCTTTAGATTAGTGATGTCCGGTACCTTTGTTCGATACACAATATCGTCAACATAACCCCACAGAAAGAAGTCGAGGGGCGTGATATCTGGTGAACGAGGTGGCCAGGGAATTGGGCCACCCCATCCAATCCATTGGTCTAGAAATGTTTCATTTAGGAACCCACGAACATGCAGTCCCCAATGTGGCGGTGCACCATCTTGCTGGAAAATGATGGTTGGTTGAAAGTCATGTAGTTGTGGTGCCACGTATTCAGTCAAAAGGTCAAGGTAAACATTTTCAGTATTTGATGTCTTAACGAATTAAAACGGACCAATGATTTGATTGCACATGATCCCACACCACACAATTATCTAAAGTAGAAGATCACTGATGCCATTGCCACCATTGATGAGGGATGCCACCACTGAGCATATCTGATGGGATTTGAGAAATTACAATACAAGATGAAGATTTTATTAATGTACAATTGCAAAATTGGTATGGTTAGCTTTAAAACTATTAATTATTTATTGCATGCGATGTTTAAATATAAGAACCAGTGTTTTTTAGATTATTTTGAGGAAGAATCACTATAATCTGTTAAAGTGACTTAAAATTATGATTAAAGACCAAATATTCTTTTTTCCTCCTTTACATCTGGAGTAATGACTCATTAAATGAGAATGTAATCTGAAAGAGCCAGTTTGTTGGCATTGCAAATTATTACACTTATTTCCCTTTGAAATATGTTTGATAAATATTATCAGTCATTAACACTTACATCATGGTTTCTGTAAGATATTATACAGCATATGTTGTAATGTTTATATGCTTGACAAAATAGAGGGGAATAGTATATTGGCAAATTATACTGAGAAACAAAGAATTTCTATTATATTAATATGTCAAAAAATGATCCACTTAGATCACCTTAAGAAAAAATAGATTTATTTATTAGTTTAGATTCTCTTCTTTAAACACCAATGAAATTCCTTTGTTAAAAAAATATAATCTTGCTCTCAGCTGTTTACGAATATACATGAAGAATTTTGGTAATATTTAAATTGCTTTAATCAGAAACCAACTGCAAAAAGTAAAACAAATTATAAAGCCATATATTTATTTAATCGGTGTGTTATGTAGCAAGAACACAAATAGCTTTTTTTTCTTCAAGGAAGGTCACATTATTACTAGGAATGAGCTGTTCGGTTTGATCTGTTCGGAGTTCGCATCGAACATCGGCCGTTCAGCTGTTCGCGAACTCCGAACATTTCCGCGTGTTCGGTTCGAGTTCGCCCACAATGCACCACAATGGATCACAATGCACTTTACACTGGCCTGAAGCTTGTAATCGGCTACAGCCTTGCACCTGACCACAGGTCAGGTGCAAGACAGGTGCAAGACTATGCCAATCACGGCTCAGAGTCCTGATTGGGCAAATTTTGCCCAATCATGGGCTCACAGAGCTAAATCCCACAGCACACTATTTAAGGCTTCACACAGCCCCCAGCACGTGTTTTTTGAGAGGAGATTGTTCTGTTAGTGTGTCTTCTCAGTGCCAGCAGCTATTGGGGGGTCTCACTTCTACAAAATATCTGGGAATTGTTGTAATCTGTGTGTTCTCACTGTCAGCAACTATTGGGGGTGGGGTCTCACTTCTACCAGATATCTTGAAATTGTTGTAATCTGTGTGTTGTTACTGCCAGCAGCTATTGGGGCGGGGGGATCTCACTTCTACAAGATATCTGGGAATTGTTGTAATCTGTGTGTTCTCACTGCCAGCAGCTATTGGGGGGATCTCACTTCTACAAGATATCTGGGAATTGTTGTAATCTGTGTGTTCTCACTGCCAGCAGCTATTGGGGGGTCTCACTTCTACAAGATATCTGGGAATTATTGTAATCTGTGTGTTCTCACTGCCAGCAGCTATTGGGGGGTCTCACTTCTACAAGATATCTGGGAATTGTAATCTGTGTCTTGTCACTGCCACCCATCAGGGGATCTCACTGATTTCTAGGAGGTTTCTGGGAATTGTAATTTGTGCCTTGTCACTGCCACCTATCAGGGGGTCTCACTGATTTATAGGAGGTTCCTGGGAATTGTAATTTGTGTCTTGTCACTGCCACCCATCAGGGGGTCTCACTGATTTATAGGTGGTTTCTGGGAATTTTAATCTGTGTCTTGTCACTGGCTGCCAGCTATCAGGGTGTCTCACTGAGTTATACCAGAGTTCTGGAAATCTTTAATCTAGGTAACACAGTTGAATCAGAGTTCTGCATATCTCCATTTTTTATAACACAGTTGAATCAGAGTTCTGTATATCTTTAATCTATATATCACTCACCATGTCAGAAAGACCAAAAAGGACAGGCAGACGCTCCCAGACACAGATAAAAGGGCAAGCAGCCTCTGTGTCGGGAGGCTGTGCCTCTGGTCGTCGTGGACGTGGTGCATCCTCTGCAGGGGCACGCTTGTCCTTTCTAACTGGTGCTGGCCGTCTTAAGCAGCAACAACATACAGAGGATTTGGTGGATTGGCTAACCAGGCCATCCTCATCCTCCGATTCCTCTGCCAGCCACGCTTGTAGTGGTTTAGAGTCCACCTCAGCTGCCAAAACATCTAATTCAGCCTCCATGTCCACAGCTACTCCTGCCGTAGTCTTACTATCACACACAGAGGAGTCAGCTGAATTGTTTGACTACAATGACAGTGACATGCTGCTTGAGGATGCGCAGCAACTACAGTGCTCTGATTCAAACTCTGAGGTTGAAGAAGGGCGTATAATCAACCTAGAGGAAGGGGGTGCCAGTGACACACAAATAACTGGCACTCATGTTGCCCCAGCAGCTGCAGCATACTGCAAAGTTGGCTCCAGTGACAAGGAGATAAGGGCCGGGGTGATGATGATGAGGTCACTGACTCCACCTGGGTGCCTGATCAAACAGAGGAGTCAAGGGAGGAGGAGGCACAACAAAAACGAGGCAGAACGTCCTCTATGAACAACCGTAGCCAGTCCAAGGCATCAGAAGTCACAGCTGCTCAGGTGCAGAGTGCTGTTGTCTCAAAGCACATGTACAGGAAGTCTGCTGTCTGGGAGTTCTTTAAGAAATGTGCAGCAGACCGCACCGTTGCTATTTGTAATCTATGTCAGATGAGGATCAAGCGTGGGAAAGACATCCCACGCTTGGGTACCACGTGCTTGAGGCGACATATGACCACCTGCCACGCATCCCGTTGGCACAACACTTTGCAAAGGTCCTCCTCCTCCTCATCTGTCTCTTCCCCCACTATATGTCCTGCCATGTCATTGCCTACAACCTCCACTGACAGGGATGATGCTACAGTAATGGGTGTACCAGGTCCTTCCTCGGAATGTGACAGCATCCCATCAGCTGAAGATTTACGCAGTCAGATTACATTGCCCCAGGCTACTGCAGCATAAAAAAAATATAGTCCCAACCATCCCCAAGCACAGCGTCTAAATGCCAGCTTAGCAAAATTACTCGCATTACAGCTGCTGCCTTTCCAGCTGGTGGACTCTGCTTCCTTCCGTGAATTTGCTGAATGTGCTGTACCACAGTGGCAGGTTCCAAAATTCCATTTCTTTTCACGGAAGGCAATTCCAGCACTATACCAGCACGTGGAAGACAATGTTATGGAGTCATTGGGAAAGGCAGTCAGCAGCAAGGTGCACATGACTTTAGACACGTGGTCCAGCAAGCATGGACAGGGCCGTTACATTTCCTTCATGGCACACTGGGTAACTCTGATTGCAGCTGGGAGGGATCCAGGACGGGGCTCTGTGCTGGAGCTTGTTCATCCACCACGCCTCCAGAAAGCTACTTATATGAGGTCTGTCTGCTCCACCACCTCATCTTCTTCCTCCTCCTTCTCTGTCTCTGGCGATGTGGCAGTTAAACCGATGCGTGGCAGGGGCTACGCAATGGCTCAAGCAAAAAGATGCCATACTGTGCTTTAGCTGGTTTGTTTAGGGGACAGGAGCCACACCTGGCCAGAAATTCTGTCAGCTCTGCAGGGGCAGGTGCAGAGATGGTTAACACCACGCCAGCTTCAGCTGGGAATGGTCGTCTGTGATAATGGCAGCAACCTTCTCTCCGCCCTACACCATGGTAAGTTGACTCATGCCTAGCACACACTCGTACCATGCCTAGCACACATCCTAAATCTGGTGGTACAGAGTTTCCTAACCAGGTACCCAGGGCTGGCAGAGCTTCTCAGCCAGGCCAGAAAAGTCTGCAGCCACTTCAGACGGTCATTCCCAGCAAGTGTTTGCCTGGCAGAAATTCAAAGAGAATTCCACCTTCCCACAAACCGCCTGATCTGTGACATGCCCACCAGGTGGAACTCGACATTAGCAATGCTGCAGCGTCTGCACAAACAGCAGAGGGCCATCAATGAGTACCTGTGTGAGTATGGCACAAGGACAGGTTCAGGTCAACTTGTTCCCCCCCCGCAGTGACTGATGATCAAGGATGTATGCACTGTACTGTCACCATTTGAGGAGGCAACGAGGATGGTGAGCAGGGACAGTGCATGCATCAGTGACACAATTCCTTTAGTGTTCCTGCTGGAGCGCACTCTGCGAGGAATTATAGATGTGGCACTAGAGGCAGAGCAGCAGGAGGAAGAGGAGGCCTTCCCTAGCTCTCAAGGGCCCAGTCTTTACGCAAACAGCATTCCTGCAGATCCTCAGATCAGACAGGAGGAGGATGAGGAGGAGGAATATTTAAGTAGTGGGGGCATTGAAGGTGGGGATTCCTCAAGGGAGGGTTTTGTGTGCCGAGAAACCCAAGGACTAGTACGTGGCTGGGAGGAGGAAGTGCACAATGGGGTCATCCTCATTGACCAGGAAGACTCGGAAGCTAATGCCACCTCCAACCTATGCTGCATGGGCTCCCTTAACCTGAAAAGCCTGGTAAAGGACCCCAGGATTCGTGCTATCAAGGAGAGGAATCATTACTGGTTGGCAAGCCTTCTTGATCCACGATACAAGGGTAAAGTTGCAGAGCTCATCCTGCCCGCACAGAGGGAGGACCGGATGAAACAACTTGAGTACGCTCTAAAGCGACACTTGTGTAATACCTTTCCAGGCATCACTAGGTTACCAAGTGATGACACAGGTGCTTCTGAGGCTGCGGATGATCAGAGGAAGAGCGGTGAAGGCCGGGGCCGCTTGACTGATGCCTTTTTAATTTTCTTTAGTCCACGACACCCTGGGACGTCAAATGTAGGCACCCATTGCCAGCGTCTTCACCATATGGTGCAGGACTACCTAGGGGCAAGGGCAGACCTAGATACCTTTACAGCAGATGATCCACTGGCGTACTGGGTGTTGAGATTGGATCACTGGCCAGAACTTAGCCAATATGCTTTGCAACTACTAGGTTGTCCTTCATCCAGCGTGCTTTCTGAAAGGACGTTCAGTGCCGCTGGAGGTTTTGTCACAGACAAAAGAGTGCATCTGTCCACAGACTCTGTAGACCGGCTGACATTTATAAAAATGAATCAGTCCTGGATCAGCAGCTATCAATCCCCTGATGCTGACGTAACTGAATAGATCGGGGATCTCTTCTGCATTACCAAAACCTCCACCCCTGCACTCTTCCACAATACCTCAGAGGCGTTACGTTGTGAAGGCACTTGCTGGCACCAAAGGCCTAATATTTGGGTGCACTGCCACTGACGCCTATACCAGATTCATATCATTTTAATATTGGACCGCAAGGTCTGAACCCTGCACTCTAACACAATACCACAGAGGGGTTACGGTGTGACGGCACTGTTGCCGACACTAAAGGCCCAATTTTAAAGCACCTATTGTTACTTTCATCCAAAGCCTGCATAAGTTTCACCATAATTTAGCCAAAAAATCACTGAACTTGTTCTACGTGTCCTAAAATGTCTCCTCTTTTCATACAGGCTGCCGCCCCAAGCAGTTGTTTATGAATAGATTAAAGGAAAACCATTTACCGTCATTTGAAACGTCATTTTTTTGTTTTTAAATGTTTCTATACATCCTATAAATCCGCCACTTCACGGGCAGGTTATGGGGACCTCCTAGGCACGATATTTGAAGGAATTTTTTGTTTTTATTCTTAACCTTTATTTCATGGAAAACTTACTGTTCCTTAAAAAACATTTTTTTTTAAAACGTTTTGTCCTTGTTTCCTGTCCCGCAGGGCACTACCCGGACCCCCATACACCTTTTATGGCAAATATCTTGCATATATGCCCTCTTGGAGGGCACTCTAAAAATCGAACTTTCGAGTCCCATTGACTTGCATTGAGTTCAGTTTGTGTTCGAGTTCGAACTCTTGAAATTGTTTGAGTTCGAATGCGAACCGAACACGGGGGTGTTCGGCTCATCACTAGTCCTGACCTCAACCCGATAGAACACCTTTGGGATGAATTAGAACAGAGACTGAGAGCTAGGCCTTCTCGTCCAACATCAGTGTGTGACCTCACAAATGCGCTTCTGGACGAATTGTCAAAAATTCCCATAAACACACTCCTAAACCTTGTGGATAGCCTTACCAGTAGAGTTGAAGCTGTTTTAGCTGCAAAGGGTAGACCAACGTCATATTGAACCCTATGGATTAGGAATGGGAGTCAGTTAAGTTCATATGCGAGTCAAGGCAGGTGAGCGAATACTTTTGGCAATATAGTGTATTTCATTGAAAAATATAATTTAAGCCAAGATATGCAGTGCTGATCAACCACTGCCTCTCAATACATTGGGCCATTCATTAAAATCACTGACTTATACTACTCTGCGTCCACTTTGCTAATTGCATAGGGGAACATTGACTAAACCTCCTAAATCAGTCAATGTTTTCATATGTCATAAACTGAGGAGGTGATATTAGCAACGGCGCAAAAGCGCTGCCACGAGTATCAGAGAGGGTAGTGCTGTTACGGGGCTGCTAAATTAGCAACTGCCCCATAATATGGTGCTAAAACAGGGACGCTACGTTGAAACCTACAGGCACCGTTTTTTTCCCCGTTAGTGTCCTCGTGTTGACACCACCATTGTAATATGGCCCTCTGCCTTTGGTATAATGCCATCTATAATGGAAGCATTTTGGGCCATAACAGAGTTTCCCTGGTGATATTTTGAGGAAAAGGGCCTGGAGCTGCAGCTCCAATAGTCCTTATTTTCATCTGGCCGTGCTTCTAGGGCTGTGTTCCAAAGGGCTGTGCAAATTTAGGCTTTAGGTTATATCTCCAAATATAGATTCATTCTCTGTTCCCTGAGTGAAAAACCGTAACTATGTTACAACTTACAAGTAAATAACATTGCTGTACCCGGCTAACTTTGCACTCCAAGACTACATCACACATAAGAATTCATCCACTGATCCAAAGGTTTTATTAATCCATTCACACCCATAGACTTGTTATGACAGGAAACTGTCCTCAGAGGACAAATGATGGTCTGTCATGGCATGTCGTACTGTGAACTGGATTCTACTTGACGCACCTCACCGATACCACTCTGGGATTGTGGCAGCCAACTGCCTACATTGTTAGGCAAGTCAGAGGGACGATCTACATCATTGCAACCACAGGATAGATTTAATTAATTGTCCTCCATAGGCATGCGCAGAAAGGTGTGCCTAGGTCTCCATCTGCATGTTTTAGGTGTAGCTCTTTTCTTTAAATAATAAGCAAGGAAATGAACAAGTTGTGGTATTTCAGTTTATACTGTAAGTAATACATTTACCGTGCTTGTCCACCCTAAAATACGGTCTGTGCACGCTAATGTTGAGCACAGTGCATCGTGACTGCAATTTACACATGGCATCATTGTGTGACTACCAAGCCTCCTGGATATCTAAATACATTTCAAAACCTGCCAATACACACTCACCAATATAACTAAATCCTAGCCCACCATGTGGGGGAAGACAGATCTCTAGAGTATTTTATATGAAAATGGGCAAATTACACCATAATCGCAAATGTAACAGCAGGTAATGGAATATTATGAAACAATACATTGATGAAAGGCTATTTTTTCCTCCGTTGAACATTTTTAATGTCAGTGTAGTCCATAAAAAGTTGTTAGCACATTTAGTAATTAATCTAATTATATTTAAATTATTAATACACTAATTACAAAGATTTAATTGTAGATCATTTTAATTGTGTGGGCAATGACTGATTACATTTATATCTTTCATTGCATGAACATTAACTTTCGAGGATCTCCCTTTTCTCTCTTTTTCCTCTTTATCACATATACTAAGAGATTTTCCTTTTTTGTTCCCCAATCATTTTATGATGGTGACATTATGCCATTTTACAAAATGTCAAGCTTTATATAAAATGTTATATTATTCAGAGAAATATCAAACCGATTATGTGGCTACATTAAAAGACCCAAGTGACTATCATGGATCCCATTCTGAAAAGATAAAAGCACCTAAACATAATCAATTGTTTTTATTGTACTTAACACAAGCACGATGCATGTCTAATGCCAGGGAGTTTAATCAAAAACAGAATATGCTGTAGCAGGTTTCCTTAGTTCAAATAAAACCATACAATTTTGTTTATGTCTGCTTTACAAAAACTTCGGAAATGCAAAGGGCCCGATTCCAATGGAGCTGTTAATAGCGAGTCACTAATGGAAAAATTGTGTACGAGCCATTGACCGTTAGTGGCACACTAGTAACATCTCTACTCTGAGCATTGTATGTATTTGCATCTCGAGTTGCAATAGATGAGAGCCACAAACAGATACTGGTAGTGAGTGACACCATTGTTGGTATTGGCTGCTGGAGTCCATAGGACTCCATGGAGAAAAATGTGACTCTGTGCGGGCCTATAAAAACTCACAGGACAGAAATAAAACAGGCACATCAATTGTTACCACTACAAATCTGCATGGTACAGGAACACCCGACCTTGTATCGCTCGCTGCTGTAAGAAACACTAAGCAGGCCTCCGCTTGATGCTTGAACAAATTTATTGGTATCAATAATAAACTATATGAAACAATAATCAAATGTGTTTTGCCTTTGTTTGGAATAAGATTTCATCAAGGATTAAAATGTAATATATTGACTCCCCACCTCTTAAATAGAATCTCCATGTTGACCTCTTCCACACTTTCGGATGCCATGCTTTCCAAAGAGAGAAAGCATCATACACATGTCCAGAAATGACGCCACTCTGTCACGTTTGGCCACCGGGGTGGCAGCGTAGGTACAGGGGTGCCTGAGCCCAATATGCAGAGGGCTGATACCAGGATGGGTGGAAGAGGATAAATGAGCTGGTACTGACCGGTATTGGAGTATCTGAGAGGGAAACCAGGTATAAGGTGGTTGATAGGGATCCGGTTAAATCAGGTTATAGGTAACGGTTAGATTCTGAGCAGTAGAGTAGAGGTCTATTCTGCCTGAGAGCTACAACAATAATGGAGCAATATCAGGTGGGAGGCGTGGTGCTTTTATACATTGGTTGTGTCACGTGATCTGTTGTGTGTGCTTTTAACTGTGAATGTGCTGGTTTGGAATGAGGGCATCAGTCTTCAAGTATCTGCCCACCGACAGGCACGGATCCTGACACACTCTCAGAACATCCTGGATCTCTTGCCACTTACTCCGAAATCGCAGTGATCAGAGATGATGCATCTGATATGCTTCCAGCTTTCGCATACCCAGAAGTCCCAAACACATGCCAAGCAGCACCATCTGACTACAAACCCATCTTCTTATTAGTGCCAACATACATTGTGCATTTACCTTAAGTGAACCTTTCATGGGACATACAACTTTACATGATTTTGAAAGGGAATTAACCCCTTCACCGAAGAGCCATTTCACGTCTGTGTGCTGAGCTAATTTTTACCGCTTTTGCTCATCATGTTTACACCCTTAAGGACCAATGACGGAACTGTTCTGTCATAAATGCAATGCATAGACTTTAAAGACCCTTGGTCCTTCAGGGGTTAAATGCAATTTGAAGTCACATTTTATTATACATACCAGACATATTATATATCCTTTTTTTTGGTAGACACGGCAGATTCATAATATATCATTATTATATGTATATGTCATGCCCTGCCTAAATATCATAACAAAAAATGCAATAAAATTTGAATTTTCAATCATCTGCAGCGTGTAAAGTGTTTTTTTCCACATTTTATCATACGAGCCTTTGCGTTTATATTTTCTATGGGGTGCGCTTGTTAAAAAAACTAGAAATGGGGACTCATTACATTTTTTGGGGGGGAATTACGTGATTTTTAGCAAACGCAATCCATAGAAAAAAATCATTAGTGCAGCATCTTTGTTCACATTATAATTGAAATGGGGACAATATTGCTGCATTAATTAAATAACACACAAAACCCCCACCACATTTTTATTTTTTTTTAATTATTTTTTTAATTATTTTCATTAAATATTGTTTAAAATAAAATTGATATTAACAGTTAATGAGGTGGAAAGAATGTTTAGATAAGGCAGCATGGGGTGTATTGTGTTCTGTATGCTACTCGAGATAAGAGATGACAGCTGAATGAGATATAAAAAGGGAGCTTTAGGCTGGGATCAGACTAACGCATTTTTAACGTGCATTTAGGCGCACTTAATCACGGCCGCAGTAGCAGCAAATGACGTGCAATGACGGCCAATATACGAAGTACGGCCGCACGAAAGTCCGGCCGCGCAACGCAAGTGGAAAATGAATGCATTTTTTCGAGAAAGCACAACCGCTAGTACTGACGTACAGAGTGCGCTGCGGCGGCACAGCGGCGTGTGTGCGTGATTAGGAGACATCAGACGCTGCTAATGTCTGGCCAAACATAACATCCAGTCGCAAAAAGTGTTTTATTGATGAACCGTAAAAAATCTGTTAATCCGATAAAAAAAATCAATCCGTAAAAAATCTGTTAATCCGTAAAAAATCAATTGTCTGACTGTTTTTGCGCATTCCATGAAAAAATACGTCAATGTGTTCGGACGCACCTTTTGACAGTCGCTGCGAAGCTGCGAATAATGCGTTCGTTTGACCCTAGCCTAAAAGACTTCTAATCCACCCCTCTGTTGATGTCCATTGAATACATCCCACACATTACAATGATGTGATTTCCTAATGTGATTCTCATTTTTGCTACGATACATTGGTTTCACTGTATAGATAACTCTTACTATATGTTTTCCATAAAAGTGAAGTTTGCCAGAATTCTAAGATATGATTTTGTTCTTCCATGCTTCCCCTGGAAGAATATTGAAAACCATTCGACATTGCAGGTTCCTTGGAATCTGATTTAGTTCCTTTCCTTTTGAAGCTTCATTGCCCCTCTATCTATTTTATATTAGTCCTCCTGGCAAAGAATAGTTTGTGCTTTGTGTTGCATTTCATGTTTTCGGAGGCATATCATGTTATTACATTTTACTGCCTACCATAATGGAGTTTAGTCAAATACAAACGTTAGGATTACAAATCTGCATTGTTCAGTGCAACCAAATACCACATGCTCTGTAATTAAAAGGTACCTAAAATTTGGCATAATCCATGACCCATGGATTTGAGTGAGACATTGCAATGTCCTATATGTTTTGTTTTACATACATTAACAAAGACGCACCAATAACTGCAGTATAGTTGTACAATAACAGGATATAAACACTATAGAGTCTATTCACAAAGTACCGAAATTGCATGCAATTTCATTGCTTTGCGCTTTGGCCCATTTTTCCGAAAATACAGTGAATTTACTATTTAGTGAATGGTCATCACCATATTTTGCCCAAAATTGGAGTCGCCGAAGCAGTTATCGGACGTCAGCAAAATCTGCTGAATTGCACCGTATTGACTTCGGCGAATTCAACAAAACTGCAAAAATAAAAAAAAATAAAAAGTTTCCTAATAATTCTCCTAATAAGAGTATAAATCAATAAAATGTATCCAAATAATAAAAAAGGTCCTTTAAAAAAGTATAAAAAGGTCTGTTACAAAATAAAAAAAAGACTTAAAAATAAGAAATGAAAATGTCACCTAAAAAATACAATAAGGCTAGGGTCAGACGAACGCATTTTCACGTTGTCTGTGAAAAAGTACGTTCGAACGAGTGGACGCATTTTTTCACGGAGTACGCTATAGCGGTCATACTATGCGCATTTGCGTTCGTGATTTTGTACGGATCATCAATAAAACACTTTGTGCATCTGGACGTTATGTTGGCCGGACATTAGCAGTGTCTGACATCTCCAATTCACGCACACACGCCGCTAGCGGACGCAGCACACTCTGTACAACCGTACTAGCGGTTTTACGTTCTCGAAAAAATGCGTTCATTTTCCACTTGCGTTGCGCAGCCGGACTTTTGTGCGACCGTACTTCGTATATTGGCCGTCATTGCCCGGCATTTGTTGCTAGTGCGGCCGTGATTAAGTGCGCCTGCACGCGCGTTCGCACTGCCTCAGTCTGACCCTAGCCTAAAGTGTTAAATTTTTTTTATTAAAAATGAAAGACTAAATGGTCTTTAAATAAAAACGCTATTACACTTTTACATTGAATCCTATGGAATTAACCTGTCTAAACCTGTCGAACTGAGAAAACAAAAATTAAAGCATTCTAATGGAATTTCAGTGCAGTTTGGCGTTCTGTGAATAGAAGACACTATAGTCTTCCATCGGGCAATTTTGGTGCTGCCAAATGCCACCTCCAGAATTTGGCGAATTGACAGATTAGTGAATAGAGGAATTGAGATGAAATTTCACTGAATGGTTAAATTCACCGTCTGGTGCAATTCGGGGCCAAATCGGACAGTTTGACAGGTTTAAACAGGTGAATCTCGTAGGGATCAATGAAAAAATTATTACCCTTTTTATTATTTTTTTATTCAATCGATTATTTTTTTTCAGTTTCTGAAAAAAGGCATTTTTTCTAGAATTTTTCAGGTATTTTTCTGGATTTTTTTAAGCGCGAATTTTGATTTCCATTTTTTTTTTGTCGCGTGTTTTATTCTGCAACAGACCATTTTATTTTTTTTAATGGGCCTTTTTTATTATTTCCATGCATTTTTGTTTATTTAAAACCCCTTTTTTAAAATAACAGCTCAATTTTTTAATTTTCTTTACCAGTTCAGTGTCATTCGGTGGCTTATTGGAATTTTTCGGCAGCCTTCTGCAGCTGATGGATGGCGTAAGGCAGTCAGTTCGGTGGCATTCGTCAGATCGCCTGCTGTCGGCAGTCTGATTGGCAGTGTTCGGTGCACTTCGGAGACCCTGCGGTGTATGCTGAATTCACTGCCCGGTTGGTGAACCGAAATCGCCGAAGCGCAAAAAAGTGTGCTGAATGATAGAGCACCGAAATACTCTCTGAATAACCCTTATAGTATAATAAGTGAAAAGAGTTTATAAATGTAAATGGGTGATAAGGATATCGGCATAAACATGCGAGATGGGGCGGGGAGCATCTAGTTCATTATGTTACAAGGAATAGGTTTGCATTCTGTGACCCCATCAGTGGTGCCTATTGGACTAGGTCAGGGATCAGCAACCTTGGCTCCCTGATGTTTTGAGAACTACATCTCCCATGATGTTCAGTCTCCCATTATGCTGACTGAGCCAGATGGGAAATGTAGTTCCCAAAAACATCAGGGAGCCAAGATTGCTGACCCCTGGACTAGGGAGTGCAGTGGTGTTTAGAATACAATGGACTTCTGCATAAATTCGGTGTCCAGACATTCTATGTTCCCTTGATGTTACTGGATGTGCCTATAGTTTGTATCAGGGTAATTGTCCATTCTTTCCATAATTTAGTGCCGGCTGGGTGGAGTAGAGGTAATATCACTGCTCTGTAACTGTGGAGAGAGACTGTGGAGACACAGGTTTGATCCCGGCAAGAGCACCTCTCCAGTAAGTGTCCTTGGGCAAGACACCCTACAGTACATACACACCCAGGACATACTTGAAAACAAGTGAAATCTCAATGTATCCTTCGTGGTAAAATCCTTTCTCAAAAAATAAATAAATCCATACACGGTGCTGTGATTGTACCAGCAGACGCTGCACATTTTAATAGAGTTAATTTACATGACACAGTCTGTTTGTGATAGGGCAGTCTGTTATTTAAAAATATACTGTATTTATAGAAATATTATTCCTATTGATTCGCTTCAACATAACAATGACACTTTGTACACATTGTATTGATGAAAATGTGTGATATACATATATTGTGAGGGAAGATGCAAGACATGAGAACATAAACATATATTGGTTGCATTATAAAGATAAATAACAGTTTAAAACCTCTTAGTGGCCTTTTATGGGTCAGCTGCCACCACAATCTGGTCCATAAAGAAATACCATAAAAAGTCCTGCTTACTTGGCATAGCCAACTCGGTGCAGTTATATTGTTATAAAAATGAATGAGATGTATCTTGATATAGGATCATTAAAGATTTACATGTTGCAACTGAATTATTGTGGCTAAATTTGCCCTTGTGGATTTAGCACGGAGGTCCTGCCCCACACAGCCTTTAATTCATATGCAGAGGATTATGCGCTTGTTTGAATTTTGGTCTCAACAGTAATTACTGTATAATTTACACAATCATAGCTGGAAAAATTACTAGGGTTTTTTCCTGACCTAATATGCCATTGTGCTGCATGTTTGTATATTTACCACTGAGAGAAATGATAGGAAGAAAAACTATGACCTACAGCATCTTTTTTTTTTAATCACAAACTCATAAGATAAGGGGAGTCCAGTTGTTTTATAAACAGAGAGAAAACACACATTGCCCAGTGTGCAACATAAATTACAATGTGATGGAAACTGGTAGTGGAGCACAGTGTAAATGTACAAATCAGCCAAAAACCATCAAAACTAGAATGATAAGGAACAGGAAATAGCACAGATACCTCCATCTCACTACCACCTGTCACTAGGAGAGTGCATAACTGTGTTGGAGGGTACAAGTGATCTGTCCTAATTTGCTGCCACTAGACTGTCAGGGAATAGCTTGTAAATAGGTTATTACATGTATATATATATATATGTTTATATATGCTCTGCATATGTATGTACTGTATTTGCTATATGTATATATGTACCGGCTAAAGGCAACATCACTGCTCTACAGCCGAGGAGACTGTGAAGACACAGGTTCAATCCCAGCAAGAGCACCTCTCCAGTAAGTGTCCCTGGGCAAGACACCCAACAGTACACACTCACCACCTAGGACATACTTGAAAACGAGAGAAATCTCAATCTATCCTTCCTGGTAAAATACTTTCTCCAAATAAATAAATATATGTAGGAGTATATTCAATATGTTTGTGTATGTGATCATATGCTATGTGAGTATATCTAATATATAAAAGTGAACGTATGTTTGTGTCAAACCACACCCAACTGTTTTTGTTGCTATGGTAGCAGAAAAGAACAAAGCTTGAGAGTTCCAAACTCAAGAGATAAACACATATCTAAGTCCTGTATCTCTATTAACCCTTTCGCTGCTGAGGCTTTTCCCGCCCCTGTGCTGAGGTCATTTTTTACCTGTTTTGCGCATCATGTTTAAACCTGTTTTGAAGGCTTATTTTAGTATATGACATCGACATATTATATATCGTTCTTTCCGTCAGACTCGGTAGATTCATAATATGTCATTATTATATGTATACGTTATGTCATGTTTGTATATTATAACAAAAAATGCAATAAAATATGTATTTTCAATAATTTACAGCGTGTAAAGTGTTTTTTTCCACATTTTAACATGCGAGCAATTGCGGTTATATTTTGTATGGGGTGCGCTTGTTAAAAAAATTAGAGATGGGGTCTCGTTACATTTTTTTTTGGGGAAAATGACACCATTTTTAACAAACGCACCGCATACAAAAATCGTTAATGCAGCATTATTGTTCACATTATAATTGAAATGGGAACAATATTGCTGCATTAACAAAACAAAAAACAAAAAAAAAAAGTGTTTATTTTTTTTTTTTTAATTTTTTTTTTAATTTTTTTTTATTTTTATTTTTATTTTTATTTTTTTTTTATTTTTTTTTACTTTCATGTTTGGTATCGTTGGAACGGCCATGCTCTGGCCGATCCAACGATATCAAAATTTAACCCCTAACTGCCACGGATCGGGAGATAGGGAGTTCATTGGAACTCCCTATCTCCACACTTCGTGGCAGTTAGGGGTTAATGCTAGGACTGGCGTCATCATGCTGCGCACGATGACGCCAGTCCTCTGGGGGAGTTCCCGGAAGCTTGGCCGACATCCAAGATGTCGGCCAGCTCCCGGGAAGGATCGCAAATCGGCGCTTTTCAGCGCCGATTTGCGATCCAGCTCCCCAGGGGTTAATGCCAGGCATCATTTGGAAGGGCAGGCTGTGCCCTTCCAAATGATGCCTGGGTTAAGCCCCTGTGAGCCGCCGATCGGGAGGGAGAGAGGTCCGAAGGACCTCCCCCCCTCCCTTTCAGGCGCCTCCTCCGCACATGCGGGGGGGGCGCCTGAATTATGTGTCATCGCGGGGGCGCGATGACACATAACAATGGCGGCCACTGCTCCGGATGCCGGGCTGACATCCAGGATGTCAGCCCGCACCGGAGGGGCCAGCGATCGGCCGGAACCCGGCCGAACGCTGACCCCAATGCGAGGACGCGCTCAGCGCGTCCTCCGCATACCAGGGGCAATGCTGAGGACGCGCTGAGCGCGTCCTTAGCATTGAAGTGGTTAAAACTTAAACCCATCTTGTAAACTTTATCATTTAGAACTCTTATCAACGGCTGCAAAAAAGTTTGAGGCTTATGTGAGATGAAGTAAAGTGAGATCCACAAAAACAAATATACACACACACTAATTATAATAATAACGTATTCTGCACCATGGATAGCAACTCCGTAGCCCCGCAGGGCTGCTGTCCTTGTTACTGAATAGATTTCAGCAACAAGAATAGTTGCTGTCCTTGGTACTGAATAGGTTTTAGCACCATAGACAGCCCCGACGAACGCAGCCAGACCAAAGGAAAGAAAAAAACCTGCTGCGCTCAGCAAAGAAAAAAAGCCTTGTTTTAAAATTTTAAATTAGGAATCCAAAAATTTCACCAAAAAAATTCCCCAAAAATGTCTAAAAAAAGAAATAAACGGTTTAATAAATATTTTATTAAACTGGGTACTATTTTTACATTGAAACCTATGGGTTTCGCCTTTTTAAACCTATTGAACAAACCATTGAACAATTGGTTTAGGCTAGGGTCAGACGAAAGCAGTTTTAACATGCGTTTAGACGCACGAAATCACAGCCGTGCTAGCAGCAAATGACGTCCAATGCCGGGGAACACACGAAGTATGGCCGCACGAAAGTTCGTCCGCGCAACGCAAGTGGCAAACGAACGCATTTTTTCTAGAACGTCAAACCTCTAGTACGGACGTACAGAGTGCGCTGCGTCCGCTAGAGGCGTGTGTGCGTGATTGGGAGACGTCAGACGCTGCTAATGTCCGGCCAACATAACGTCCAGACACAAAAAGTGTTTTATTGATGATCCGTACAAAATCACGGACGATAAGGTGCATCGTATGACCGCTATCGCGTATTCCGTGAAAAAATGCGTCCATTCGTTCGAACGCACTTTTTCACAGACAACGCGAAAGATGCGTTAGTCTGACCCTAGCCTTAAACTGATGCCCACTGACTGCGACAGATCCCACCTCTCCCGAATCTGGAAGTTCCAGAAGTGTCTACACCTGTCCAGTGGTGTATTTAGGTTTTGTGCTGCCCTAGGCCTGACTAAACTCGCGCACCCCCTAATTTAAATTTGAGGCACCCCTTCCTGTCAAGGGCACACCTCTTCCTGGTTAATCCCCACCCTTCCTCTTTAAGCTCCACCTTTTCCTCTTAGAGCTCCGCCTTTTCCTCTCTTTATATTAAAAGTGGATACCAAGTGCCTACTTGTATATCTAATATATAAAAGTGAACGTATGTTTGTGTCAAACCACACCCAACTGTTTTTGTTGCTATGGTAGCAGAAAAGAACAAAGCTTGAGAGTTCCAAACTCAAGAGATAAACACATATCTAAGTCCTGTATCTCTATTAAAACTTAAACCCATCTTGTAAACTTTATCATTTAGAACTCTTATCAATGGCTGCAAAAAAGTATGAGGCTTATGTGAGATGAAGTAAAGTGAGATCCACAAAAACAAATATACACACACACTAATTATAATAATAACGTATTCTGCACCATGGATAGCAACTCCGTAGCCCCGCAGGGCTGCTGTTCTTAGTACTGAATAGATTTCAGCAACAAGAATAGTTGCTGTCCTTGGTACTGAATAGGTTTTAGCACCATAGACAGCCCGACGAACGCAGCCAGACCAAAGGAAAGAAAAAAACCTGCTGCGCTCAGCAAAGAAAAAAAGCCTTGTTTTAAAATTTTAAATTAGGAATCCAAAAATTTCACCAAAAAAATTCCCCAAAAATGTCTAAAAAAAGAAATAAACGGTTTAATAAATATTTTATTAAACTGGGTACTATTTTTACATTGAAACCTATGGGTTTCGCCTTTTTAAACCTATTGAACAAACCATTGAACAATTGGTTTAAACTGATGCCCACTGACTGCGAAAGATCCCACCTCTCCCGAATCTGGAAGTTCCAGAAGTGTCTACACCTGTCCAGTGGTGTATTTAGGTTTTGTGCTGCCCTAGGCCTGACTAAACTCGCGCACCCCCTAATTTAAATTTGAGGCACCCCTTCCTGTCAAGGGCACACCTCTTCCTAGTTAATCCCCACCCTTCCTCTTTAAGCTCCACCTTTTCCTCTTAGAGCTCCGCCTTTTCCTCTCTTTATATTAAAAGTGGATACCAAGTGCCTACTTGTATATTTTGTATACCATTTCAAATGTATCTATTGAGATAAATAAAATTATGAAATGTTTAAATTCAAGCAAAGTATACTGGATCACAGCCGCTCTAATTGGTTGAACAATAAAATCCACAGAAACGTGCACTGCATATGAGCGTATCACAGAGCTGCACAGCAATAAAACCCACAGAAATGGGCACTGTGTATGAGCATATCAGATCTGCACAGAAATAAAACTCACAGTAATGTGCAGTGTGTATGAGCGTATCCCAGAGTTCCAGGGCAATAAAACTCACAGTAATATGCAGTGTGTATCACAGAATCCACAGCAATAAAACTCCCAGCAATGCAATGTGCAGTGTGTATGCGTGTATCAGAATCCACAGCAATAAAACTCCCAGCAATACAATGTGTGGTGTGTGTCAGCGTATCAGAATCCACAGCAATAAAACTCCCAGCAATGCAATGTGCGGGGTGTATGAGTGTATCAGAATCCACTGCAATAAGACTCCCAGCAAACCGAGTGAATATGAGCACACAGCAATTATTTATTCTATATTTACCGGCCTCCGTCCGCGGTAGGGCTGTGTGCAGAGTCAGCAGGGACTGTGTACGGACTCAGCAGGAGGTCCCTTCAGGCCTTCAGGCCACGTTAGGATCGCGGCTGTGCCTGTGCGTGGAGCCATCTTGTCAGCAGTGGGGTGCCACTGCCAGAGGGTGCACCGTGGCTTTGATTCCCTTCCCGGTGGGTGTTCAGTCCAGAATAGAGTGAGAGTCCATGTTAACGAAAGGGCGGGCAGCTGCGTGCGTGTCACGTGGTTCAGCCAGTCAGGTGGTACTGAGACTCAGTACCACCTGACTGGCCGGACCGCGTGACCTGCACGCAGCCTCACCAGGAGCCAGACAGCTCAATGACAAATTTCTATCACTGCAGTGCTGGTTAAGGAAAGGTCCACTTTAAACAGCAGTAAGCAGACAGGGTTTCATATTCTGCTGATACCCCCCCTTTACCAGCCGCTCTGCACACAAATCACATCCCCCTCCCCTCTCCTAGAGCTGCTGCGGGGCAGGGGAGGAGCTATGGAGGGAGGAGAGGGGGATTTTTATTCTATTCGATTTTATTCCGTATGCAAACGCCCTGCTCCGCTGCTCATTGTTTGAGAACACAGCTCAAAGCTGACACACAGTGACAGTGGCACCTCCTAGTACCCCCTAATGACACCCCAATAATCACTGGTACCTGGGGCGGCCCGCCCCCTGCCACTTCCCTAAGTACACCACTGCTCTGTGAAATGCTCACACACAAGTTTGGCGAACTGCCAGCAAGTACGGTGCTGTTTTTAAGGCAGTGCAAATCCCCATAGAGAAGTAATGGCTAATCTATTCAGAGAACACCAAACAGCAGAGAATTGTCAGTGAAATGTCCTGATGTTCGGTGGTTTCAATCAGCAGGTTTATTCAGGTCGAACCCCATAGGTTTAAATGTTAAAAATATTCAAGTTTTTATGCAATATCTAATAAACCATTTATTATTTTAATCTGCAGTAAAACGTCTTTATTGATTTTTTTTTAGTACCTTTTAGTAATTTTTCAGCAAAATTCTCCCCCCCTTTTTTTTAATAGAGGTTTTTCTTTTTTCTGTAACAGAACTTTTTATTATCATTCATAGGATCTTATATGTAAATTCCAAACATTTTCGTTCAGTAGTTCTTTTGAAAACAGCAGGCCACGGGTTTGCGGTGGCAGCATTCAGCGGCCGACTCCATGCACTTTGGGGACCTTGCGGTGAATGGTGAATTCACTGCAGGGTGGGGAAATTGTATTCCCAGAAGTGCAGGGAACTACACAACTCCAAAATGTTGGCGTCATTTCGGTGCTCTGTGAGTAACCCATTTAGTGGTGAGGTTTTTTGCTGCCCCCTGGAAAGTGAAAGCTTAGTCTTGCCTACCCAGGACATACTTGAAAATGAGTGAAATCTCAATGTATCCTTCCTGGTAAAATACTTTGCAAAAGTAAGATTTTTTATTTTTTTTAGGGGTGGGGCCACCTGTGTGGGCCGCCGCCCCCTGGAAAGTGCCGCCCTAGGCCTAGGTCTTGTTGGCCTATGCCAAAATACACCACTGCGTGTCAAGGAGCCCACATTCACTTCAGTGAGACTCCTGGAGTTGATCTAGCCCAGGGGCAGAAATGCCACTGCTACCACACGAGAATAGAACCAACATTTAAGACCCAGCAAAAAAATATGCCAGATCTACACACTGGGCTATACTGGGCAAATGTACTGTGTCTTCCTCAGAGCCCATCTTACGGAAGAGTTGCATTATCAAAAACAATCAGAACTCTGATACTAAAGGACATTTTTTTTTGACACACAAGAGGATAATAAAAATTATGTGAACTACACTAATGTGCCTCAAATACACTTACGTGAAAGGGTCTAGTAAAAAATTAAGGAAGGAACAATAACATTAGAAAGAGTGTAACAAAACATGAGGAGTGTAAACAAGTGCATGAAGAGAACAATGTAAAATAAAAAAAACACAGGAGGAAAAGCTGAAGGACATCATACATTTTTTGAAGCGAGAGTGATGGGAGGGGTAGCTTTATGTGGGAAGAGAAAAAATATGTATGATGACCTTGTAAAGCAAATGATAAATGATAAACACAGGTCGTTTATTTATTGAATAATGTGTTTTATTCCATAATTCTCAGTTTGGTGAAAACCCTCGGCTTTGTTAAAAAGAAGACAAACAAATAAAAAATAATAATATGACTCATGCTCTGTAATTCATCCAGGGCTCCCTGTGGTTTTGTCCTCGATTCTCTCATTTTCCTGACATTATTCGCTAAGGGTGGTATCTATTTACACCGATTGCCAACCAAGTCATTCTGCCCATGATTTGAAGCTTCATTTAGACTTAAAATTGATTTTTTTCCAATAAAGACATTCAAAGAAATTCCAAGGAACCGTGGACCTATCTAGCTAAGTCTATACTGTATCTGTCATAATAGAAGTTAGATGTGACTTTACTATCTAGCATTCAACAAGGAGAAGAATTGAGAGATAAGTTAATGCATTACTGTCTTCCACGCAATTCTGTTTCCACAAGTAATACGATTTAATTATTTGCGGTTTTACAGCTTTAAGTTATGCAGATAGGTGAGGACTATAGTGGTTAACATGGGTCAAGTACTAAAATAATTGGTGTGGGAACTCCAAGTATTCTGACCTCAATTAGCAATTATCAACTCACACGTAAAAGAAACATACACTCAAATTATATTTATGTGTGTGGAATGTAGTAAAATAGGTGATAATTATATGATTTAACAGGTAAACATTTGATTAAACACCTGAAAACAAGCTTTATAGTGTGTGGGACCAATAGAAACTCTGTTCCCTCTCCAAACATAGTGGAGGAACTGCCTTCCCACACATTCCCCCTCACCCTGACCCCTATCAGGTCTAAAGTGAACCTCAGGAGAATTGGCAGAAGTGAAAATTCTAGGTCAAAATAGCCAAACCAGAATAATTCTCCCATTTATCTCACTTTCCAAAATGGCTATTTGGTTTAGATTGTTCTCTTCTTCTGCCAATTATCCTGAGTTTCACCTTTAGTGAATAAACCTGTATGTAAAATTCTCAAGAAAACACAGGTACATAACAGTCGATTGCCTAGCTATGAGAGGCAGGCAATGGTTTGCACCACTGGCATGCACAGCCCATTACAATAGGGTGTGTACCCATGGAACATTTATTAACACCTTCCGGCCCGCTGACATACCATGTACGTCCGATCGGGAAGTCACCCTTAGACCAGCAGACGTACATGGTACGTCAGGGGTCTCCTAACTTCTTTCCTGTCCGATAGTTACCTCCCTCGCCAGCTCCCATGACAGACTGGCAGGCTGGATGCCTGCCCCTCCTATTTAGGGGGCCGGCGGGTACAATGACATCATCAGCAGGCGCCCACCGACGCCTGCACTAAGAGTCAGAAAGGGGAGGGTGGCTCCTTTGGAGCTCTCTATCTCCCCAATGGTGCAAGATAGAAAAAAACAAATTGCACCACTGGAAAGGGGAGAGTCTTACCTGTCGGATCGCGATTCTGCACCAATCGGTACCGAATCGCAAGTCAAACCTGAAAGTGGCTGACATCTGGGATGTCAGCCAAGCCTCCAGGTCACCCCTACCCACTGACATCCTCACCATATGTTAGAGGACGTCAGTGGGCCAGTTAACCCCTTAGCTGCCAAATAGAGATAAGGGGATCCTTGGATCCCCTTATCTCCTGATCTGTGGCAGCTAGAGCGTAGGGATGTGCATGGCTGAAAAATTTGTTTCATTTAGTTTTGTTTCCTTTATAAATAATTTTGTTTTCAGAATTTCGTAACTAATTTAGTTTCGCATCGATTCAAAATTTCGTATCGATTTGAAATTTTGAATCAATTTGAATTTCATATATCAATTCGATAGTTGATATCAATTCGAATTTTTGATCACTAAATAAAACCCCAATTAAATAAATTTTGCTGTTAAAAGACAATCTAGGGTTAAATATTAAGCTGTGTCGCAGATTTAGTATTTGAGTCAAATTAAACAGTGAAACAAAATTAATTTGTTTCATAAAGTCCTTTGCTGACTATTACTTATATTTTAAGTTAAGATCAATTCGATAGTTGATATCAATTTGATAGTTCATTTCAAATTCGATAGTTGATATCAATTCGAATTTCAGATCACTAAATAAAACCCCAAGTAATTATTATTATTATTATTCTTTATTTATAAAGCACCAGGATATTCCGCAGCGCTGTACAATGGGCACAATATAGACAAGCAGGGTTATCCAAAGAGATCCGAATTGCTTGAGAAAGGTAACCGAACGCTGAAAATCAGCGTTCGGTTACCTTTCCTGACCATTCGGCTATCCAGAGAGCAGGCAATTCGCCAAATCCTGACGAATTGCCTGCACATACGGTGCCTGTTCGGTGCCTGTTCGAGGGCAGTAAAATCACCATAAAAAAGCACTGCTTCGACTATTCAGAGAACACAAACCAGCAGTGAAAGGTTCCCCTAATGCTCTGCCATTCGGTGGTTTAATTCGGCAAATTTATTCAGGAGAATCCCATAGACTTCAATGTTAAAAATATTCCCGTTTTAATTCAATATCTAATAAACCGGTCATTATAAAATTCTGCAGCAAAAAGTCTCTTTATTTATAGATTTTTTAGGATACTTTAAGCATTTTTCAGATTTTTTTTTTTTTTTTAAAAGTCCGATTTTTTTTTTTCAGTTTACTTATTTTTTTGTAACAGCCCTCTTTATTATCATTCCCTGGACCTCCTGTGAAAATTTCAGAGATTTTCGCTCAGTAGTTTCTTTGCAAACAGCGTTTCATTTTCCCAGATTCAGACAAATGGTTTTGCTAATTTATTCACTGCCTCCTCTGCGTCACAGCTGCTTCGGCTCTGTGTGATTCGGCTCCTGTTCGGCTCCTGTTCGGGTTTTTCGAAGGTTAATCCAGATGTTTTTGCTTGTTTTCAGCGTGCATTCGGTTAGTTTTCGTCAGGTTTGCGGCAGCTTTTCCCTGCAATTCGGGGGCCCTGTGCTGTTTGCTGAATACACCGCAGGGTCACCGAAATGCAATCGGCAAAAGGAACCGAATTGAAGAGAACGAAAAGTCACCGAACGTACGGTGACTTTTCGAATCTCTTTGGATAACCCTGAAGGTTACAATACAATGAACAACATTTGACAAACCAGTATAGGAGGAAACGAGGGCCCTATTCCCGTGGGAACTCACAATCTAGAAGGGTTGGGGGTGGAAACAAGAGGAGAGGACTGCAAGGTGGAAGTGATGGACTGCAAGGTGGGAGTGATGGACTGCAAGGTGAGAGTGATGGACTGCAAAGTGAGAGTGATGGACTGGTTGGGGCAGTGAGATATATTAGTGAGTCGGGTGGTAGGCTTTCCTAAATAGGAAAGTCTTAAGGGAGCGTTTGAAGGAAGAGAAACTAGGGGAAAGTCTGACCGTACGAGAGAGAGCATTCCAGAGGATGGGGTGATATCAATTCGAATTTTGGTACACTACATAAAACCCCAATTAATCAAATTTTGCTGTTAAAAGACAAGCTAGGATTAAATTAAGCTGTCTCACAGATTTAGTATTTGAGTCAATTTAACAGGGACAGGTGCTTGTGAAACAAAATTAATTTGTTTCATAAAGTTGCTTGCTGACTGCATTACTTGTATTGTATGTATTTTAACTTAAGATCGATTTGATAGTTGATATAACAATTCGATAGTTGATATCGATTCGAATTCCAGAACACCAAAAAAAAATATTCAAAATTTTCTTTTATGAAGATGACACAGTGTAAAACAAAATAAATTTGTTATACACCTTTTCTTTTCGTTACGTTTCGAATTCGTATCGTATCGATTTGGTATTCGGAAGTACTTCCGAAATACGAATTAATGGATTTCGTTCCGAATTCTGAATTTACCAAAATGAATGCACGTCTCTACTAGAGGGTCATGTTTTATATCATTGGAAAGGCCTGATACCAAACATGACTAGGTTTGGTGTAAAAATTAAAAAATAATAAATAAAATAATAAAATAATTAAAAAACTTTTTTTTAAAATTTGGTCTGGGGGGGTTTACTTAAATAGGACCTAGGCTGGCATTTAAAAATAATGAGCATAAAACGGTCAAAATTAGCTCAGCGCACAGAAGTGAACTGGCTCAGCAGTGAAGGGGTTAAAAAGCAAAAACATGTAAAAAATTGGGTATTTCTATTCTCGGGACAAAAATTTTAAACTATTTAGCTGGGGTCTTTTTTGGTGGTTATAAATTTTGGGGATAAAATTTCAAAAAAGTGTGGTTTTTTTCATCATATTTCATACATTTTTATAGTAATTTATAAGATATAATGAAAATAATGGTATCTTTAGAAAGTCCATTTAATAGCAGAAAAAATGGTGAATAATATGTGTGGGTTTCTTAAACGAGTAAGAGGAAAATTTGTCCTAAACACAAACAGCGCAGCGGGCACTAAAGGACGGACTTTTGTAAATCCGCCCGGTCACTAGGGGGTTAATCGAAACCTTGCGTTTAGAAGATTTTTCCACAAAATGCACATTTTTCATTAGAATTAACAAGTCTGTAGTCCAGTGGTCAAGTCCTAAAAAAAAAAAAAAAAAGGTTTGGGAACTCACCAAGCTTTCTGACCCCCAGTTACCAATTATCATCTCACACTTACCAGAAACACACTCTCAAATGTGATAATAATTATGTATATATGTTGATTTTGGCAAAAATATATAATAAATTCTATATTTATTGTGAATTAACAGTTTATAGCTCTGCTTGAACACCTGGATACAAGCTTTATAGTGTGTGGAACCAATGGGAACTCGGGTCCTTCTGAAAAAATGGTGGAGGAACGGTGTTCCCATGAGTTCCCACTCGACTAGGCCCCTGCTGTAGTCAGAGATGCAGTCAGTTTTTATGCTACTCATCATCAGGAACATATGAAATATGAATGTAGGAAGTGAAAGAAGACCTCTTTACACAACATTAGGGTGTGCCTGGACACACCCTGCACAGCCACTGCGCACACCTATGGTTTGCACTCCAAGTCGTAGCCATACACTGTACACATAGAGGTAAAACAGCTAGTAATTTGCCACTAAATCCCTCAACCTTATAAGAAGGTAACGACTTATTCTATCAAAGGTTAATAATGTAAGAAGTGCGTTACATTCCACCACTTAGATCTGAAAATTAAACATCATTAAGGTCTTATTGCCTGGTAATCAACTCAGACACACAACACAAATTCGATAATGGATTGCTCTGTTCAGCAGTTGTTATAGAAATGCACCAAAGCAGATGAATGCATAGTGATAATCTATATAACTACTAGGGCAATAGAGGAAAATGCTTTTAATGAACAGGGCTCATAATTTCAATTAAATCCAAAAACTGTGACTGAAAAGTAACATGTCACTACAAATCTAAGCAGACATGTTTTAATTCAGTTTTTGTTTGCGGCAGGAGGTTTCGTGGGTGTGTGAATGGAAGAATATGAGTAACAGTGTTTGTGACGAGACGCTGTATGTGTGAGCTCTGAGCTGCCTGGGTTTGAAGATAGGGTGTATACATATGGTACACATATGTTTTTTTTAACAGTTAGGGTTCTATCACCTCCTTAAAGCGAACACTAGCGCTCACATAAGTGAGCGTTAGTGCTAGCTGAGGCTAATGTCAGATGAACGCAGTCTGAGCGCACTCTGCGTGCATGCATGACGGACAGACGTACTGACGAAAGATACTGTAGACACCACACGGTCTGTTTTTTTTTAGGGATGTAGAAAAAAAATTGAATTATGGGAAACAAAATTAATCTGAAAAATGATAAAAATTTGAAAAGGATATGAAAAGCCATTTTGTGCGTCAAGGCGCTGGACATCGCAAATGCGCTGCGTCTGACATCTCATCACTCACACAGAACACTACGCGGACGTGGTGCACTCTGCATGTCCGTCTAGCGTGTAGCGCTGGTTTTAATTCCCTGTCGTTGTAGTACTTGTTTTTGGCCACCGGAGGGAGACAAGCGCAATGTAAGACACTGGACATTGGGACTACATTTTCCAGCATGCTTTGCGGGCGGGAACAGGAAGTGGGTGGGAGAGAGACACTGACATCCGCAGCCTCGTGGAAAGGGCCGGCAGAGCGCGCAGAGGAGTGAGAGGAGCAAGACGCAAGTGTAGCAGAGAGTGATCACGACCAGGCCAGAGCGCAGGTGCAGCCTAGCAAAACTGGAGATCGGGTTTTTCCCTTCTTATTAAACGAAGACCCAGTGATCCACCACTAGTAACCCACGATGATACAGAGTAAGCTGAAGGACCCCGAGTTAGGAGAACCGCAGACGATCTAACAGGGAGTGCAGGCGGTGAGCTGGACATCTTGTGGCCGATACAGACAAGCAAGGCAGCGGATCCGGTGACACAGAGAATCCCAGTCAAAATCGAGCGGAGAGACGTCCTGGGTCGAGCGGAGCACAGAGTATCTGGCGGATGGGTGAGAGGCCTTCCAGGCCGCTGTAAAATACTAAAGCACGCTGCAGTTTGATCAAAACCTACAGGGCCCCAACGTGACTAGTCGAAGATACCTCATAAATAATTCACTGGCCAGTTGAATATTGTACCCGGGTCCCAATACACACATACACATACATTCCTTGGGGCATAACCTGTACGGGACTCACATTCCAACCACTAAGGGGTTAAAAATACTTTTTTCCCTTTTCCGCTGCGCGTTTCTCGTATTACGAACTACTGTATTCCTTTTCCGCTGTGCGTTTCTCGCATTACGAAGTACTGTAAATATATATACGTATACCGTGTTACTCATTATATGCCAGTTTATTCAGTAAACTATATAATTTATAAAATCCACAACGGTGCTGGAGAATATTTATTCCCTAGTGCGGGGAGACTGACCCGAGGTTCAAATTCAGCGACTCCTCCGGGAGTGAGCGCTACAAGCGTTTTTACGTTCTTGTCTAACTTGCGTCTGTTTGCCACGTGCGTTGTGCGTGCGCAGTTTGGTGCGCACGTACTTCGTGTGTGGATCTCTATTGCTCATGACTCTATGCTACGACGGACGTTAAACTGTGTGGCAGCAAGGACGTGATCACTGCGTTCGTCTGACATTAGCCTTAAAAGGGGTGATAGTGTGCTGCACAGATCACCTCCGAATCGCTAACGGGTTAATAAATACATTAGGGAATCAATATTGGTGCTTTTTAGAGCTTGCTTACTGTTGTTTGTGCTCCCTATACTTAACATGGGGAGCGCAAAGTGTAAGCACTCAGTAACAAGCGTTTGGATCACAAGGTCCTAACGCTAATTACTAAGAGCTGCCACTAACTAAAAAAGTTAACACCAGCTCTGAGTTGTAGCTAACTGAGTCCGCTGTTGCAGAATCAGTAGCAGCTCAACCCCCCCCAAAAATACTCACCTCTCATCCCACGTCGAGAATGGCAGCCTGAATAAACCACTTCTGGCCACCAAGTGGCTGCTACGGGGCAGGTTGCTGGACTCAGCGCCTGCCCCGTAATCCACTGGGAAAATGGGGGTGCTACAGGGAGGATAGCGAACGCCAAATTTTCCCCTTAGCATCGCCGTTCTAGGCTAGGGTCAAACGAACGCATTATTCGCAGCGACAGTCAAAAAGTGCGTCCGAACGCATTGACGTATTTTTTCATGGAATGCACGAAAACGGTCAGGCGACGCGCATTGTCGTACGTGATTTTTTTACGGATCGTCAATAAAACACTTTTTTGCGTCTGGACGTTATGTAGGCTGGACATTAGCAGCGTCTGACATCTCCTAATCACGCACACACGCTGCTAGCAGACGCAGCGCACTCTGTACGTCAGTACTAGCGGTTCTGCGTTCTCGAAAAAATGCGTTCATTTTCCATTTGCGTTGCGTGGCCGGACTTTCGTGCGGCCGTACTTCGTATATTGGCTGTCATTGCCCGTCATTTGCTGCTACTGCGGCCTGATTAAGTGCATCTAAACGCACGTTAAAAATGCGTTAGTCTGACCCCAGCCTTAGTGGGACACAAGTGATAGGGCGCTTAGCATTTTTTCTCAGCTTGCCATTGGTCCTAGGGTTCCCACCTGTCCGGTTTTGACCTGGACTGTCCGGGTTTGGAGTCATGTGTCCGGGTTTGACACCCTCTGCTACCCAGACAAAATGTATCCTTCCTGGTAAAATACTTTATAAATAAATAAATAAATGAATCCGAGGTTATACTTACATTTCCTGCGATCCCCCGGCATTGCGGTCTTTTCCTCCATCTATTTTTTCCAGTCTGAAGAGGGATTGGGTGGTCCGCGTCATGTGTCGTCCTCTGAGCCTCTGAGTCGCAGGCGCAACGGGCTCACTCACGGGACAACGACATTCACATGGTTGCTTGTGCGGCTCCCTCCCTAGTCCTTACGGCCTGGCAGTGTGCAGAGCGAGCTGCGAGCAGCCAAGGAGAGTAGAAGACGTGCTCAGGGCAGGCTCTGTCTTCATCCGGACCTGGATCGTCGATCTCGCCAGGCCAACAGCTCTCCATTCACTCGCACTCTGACGCCGCCGGTCAACTCAAGGCTCGCAGATCAGGCTCAGCTCAGCAGTGCCCAGCGCCAGGCCAGCCCAGCCCAGCTGCGACTCACCGAGACAGTGAGAGACACCGACAGGACAGTGAGTGTGCCAGCCTTTCCAGTCTGCCATGCAGCATAATACCAGTGTGTGCCATAACAGTTTGCCAGCCATACCAGTCTGCCACAAGTGTGCCAGCCTGCCATGCAGCATAATACCAGTGTGTGCCATACCATTTTGCCAGCCATACCAGTCTGCCATAAGTGTGCCAGCGTGCCATGCAGCATAATACCAGTGTGTGCCATAACAGTGTGCCAGCCTTTCCAGTCTGACATGCATAATACCAGTGTGTGCCATAACAGTGTGCCAGCCTTTCCAGTCTGACATGCATAATACTAGTGTGTGCCATAACAGTGTGCCAGCCTTTCCAGTCTGCCATGCATGTTGTTTAACCACAAAATATACGCATAACGTATACACTAAAAGAATAAAATAATTGCCGCCCAACACTAGAGTGTTCGGGTTTGGCTTGAAGAAAAGGTGGCAACCCTAATTGGTCCTCTTCTTCATATAACCAGTGCAATTGTCGTTCAGAAGCCTATGTACAGCGTTCAAGACATACCATGTTTCAGAATATATTATGGAAGCACTAGGACAGAAGGGCAGCACCCTTAAATAGGAAAACAAAGGCAGGCACACCTCTGGCGGGATGGAGTATCAACAAAAAACAGTCCTGAAATATACAGGACACCAGAGGGCAAGGGCAGGAATACAGCTGGCCAGGCTCAAGCCCTTGAAGGAACAGTGCGGGCACAGGACTTTTTGAATCTCTTCAGAGCCCCTGGGCAAATATCTGCATGCTGCATATTGCATGTATATGGAAAATATCTGTACTGTACAGGGATTTTTAGTCATTATAACCCACCGATTCCTATCCATGTTCAGCAGTGAGTGACCCAAGAGCTATCCTTTTGTCCTGCCCTATCCCTGGTAATTGTAATGCAGCAGGAAGGTTTATGAAGTTTTTGTTACAGTTAGGTTTGGGACTGCGTTTTGCAGCTTGTTTTACAGAGGGATAGGAGTGAATTTTTACATCGAATTTCATTTCTCCACAGTAATCGTGCCTTAAAAAGATCTGAAAATGAGATTTTGATATGCTATTGATTGCTTTCAATGCATTACAATGCCACATCGAGTTAATCTACTTTGGTAGTGAAAGAGTTAATGCCTCCGATAATTTACACCTACAGTTGTGTTCAAAATTATTCAACCCCCAATGCTGTAAAGGGTTTTAGGGAATTTAGTGTACATTTGTAATTGTATTCAGAATGAAATCCTACAAGGACTTTTTAAAGAACCATATGCAACTAAAATGACATCAATTGGTTTTGTAATACAGTAGTAAATGTTTCTTTTGTGAATTCTTCATTGACACAATTATTCAACCCCTTAAAGACTACCAGTCTGAAGAACAGAGGTTCATTCAAGTGTTTTCAATCAGGTATTGAAAACACCTGTGAATGTCACGGAGCAGCAATAAAGCATAATAAGCACCAATTAGGCAGCTTTAAAATGACTGTGATACTCAGCTCCTTCTAGACATTTACTGGTGTGGTTACAAAGATGGTGAAGTCAAGAGAATGGTCCAGGAAGACAAGAGAAGAGGTGATTACTCTTCACAGGAATGGCAACGGCTATAAGAAGATTGCAAAGATGTTAAACATACCATGAGAGACCATAGGAAGCATCATTCGCAAATTCAAGGCAAAGGGCACTGTTGAAACGCTACCTGGTCGTGGCAGAAAGAAGATGCTGACTTCGACTGCTGTGCGCTACCTGAAGCGTAGAGTGGAGAAAAGTCCCCGTGTGACTGCTGAGGAACTGAGAAAAGATTTGTCAGATGTGGGTACTGAAGTTTCAGCTCAGACAATACGGCGCACACTGCATAATGAAGGCCTCCATGCCAGAACTCCCAGGCGCACCCCCTTGCTGTCTCCAAAGAATAAGAAGAGTCGACTGCAGTATGCCAAAAGTCATGTGGACAAACCACAGAAGTTTTGGGATAGTGTTCTGTGGACTGATGAAACAAAATTAGAACTGTTTGGGCCCATGGATCAACGCTATGTTTGGAGGAGGAAGAACAAGGCCTATGAAGAAAAGAACACCTTGCCTACTGTGAAGCATGGCGGAGGGTCAATCATGCTTTGGGGCTGTTTTGCTTCTGCAGGTACAGGGAAGCTTCAGCGTGTGCAAGGTACCATGAATTCTTTCAGTACCAGGAGATATTGGATGACAATGTGATGCAGTCCGTCACAAACCTGAGGCTTGGGAGACGTTGGACCTTTCAACAGGACAATGATCGCAAGCATACCTCCAAGTCCACTAGAGCATGGTTGCAGATTAAAGGCTGGAACATTTTGGAGTGGCCATCGCAGTCACCTGACTTAAATCCGATTGAGAACCTCTGGTGGGACTTAAAGAAAGCAGTTGCAGTGCGCAAGCCTAAGAATGTGACTGAACTGGAGGCTTTTGCCCATGACGAATGGGCGAAGATACCCGTAGATCGCTGCAAGACACGTGTGTCAAGCTATGCTTCACGTTTAAAAGCTGTTATAACTGTAAAAGGATGTTGTACTAAGTACTAAGATTGAATGTCACTTGGGGGTTGAATAAAACTGATAATGATGTGAGCACAGAAAAGACATTTGTGGTTATTTCATTATAAATGTTATGTTATATTTGTCTGACCTACACGTGCCTCTTTGATTTAATTGTAAGCAAGATGACTGAATGATCAAAATCAATGTCAAACTGGCCAAAACACTCAATTTCAGTGGGGGTTGAATAATTTTGAACACAACTGTAGCTCCGAATCTCGCCCCACATATGGTTTGAGCTAGTTAACTGCTTCATATGTTCGACCTCAGAAGGATGATGCATTGACTACAGAGAGCAACAAATAAAATTAATGTAAATGTTTTTGGTCTATAAAAGTATTAACATACACATAAAATCCCTGTAAGCTGCGTGATTGTTTATATTTTGTATATAAACATTTTGTAAGATTTAAGCATGCGTCTTATGGGGTTATTCAATAACAGCTGAACTAGTCACCTTAGGGTGAATTTCCCCATACGGTGCAATTTTCAGGGCAGTTTGCCTATTAAGAAAGCTGGCAATTCGCCAAATACCACGAATTGACAGTGAAATACGGTGCAGTTTGCTGCAATTCGGCGATCTTCTGCGGCAGCGAAATTGTCCCATAGAGAAGTAATGGTTAATCTATTCAGAGAATGCCAAAGTGTCAGTGAAATTTTTGTTGGTTCAGTTCGGCAGGTTTAAACAGGCGAATCCCATATCATTTTTTTTTTATACAACCATTTATTCTTTTTATTATCAGCAGAGCGTCTTTGTCTTTTATGAAATTATTTTGCAGTTTTTTTTAAGCTAAATTTTTGATTCCCAATTTCTTTTAAAGGCTTTTTTTTTTACTTTGTAACAACATTTTTTTTCTTTTATAAGACCTATTTTATTATTTCCGTACATTTTCATGCATTCTTAGTGGTTTAAACACCTTTTAAGAGAATAGCAGAGTTCTGGGATTTTTTTCCGCAGTTCGACGGCGTTCGGTGGCAGCCTTTGGCGTCTGCATTTTCACCACACTTCAGGGACCCTGCAGTGAATAGTGAACTCACTGCAGGGTCGGCGAACTGGATCACCGAAGTGCACCGAGCAAGAAAACACTGAAATTTCCCAGAAATTTGGGTGCTTTCTGAATAAACCCTTTCAGTGTTTTTTTCCTTATTGTTAAAAAGGAAGCTAAGGCTGGGGTCAGACGAGCGCACTATGTGTGCCGCTACTGATGAGACTCCCGTCTGTCACAGCGTTGTGGCACTGCGACAGAGCCGGCCACACGCTGTAGCGTGCTTACGAATTACAACACTACAGCGAGCGTGCTGTGGATGTTCCAAAGCCTCCCCGTCGAAGCACTACTACGTGCGTTCGACGGGGCTGCAAAGTGCAATCCTCTATAGCTGCTCAGCACTGCAATAGCTGCGCTCAGCGAGGTGGCCAGACGGTCGTCAGAGTGGAAGGAACGTCCACTCTCATGGGTGTTTCTTGCGCTCTCAAAAACGCTCGTCTGACCCCGGCCTTAACCCTTTCGCTGCTGAGGCGTTTCACGCCTCTGTGCTGAGGTCATATTTACCGGTTTTGCTCATCATGTTTAAACGCGTTTTGAAGGCTTATTTTAGTATATGACCCAGACATATTATATATCGTTCTTTCCGGCAGACTTGGCAGATTAATAATATGTCATTATTATATGTATACGTCATGACCTGTCTGTATATTATAACAAAAAATGCAATAAAATATGAATTTTCAATAATTTACAACGTGTAAAGTGTATTTTTTCACATTTTAACATGCGAGCAATTGCGGTTATATTTTGTATAAAAAAATAGTTAAAAAATAGTTAAAAAAATAGCTTGTTAAAAAAATTAGAGATGGGGTCTCGTTACCTTTTTTTTGGGGGGAAATTACGCGATTTTTAACAAACGCACCGCATACAAAAATCGTTAGTGCAGCATCATTGTTCACATTATAATTGAAATGGGAACAATATTGCTGCATTAACAAACCAAAAAAAAAAAAAAACTTGTTTATTTTTTTTTTATAATTTTTTTTAAATATTTTTTTATTTTTATTTTTAATTTTTATTTTTTTTAAAAAACTTTTTCACAGTCGTGTTTGGTATTGTTGGAACGGCCATGCTCTGGCCGATCCAACAGTACCAAACTTTAACCCCTAGCTGCCACGGATTGGGAGATAGGGGGTTCATTGGAACCCCCTATCTCCACCGTTGGTGGCAGCTAGAGGTTAACTCCAGGACTGGCGTCATTGTGCTATGCACGATGACGCCAGTCCTCAGGGGGAGTTCCCAGAGGCTTGGCCGACATCCAAGATGTCAGCCAGCTCCGGGAAAGGATCACGAACCGGTGCTTTTCAGCGCCGATTCATGATCCGGCTCCCCAGGGGTTAATGAGAGCCACAGTTTGGAAGGGCAGGCTGTGCCCTTCCAAGTGGTGCCTGTCTTAACCCCCTGCTCCTCGGCGATCGGGAGGGAGAGAGGTCCGAAGGACCTCCCCCCCTCCCTTTCAGGCGCCTCCTCCGCACATGCGGGGGGGGCGCCTGAATTAGATGTCATCGCGTCGCCGCGATGACATCTAATGTCCCCGCCGGGCTCCCGAGTGCTGGGCTGACATCCAAGATGTCAGCCCGCACCGGGGGGGTGCAGCAATCCGCCGGAATCCGGCGGATTGCTGCCTCCTGTGCTCGGACGCGCTGAGCGCGTCCGTAGCACAGGAGAACCACTTGGCTGGACGCGCTGAGCGCGTCCATAGCAGCCAAGTGGTTAAAGGGTTGTGAGATTTTGAAAGTGCAATACAGAGTACTTCTAAAATGCGCAGGAACTGGTGGTTTATATACATTAAATAATTACATTTGCAAATCATTTCACCACTAAGGCTAGGGTCAGACGAGCGCATTCTGTACGGACTGTGCGTCTGTGCACAACGGACGTACTTTCTGACTGACGACAAGGTAGTGGCCACACAGTCCGTTTTCGTGACTGACATTTTTTTGACGGATGTAGATGGGAAAATAAATTAATATGAAAAGCATTTTGTCCGTCAAAATGCTGAATGCACAAATGCAGTCCGTCTGACTTCGCTCCATCACTCACACGCAAAGCAATGCGGATGTTGCGGACGCAGCGCACTCTGTGCATCCGTTCTAGAGGATTTATGTTCTTGCCTAACCTGCATCCGTTTGCCGAGTCCATTATGTGTCCGCAGTACGGTGCGGATGTACTTCGTGTGTGGGGTGCCATTGGTCATAATTATATGCTATAACGGACCTTAAAATGTGCGGGAACACGGACGTGATCAGTGCGCTCGTCTGACATGAGCCTAAATTGAAGCTCTTTGCTGGCTTTCAAAAGTTCTTCATTCCATTTAAGACACTCTCTGGCATTCCTTGGCCACTTTATAAGCAGCACGTAGCTCATTCGCTCCTGCTGGGATAAGGTTTATTCCCAGAGCAAAGCTATTCTGGCATCAAACATGTTCCACGGCTACAGTATATCCAACATCTTAATTTAAAGGCTAGATAAAGGGTAGAAGTGACATGAGAGATTACTCAATGGGTGGTCTGCTGCATCTTCATTTAGATCTCAGAGATGTATATATACATATATATTGATAGAAAACCAGGGCACTCGCCACTTCGTTGTTGTCAATAGGGATGTGCATGACTTTTTTTTTTGTTTCGTTTTGGTTTTTTTCCGGTTGTTTATTTTTCGTTTTGTATCATTTCGGACAGTTTTTCTTTAGTTTTGGATCATTCGATTCGTTGATTCGGTGAATCGGCTCATTTCGGCGAATCGGCTCATTTCGGTGATCAAGATCATTTTGCCGATTCGGTTTATTCCGGGTGATTCAGATCAGTTGATTTTTTGCTTTTTTATGACTTATTTCGTTTTTTATTGCTTATTTAAGAATGGGAAGTTGATTACTACCAACATAATGAAAGTTTCTCTACTCAATTATTCTTTTAGGATTTTTTTAGGCATTTTTTGGGTGAAATTTTAGGTTTCCATATTTTTTTAAAGAAACAAGGCTTTTTAACCCATAGGTTTCAATGCAGCATATGAATCCGCACACTGCCGGGCAGTGCCTCTCTGCAGAATAATTCAGCATATGAATCCGCACACTGCCGGGCAGCGCCTCTCTGCAGTATAATTAATGCAACATATGAATCCGCACAATTCTGGGCAGTGCCTCTCTGTAGAATAATTCGGCATATGAATCCGTACATTGCCGGGCAGCACCTCTCTGGAGATCGATTCATTGATTCGGTTTGATTAATTTTTTGATCAGTTAGTTTTTTGTTTTTTATGAGTTATAATTAATGCAGCATATTAATCCACACACTGCTGGGAAGTTCCCGGCAGTGTGCAGATTCATATGCTTCATTAATTATACTGCAGAAAGGTGCTGCCCGGCAGTGTGTGGATTCATATGCTGCATTAATTATACTGCAGAGAGGCGCTGCCCGGCAGTGTGCGGATTCCTATGCTGCATTAATTATACTGCAGAGAGGCGCTGCCCGGCAGTGTGCGGATTCATATGCTGCATTAATTATACTGCAGAGAGGCGCTGCCCGGCAGTGTGCGGATTCAATGCTGCATTAATTATACTGCAGAGAGGCGCTGCCCGGCAGGCAGTGTACGGATTCATATGCTGAATTATACTGCAGAGAGGTGCTGCCCAGCAGTGTGCGGATTAATATACTGCATTAATTGTACTGCAGAGAGACGCTGCCCGGCAGTGTGCAGATTCATATACTGCATTAAAACCTATGGGTTAAAAAGCCTTGTTTCTTTAAAAAAGTTAGGAAACCTAAAATTTCACCCAAAAAATGCCTAAAAAATCCTAAAATAATAATTAAGTAAAGAAACTTTCATTCTATTGGTAGTAATCTATTTCCCATTTTTGACGAAGCAATAAAAAACAAAATAAGTCATAAAAAAGCGAAAAACCAACTGATTCAAATCACCCGAAATGAACGGAATCGTCGAAATGAGCCGGATTCTCGAAATGATCCAAATTGCCAAAATGATCCGAATCATCGAATTAATCCAAAATTTCGGGTGGTCTATATTTTGTTTTCGGAAATGCTCCCAAACCACGAAAATTGTGAATTTCGTCCGAATTTCAATTTGGAACGAAACGAATTGCACATCACTAGTTGTCAATAAATGCACATACAAGACTACTCCAAGCCCAAAAAAATGTTATATACCAAAATGGAGATGCACTTATATCCATGTGTGAGCTGGGGGCAGATATATCCATGTGAGCTGGGGGCAATATATATATTCATGTGAGCTGAGGGCAATATATATATCCATGTGAGCTGGGGGCAAATATATCAGCCTGTCACTGCGAACCCAACACCAGCTCTTGGCCAAAACTGGTAGAATGCCCCCCTGAATATATATATATATATGTATCTGGACATGTTCTGGTCTGAGGTCTCTGTATATATGTATCTGGGCATGTTCTGGTCTGAGGTCTCTGTGTATATGTATCTGGGCATGTTCTGGTCTGTATATATGTATCTGAGTGGGCATGATATCGATGAGTACCTGAAAAAAGTATTGGTACTTGTACTCGGTCTTAAAGTGGTATCGGTGCAACCCTAGTGTGTATATATATGTATGTGTATATATAGAGATTATTATGGCACCTCTATCGTGATTGGTTTGACATGACACGGATGGGGGGGCACCAAAACGCACCTTCGCCTGCCTAGACAAAAATGCTTGCACCGGCCCTGTCCCCAGGGATTCCTTTATGATTCCTTATCTGCATCATATGGATGATACGTGCTGTGGGATTGTATTTTTCATGCACGGCCCATAAGCACGATTAAACAATATGTGCCCTGGAACACATGGCTGATCTGAAAACCCTAGATGCACTCTAGCAGGTCTATTCAATAAAGGTGAAACTCAGGCGAATGACTGGAGAAGTGAAAAATCCAGGTCAAAATAGCCAAAACAGAAAAATTCTCCCATTTATCTCACTTTCCACATCGGCTATTTGGTCTACATTGTTCTCTTTTCATGCCAATTCTCCAGAGTTTCACCTTGTACTGAATAAATCTGTAGGGTTTTGTTAAATTGCTAGCATTTTTCCCATCCAAATACACGGGAACATTTTTAAAACTCATTTTTTTCTATGTAACATATCCTGTAGCGATCTCAAGGTGGCAACTTCTGGACGTGACTAATCCCAGCAGAAATCGAGAGGCTTGAGCAGTCACAGCACCTAGAGCGGTGATGGGGAACCTCGACACTCCAGATGTTTTGGAACTACATGTTCCATAATTCTCAGCCAGCTTTAATGCTGCCAGAATATCATGGGACATGTGGTTGCCAAAGACTTGGAGTGCCAAGGTTCACAATCACTGGCCTAGAGAATCCCTTTAATGAGGATGTATCCTAAAGGTAACACATAAGAAAAGGGTAGCTGACATGTCCCTAATGTTCCCATATCTTGTCTCTTCTCCCCATCCAAACCTACACAAAATTACATGATCTGCTACACAAGGTTTTGACTACCTTTCTCGTTGATCGTTTGACTGTGCATTGTTTTGTATTGTACTCCACCACAACTTCAGTGCTTCTTTCCTGTGCATGTTGGTGATGAGGATCCCTATGTGGTTTTACGTTGTACTTGTGCTATTCCCTGCAGGTTGTAAGTGTTTACTAAGGCTGATGTCAGACGAGCGTATCTGAAGATCGGAAGGAACGTCCGTGAGAGTGTATGTTCCTTCCACTCTGACGCCCATCTGGCCACCTCATTGAGAGCAGTTAGTGCGCTCAGCGCTGCAAAGCTCAATCCTCCTATGGAGGATCGCGCTTTGCAGCTCTGTCAATGCGTGTCCTAGTGCTTTAATGGAGGATCGCGCTTTGCAGCTCTGTCAATGCGTGTCCTAGTGCTTTAATGGAGAGGGCAGCTGCCTAGATGCCACTATTGCGCACACAATTCGTGCACACGCAACATGCGTGTGGCTGGCCACGTCGCAGCGTCTCGATGCTGCGACGGATTTATTTATTTATTTATTTATAAAGGATTTTATCAGGAAGGATACATTGAGATTTCTCTCATTTTCAAGTATGTCCTGGGTCCCGGATGCAGTGGTGTATTTAGGTTTTGTGCTGCCCTAGGCCTGACTAAACTCGTGCACCCCCTAATTTAAATTTGACACACCCCTTCCTGTCAAGGGCACACCTCTTCCTGGTTAATCCCCACCCTTCCTCTTTAAGCTCCACCTTTTCCTCTTAGAGCTCCGCCTTTTCCTCTCTTTATATTAAAAGTGGATACCAAGTGCCTACTTGTATATTTTGTATACCATTTCAAATGTATCTATTGAGATAAATAAAATTATGAAATGTTTAAATTCAAGCAAAGTATACTGGATCACAGCCACTCTAATTGGTTGAACAATAAAATCCACAGAAACGTGCACTGCATATGAGCGTATCACAGAGCTGCACAGCAATAAAACCCACAGAAATGTGCAGTGTGTATGAGCATATCACAGAACTGCACAGCAATAAAACTCACAGTAATGTGCAGTGTGTATGAGCGTATCCCAGTGCTCCAGGGCAATAAAACAGTAATATGCAGTGTGTATCACAGAATCCACAGCAATAAAACTCCCAGCAATGCAATGTTTGGTGTGTGTCAGCGTATCAGAATCCACAGCAAAAAAACTCCCAGCAATGCAATGTGCGGTGTGTATGAGTGCATCAGAATTCACAGCAATAAAACTCACAGCAATGCAATGTGTGGTGTGTGTCAGCATATCAGAATCCACAGCAATAAGACTCCCAGCAATGCAATGTGCGGTGTGTATGAGTGCATCAGAATCCACTGCAGTAAAACTCCCAGCAAACCGAGTGCATATGAGCACACAGCAATTATGCTGTGGAGCCATCTTGTCAGCAGTGGGGTGACACTGCCAGAGGGTGCACTGTAGCTTTGATTCCCTTCCCGGTGGGTGTTCAGTCCAGAATAGAGTCTGTGTTAACGAAAGGACGGGCAGCTGCGCGCGTGCGTTTCACGTGGTTCAGCCAGTCATGTGGTACTGAGACTCAGAGAAATGGCAGTGAAATGCCCTGATGTTCGGTGGTTTCAATCAGCAGGTTTATTCAGGCGAACCCCATAGGTTTCAATGTTAAAAATATTCCCGTTTTTATGCAATATCTAATAAATCATTTATTATTTTAATCTGCAGTAAAAAGTCTTTACTTATTGATTTTTTTTTAGTACCTTTTAGTCATTTTTCAGATTTTTTTGGGCAAGATTCCCCCCCTTTTTTTTAATAGCGTTTTTTCTTTTTTCTGTAACAGAACTTTTTATTATCAATCATAGGATCTTATATGTAAATTCCAGACATTTTCGTTCAGTAGTTCTTTTGAAAACAGCAGGCCACGGGTTTGCGGTGGCAGCATACAGCGGCTGACTCCATGCACTTTGGGGACCCTGCGGTGAATGGTGAATTCACTGCAGGGTGGGGAAATTTTATTCTCCTAAGTGCAGGGAACTACAGAACACCAAAAAGTTGGCGTCATTTCGGTGCTCTGTGAGTAACCCATTTAGTGGTGAGGTTTTTTGCTGCCCCCTGGAAAGTGAAATTGAAAGTGTAAATTAGTGAAATCTCAATGTATCCTTCCTGGTAAAATACTTTGCAAAAGTAAAAAAAATAAAAAATTTTTTTTTTTTTACTAATGTATTGTTCTGTTATAAAATTTTATTAAATGTAGAATTCCCCACCCCCCAAAAAAAGATAATACTCACATCTAATAAAACAAGCTTCCATTTATGTGTGATCATTCCCCATTCACTATAAACCAATGAAGAATACAGGGTGTCCATAAAGTCTCTTTACAATTTCAAAAATGTATTACAAAGGCAAATGAAAAACACACATACAATCGTGAGATCCCACAAGGTGTTATTAGGCTTAACTTTAGAGTTCACCTCCCCCAGCGTCTCCTCCTATTGGGGCTTATGCAGAAAATAAATGTATAAAGAAATTGGGGAATGACTCTAAAAAGAGACAAATACACGCATCTCAAAACCGGATATGACGTAGCGGGACATCGAGACAGTTTCTTACACACTCTAAAGAAACTGTCCCGATGTCCCGCTACGTCATATCCATTTTTGAGATGCCGACTTCCGGATGTGGAGCTGCGCCACTTCCGGTTTGAGAGGATTGCGTTCCGGATGTGGAGGGGTGGACCTCAACACCTAATTGTGGAAACCTCTGATCATTTGGGACATTATTTAAATGATTTGCTAGAGATGTGTCATTATCAGGTTTTATTTTCCCTGATGAAGTCTATACTATACATAGACGAAACGCGTTGGATATTTTATTTTATTTTTGTTGCCGATTAAATCTTTACTGCTATTGGAACGAGCCCGGCGTGGTTATTTTCCTGTGATGACGGGGTATCCAGTCAGGCTGAGGCTGAGCGGTAACGCTGCATTTACTGATGTGCCTATAATATTGTTATATCTTATGAGTGCAATGTTTAAAGAGGGGCCTCTTTAAACTACATCAGTCTTGGTATACTGCACCATTTTTTGTGTATTTGTCTCTTTTTAGAGTCATTCCCCAATTTCTTTATACATTTATTAAAGGCAAATGAAAAGACAGATAAGTGAAAATTATTACAAAATGAGACTTATATATTTAAGTATTTTTGCCTTATTTAATACACCTCTATATGGGCACGAAGCACTTCAAGACAATTCTTGATTTCTTGCCATGTTCGCTGTAGCAGACCCTCATCAATGGTGGCAATGACATCAGTGATCCTCTGCTTTAGATGAATGTGTGGTGTGGGATCATGTGCAATCGAATCATTGGTCTGTTTATCTTCGGCGAGACATCAATTACTGCAAATGTTTACCTTGACCTTTTGACTGAATACATGACACCACAACTACATGACCTTCAACCAACCATCATTTTCCAGCAAGATGGTGCACCGCCACATTGGGGACTACATGTTCGTGGGTTCCTAAATGAAACATTTCCAGATCGGTGGTTTGGAAGGGGTGGCCCGATTTCCTGGCCACCTCGTTCACCAGATATCACTCCCCTCGACTTCTTTCTATGGGGTTATGTTAAAGATATCGTGTATCTAAAAAAGGTACAGGACATCACTAATCTAAGGCTAGGGTCAGACGAACGCATTTTTTGCGTCGTCCGTGAAAAAGTGCGTTCGAATGAATGGACGTATTTTTTCACGGAATACATGATAGCGGTCATACGATGCGCATTGTTGTCCGTGATTTTGTACGGATCATCAATAAAACACTTTTTGTGTCTGGACGTTATGTTGGCCGGACATTAGCAGTGTCTGACGTCTCCTAATCACGCACAAATGCCGCTAGCGGACGCAGCGCACTCTGTACGTCAGTACTAGCGGTATCACGATCTCGAAAAAATGAGTTTGTTTGCCGCTTGCGTTGCGCGGGCGCACTTTTGTGCGGCTATACTTTGTACATTGCCCGTCATTGGCCGTCATTTGCTGCTACTACGGCCGTGATAAATTGCGGCTGCACACGCGTTCGCACTGCGTTCGTCTGACCCTAGCCTAAAGCAGAGGATCACTGATGCCATTGCCACCATTGATGAGGGGATGCTACAGCCAACATTGCAAGAAATCGAGTACAGTCTTGATGTGTTTCGTGCAACTAATGGGGCCCATATAGAGGTGTATAAGGCAAAAAGACTTAAATCTATATGTCTCATTTGGCAATAATTCTCACTTATCTGTCTTTTCATTTGCCTTTCTAATAACTTTTTGAAATTGTAAAGAGACTTTATGGACACCCTGTATTATTACAGCATCTGACATTTAATAAAATCTTTGCATCTCTGGAGGTTTTGAGTTTTTAGGATTAAATTTAATAGGTTACATTCAATGAATACTGTGTTGAAAGCACAGGGGGGGGGTTTGTATTACAGAATCAGGGCATATACGTAGTGAGTATAGAGTATAACGTGCACTTTGCAGAATAAATGGTATTTTGTTAACATCATTTTACGAACAGAATATTTTTTAGGACATTTAAAGCAGGGAATAAATGGTAAAAAGCTAAAGATAGATCATTTGAGCAATGAAATAATTTTGGAAACCACAGGATGTCAGTGTTTTCAAAGCATTGATGCCTGCACGCCTGAGTCATACGAGGTATGCGGCAGTATTTGTGTGTGTAGTAGTGGATGATTGCAGATTGTAACGGTGTGGTAGAGGGATTTGGAATTACACTACAACAGGTATGTTAAGCTATATTAATTGAAAACCATTTGCAATTATAACTGCTGGCATGTAACGCCTACAAGCACTGGAAATAACTAATTTTGTGCGCTTGATGACTTATATTAACTCTTTGAGTGCTCGGTTCAGTTAGGACTAAGGTAAAGAGAGATGGAAAAAGTGCATTTAGAAATTATTCAGATCCCTTCATTTTTTCACATCTTTATGTTGCATCCTTATGCTAAAATTGTTTTAATTTATTCTTGTCACCTCAGTGGCAACTCAATACTCATGTCAGCTTATGTATGTGTGATCTTTCAGCATGAAGCTTGGCCGCTCGCCTGGATCCACAAGCCGTGATCTCCCGAGATAGCGAGATCTCGTTAACTCCGGGATCTTGCGAGACCGCGGCTTCTGCCTGGTTCCCAGGCAAGCGGCGGAGCTTCATGCCAACGGCCGCTCGCAGGAACAGAAGCACTCGGAGGGGCCTGGCCTGGCAGGAGACCGCTTGGACCACGTGAGCTGGGGCCAATATATATATCCATGTGAGCTGGGACAATATATATATCCATGTGAGCTGCGGCAATATATATATCCATGTGAGCTGGAGCAATATATATATCCGCGGACATGGTGGACGTGGCGCACTCTGCGTGTCCATGGTAGCGGTTTTACGTTCTTGCCTAACTTGCGTCTGTTTGCCACGTGCGTTGCGTGTGCGCAGTTCGGTGCGGACGCACTTAGTGTGTGGGTCTCTATTGCTCATGATTCTATGCTACGACGGACGTTAAACTGTGCGGCAACATGGACGTGATCACTGCGTTCGTCTGACACGGGCCTTAGAGGTAAGATTAGAATTGGGTTGCCAGATCTTCCATGTTTTCCAGGACATACTCATTCTAGAGCGCTACGGAACCTGTTAGCGCTTGATAAAAACTTGATAAAAACTCGGCTGCTGGACTCGGCGCCTGCCCAGTAATCTGCTGGTGAAACCGGGACACAAAGGGGAAGTTAGCGATCGATAATTTTTCCTCTTAGCGTACTTGTTTTAGCTCAGTTCACATGATACTGCCCTTAAAAATTAAACCAAAATGCATATAATGTGATTGTACTAGGGATGTGCATGACTGAAAAATTTGTTTAGTTTAGTTTCCTTACATTTTTAAATCATTTCGTTTTCGGAATTTCGGAACTAATTTTATTTCGGATTTTGTTTAGTTTCGTACCGATTTGAAATTTTGAATCGATTCGAATTTCATATATCCATTCAATAGTTGATATCAATTCGAATTTTGAATCACTAGATAAAACCCCAATTAATCAAATTTTGCTGTTAAAAGAAAAGCTAGGGTTAAATTTTAAGCTGTGTCAAAGATTTAGTATTTGAGTCAAATTAAAAAGTGAAACAAAATTAATTTGTTTCATAAAGTCCTTTGCTGACAATTACTTGTATTGTAAGTTAAGATCAATTCGATAATTGATATCAATTTGATAGTTCATTTCAAATTCGATAGTTGATATCAGTTATTCAAATTTTTCTTTTATGATGATTACACGGTGTAAAACTAAATAAATTTGTAATATACCGTTTCATTTCGAATTCGTATAGTATCGATTCGTTATTCGGAAGTACTTCCGAATACGAATTATCAAATTTCGTTCCAAATTCCGAATTTTGCCAAAACTAATGCACATCTCTAGATTGTACATTTGTATGGGGGGGTGAAAAATTATCTTGGACACTCCTTCCTCCCATGTCCAGTTTGGGGCTTGATGTCATCTCACAAGCATTCTATTTTTCTTCAAACATCTGATGAGCCCTTTTCCTGCCAAAAGATAACCTGCTTCAGTCTAACTGTTCACAATGACAAGCGCCACAGTGTCAAGAGTTTTTCTTAATTATTATTTTTTAATGTATCCATCAGCAAAGCCTTCAAAGACTGATGATTGATTGCCTGCATTGTTCAGACTGTTCCTTTTCTATAATTAAGATTGATGCTTCTAAAGGACTTCCTTGCTACTGTGCTGCGTCTTTTCATACCCACTAGAGACAGGTGCGCTCTTAAAATTCTGTAAGGCTCTACATGCTTATGAATGTTTAAACAATGAATACTGATGCAGGATTAGTTTTTCAGGATGTTGCCTGTATGTACTCAAGAATGTAAAAAGCACATAATTTTCTCATCATCAAGCAAATGACATGTTACAGGAAAAAAATCCCAATTCAGAATAATAAATAGCATGTAAATATGGACTGGAGGTAGGCAGGTTTGCGTTGAGACAAAAATTAGGCCCAGGCAATTAAAGTATGGCAGCTCTTTTTTTTTTTTTTAGCTATGGTATATTACAGGGCTCAAAATTTCAATCCAGAGCTACTAGCCAGGTCTTAAGAGTTACTTGCCACCAGTTGTCCCACCTAACCCCTACCCCTTCCTCCACATAAATACACCCCCCTGCATTCATACACTCCTCTCACATAAATTAAATACACCCTTACATTCACACACACACAAATAAATCCTACGTTATCTGCCTATGATGCTTGTCAAAAGCTGGGGGGACATTGGGTACAAATACTGAGTACTGAGTAACGGTGCGTACAGGCAGAAAAACTCCTGTTATTGGTATATTGGCTATGTAGCATGCCGATACTGATAACAGGGAAAAACCTCCACTTAATTTCCACTCGCCAAATGCGAGCAGGCGAGTGGAAATTTTGAGCACTGGTATATTATATAGTGTAGATTTGATAAGCGATGTTAGTCCAGATACCAAAATCACCAGAGTATAGCAGTGCGTAGTGATACCTCTTTTATTGGACTAACGTTACATTTAAAAGACAAGCTTTCGAGAGTATAACCGCTCTTCTTCAGGTCTGGAAGTTATACTGAGTAAAATCATAGAATTGAACAATAAAGAGCCAAGCAGAAAGGGGGGGTGTCGTAAATACAAATGGTGGATGGTGATTCCACCATTTGTATTTACGACACCCCCCTTCTGCTTCACCTGCCAATTCTCCTGACTTCACCCTTTGGTGAATAGACCTGAAAGACACTTAGAGAGATACACACAGAAACACTGGCAGGCAATGAGAATGACACAGGGAGAGAAACTCAGTGACAAAGACATTGACAGAGATACAGACGCTGACTGAATGCGTGTGACTCGTTCCTACTGATCTATATACTGTATATTTCACATGTAGAGACTTATAACTGCTATGGTAACATACACTGAAAGATGCAATATAGACACTAGCAGACATACTGACAGAAAGACCGTAAAAAGCAGACATTGACAAAGACACTGAAACACCCACACAAAAAACATGGGTTCTCATATTCACCGGCCCTAAGGGCAAGTGCCTTTATGATTCTCACTAAAACCAACTTTCCATTTGAACTGAGACCTGCTTATGTATGTGTATATAGGAGGCCGCATGGCATCACTAGTATTGCTGTTTGTAGAAATGCTGAACAATTTTTTTTATTTTTTTTGAGAAAGGATTTTACCAGGAAGGATACATTGAGATTTCTCTCGTTTTCAAGTATATCCTGGGTGGCGAGTATGTACCGTTAGGTGTCTTGCCCAAGGACACTTACTGGAGAGGTGCTTGCTGGGATCAAACCCATGTCTCCACATGCTCTCTCCACGCAGAGCAGTGATGTTACCTCTACTCCACACAGCCTACTGGTAATGAACAGTAGGCAGCATTAACAGCCAATCTGCAACAGGAGATGGAATAGGGCGGTATCTGCTAACATTAATGAGTGGGACTCGGATACATAATAGCTCACTCGTTAATGCTAAACGCTTGGGAGGAAAAGTGCGTCCCAAATTTATTTTGAGACTTACTCAAGTCAATGGTATATTTTTAGCAGGGTGACTCCCTTGGACAATCCAACACTTTAACATGTGATATGTAAATGTTTCAATAAGTCGCCCACTGATGACCGGTCGTACGCAATGAGATAAATAAACAAAACACAATAAAAACACGAATACTGTACTGTGGAATGATATATATTTATTATCGGACACAGCTATAAAAACCCCACCAAATGTAAAATAACATATAACAATAACCAATAATAGACAGTGCTGACAGGGAACTCCACACTTACACCATAAATCACCTAAACCAAGCAACTAAACTCTGCCCTCATCTCCCATACATCTAATCCACCAAATACCACCTTAAATCAAGGAACCCTACCTCAGCACTGCCTACCAGCCCCCGCTGTGACAAAGGGGAAAAATTTAAAAACCTAGAACCCAACCCAACACCCCCATATAAACAAAAAATAAAGGGAGGGAGGGTGGGAATTTCCTTCACTAGTTTACCTCAGGAGAAAAAGACACGCAGAGCCACAGAGCACGCACCTTTTATACCCTCCTGGAAACCCCGCCCCTAAAATTCCCACTCTAACTCCTACATGTGCTAAACCCCATCTCACCTAAAAATCCTCCTTGCGTCCTGGCATCAGGGGCAACTTAAGGGCCCTACGCCTGAGTTGCTTCAGGCCTTCATAATTGTGATTTGGTATATCATTGTAAAAATGAAGTGGGGAATTATACGGTATTATTTTTATGGACAAACCAACATAATTTAAAAGGATAAATGAAAAATAATTACGTAAAAAAAAAATCCAAATAAGTCAGGAGCTTGCTTTTACTTAGAGGTCTTCACGCAGCATTTGATTTGCAGACCTTCATTTAGATTTGCACTATGTAAGTTATGTTAAAATCCCACTTTTCTGTCATTTTCAGTAAAAATCTTTTACTTCCTCTGCTCTACCCTGGCTGAGCATGGGAGTTGTAGTTCACACTAGCTGGAGTAAACACAAATCCGTTTTCTTATCCCTTCCTGTGCCAGCCTTTCCAAAGAAAATTTAATTTCAAGGTGTGAATTGCACTCCGGCTAATAACGGGAAGCGAAAAAAATGCCTTTGTGTAATCAGTCAGTTTGTTTCTCAGCCTGAGCACTTTTTGGAAACGTGAATCATGTTTACACTCAATTTGCATTATAACAGGGAGAAAAATGATGAATAGAACAAGCAAGATCCAAGAAAAACACTCACATTACACATGAAGTTGCGCAAATATCGAGACCAAGAATGGCATGCGTGTGTCTGCAATAAATATTCCATTTGTGGTAACAAACATGTTTCATGGATAGGGAATACGTAACAGGACCAGCGATAATACTGGCTATTCCACTAATTGCGTTTTCAGCAATTGTTTTTATCTGATGTGTAGTTTCACAAAATACTCCTTTTATATTACTCTGGAGGGACCAGAATTAATCTGTAATTTATGGGTCTAGTATTTACTGTAGCTATAGGTGTATAGATTCTGTATGCATTTGTGGAACTCTAGTCCCCTCGTGGATGCTTCAACTTAACCCCTTCACTGCTGAGGCATTTCACCGCTATGTACTGATGCTGAGCTCATTTTTACCGCTTTCGCTCATCATGTTTAAACGCGATTTAAAGCCACATTTTATTATATGACCCAGACATATTATATATCGTTCTTTCCGGCAGACTCGGCAGATTCATAATATATAATTTTTATATATATAGGTACGTCATGTCCTGCCTGTATATTATAAAAAAATGCAATAAAATTAGAATTTTTAATCATCTACAGCGTGTAAAGTGTTTTATTCACATTTTATCACATGAGCATTTGTGGTTATATTTTCTATGGGGTGTGCTTGTACAAAAATTAGAAGTGGGGGCTCGTTATATTTTTTATGGGGAATTACGTGATTTTTAGCAAACGCACCCCATAGAAAAAAATCATTAGTGCAACATCATTGTTCACATTATAAATAAAATGTGAACAATATTGCTGCATTAATAAAAACAACACACAAAAAAACATGTTTTTTAAAAAAATAAAAAAAAAAATAAAATGTTTCTGATTTTTTTTATTACTTTATACCTGCTCATGCTCAGGCCTTTCAAATGATAGCCTACATGACCCCCTAGCTACCACGGTTTGGGAGATATGGGGGTTCAAAGGAACCCCCTATCTCCACCAGGGAATTTCCTTGGGAAATCCCCGGGCAGCTAGGGGTTCCCTGGCTAACTGATGTCATTGCACCATGTGTGATGACGTTAGGTAGCCAGGGGGGGCCCGGAGGTGGAGCCGCCATCCAAGATGGTGACCCCCACCGGAGCTAGGCTGCGACACAGCGCCGGATGGCGCTGTATCGCAGCCCGGTATGTGATGGGTTAAAACCAGGCACCGCTTAAAAAGGGAGACTCTCCCCTTTTAAGCGGTGCCTGGTTTATGCGGCTGCGACCTCTTGATCGGGAGGGAGGGGGATCCGAAAGGATCCCTGCTCTCTTCCGTGCGATGTCCTGGGGTCGCCTGAAAATAACATCATCGCGCATGGCGCGATGACGTCATTTACATGGGGCGGCCCTTAAATGACGCGTCTGACTTCAGGGACGTCAGACCGCTGCGGGACCCCGGAGGAGAGAGGTGAGTATCTCTCCGGGCTCCCGCTGAGCGGATGACGTGTGGGGAACGTCCTCCGCATATAGCGGGAGTCAATGAGGATGTTCCCCACACGTCTTCCGCAGCGAAGGGGTTAATGATGGAAATAATGATCATATTGTATAAGTGAGATGTAAATGACTATAATTTATTGAAGTTGTTTCCCATGTTAAAAGGCCTTTAAATGCTTATTGTCAAGCCTTGTGGTTTTCTGCACAATTTTCCCGCTTGAAAGGAAATTCAAACATCGACACTGGAAATAATAACTGGATTTCACTCTTCATTCACTTTCATTTAAGTTTAATTTCAGTAAGTTGGGTAGTAAATATAGTAGCTGTAGATTGATTAGGTGAATAGATGAGTAGTTGAATAGTAAATAGGTGATGAATAGATGATTAGGTGAATAGTTGAGTAGGTGAATTAAAAGATTAATCAAAGCAATTTGTAGCTGAATTAAAGCGATTTGGTGATGAATAGCGATTAGCTGCATTAAAGTGATGAAATTAAAGTGATGACTTATAGACATGTGCACAGCACATAATTTCGTTTTGAACTAATGGATTAGTCCTAAAATGCAATTTATTTAGTTGATAAAGAAATTCGTTTTCAGTTCTTTAGTATGAAAACTAATTTCATTCATCTGAAAACCAGTGGATACAATTACTATTGTAGTGGCTCCTCAGAGGTCTGAGATCACTGTTTGTTACAGTATCTCTCACTCTCAGCACAATGTGTCAGGCAGAGCTGTTACAGTAACTGACTGCTGACATCACAGCGCTCAGAGTTTCAGTAAAACTAGTAAATAATATTTTTATATATAAGAGGTTAGAACAATATTATTTCCTTGTTTTACTGAAACTCTGAGCGCAGTTACAGTCAGTTACTGTAACAGCTGAGCCTGATACATTGTACTGAGAGATAATATAACAAGCAGCCGATCTCTGCTCTCACAGCCACTGCATTTAAAGGGCTAAAAGAAAGGCTCCTCTCTGTTATAATGTATAGAACATCCTCCTGCATTAATTATAACCCCCTCTCGTGTATAATGTATATAACATCCTCCTGCATTAATTAATACCCCTCTCTGTATAATGTATATAACATCCTCCTGCATTAATTAATGCCCTTCTCTGTATAGAACATCCTACTGCATTGGCATGTAGAGAGTGCAGAACTTCGGAATGCAATGCTTATGCCAGCACAGGAGAGGGAATCTTTACTTAAACTTTGTATCTCTTTGGGGGAGACACAGGAATATAAAAGCAGGGGAGAGGGAAATATTAACGTAAATCGGTCTGAAAGCTCAGAGAAGAGATGACTGGTGCAAATTTATTTTTATAATAAAATAAAGCCACTTTTTAAATCCAGGGAAAACATTCAAATAAATCACACTGAAGGCTCATAATGACGAGTAACTGTAAGAGCTGGATACTAAACGTATCAGACATAAAAAAACCTTTATAAAAAGCAAAACCTTTTCTGTAGCTTTGCGATGTTGCACTCTTCATTGCTGGTCTTCTTCACTCATCAATGTAATATCACAAAAAGGACTGAAACTAAAATGTAGTGCATTTTATTTTAGTTTCTTTCAGTTTTTGTACTGAGCAGTTTCGTATCTCTTGAGTCATACGAAAACTAAATTGTCCCAAAATTCAGACTAAATCGTTTTAGTACTAAAACTAATGCACATGTCTAATGACTTAAAGGTGAAAAACCTTAAACAGAAAGAAATACAGAAATTGTATAAATACATTGCACATAAAGCTTGTTAATCATTACTTCTGTGCCAGTTTCATATACATTCACTAGCACACACTTCTAGAATATCATTACTGCCAAAATATGTTTTAACCACTTCCATGCGGAGGACGCGCTCAGCGTGTCCTCCGCATGGCTCCTGCTGTGCAGAGGACGCTCTGAGCGCGTCCTCCCTTTGGGGTCAGCGTTCGGCCGGGTTCCGGCCGATCGCTGGCCCCCCCGGTGCGGGCTGACATCCTCGATGTCAGCCCAGCATCCGGAACCGGCCGCCGATGAAATTAGGTGTCATCGCGGCGGCGCGATGACACCTAATTCAGGCGCCCCCCGCATGTGCGGAGGAGGCGCCTGAAAGGGAGGGGGGAAGGTCCTTCGGACCTCTCTCCCTCCCGATCGGCGGCGTTGCGGGGGTTAACCCAGGCACCATTTGGAGGGCACAGCTGCCTTCCAAATGGTACCTGGCATTAACCCCTGGGGAGCCGGATCACGAATCGGCGCTGAAAAGCGCCGGTTCGTGATCCTTTCCCAGAGCTGGCCAACATCTTGGATGTCGGCCAAGCCTCCGGGAACTCCCCCTGAGGACTGGCACGATGACGCCAGTCCTAGAGTTAACCCCTAACTGCCACCAACGGTGGAGATAGGGAGTTCCAATGAACTCCCTATCTCCCGATCCGTGGCAGCTAGGGGTTAAAGTTTGGTATGGTTGGATCGGCCAGAGCATGGCCGTTCCAATGATACCAAACACTACAGTGAAAAAAGTTTTTTAAAAAAAATAAAAATTAAAAATAAAAATAAAAATATATTTTAAAACAAAATTATAAAAAAAAAGATAAACATTTTTTTTTCTTTTTTTTGGTTCGTTAATGCAGAAATATTGTTCCCATTTCAATTATAATGTGAACAATGATGCTGCACTAACGATTTTTGTATGCGGTGCGTTTGTTAAAAATCGTGTAATTTTCCCCAAAAAAAATGTAACGAGACCCCATCTCTAATTTTTTTAACAAGCGCACCCCATACAAAATATAACCGCAATTGCTCGCATGTTAAAATGTGAAAAAAAAACACTTTACACATTGTAAATTATTGAAAATACATATTTTATTGCATTTTTTGTTATAATATACAGACAGGTCATGACGTATACATATAATAATGACATATTATGAATCTACCGAGTCTGACGGAAAGAACGATATATAATATGTCTGGGTCATATACTAAAATAAGCCTTCAAAACACGTTTAAACATGATGAGCAAAACCGGTTAAAATGACCTCAGCACAGAGGTGTGAAAAGCCTCAGCAGCGAAAGGGTTAACTTAAAGAAAACAGACATGAACTGAGCTAATATAAAAACTGCACGTGAAATCTCCTCACATGGAGCATGAAATAGATCTAAAAGTTAACTGACTGCGTTTATCACTAAACTGGCTCAATTCATTTTCTGTACATGACTGTGACACAATCCTTTCCTACATGTGACTGTGAAAATAGTCTTTTAGCTCACCGGCTGCCACTCCAGGATCTGAAGATGCTTGTAAATCTGTGCACTTTGTTATGTCCAGGTTGCCTGCCTCATGGCATGGCATAGAGCTCTCAGATGGCCCCTCCCTTCCTCTACAGCTCTGTCTCTGAGGCTGCTGGGAAGCCTGACCTCTGCTCTGACTGGCTGACCCTAACTGGAGCTGAATTGCATGCAGGGACAAGTGGTTCTCACAGACTCTTGCAGATTTAAATTACATAAAATGAATTACAGTCATTTTATTATCCCACTTGCTTGTACATTAGCTGACTATTCTGTACCACTGCAGTTTGACTTGACACTTATATTTCTACACAGCAATATCCCACGTTATATAAACACCTACACACTGGTGCAAAAATCATGGGTGAAAGGTACACACATGCATGTACTTGTAGCAAGGCCCTTTATAAAGACCAGATAGAGAATTAAGAGTTGTGGTCACATTCAATTCACTCAATAACCCCTCCGCCCCTCCGTACATGTCTTTGTTACAAGCACTTCCCTTCTAGATCACTACGGTCACTAGATCACTACTGTCCTCTATCTACACCCGCACGGCCAACTCTCGCCTCCAAGACTTCTAAAGAGCAGCTCCGGTCCTGTGGAATGACTGACCTCACCCTAATTTTAAAGCCTTCACGAAATCCATCAAAACCCATCTCTTCAGATTAGCATACCACATTACTGATGCCAACCTATCCCTTTCCTCACCTACTCACACAGGATAGATGCCACTTCCATGGCCACCACCATTCCTGAACCACTGGCACTAGTAATCCTCACAACTAATAAAACTCCTCTTGTCTTCCTCTACCCCAATCCCTCTAGATCAGTGTTTCTCAAACTTGTCCTCGAGACCCTAAACCAGGCCAGAGTTTGCAGATCACCTTAGAGAAATGCAGACTGAATCCTGCAATCATTGAGCAGCAAATCATAACACCTGTGCTGTGCTTCAGATATCTGGCAAACCTGGCGAGGCGGAGCGTCCTGAGGACAGGTTTGGGAAACACTGCTCTAGATTGTAAACTCCTATGAGCAGCGCCTTAGACACCTCTTGTCTCTATCCTATGGTTGTTTATTTGTGTCATGTTCCCTTTGGTTATTGTAAAGCGCTGCGGAAACTGTTGGCGCTATATAAATGATGATGAATAAGCATTGTATATGTTATGCTCTCTGCTTGTTCAGATATGAGGCTGGGCTGTCAGGTTCACCATTGATTTATTGCAGAACACTTACTATTATATACAGGCTTGGATAAATACAGGAACACAGGATCATGCATCTGCTTTCATAACTGCATCACACTAACTGACTCTTGAAGATGGCTGTCGTGCCCTCTGACCTGTGTCATCCTGGGGCGGAGCCACTCGTTAAAATGATAGCACATGTATAGTACAGTCAGCTATAACAGTACATAACACCATGGAACATGTCCTGATCATTCCTGGTTGCATAGTCCTTCAATCTGCACCAGGAAATGTCTCCATTTCAGGTCTTAGGGTGGAGAGACCCAGATATATAGCCAAAACATAGCATTACTTGCCACCAATGATTTCACCATTATTATAAATGGCAAAACCCACAGGTTCATGCCTATCACCTGTTACCGGTTTTTGTTTCCTCTACCTAGTTCTGTCCTAGCACTCATAAACCTATGCCTCTTTCTCCATTTCCCCTATTCCTACCTTATTTCTGTATTTACAATCACAAATGTGTCCCTGTATCCCATTCCCTACACTGTCACCCCGTACCTGTTCCGGCATCCTAACCTTTCCCCATTAAACCCACTCCTGCACCTCTAAATCTCTATCTGTCCCTCCATCCTTAACTTTTCACATCAAATCTATTCTCTCTATTAGAGTCAGACAGATGCAGTCTGAGTGCACTCTGCGTGTGTGCATAACGGACGTACGTACTGACGGAAGATACTGTAGACACCACATGGCCCGTTTTTTTTACAGATGTAGAAAAAAAAGGGAAATATGGGAAACAAAATTAATTCAAATTAAAAGTACAGTACAGTCAGCCAGACCAAGAAAACGTCTGAGCGTCAACGTGGTGGACCTCACAAATGCGCTGCTCTTGATGTCGTGTCATCATGCACACAGGCAACTACGCGGACGCTGTACACTCTGGGCGACCGTCGTAGCGCTTTTATGCCGAGGCCTAAATGGCGTCCATTGCCACCTGTGTAGTGCGTGCGCACTTCGGTGCGCACGTACTTCGTGTGTTGGTCTCTATTGATCTCAAATCAATGCTACGACGGACGTTAAACTGTGCGGTGACATGGACGTGATGACTGCGCTCGTCTGACGCTAGCCTTAAATTGCAACCCTAAACCAAATTAAAAAAATTAAATGCACTGTTAATGTTGGCTCTGCACCCCTAGACCTGCAATCCTACTGCTGCTTCTGCACTCCTAGATCTGTCCCTGCCTTTCTAAACATGCCTCCTTACCCCTTTTATTTTGCTTAGACTTGACAGGAGGGTCGAAACGTTGTTTCATATCCTGCTGATGGAATAAACCCACATGGTGATTTTGAACGGAGTGCTGGATAGGGATGAGCTGTTCGGTTCGGAGTTCGATTCGAACATCGCCTGTTCGCGAACTATGAACATTTCCGTGTGTTCGCCGCATGTTTGCCCACAATGCACCACAATGGACTACATAGCACTTTTCCACTGGCCTGAAGCTTGTAATTGGCTACAGCCTTGCACCTAACCACAGGTCAGGTGCAAGACAGGTTCAAGACTATGCCAATCACGGCTCAGAGTCCTGATTGGACAAATTTTGCCTTATCATGGGCTCACAGAGCTAAGTCCCGCAGCACACTATACTGTATAAGGCTACACACAGCGCTTCAGCACGTGTTTGAGAGGAGATTTAGTTGCAAAGGATTTTACCAGGAAGGATACATTGAGATTTCTCTCGTTTTCAAGTATGTCCTGGGTTCAAGAACATTGAATTGTTACAGTCGTTACAGAAATACAAAGTAATAAAATGCAAACTATTAAAAACAAAACACAAATATACAGAGTAACATATCATGAGAAGGACTATTAACCTTGGGTTAATTGAGGTGATTTACAAAGTTCTTGTGTTAGTGTGTGTTCTCACTGCCAGTCTGCCACCAGCTACTAGGGGGGGTCTCATTTCTACAAAATATCTGGGAATTGTTCTAATTTGTGTGTTCTCACTCCCAGCAACTATTTTGGGGGTTAGTAATTTCTACAAAATATCTGGGAATTGTTATAATCCGTGTGTTCTCACTGGCTGCCACCAAGTATTTTGGGGGGTCAGTAATTTCTACAAAATATTTGGGAATTGTTATAATCTGTGTGTTCTCACTGCCACCCAGTATTTTGGGGGGGGGGGGGTCAGTAATTTCTACAAAATATTTGGGAATTGTTATAATCTGTGTGTTCTCACTGGCTGCCACAAGTATTTTGGGGGTCAGTAATTTCTACAAAATATTTGGGAATTGTTATAATCTGTGTGTTCTCACTGGCTGCCACCAAGTATTTTGGGGGTCAGTAATTTCTACAAAATATCTGGGAATTGTGGTAATCTGTGTCTTGTCACTGCCACCCATCAGGGGGTCTCACTGATTTATAGGAGGTTTCTGGGAATTGTAATCTGTGTCTTGTCACTGGCTGCCAGCTATGAGGGTGTCTCACTGAGTTATACCAGAGTTCTGGAAATCTTTAATCTTTATACCAGATTTGAATCAGAGTTCTGCAGCATATCTCCAATTTTTATAACAGAGTTGAATCAGAGTTCTGAATATATTTAATCTACCGTATTTTTCGCTCCATAAGACGCACCTAGTTTTAGAGGAGGAAAACAGGAAAATAAATATTCTGAAATCAAATAGTGTAATAATGGATATTGCCCCAGCTCCTCTCATGGATATACTGCCCCAGCTCATGGATATGCCCCCAGCTCATGGATACTGTCCCCCAGCTCATGGATACTGCCCCCAGCTCATGGATACTGTCCCCCAGCTCATGGATATGCCCCCAGCTCATGGATACTGCCCCCAGCTCATGGATACTGTCCCCCAGCTCATGGATATGCCCCCAGCTCATGGATACTGCCCCCAGCTCATGGATACTGCCCCCAGCTCATGGATACTGTCCCCAGCTCATGGATATGCCCCCAGCTCATGGATACTGTCCCCCAGCTCATGGATACTGCCCCCAGCTCATGGATACTGCCCCCAGCTCATGGATACTGTCCCCCAGCTCATGGATATGCCCCCCAGCTTATGGATATGCCCCCAGTTTATGGATATTCCCCCCAGTTTATGGATATGCCCCAGCTCATGGATTTGCCCCAGCACATAGATTTGCCCCAGCACATGGATTTGCCCCCCAACTTATGGATATGCCCCCCAGCTCATGGATATGCCCCAGCTCATGTATATGCCCCAGCACATGGATTTGCCCCCCAATTTATGGATATGCCCCCAGTTTATGGATATGCCCCCAGCTTATGGATATGCCCCAGCTCATGGATTTGCCCCAGCACATGGATTTGCCCCCCAATTTATGGATATGCCCCCAGCTCATGGATATGCCCCAGCTCATGGATATGCCCCAGCACATGGATTTGCCCCCCAACTTATGGATATGCCCCAGCACATGGATAATGCCCCAGCTCATGGATATTGCCCCAGCACATGGATATGCCCCAGCTCACTCATGGATTTGCCCCATCTCACTCATGGATTTGCCCCAGATCACTCATGGATATGCCCCAGCACATGGATAATGCCCCAGCTCATGGATATTGCCCCAGCACATGGATATGCCCCAGCTCACTCATGGATATGCCCCAGCTCACTCATGGGTTTGCCCCAGCTCGCTCATGGATGTGCCCCAGCTCACACATGGATATGCCCCAGCTCACTCATGGATATGCCCCAGCTCGCGGATATGCCCCAGCTCACTCATGGATATGCCCCAGCTCGCTCATGGATATGCCCCAGCTCGCTCATGGATATGCCCCAGCAGCTCATGGATATGCCCCAGCTCACTCATGGATATGCCCCAGCTCGCTCATAGATATGCCCCAGCTCGCTCATAGATATGCCCCAGCAGCTCATGGATATGCCTCAGCTCACCTGTCGCCGCCGCGTTCGGCTCCCTCTGCGCGTGCGTCGGCGGCAGGAAGCTTGGGCACTCGCCTGGGGGAGCCACGTGACTGCAATCTCGCGAGATTGCGGTCACGTGGCTCCCCCAGGCGAGTGCCCAAGCTCCTTGCCGCCGGACGCATGCTCAGAGGGAGCCTAACGCGGCGGCGACAGGTGAGCTGAGGCATATCATGGTGCATTTCGAACTTTTTGCAATGTTCGGGAAAAGTTCGACCGTTGGTGAAACGCTGTTTGCAAAAAAAACTACTGAACGAAAATGTCTGGAATTTACACATAACATCCAATGAATGCAACCAATTAGTAATTTTTCATTACAGAAAAATGAAAAAACGATTTTAAAAAAAAACCTGATTTTTTCCCCAAAAAATGCTTAAAAGATCCTAAAAAAATCTAAAAATAAAGAGACTCCTTACTGCAGAATATAATAATAAACGGTTTATTAGATATTGAATTAAAACAGGAATATTTTTAACATTGATGCCTATGGGATTCTCCTGAATAAACCTGCCGAATGAAACCACCGAACAGCAGGGCATTTTGTCAACTTTTCACTGCTGGTTTTTGTTCTCTGAATATACGAAGCATTGCTTCTCTATGGGGATTTCACTGCCCTCGAACAGGCACCGACCAGGCACCGTATGTGCAGGCAATTCGCCAACATTTGGTGAACTGCCTGCTCTCTGAATAGCTGAATGCCCATTAAAGGTAACCGTATGCTGAATATCAGTGTTAGGTTACCTTTCGGCCACAATTCGGATCTCTTTGAATAACCCTGTTAGATTCTCGGCGTCGCGCACCACTGACTAAGACACAATTTTTCTGCACTTGAATGTGACAGGTGCATATCATTTCAATATTTGACCGCAGGGTCCAACCCTGCACTCTTCCACAATACCTCAGAGAGGTTACGGTGTGAAGGCAATAGCTGGCACCAAAGGCCCAATATTTGGGTGCACTGACCCCTGTACTGGATGCATACAGGGCAGCCATCAGAAATGATGGGGCCCCTTACTGAACCTCACGATGGGGCCCCCCATAAACTTCCTCAACCAGTGACAGCTTTTTGTCCCCTTCCAAAACAAAAAAAAGACATAACACAGATCCACAGCAATAAAACGCACAATAATGTGTGGTGTGTATGAGCGTATCTGTCATGTCTAGGGCTCAGAGGGGGCCCCGCCACCCGGCGATGCCATCGACGAGCCGGGTGCCAGGAGTTGTGCCAGCTTCTGGAGCTCGCAGGGCTGGCCAGGAGACGGGGCGCGGCATGATGACACGCACCCACCAGGTTTAAATACAGACAGCGCAATTCGGCTCATCGCCCTGTCGTGGAGTTTGCTTCCCTCAGTGCTGAGCGTCTCCTGGCGATTCACTACTTGGTTGATTTTTCAGTCTCCGTTGTTACCAGGGTTGTATGAGATTTTTGGCTTTTATGATAGATACCCCTTGTGTACCGTTTTGGCTATCCCTGACCACTCTAACACTGATCGATTTGGGCTTGTGTTAGAATGCGTTCTTGTATACCGTCTGGCCTATTTCAGGTATATTGAAAAGAGGGGGGATATCTAAAATACAAAACAGAAGAATATAGGGTAAAACACAAAGTGTCAGAAGTCGGAAGTCAGTGGCAATACAAGCCTGGATCTGGCCAATTTTGGTCCGTCACTCAACGCATTTCGTCTCCTGAGGAAGTCGAGTAGACGAAACACGTTGAGTGACGGACCAAAAATCGACCGGATCCAGGCTTGTATTGCCGCTGACTTCCGGGACCGGGTGATGTTCTATGCGAAAAAGTTTTTATTTTTGTAAGTGCAATAAATTTTTTAATTCAAATTCACCTATGGTCCTTCACTATCATTGATATTTCTCCGCCTTTATATGGTCCATGGAATAATATGGAAATACGAAGGAAGAATAATTGAATGTGTGCGCTCTATCGCCGCTACAATTGTGAGTGCGCCATTGGCTTATTCAAAAACACTTGCAGGGTAATTCAAAGAGATTCGAAAAGTCACTGCACGTTCAGTGAATAAATTAGGAAAACAGTTTGCATGAATGATTGAAATGTGAAACGCTGTTTGCAAAGAAACTGCTGAGCGAAAATGTCTGAAATTTACATATGAGGTCAAGGGAATGATAATAAAAAGGGCTGTTACAGAAAAAATAAGTAAAGTTTAAATGAAAAAAAGAAATCGGACTTTTTTTAAAAAAAATCCAGAAAAATGCTTAAAATATCCTAAAAAATCTATAAATAAAGAGACTCTGTACTGCAGAATTTTAATGGATGGTTTATTAGATATTGCATTAAAACGGGAATATTTTTAACATTGAAGCCTATGGGATTCTCCTGTATAAACTTGCCGAATTAAACCACCGAATGGCAGGGCATTTCTGGAACCTGTCACTGCTGGTTTGTGCTCTCTGAATAGTTGAAGCAGTGCTTTTTTATGGGGATTTCACTGCCCTCGAACAGGCACCGAACAGGCACTGTATGTGCAGGCAAATCGCCAGGATTTGGCGAATTGCCTGCTCTCTGGATAGCCGAATGGCCAAGAAAGGTAACCGTACGCTGATTTTCAGAATTCGGTTACCTTTTCCAGCCATTCGGATCTCTTTGAATAACCCTGTTGGTGTTAGGGGTTTTAACCTATATACTTCTGTTTTCTATTTCAGTTATACCCTGTCTTGTGTGTTGGTCGAACATTTCCCACTCGTTGTTGGTCAAACATTTCCCACTAGTTGTTGGTCAAACATTTCCCACTCATTGTTGGTCAAACATTTCCCACTCGCTGGTGATAAAACATTTCCCATGGCTTCAAATCATGTTTAAACATGAGCAAAAACTGTAAAAATTAGCTCAGCGCACAGTGGTGAAATGGCTCAGCACTCAGCAGTGAAAGGGTTAATAACGGGTTTTTTTAAAAACTTTTTTCATGGTTTCCTGTCCCCCAGGGCAGTACCCGGACCCCCATACACCTTTTATGGCCAATATCTTGAATATATGCCCTCTTGGAGGGCACTTTTATTTTCGGAAGTTCGACCCCCATTGACTTGCATTACATTCGAGATCGAATTCGAACTTTTCGGCCGTTCAGAGTTCGAACCGAACACGGGGGTGTTCAGCCCATCCTTAATAACTAGTACTTAAAATATATCTGAACCATCTCAAGGAGAATTACTCTGAGACAATGAGACATTCAAATGAGAATCGTTCAACTGGAACAGATGTTTCCACTTACTGGCTGAAAATTCTTCTAGTGCCATATCTACCAATGGGTGAAATATTCTTGATAATTTGATTACTCTGCAAAGTCATCCACAAGCTATATGGCTTAGTTTAACTAATGTTATGATTGTTCTTACCTCCACAATATACTATTTAATATGGCAAACTTTAATGTGCTTTAATTTAATGTGCATCATTGTACATCTCAATGTGATGAAATAACGTCCAAGAACGGGATGTGGGAAATGGTATTGACTCATTTTCCCAAAGCACTCATCTATCTCCTGGAAATACATCCTGGCCTATTGGCTCACATTGGCTGTTAAAATGCTTTGTGGCCAACCTGTTAATATTGTGAGCAATGTGACATATTAAATTCCCATGACTAATTCTTTAAAGTAATACTATGTCTGCTGTAACAAACAAAAAATGTAGAGGGGGAGCTGGTGGTAACAACAAAAATGCTAATAATTTGACCATGCTGAGCAAGAGAGCACATCTTCAAGACATACTGTATATATACAGTCATGGCTGAAATTGTTGGCACCCCAGAAATCTTTCCAGAAAATCAAGTATTTCTCACAGAAAAGTATTGCAGTAACACATGTTTTGCTATACACATGTTTATTCCCTTTGTGTGTATTGGAACAAAACAAAAAAAAGGGAGGAAAAAAAGCAAACTGGACATAATGTCACACAAAACTCCAAAAATGGGCTGGACAAAATTCTTGGCACCCTTAACTTGATATTTGGTTGCACACCCTTTGGAAAAAATAACTGAAATCAGTCGCTTCCTATAACCATCAATAAGCTTCTTACACCTCTCACCCGGAATTTTGGACCACTCTTCCTTTGCAAACTGCTCCAGGTCTCTCTTATTGGAAGGGCGCCTTTTCCCAACAGCAATTTTAAGATCTCTCCACAGGTGTCAATGGGATTTAGATCTGGACTCATTGCTGGCCTCTTCAGAACTTTCCAGCGCTTTGTTGCCATCCATTTCTTGGTGCCTTTTGACATATGTTTGGGGTCATTGTCCTGCTGGAAGACCCAAGATCTCAGACGCAAACCCAGCTTTCTGACACTGGGCTCTACAGTGCGACCCAATATCCTTTGGTAATCCTCAGATTTCATGATGCCTTGCACACATTCATTGCACCCAGTGCCAGAGGCAGCAAAACAACCCCAAAACATCATTGAACCTCCACCATATTTCACTGTAGGTACTGTGTTCTTTTCTTTGTAGGCCTCATTCCATTTTTTGTAAACAGTAGAATGATGTGCTTTACCAAAAAGCTCTATCTTGGTCTCATCTGTCCACAAGACATTTTCCCAGAAGGATTTTGGCTTACTGAAGTACATTTTGGCAAACTGTAGTCTTGCTTATTTATGTCTCTGTGTCAGCAGTGGGGTCCTCCTGGGTCTCCTGCCATAGCGTTCCATTTCATTTAAATGTCGACGGATAGTTTGCGCTGACACTGATGCTCCCTGAGCCTGCAGGACAGCTTGAATTTCTTTGGAACTTGTTTGGGGCTGCTTATCCACCATCTGGACTATCCTGCGTTGCAACCTTTCATCAATTTTTCTCTTCCGTCCACGCCCAGAGAGATTAGCTACAGTGCCATGGGTTGCAAACTTCTTGATAATGTTGCGCACTGTGGACAAAGGCAAATCTAGATCTCTGGAGATGGACTTGTAACCTTGAGATTGTTGATATTTTTCCACAATTTTGGTTCTCAAGTCATCAGACAGTTCTCTTCTCCTCTTTCTGTTGTCCATGCTTAATGTGGCACACACAGACACACAATGCTTTCAGGTGTGATTTTTATATTGCCCACACCTGTTACTTGCCCTAGGTGAGTTTACAGGAGCATCACATGCTTGAAACAATCTTATTTATCCACAATTTTGAAAAGGTGCCAAGAATTTTGTCCAGCCCATTTTTGGAGTTTTGTGTGACATTATGTCCAATTTGCTTTTTTTCCTCCCATTTTTGTTTTGTTCCAATACAGACAAAGGGAATAAACATGTGTATTGCAAAACATGTGTTACTGCAATACTTTTCTGTGAGAAACACTTGATTTTCTGGAAAATTTTCTGGGGTGCCAACAATTTCGGCCATGACTGTATATAAGTTTTGCAGAGAAACGGTACATCACTACTTCATGATGGGTTTTACATTCATCCATGTATCTTGGTACTGTCCTTAGTTAGACCTTATTTCTGTCACACTGTATTATTGTAGTGACGGTCCCATCCTCACTGTAAAAAATATATTAAAAAAATAACATTTTATTGCTGTATGACAAAAGCCAGGGAAAGGGCAGAATATAGGGGGAGCTCTTGGGTCATGCATTGCTGCACAGGTGGATATAAAAGCTAAATAGTCCTGCACAGTACAGATCCAAGGTGTTACTGTAATTTCCATACACAGGCATTATACCATAGATTGTTATTTTTATACTCTATTGGTATTTGTTGAAGATAACCTCATTATGATCACTACAAATCCCCATTCCCACAACATATGATCATTTCTTATCACATTACACATAATTGTTATTGCTGCTATTTGACACAAAGGCTGTTTTTGTTTAATAATGCAGGCCCAGTTTGTGATTGTGCAAGCTAAGGGACACCATGCAGTCCTTACAATTTTTCATCCCAAAAATATTTTTTTTTAAATTAAAAATTAAAATTACAATTAAAAATGTGCAAAACCCTTACTTAAAATATTTTTTAACTATCATCGGGTAACTGAAGCCGAGCAGCAAACTCCACTTCTAGCTTCTCGTACTACACTTTTCATTTTTCAGCATGATGCCACTTATTTTTTACTTTTTCTAACCTGACATTGGTGAGTGTATTTGTCACGCACTGTACTGAGCAGTCTCGATGTCTGCTAATACAGAGCTGAGATTAGGGATGTTGGCTTTATGGTATAATCTGGAACCAAAGCCACCTCCTGGTTGCAATAGAAGACAAAACCGTTTCAAAACGGGTTTGGGTCGAAATCCCTACAACCAGTTTCCCTAATGCCAAAATCCCGACGGCCAACTTCCCTACACAGACAACTCCTTGACAGCCAACTTCCCTACACGGCCAACTTCCCTACACGGTCAACTTCCCTACACGGTCAACTTCCCTACACAGACAGCTCCCTGACGAGCAACTTCCAGACATCCAAAATCCCAGCGGCTAACACTAACCCTACTCCCTAACCCCCTAAACCTAGCCATAACCCCCTAAACCTAGCCCTAACCCCCTAACCCTAAGAAAAAGGAGAACCGCTATTAAAAAAAAGGGGGGGGGGAATTTAGCCCAAAAAATTCTGAAAAATCACTAAAAAGGTACAAAAAAAAAATCAATAAATAAATAAAGACTTTTTACTGCAGATTAAAATAATAAATGGTTTATTAGATATTGCATAAAAAAAAGGGAATATTTTTAACATTCAAACCTATGGGGTTCGCCTGAATAAACCTGCTGATTGAAACCACCGAACATCAGGGCATTTCACTGACATTTCTCTGCTGTTTGGTGTTCTCTGAATAGATTAACCATTACTTCTCTATGGGGATTTGCACTGCCTTCAAACAGCACCGTACTTGCTGGCAGTTCACCAAACTTGTGTGTGAGCATATCACCAGAGCAGTGGTATACTTAGAGGAGTGGCGGAGGGCGGGCCGCCCCAGGTACCAGTGATTATTGGGGTGTCATTAGGGGGTACTAGGAGGTGCCACTGTCACTGTGTGTCAGCTTTGAGCTGTGTTCTCAAACAACGAGCAGCGGAGCATGGCATTTGCATACGAATAAAATCGAATAGAATAAAAATCCCCCTCTCCTCCCTCCATAGCTCCTCCCCTGCCCCGCAGCAGCTCTAGGGGAGGGGAGGGGGATGTGATTTGTGTCCAGAGAGAGAAGATGACAGTAAAGGGCAGGTAAAGGGTGGGGGGTTTTCAGCAGAATATGAAGCCCTGTCTGCTTACTGCTGTTTAAAGTGGACCTTTCCTTAACCAGCACTGCAGTGATAGAAATTTGTCATTGAGCTGCCTGGCTCCTGGTGAGGCTGCTTGCGTGCAGGTCACACTCGGTCCGGCCAGTCAGGTGGTACTGAGTCTCAGTACCACCTGACTGGCTGAACCACGTGACACGCATGCACGCAGCTGCCCGCCCTTTCGTTAACATGGACTGTCACTCTATTCTGGACTGAACACCCACCAGGAAGGGAATCAAAGCCACGGTGCACCCTCTGGCAGTGGCACCCCACTGCTGACAAGATGGCTCCACGCACAGGCACAGCCGTGATCCTAACGTGGCCTGGAGGGACCTCCTGCTGACTCTGCACACAGCCCTACCGCGGACAGAGGCCGGTAAATGTAGAATAAATAATTGCTGTGTGCTCATACACACTCGGTTTGCTGGGAGTTTTATTGCAGTGGATTCTGATGCACTCATACACACCACACATTGCATTGCTGGGAGTTTTATTGCTGTGGATTCTGATGCACTCATACACACCGCACATTGCATTGCTGGGAGTTTTATTGCTGTGGATTCTGATACGCTGACACACACCACACATTGCATTGCTGGGAGTTTTATTGCAGTGGATTCTGATGCACTCATACACACCACACATTGCATTGCTGGGAGTTTTATTGCTGTGGATTCTGTGATACACACTGCATATTACTGTGAGTTTTATTGCCCTGGAGCTCTGGGATACGCTCATACACACTGCACATTACTGTGAGTTTTATTGCTGTGCAGTTCTGTGATATGCTCATACACACTGCACATTTCTGTGGGTTTTATTGCTTTGCAGCTCTGATATGCTCATACACAGTGCCCATATCTGTGGGTTTTATTGCTATGCAGCTCTGTGATACGCTCATATGCAGTGCACGTTTCTGTGGATTTTATTGTTCCACCAATTAGAGCGGCTGTGATCCCGTTTACTTGACATGCGTGGCTGTTCTTTGTAAAAATACTTGAATTTAAACATTTCATAATTTTCTTTATCTCAATAGATACATTTGAAATGGAATACAAAATATACAAGTAGGCACTTGGTATCCACTTTTAATATAAAGAGAGGAAAAGGCGGAGCTCTAAGAGGAAAAGGTGGAGCTTAAAGAGGAAGGGTGGGGATTAACCAGGAAGAGGTGTGCCCTTGACAGGAAGGGGTTCATCAAATTTAAATTAGGGGGTGCACGAGTTTAGTCAGGCCTAGGGCAGCACAAAACCTAAATACACCACTGGCCCTAACCCCCCTAAACCTAGCCCTAACCCTAACCCCCTAACCCTAGCCCTAACCCCGTTAAACCTAGGGTTAGGGTTAGCTGCTGGGATTATGGATGTCTGGAAGTTGGCTGTGTAGGGAAATTGAGATGTCCGGCACTTGTTCTGTCTGGAAGTTGGCCGTCGGGATGTTGGCGTTAGGGAACCTGGCTGTAGGGATTTTGTTTTGGCGAGTATGTACCGTTAGGTGTCTTGCCCAAGGACACTTACTGGAGAGGTGCTCTTGTCGGGATTGAACCTGTGTCCCCACAGTCTCTCTCCACGCAGAGCGGTGATGTTACCTTTACTCCACCCAGCCGGTGGAGTACAGGTACTTACAGGGTCAGGGTACTATTTGGACTTGTTTAGGGTTTGTAACTGGGTTTAGATTACTATTTGTGGTTTTTTTTAAGGTTAATGTTAGGTTCAAGTTTACCCCTAAACCTAACATTCTGTTCCATTATTAAGCATTTCTGCTCCTTCTTTGATATAAGCCCTAACCCTAAATGTATCCCTATCCCTTAAACGAACACCAGTATCTTGATGAAAGTAGGAAACTAGAAAAACAAGGACTTACATTTTTTTTGCTGTATCCAAATTAAAAATGCTCCAATTCAGTAAGAATCAAACAGTTTTATGTGGTCATTAAATCTTTATTGCTTTCAAAAAATGTTTCCAAAACCAACGTGAAGCATCAGTTGCAGAAGAACCGGAATTAGAGCGTATTAATTCTGAGTCTTTTTTTATTACATCGTTTTCCTCCATGACCAGGAGGTGGCGTCATTTCTATAGTAAAAAAAAGCTACATCAGACAAGGTAAGACCACCAGAGTGGACCATGTCCAAAACAGCTGTCTTTTTGCTCAAGTCAAGTTCTAGCAGAATATAAAATCATTGTGGCAGTGTTCATCCAATGAGTCGTTAAGTGTAGCTAGGTTTGCTACATAGATCCCCATTGTGTCTTTGAAAATCAAACTGATCAGAGCACTATTTGAAACTTCATTAAGTACAACCATTATCCTTAATTATGTTCCTTAATTAATACAATCATCAAGTGTAAGTCTGTGCGCATACTAATACTGGTTTGTGTCTCCGACAGTAATGTAAATAAGTTGATGGAATGAACTAAGCATTCAAGATAATTGTGACTGTGCGCACTCCGTTTTTTTAAACTCTTTTAGGACCTTTGGGAAAACGTCCCATTTAAAACACATCATGTCTGTGTGTGTGTGTAGGCAACAAAAATACGAAAGTATATGTTCTGAATATAATAATAATAATTCTTGGCATGCTGCACTACACGCACTAAGTTTAGAATGGATTTTCTGTTTATGTAGGATTCCTTTGTTGCTGGTTTATTTTACATTTTTGTAGGGGGAATTATTTCACGGTATAAATCCCTCTGAAAAGGTAATTTTCATTCTCCTTGTACTTCCTGAGGAGTTAACCTTACACAAGGAACATTTCTAGACTTCATGTCTCTGCCGTGTGGGATCCAATGATTCGCTGATGGATGTTTTTAATTATACCACATGTAAAAAGACTGAATGCAGCAACGTGTTTAATTCAAGAGCTTGGTTTATTTATATGTGCTCTGTGTTCTGTTTAAAAAAAAATATATATACACAAATGAAGGCCTGCACTTGTTTGCGGTGGGCTGTGTATGGCACCGCGGCATTGTTCGATATTCTACTAACTGCACGGTTAGGAGGCAGCGCTGTCGGCTGGGGAAGGAAATCACTAATAAAAACCAAAATAATCTGCAGATCGGTGGAGCCAGGGATGCTGAATTCTTTTTAATTGCTGAGAAATTAAAGATTTGAGGTGCGCTGTGCCAAGCCTTAACTATAAGATTGAATTTCACGTTTTAAACTTGCTTTTTCACAGAACTGTATAGTTAAACCGCACATTTGTGCATATAATTAAAACAGGGTTTGAATTATGAGAGGGAACTGAGCTGCGTTTGTCTGCTACTTGTTACCCGGCTTCCAATTCGCAACCTGGCTTCATATGTTTCCTCCACTGTGTGTGCAAATCGTTTAAATGAACTCAATCTTACCTTAGATGGTACATGCTTGCCTTGAAATGATTCAAATCAGATCTGACTGAACAGACCACAAAATACTGATTTACCCGCACTGGTTTTGTAATACAAATTCTTTCCCTCGTGAGATGGGAATCAGATAATGTCATATTAGGATCCAAGTCCCTGAGACTTTGTCTGAATAGCATTATGTTGCACAATCACAAAAAAGCGTTAAATATTTAGAGATGGATACTTAGCCTGGTGCAAACTTAACCAGAGCTCAGATAAACACAACTTCATGGACTTCAATGGGTCTGGTATGATTAGCAGAGTTCTGGTAAAATTTACACCAGGCTTGGAATTTAGCCCTCACTTGTTTAGGAGCTTTGAACTCCTTCACTACCTTTATCAAGTATACTTAATCTTCAAAAGCACCTGCAGTGCCCTGAAAGTAAGTATATTCGATCTGCTCAGATTGTGGAGCAATGCAAAGGAATGTCATTTATTGTAAACAAAATTAGTTTGCAAATGGGCTGCAGAACATTCACCTAAAATTTCAACACGTTGGTCATGACAGTCGATGTGCTGGAATTATTTTAAAAGCTGTGAGATTGATTTAGTTTTTTTCTTCACGGAAACATGGAGCCCTCTGCTATATAAAGCTATAATGTATTTGTAGTTGCTCTTTCAGGCCTGCAGAGGGAGCCTTCTCACTGTCATAAAAGACCCTCTGTATTTTTTTTTAACTGTGTGGATAATGGAAAGTCATTTTCTTTACAAAGAAAGAATAAGTATCTGGCGCCCCCTAGTGGACAAACTGAACAATGCAACAGTTATACAATTGATATGTAGGATCAAAAAACGTCCGTACTAAATAAATGGCAGTTCAACAGTCAGCAGCAGAAGTTCACACACAAGACGGTTTACCTCTAACCGTCAAATACTAGAACAACAGAAAAAAAGTGGTGATTCTCTGCGCTTCCCTCTTTGGTGTTGGATATTTTTCAGGTGATAGATCTTCTTATCTATACTATAATAGAGTAAGGCTTTGGCTGTCCGTCGCCAAAGCCCTACTGCGCCTGCGCGCGCAACCAGCGGCGGTTGGTTGCGCGCGCATGCAACCGCCGCGGCACGAGCCGGCTGCCGGCTCGCCGCGGCGGTTACACATGCACACAGCAGCCGGGTAGAGGCTGCGCTCGCAGCCTCTACCCGGCTGCCGCGCGCATCCAACCCCCCGAGCGGTGAAGGGAAAGTTTCCCCCGCCGCTCGGGGGTTGGATGCGCGCGGCAGCCGGGTAGAGGCTGCGAGCGCAGCCTCTACCCGGCTGCTGTGCGCATCTAACGGGTCCCCCGAGCGGCGAAGGGAAAGTTCCCTCCGCCGCTCAGGGGTAGGATGCGCGCGGCAGCCGGGTAGAGGCGCAGCCTCTACCCGGCTGCCGCACGCATCCTACCCCCCGAGCGGCGGAGGGAAAGTTCCCTCGCTTCCGCTTTGAAGGACCCAAGCCCCGGTCACGTGACCGGGGCTTGGGTCCTTCAAAAACAGGAAGCGGGGAAATCTTCACTTCCCTGGCGCCGCTCGACAGGTAAGTATGAGCGCTGGGGGGGCCATATCCACGAGCTGGGGGACCATATCCATGACCTGGGGGCAAATCCATGAGCTGGGCAAATCCATGAGCTGGGGGCAAATCCATGAGCTGAGCAAATCCATGAGCTGGGGGCAAATATCCATGTGCTGGGGCAGTATCCACGTGCGGGGGCAGTATCCACGTGCGGGGGCAGTATCCACGTGCGGGGGCAGTATCCACGTGCTGGGGCAGTATCCACGTGCTGGGGCAAATCCATGAGCTGGGGGCAAATATCCACGTGCGGGGGCAGTATCCACGTGCTGGGGCAGTATCCACGAGCGGGGGCAGTATCCACGAGCGGGGGCAGTATCCACGAGCGGGGGCAGTATCCACGTGCTGGGGCAGTATCCACGTGCTGGGGCAAATCCATGAGCTGGGGCAAATCCATGAGCTGGGGGCAAATATCCATGTGCTGGGGCAAATATCCATGTGCTGGGGCAGTATCCACGTGCGGGGGCAGTATCCACGTGCTGGGGCAGTATCCACAAGCTGGGGGGCATATCCATGAGCTGGGGGGCATATCCATGAGCTGGGGGGCATATCCATGAGCTGGGGGGCATATCCACGAGCTGGGGCAGTATCCACGTGCGGGGGCAGTATCCACGAGCTGGGGCAGTATCCACGTGCTGGGGCAATATCCACGAGCTGGGGCAGTATCCACGAGCTGGGGCAGTATATCCACGAGCTGGGGCAGTATATCCACGAGCTGGGGCAGTATATCCATGAGCTGGGGCAGTATATCCACAATAGACTGCCCTCTGGGCAGGCTTTACAACTAGTGATATTATAAATCGCTTTTCACAAATGATCTTCAATCCTCAGGAAAAAGGGGATAAATGGCAACATAGTGTGATCCATATCATCATCAGTGCCCCCCAATAATTTATACAAAGGTTAAACTCACATGTGGAGGTGTCATCAATCAGACACTAGATGTACTGCGCAGACGGTATTTTTGAGGAGATACCGGACTCCCCTTTGAGATCTTCGTTCCCAGGTGCTCCTCCAAGAAAATAAAACAAACAGCTGCAGGACCTTAATTAAAGGTTAATGAAATTTTATTCTTTAAACAATTAAAATAGTAAAATATCAATGCCCAAACATGTTTCGCGACCAAGTCGCTTCCTCAGTAGGCAAAAATTTTACTTTTTGCCTACTGAGGAAGCGACTTGGTCGCGAAACATGTTTGGGCATTGATATTTTACTATTTTAATTGTTTAAAGAATAAAATTTCATTAACCTTTAATTAAGGTCCTGCAGCTGTTTGTTTTATTTTCTTGGAGGAGCACCTGGGAACGAAGATCTCAAAGGGGAGTCCGGTATCTCCTCAAAAATACCGTCTGCGCAGTACATCTAGTGTCTGATTGATGACACCTCCACATGTGAGTTTAACCTTTGTATAAATTATTGGGGGGCACTGATGATGATATGGATCACACTATGTTGCCATTTATCCCCTTTTCCTGATCATTTTCTTTACCCCTTCCCGATCGCTGACGTACCATGTACGTCCTGCCCACGGGTCTCCCTTAGACCCGCGGACGTACATAGTACATCAGCGAGCTCCTAACCTCCTTCCTGCCGATACTCACCTCCCTCGCTGGCTCCAACGGCGTCTATGGCAATCTGGAAGCTTGCCTCGCCGTTTCCTGGGGGTCGGCAGATCCGGTGACGTCATCACGCTGCGTGATGACGTCATCGGCAGGCACCGGTAGGGAAAATTCAGGAAGGGGAGGGGGGGCTCATTTGGAGCCCTCTATCTCCACAACCATTTAAGGTACAGTGATGCCTTTTGCACTGCTGGAAAGGGGAGCATTAACATTTTCGCTGCCGAATCGCGATTTGGTGCTAATCGGCGCCGAATCGCAATTCAAACCTGGAGGGGGCTGACATCTTGGATGTCAGCCAAGCCTCCAGGGTTCCCCCCACCCACTGACAACCTCACCATATGTGTGAGGATGTCAGTGGGCCAGTTACCCTCCTAGCTGCCATGTGGAGATAGGGCGATCCTTTGGATTTGACATCATTAGAAAGGCCTGATCATGGCCTTTCCAATGATACCAAACATGACCACGTTTGGTGTAAAAATAAAATTTCAAAAAATAAATAATAAAAATAAATAATAAAAAGAATAAAATATATATATTTTTTTAAAAATTGTCTGGGAGGGGGGTTAGTTAAATAGGACTTAGGCTGTCATCTAAAAATAATGAGCATAAAATGGTCAGAATGAGCTCAGCGCACATAGGTGAACTGGCTCAGCGGATAAGGGGTTAAAAAGCAAAAACATGTAAAAATTGGGTATTTCTATTCTCGGGACAAAATTTTAAAACTATTTAGCCGGGGTCTCTTTTGGTGGTTGTAGATTGTGGGGAATAAAATTACGAAAAAGTGTGTTTTTACAATTTTTTTCATCATATTTCTTATTTTTTTTATAGTAAATTATAGGATATGATGGAAATCATGGTATTTTTTAATAAAGTCCATTTAATGGCGGGAAAACGGTGTATAATATGTGTGGGTTGCATAAATGAGTAAGAGGAGAATTTGACCTAAACACGAACAGTGCAGAAACGTAAAAACAGCAGCGGGCACTAAAGGACGGATTTGTGTAAAACCGTCCGGTCTCTAAGGGGTTAAAAACAATGGGTTCTGCCAGTGATTTTATGGAAAATCACTTGGTAGTGAAGGGGTTAAGCTCATGGATGTTTTAGTTTTGCCTTTTTATGTTAATGGGTCTGGCTGCAAATTAATTTGTTTTAGCATCTGTTCTTTTTGACTTAATAATAAAGACCACCATTAAGTGGTGATTGAATTATTTTTTCTTCCGGTCATAAAAAAAGTGTAACATAAAGGGAATTAGCTTTTCCTTGGTGGTGCTGCTTGTCTTACACTTATCATGCGGACTGTCCACTGGGTACAAATGGAATACCATTTGTTGTGGAACCAGCATGACATTTCTGTGCTCTGTGGTCACTCCATTTCCAGCGCATTTGTAAATGTCATATGCTGATATATTATGGAGACCTTATTTGTCATATTGCAGGTCTATGTGACTTCATAATTTGCAGCCAAGTATTCTTTTGGGTAACAAGGCAATAATTCTTTTAATATCAAAAGAATTGTATAAAATAGCCTTTCAGCCCTTGTGCTATGGAAACAAACGTTACTCCCATTGCTATTTTAAAGGTATATGTTTTGAAAAAAAGTTTTTTGTCCTATAATTATATCTTTAACTTCTCCCACAGTGACCAGAATTCAATGGACAAATCTGAGAAGAGTCCACTATCTCTGCACCAATTTTCCACGTATATAAGTTAAGCAATAATACAGAGGTCATTGCCCCCCAGAGTACACAACAGACCTGATTCCAACTGTGTTGGTAACAGGAAGCACTAAGGGGACAATAATTGTCTTGAGTCGTAATAATACAGACTTGCTCGATCCTGGCAGCGCCACGGTGTACTGACCCTGTTATCAGCTCCTGGGGACAAGTGTGACCTGGCTGTGAGCTTGTGTATATGTGGGGTCATGCAGAGATGGCTCAAGAACATTGAGAAATGAGAACTATTGGTTCCAGTCTTTTGCTGCTTGCAAGCAAAGGAAGTGGCATGTCGTGCCGCCCTCTGAGCTACAGTATAAGGGGTAAGTAAAGGATTATTTGGTATGTTTAAATGTTCCGTTATGGGATTTTGTATTTTTCTAAATATTGCCTCGTGCTGATGATGAACGAGCAAGGTGCTCATTCTACATTGGCTATCAGCATATTACTGGCTCCTATGAGAAGTATGCACGTCTTTAATTTACAGTAACTTACAGTAATTTACAGCTTAAGTACCCCCAACAGGTCAGGTTTTCCAGATATCTGAAGCACAGCACAGGTGATATGATTTGCTGCTCAGTGATTGCAGGATTCAGTATGCATTTCCCCAAGGTAATCCTCAAAACCTGGCCCATTAGGGGTACTTGAGGACCGCAGTTGGGAACCACTGCCTTAAAGGGACATGCATGTTTTACTAGTGTGCCTTTAAAAACATGCTATGCCTTTTGAATGAGTCAATAGTGTTATTCAGCAGACATAAAAAGCAAGTAAATATGATATTTTTTCATATTCACTTGCTTTTCTTTCTTGGCATTTTCCACGCCCACTGCAGGAGGCACACCTATCTAACGCATCAGTGTGTATTCTGAGGAAGGCATAAAAACGCACTGAGCATGTGCGACTGAGTTGATCCTCCTCCCTCCTGCTCTGTGAGCTGAGGGGAGGGTGGGGCTGAGTGCCATTCCAATCTGTAACTCTTTCACTCCCAGCAGAGACAGGGAAGGACAGACATCAATACACACACAGGGAGAAAGAGACAGCAAAGAGAGACAGCAAAAAAAGCATTCCGTGAATAGACGAACCATTATTTCTCTATGGGACAATTTCACTGGCGATGAAGACTGCTGAAGATCGCCAAACTGCACCGTATTTCTCTGTCAAGCCACCCGTATTTGGAGAATTGACAGCTTTGTGAATAGATGTAGTTAACTGTTTGGTGGAAAGTTCAGTGCTTTGTGAATAACCTCTTTTGCAGTGGTGTATTTTGGCCTAGGCCGACAAGGCCTAGGCCTAGGGTGGCACTTTCCAGGGGGCGGCAGAAAATGCAAAGTATTTTACCAGGAAGGATACATTGAGATTTCACTAATTTTCAAGTATGTTCTGGGTAGGCAAGGCCTAGGCTTTCAGTTTCCAGGGGGCAGCAAAAAACCTCACCACTAAATGTGTTACTCACAGAGCACCGAAATTATGCCAAAATTTTGGTGTTCTGTAGTTCCCTGCACTTCGGGGAATAAAATTTCCCCACCCTGCAGTGAATTCACCATCCACCGCAGGGTCCCCAAAGTGCAGGGAGTCGGCGCTGAATGTTGCCACCGCAAACCCGTGGCCTGCTGTTTTCAAAAAAACTACTGAACGAAAATGTCTGGAATTTACATATAAGATCCTATGATTGATAGTAAAAAGTTCTGTTACAGAAAAAAGAAACACCGCTATTAAAAAAGAGGGGGGGAAATTTTGCCAAAAAAAATCAGAAAAATGACTGAAAGGTACTAAAAAAAAATCAATAAAGACTTTTTACTGCAGTTTAAAATAATAAATGGTTTATTAGATATTGCATAAAAACGGGAATATTTTTAACATTAAAACCTATGGGGTTCGCCTGAATAAACCTGCTGATTGAAATCACTGAACATCAGGGCATTTCACTGCCATTTCTCTGCTGTTTGGTGTTCTCTGAATAGATTAACCATTACTTCTCTATGGGGATTTGCACTGCCTTCAAACAGCACCGTACTTGCTAGCAGTTCGCCAAACTTGTGTGTGAGCATATCACAGAGCAGTGGTGTACTTAGGGGAGTGGCAGGGGGCGGGCTGCCCCAGGTACCAGTGATTATTGGGGTGTCATTAGGGGGTACTAGGAGGTGCCACTGTCACTGTGTGTCAGCTTTGAGCTGTGTTCTCAAACAACGAGCAGCAGAGCAGGGCGTTTCCATAAGAAATACAATCGAATAGAATTAAAATCCCCCTCTCCTCCCTCCATAGCTCCTCCACCTGCCCCGCAGCAGCTCTAGGAGAGGGGAGGGGGATGTGATTTGTGTGCAGAGAGAGAAGATGACAGTAAATGGCAGGTAAAGGTCGGGTATCGGCAGAATATGAAGCCCTGTCTGCTTACTGCTGTTTAAAGTGGACCTTTCCTTAACCAGCACTGCAGTGATAAAAATTTGTCATTGAGCTGTCTGGCTCCTGGTGAGGCTGCGTGCGTGCAGGTCACGCGGTCCGGCCAGTCAGGTGGTACTGAGTCTCAGTACCACCTGACTGGCTGAACCACATGACATGCACGCACGCAGCCGCCCGCCCTTTCGTTAACACAGACTCTCACTCTATTCTGGACTGAACACCCACCGGGAAGGGAATCAAAGCCACGGTGCACCCTCTGGCAGTGGCACCCCACTGCTGACAAGATGGCTCCACGCACAGGCACAGCCGCTATCCTAACGTGGCATGGAGGGACCTCCTGCTGAGTCCGTACACAGTCCCTGCTGACTGCACACAGCCCTACCGCGGACGGAGGCCAGTAAATATAGAATAAATAATTGCTGTGTGCTCATATTCACTCGGTTTGCTGGGAGTTTTATTGCAGTGGATTCTGATGCACTCATACACACCGCACATTGCATTGCTGGGAGTTTTATTGCTGTGGATTCTGATACGCTGACACACCACACATTGCATTGCTGGGAGTTTTATTGCAGTGGATTCTGATGCACTCATACACACCACACATTGCATTGCTGGGAGTTTTATTGATGTGGATTCTGATACGCTGACACACACACCGCACATTGCATTTCTGGGAGTTTTATTGATGTGGATTCTGATACGCTGACACACACACCGCACATTGCATTTCTGGGAGTTTTATTGCTGTTGATTCTGATACACTCATACACACTGCACATTGCATTGCTGGAATTTTTATTGCTGTGGATTCTGATATGTTGACACACACCAAACAATGCATTGCTGGGAGTTTTATTGCTGTGGATTCTGTGATACACACTGCATATTACTGTGAGTTTTATTGCCCTGGGGCTCTGGGATACGCTCATACACACTGCACATTACTGTGAGTTTTATTGCGGTGCAGTTCTGTGATATGCTCATACACAGTGCACATTTCTGTGGGTTTTATTGCTGTGCAGCTCTGATATGCTCATATACAGTGCCCATTTCTGTGGGTTTTATTGCTGTGCAGCTCTGTGATACGCTCATATGCAGTGCACGTTTCTGTGGATTTTATTGTTCAACCAATTAGAGCAGCTGTGATCCAGTATACTTGACATGCGTGGCTGTTCTTTGTAAATATGCTTGAATTTAAACATTTCATAATTTTATTTATCTCAATAGATACATTTGAAATGGTATACAAAATATACAAGTAGGCACTTGGTATCCACTTTTAATATGAAGAGAGGAAAAGTGGAGCTTAAAGAGGAAGGGTGGGGATTAACCAGTAAGAGGTGTGCCCTTGACAGGAATCGGTGCCTCAAATTTAAATTAGGGGGTGCACGAGTTTAGTCAGGCCTAGGGCAGCACAAAACCTAAATACACCACTGCTCTTTAGTCACACATTACTGTGAGTTTTATTGCTGTGGAGATCTTTGATACGCTCATACATGGCACATGTTTTCTCTTTTTTTTGGGGGGGCAGCATTTCATCCATGGCTCTAGGCAGCGCAGTGGCTTGGGCCGACCCTGATTTAGCTATTGCATGACATATATTCTTGTTTGTGTAAAATTAAATGATTAATGATCACGTTGCAGATTAATTAATTTCTTATGGTAAGTATCCTGCATGCTTTAATTAATTAACCAAGCTCTTCCATTGCCCAGGAGTGAGGTAAAAATACATTACATTGAGGAATATGTTAGCATGCTGCAAATAAACAAATCTTAATAATGAGTTTGTATTGGGCTGGTGGTATTCCCAGCTCTGTTCCTTCCGGTAGTATCAGATGGGGGAATATAGATATATATATATATTTTTTTTTAGATGTTCACCAAAGTACTCTTAAACATTATCAGGATTATTCAAAGAGCTCCGAATTGTGGCCGAAAGGTAACTGAACAGTGAAATTCAGCGTACGGTTACCTTTCCTGGCCATTCGGCTATTCAGAGAGCAGGCAGTTCGACAAATGTTGGCAAATTGCCTGCACATACGGTGCCTGTTCGTTCACTGTTCAAGGGCAGTGAAATCCCCATAGAGAAGCAATGCTTCGTTTATTCAGAGAACAAAAAACAGCAGTGAAAAGTTGCCGAATTGCCCTGCTGTTCGGTGGCTTCATTCGACAGGTTTATTCAGGCGAATCCAAAAGGCTTCAATGTTAAAAATATTCCCGTTTTAATTCAATATCTAATAAACCGTTTATTATAATATTCTGAAGTAAAAAGTATCTTAATCTATAGATTTTTTTATAGGATCTTTTAGGCATTTTTCGGGATTCTTTTCCGAAATTTTTTCCCCCGTTTTTTTTTTCAATCGTTTTTTCTTTTTTCTGTAATAGCCCTTTTTATTATCATTCATTGGATCTCATATGTAAATTGTAGACATTTTCGTTCTATAGTTTCTTTGCAAACAGCGTTTCACTTTTCAAACATTCAAGCGTACTGTTTTTTTTTTCACTCCATTCGTCTGCGGTGTCGGCTTTTTCCGACGACTGCTCTGCTCTCTGATCGGCTCCTGCTCGGGTTTCTCCGGTGTGTTGGGCGGGGTTAATCCATATGTTTTGCGGGTTTCGGTATGCTTTCGCCAGGTTTTGCGGTGCGTGTTTGGTGGGTTTGCGGCAGCTTTTCCCTCGACCACGACGGCCCTGTGGTGCTTGCTGAATACTCCGCAGGGTCGCTGAAATGGGATCGCCAAATCGCACCGAATTGAAGAGAACGAAAAGTCACCGAGCCTGCGGTGACTTTTCGATTCTCTTTGAATAACCCTGTATATGTTAATAAATGTACAGAACGGAGCTTTTATAAGCAGATATTGTCTGGTCCACACAATACCTGTGGAAACCACTGGGAACTTTGAAGCAAAACCTTGTTGCATAACCAGCAGAATTTATTTTTTTGTTAATAGAAAGTATTTTACCAGGAAGGATACATTGAGATTTATCTCGTTTTCAAGTATGTCTTGGTCAGTGGCAACTCTAGGAACAATACATAGGGGGGCACATAAGATACCACAGACAAAATTGGGGGGCACTAATAATTTTCACCACTAAATCATACCACTGAAAAAAACTAAATAAATATATATAAATAAGATTCCCAAATCCCAGAGTAATTGGTGCAATGATACCTTTTATGTTGTATGAATCTCTCTGGAACGCTCTCCCTCGTACTGTCAGACTTTCCCCTAACTTCTCTTCCTTCAAACGCTCCCTTAAAACATTCCTATTTAGGGAAGCCTACCACCCAACTCACTGACGCAACCATCAATCACTCTCACCTTACAGTCCTCTCCTCCTGTTTCCAACCCCAACCCTCCCAGATTGTGAGTTCCTACGGGAATAGGGCCCTCATCTCCTCCTGTACTGTTTGTCAAATGTTGTTCAATGCATTGTAACCCTGTCTATACTGTGTTTATTGTACAGCGCTGCGGAATATGCTGGCGCTTTATAAATAAAGAATAATAATAATCTGATATATAAATTCAATATTTTATTTGCTGCAATTTGGCGTTTTTTGCCGACGTCCGATAACTAACTGATTCAGCGACTCCAATTTTCCACCCTGTGAAAAAAAATTGTTACTTTTTTTATTTAAATTTTTATGATTTTGTCCTTACACTGAATATGGTCATGTTGGGTATCATTGGAAAGACCAGGTTAGATTTACGTTAAAATAAATAAAATATTATTTTTCCCAATGTAGCACTTTTATTCAGTTTACAATTATAAAGTGAACAGTGATGCTGCGCTAACTCACCTTCTCATTTCCCACACTGCCAGCAAGTTTGTAGCTGATGATGCAACACATTGTTTCATCAACAACCTAGACCACGGCACTGCAATGAGGAGAGACCGGTGGACTTTAGAACCCTTCATCTCTGAATTGTACACCACACAAGGTTAAATGAGGTGTCATTGGAAAGGTCAGAGTCTGGTCTGTACATGGTCATGTTTGGTGTCATTGTAATTTGTAAAAATAAAATATAAATGCAAAATCTTTTTCTGTTTTATGGCAGAGGCAACATATGCTTTTACATATAAAACAATGCCACTGGACTAACTCAACTAAAGCAACAGATTCTGCCCCTTTATTTCAGCGCAGAGAGAAAGTGTTTCAGTATTTTTTAATTTTTTTTTAAATAAAGTAGTTTTTATTTGAGGTGGGGAGGTAGGGGTGCTCCACATTTCAGTGCCTACGGGCTCCTGAGATGCAAATCCAGTGATGATCCCAATAGACTGCTCTAGCCTTTCCAATGATACCAACCATTATCTTCTAGCTGTCACGGATCAGGAGATGGGGGTGTCCAAATGACCCCCTAGCTCCACCACAGGGAAGCCCATTGGCAGCTAGGGGTTAATTCTCACACTGACATCATCGCGCCATGCGCGATGACATCAGTGGGCGGGGAGAGACCCTGGTAGCTTGTCTGACATCCGGGGGTGCCTAAAACTGACGTCATTGCGCCCGTCGCAATGACATCAATGCGCCGGGACAGGGTATAAAAGCAGGGGCTGACTTCAACGAAGTCAGACCCACGCAAGACCCCAACGGGAGTGAGAGCCCTCGCAGCGGATGATGTGTGGGGAACGTCCTCCGCATATAGCAGGGAATCTCCATAACATTCCCTACACATCTTCTGCAGTGAAGGGGTTAAAAAAAAGCTATTATTGCGCTATAAAAAGTGCAGAGTCGGGCAACTAAATGTATAAGGGAATGGAGGATTTAAGGTATGAGGAAAGATTAACAAGCTTAAACCTGTTTAGTTAAGAAAAACAGCGCCTTAGAGGAGATCTGATAACTTTATATAAATATATATGGGGCCATTATAAACCATTGCCTGGAAACTTCATTAATAGGACTATACATTGGACAAAAGGAGATGTAGCCTAAAGCAGTGGTTCTCAACCTGTGGACCCTCAGGACCCACAATTGTCCTTGGTCATTAAGTCACGACACAAAAATAAGTGAATTTCTGAAACATTATAATTTATTCCACCAAACAACATGTGCAACATTCTACAATCTATGCACTTTTTAAACAATTTTGTAAACTAACATGGATTCTTTCCAAAATGGATAGTGCAGTAATCACAGCACTAGTGAAAACGAAAAGTGCTGCTGTGGCAAAAACCCAATAAAATAAACTGTAATTGAAACAATTGAAATTAATTAGAACTTAAGGGAAAACTGGGGATGCTTCTTGCTCTTAAGAAGTGTCTCAAAGTCTGGGGTGATAGACAAAGCAACTGTAACTTAAATCACTACTGAATGAATAATAAAATATTATAAAAAAATTAACAAACTCATCTGCTCCGTGCTCCCCCGTCGTCTGTTTCTATCGCTGCGCACATTTTTTTTCACAGCAGCCTGCCCTCCCATAGCCTACACAATTTGCGTAGCTGAACGCTATGCTAATCGCATAAGCTCAAGCTGGCTAAGAGATTGAGAAGTCTGCAGCGCGTGTCTGGCGCTGCCTACTTCCTGAACCTACTGTATGCTCTTCATTGCCTCAGAGAGACACTGAAGAGCAATGGAATAGCTTGGACCAATTGGGAAAGCACCATTGGTACAAGTCATTCAAAAAACGCCTGCATGGGAGGCTGGCCTATATAAATATACTTTGCTTCCCTGAGATTTACATAGTGGCTCCTGGTGTTGGGAGTACAGAGCGTGCCACCAGTCACTGAGTCCATCCCCACACCTCCCATTTCTGATCCCCCCCACCTTGCCATTACAGAGTATCTTACCTGATGCAGCGGGTCCCAGGTGGCGCCTGGGAACATTCAGAGGTAGCCGCACCGCCTGGGACTCACTGCCGCAGGTAAGATGCATCAGCGGGTCCCAGGCATTAGAGAAGCCTGGGGGCACTTGCACCGTGACCCAGTCGCCCCTGGTCGGGACCCACTTTTGGGTCGCAACCCACCACTTGAGAAACACTGGCCTAAAGCATAGGAAGGTTGTTTTTTTTTTGAGCTAACAATACAGCTGTGGAATTCTCTGCTTGTTGAGGTGGTTGGGTCAAAGACTGTACAGACTTTTAAACAACAACTGGATGTTTTCTTGCAAAAATATAATATTAGGGGTATATAATATTTAATATGTGGGTAAAAGCTGCTTGATTCAAGGAGAAATCAGACTGCCATTTGGGGTCAAGAAGGGATTTGTTCCTAGTATGTTGCAGATTTGGCGAGCGCTTCAGACTGCTGTTTTATGCCTTCTTTTGGATCAACAGCAGTAGGTGTTGTGTGAAAGAACTCGATGGATGCTCGTCTTTTTTTCGGCTAAGTAAAAATCTTGTATTGTGTTTTGTGGAATTTTGTCTGGCTGCTCCATGGTTCCTTGAGCACACATCTGACCGTGAACTGGTTAATCCTGTGAATGCACAACCCTTCATTTTTATAAAAAATATTTATGGATTGCCTATGCAATAAAATATAACCTTGCAAATCAAACATTTCCCGAAAATACCTGTTTTTTTTTTTTTTAAAAAAAACATCATTTGAATTCAGTAAAGCATCTTCTGTAGCTAGTGGATTCCATATTTTCGTTTTGATTGTTCATACTGTAAAGAATCTGATCCTTTGCTGTTGGTTACATTTCCTTTCCTCCACTCAGAAGGATCTATTCACAAAGCAATTTTGGTGCTTTGTGTTTCGCTGCAATTCACCGCATTTTGGAGATTCCATTTCCCCGAAAATACAGTGATTTCACTATTTGGCAAATGGTCTCCATATTTTGCTGAAATTGGAGTCGTAGAAGCAGTTATAGAATGTCAACAAAAACTGCTGAATTGCGGCGATAATTGTGCTGAATTAGCATCGACGATTTCCGCCGAACTGCAAAAGAAAAGGAGGAAGACTCCTATTCTCCTCATAGGGGTATAAATCAATAGAATGTGTCCAAATGATAAAAAAGATCCTTTAACCCCTTGCCTCCAGGGGGCAAAGCACGTCCTGCTGTCACTGAGGCCAGCCTTCGGCCCTCCTACGTTGCGCGCAGGCACTGATCGCTTCATTGGCTACGCCTGCATGCGGTAGACTGATCACATCATTGGGCAGGTTACACGGCATGCTATGCTGGTCAGCGGCATTTAGGCTCACCCGCCGTGGGCGGCAAGGTGCACCTTGCGGGGGTTAAATGGTTAAAAAAAATAATGAAATGGTCTGTTACAAAATAAAAAAAAGTATTTTAAAATATAAGAAACCAAAAATGTTGTCTAAAAAAAATACAAAAGGGTGTTCTAAAAAAATATAAAGGTTTTGCAAATAATGAAAAGAATAAACGGTCTTTAAAAAAAGATATTCCATTTATTGCGTTGAACCCTATGGGATTCACCTGTTTAAACCTGACAATTTGAAACACTGAAAATCAGGGCATTTTGCCAGAATTCCGGTGCAATTCGGCATTCTGTGAATTGTAGACACGATAGTCTTCTATGGGATAATTTGGCCAGTATTTGGCGAATCAACAGCTTAATGAATAGACGAATTGGCCCAAAACTGCAAAGAACGGTGAAATTCAGTGTCTGGTGCAATTTGGAGGTTAGTGAATAACCTCTTTAGCGAAGGACCTTGTGTCTTTTGTTAAGTCCTGTTACAGGTCACTGTGCCAAAAATATAGAAAATGTTTTTTTCTTTTTACAGTCATCCTTTAGGCTGGGGTCAGACGAACGCATTTTTCGCGTCGTCCGTGTAAAAGTGCGTTCGAACGAATGGACGCATTTTTTCACGGAATACGCGATAGCGGTCATACGATGCGCATTTTCATCCGTGATTTTGTACGGATCATCAATAAAACACTTTTTGCGCCTGGACGTTATGTTGGCCGGACATTAGCAGCGTCTGACGTCTCCTAATCACGCACACACGCCTCTAGCGGACGCAGCGCACTCTGTACGTCCGTACTAGCGGTATCACGTTCTCGAAAAAATGCGTTTGTTTGCCCTTGCGTTGCGCGGCCGCACAAATATATTGCACGTCATTGGCCGTCATTTTCTGCTACTACGGCTGTAATAAAGTGCGGCTGAACGCGCGTTCACGCTGCGTTCGTCTGACCCCAGCCTTATAGCAGAGGTACACAATATTGCAGATATACTGCAGTGTCATAAGTTAGGTATATGTGTGATATCGGTTCGGTGCATGTTGTAATCATTGTCACTATTTATAAAGCCGCAATATTTGTACAATATAAAAGTGAGACAATAAAAATATTTCAAGGTAATCTAGCTCATCTCTTCCTGGGGGAATTTTAATAAAACAGATTTTTATAATAGAAATGTTTTTTGCTTTGAGGCAAATTATGATCTTCTCGTTTTCTTATGGTATCTTGAAATACCTGAACTTGCAATTTAAGTATAAATGTAAGCAAACCTGTCTAAAGAGAGCAGTGTGCAACAGTAAAAACCATAAAAACAAACACTGAAAGGATTCCCTTGGGTAAAATGACTCCACTAGGTGGCAGTCACAGTGTGCTTTCTGACATAATGCTCAGAAGATAAACTTGCTGTCCTAGCTATACTGATTGCATATCTCACACAATAAGAGATGCAACAAGAATTGCTCTATTATGCTATATTTTTATCTAGTTTATGTTCTATCTTGCAGTCATACAGAGAGAAATATTAGATGTATTTCCACAAGCAGAAATGATGTGCCAGCATAGATCTAACTGCTTCTACAAGAAAACCAAAATGCAATTAATAGAGACTATTTACCTACTAAGAAAAAAAAACCTACTGCACTAGCCTCCACATATGAGAAAATAATTTTGGTAATTGTGTAGTGTTAGATGGTTACCTAAATCTATCCCATGTCTTTACTCCCCTTTGCCTCGAAAACCTTAGGATGTCTGGTCTATAAGCAGATCACCGGTTTTCTCGCTGCTATCTCCCTACTTGGAGAGCTTTCGCTCCCATCACTCAACTGAGACCGATCTGACCAAGGTGACCAATGATTTAGTTGCTGCTAAAACCAAAGGTCACTTCTCCCTGCTTATTCTGTTGACCTTTCTGCTGCATTTGACACTGTTGATCACCCTCTCCTGCTCCTCACGATGTGTCAACTCGGCCTCAGTGACATCGCTCTCTCCTGGTTCTCTATCTCTTTCTTCGCTTCTTCAGTGTCTCCTTCGCTGGTGCCTCTTCACCCCAGTTTCTCTCTCAGTTGGGGTACCTCAAGGCTTTCTTCTGGGTCCCCTACTATTCTCAATCTATACCACCTCTCTGGATAACTTCATCTCTTCCTATGGATTCCAAAATCATCTCTATACTGATGACATCTAAGTCTACCTTTCCCCCGTCGATCTCTCTCATCCTGTGCTAGACCGTGTTACTGCCTGCACTGGATGACTTCCCGTTTCCTAAAACTTAACCTCTCTAAAACTGAACTTCTAAAATGATACCACTATTACCTCTACCTCTCAGGCCCGATGCCTCGGCATCCTCTTCGACTCTGATCTCTCCTTCACTCTTCACATTCAGTCTCTAACCAAATCCTGCTACTTCCACCTAAAAAACATTGCACGTGTCCGTCCCTTTCAGCTCTTTCTTTCATTCGCCGCACTTCAGGGAATCAAACTCCCCGACCCTGGGATGAATTCAGCATTCACCACAGGGTCCTCAAAGTGCTGAACGCACACAACAATCTGCCGTGAAACCCCTGAACGCAACCAAAAAATAAGCCGATGATCTGCCAAACAGAGCACCGACCAGCCGACAAACGGGGTAAAAAAAAAATTACGCACACACACAGCAACTTTTAAAAGCTGTTTGCAAAAAAAAATGCCTGAAAATTAATTATAAGGGCCTATGACTAATAACATAAAGGTACAAAAAAATAAATAAATATATATATAAAAAGAGGGAAAAGTGGGGGCATGGTTAGGGGGAGTGGTGGGACAGGGCCTTCCCAGCAGTGCAGCCTGCTCCTGTGAACACTTTCTGCCGCTTTCCTTCATCATGGGCAACAGACATATCAAGGACCTACTACTTGATATGTCATTCACCCAGCCAGGCGGGTCCAATAGGGTGGGGTGTGGCCAGGTGTGGAAAAGTCACACAGGCGCCGCAAGTTCAAGGCCAACGGTGATGATTAGGATGTGCCCAGGCACACTCGGCACACCCTCTGCGGCTGCACAAGTCCCGAGCGATGCACAATTTGCAGATCCTACAGTACGCAATTTGCAAAGCCCCACAATTGTGAAGCAATGCTGCAGGGACTTCCGAATTCAGAAACCTCTAAGCTGCTTTCTAACCATGCTTTTCTAAGCCTATAGGTGGAATTAATAGCTGTCCAATGGATTAAAAACCATCAAGAAATGGGCTGCATGGACCAGTGATCATTACTATTATGTATGCGGTGCTTTTAAAGGTTTACTGCTGCCTGCAATGCTCCTTTAAAAGACAATAAACTGTCCGTTTTCAATCTTGGTGCAGCTGTTTCACTTTATCTTGCTGCCAACATTTTCTAAATTGTAAAAGTATGTTTCTGTTAATGTTGTTTCTAATTACAAAAATATTTGCAAGTGTCCTTCGCAGACCTAGATCTCTTATCAATACGTACGTTTACCCACCTGAATAAACCACATATTGTGAAAGTTCAACACTCCTGATGATATTGAAGTTTATCATTAATAAATTGGTTGCTGCTTAAAGCTAACTACTATGCGATAAAGAACATTCAAAAGCTTTTTTTAATCTGACCACTGACCAAGTTGGATTTACTACTTTAACTTGTACCTCTCTAATAGATTTATTTATTTATTTATTTATAACGGATTTTACCAGGAAGGATACATTGAGATTTCTCTCGTTTTCAAGTATGTCTTGAGCTAAACTGGCCGTCGCTGGAATCTAGACGCACCCTTCACCTTTCCAACCTGGTGTTTAAGAGCTTTTCTGGGAAGCTGCCACCCTACCTGAATATGCTGCTTCCCCCGGCAGTTCTCTCATCCTATAACCTCCGATCCAGGACCAGCACCTTACTTGCAGTACCACAATACAAAAAGAAAGTGGCTCGGTCCTCATTTTCCTACAGAGCACCGCAATTATGGAATAACCTCCCAGACATCATCAAATCTTCCTCCAGTCTTAAGTCACTCGAGCTCCCTATTAACATACCTCAATACAGAATGCACCTGTAAACATGTAACATAACAGAAAATAAATATGTAGGAAATAGTCGTTAAGTATTATTATTATTATTATTCTTTATTTATAAAGCGCCAGCATATTCCGCAGCGCTAATCTGTATATTTGTGTTGTTTTTTTAATATCTTGCATTGTATTACTTTGTATTTCTGTAACTGTAACACTTCAATGTTCTTGAACCCAGGACATACTTGGACATACTTGAAAACGAGAGAAATCTCAATGTATCCTTCCTGGTAAAATCCTTTATAAATAAATAAATAAATAACTTTTAGAAAAGGGTGATAATTTTAGTTTTTTTTCACAGCCAGCTCCTCCCACATATAATATGAAATGACTGCATCCAATCAGAATCTCTGATTTGCAGAGTACCAGGTAACATTTGTTTTTAGACCTCTCGTATGATGTTACTGCCCTCAAGACCCATACAGGTCTATTCAGAGAAAGGTGAAAAGCAGGAGAACTGGCAGGAGAAGAGATCAATCTAGACCAGGGGTCAGCAACCTTGGCTCCCTGATGTTTTTGGAACTACATTTCCCATGTGGCTTAGTCAGCTTAATGGGTGACTGAGCGTCATGGGAGATGTAGTTCCCAAAATATCAGGGAGCCAAGGTTGCTGACCCCTGAGTAGACCAAATAGCCAATATGGAAAGTGAGATAAATGGGACAATTTTTCTTGTTTGGCTATTTTGACCTAGAATTTTCACTTTTCCAGTCAGTCTCCTGAGTTTCACCTTTCTTTGAATAGACCTGATAGTTAACCACGTGGCATTGCTGGAAACACAGATGTCAAAACCGAGCAGCTGTAGTTTTATACTGTTTGAAAAATGCTATTTTATTATTAGTAGTATTATTATACTGATTATTTGTAATGATCACGGCTTGCTAAAATTGCACTCGGAGAAGACAGTGTCAGAGATCCCATGTAAAACTAGGCATTTTTTTTTTAAATTATAATGCCAGGTTTTCTTCACTCATACAAAAGCTCCAGACATTTCAAAATAGACAAAGATACATTTTAAATTTTAGGAAATATGACCAATTACATTGAGTGAGCTTGTGGAACATTTTCAGGGATAATAAAATTTACATTATTTACAAGAGCAACGAATTATCACAATTTGTACTTTGTAAAAACAAATTTAAATAGATTATGCATTTAGTTTAATTGCTGCGCAGTTCTGTTATACACTCACACGCATGAAAGAAAAACAACAGCCTCTGTAAAGAATGACATTACAACGGAAAAGAGGATGCTTGAAATGTTAAGAGATTATCCACTGGTTTTATATTCGCGGATTATTAATGATGCAGATTGATGCATTTTGGAGCATTGCGAAGCTGGTCACATGTTTGCAGATCTCCACCTGTGTCTCTGACAGAAATGTCACCAAATAAGGAACAGGAGAACCGGTGCTGGGTCATCCTTTTGTACTTAATTCATGACATCAGCAGCCAGCCGACTTCTTCTTTTAAATGTATAACAGAGATACAAACTGTCTTAGAAAACAAGCCTGCTGCTCCGCACACAATAGGGGGAAAGCAGCAGTGCTGTGGTGTTTTCCTCTGTCACTTGGTCAATGTATTTAGTAAGCACTTCCATCCTGTCAAGTCCCTGGTTGGTCTCCACCTGCAATGTCTGCTCTGGAGGCAGTGCTGACCCAGCCTCTCCCTTGTTTGACTGGCGCCAGCTCCTTGATGGGTCTTGCACTTTGATTATTTGTGTTAACAGTTAATTTAGCACCAGAGACACGTGTGCCAAAGCTGCCTCCCCTTCCTCCAGTCTCCTAACAAAATGGGACTTTTATGAGTTACCTTGCACAGTCCTCATCTCCCCTCTCTCTGCTCTCAGCCTCCCTCCCTCCTTCTCCTCTGCAGCTATATAATCTTTTCCCCATCTTGCAGGAAGAGAGCTATTTCTGGCAGCCCTGGCCCTAACACTCACACCGCTCAGACTGATTTCATGGAGATTTATAGATGGAGGGTCATGCAGCATAGAGGCGCTTTCCTGCGCAAATCTTCCCCTTGGGGCTTATGTATTACTCATGGGTTTATTTATTATTTCACGTGGGCCGCCTACTTTTGTTGTTGGGTTACCGGTCACATTAAAAAACACTTCTGTTTTGTTTTTTCAGACGTCTTACAATACACTAATTTTTGCGACATGTCATAATATCACATGAATAAAAATGACGATTATTATATAGAATTTATTTAGCACCGATCTGTTCCGCTGCACAATGGGCATGAACAGACCAGAAAAACAATGATATACAGGGTTATTCAGAGAGAGGTGAAAACCAGGAGAATGACTGGAGAAGTGAAAATTCTAGGTCAAAATAGCCGATTTGGAAAGTGAGATAAATGGGAGAATTTTTCTGGCTTGGCTATTTTGACTTAGAATTTTCACTTCTCCGCTCATTCTCCTGGTTTTCACCTCTCTCTGAATAACCCTGATAGTGAAGAACAAAAACTTACAATTTATAAACTAGTTAAGTCATAACTGCAAACTAGTTCAAGTTGAAATTGTGATTAAAGTGGATCACTGTAATGGATTTGCCCATTTTGAGGTATTAACCTTATCAGTGCCAGTGAACAAGCAACAACACAACCAGATTTATTCACTAATGTGAGCTGACACTCCACATGCACAGCTAAGGCTAGGGTCAGCTGAACGCATTCTGTGCGGACTGTGCGTCCATGCACAACGGACGTACTTTCTGATTGATGACAAGGTAGTGGCCACACAGTCCATTATTGTGAAAATAAATTAATATGAAAACCATTTTGTCCGTCAAAAATGCTGGACGTATAAATGCAGTCCATCTGACTATGTTCCATCACTCACACACAAAGCTATGCGGACGTTGCGACGTGGCGCACTCCGCACGTCCGTTCTAGTGGTTTTATGTTCTTGCCTAAGGCTGAGGTCAGACTAACGCATTTTTAACGTGCGTTTAGGCGCACTTAATCACGGCCCCAGTAGCAGCAAATGACGGGCAATGACAGCCAATATACGAAGTACGGCTGCACGAAAGTTCGGCCGCGCAACGCAAGTGGAAAATGAATGCATTTTTTCGAGAACGCAGAACCACTAGTACTGACGTACAGAGTGCTCTGCGTCCGCTAGCGGCAAGTGTGCATGATTTGGAGACATCAGACGCTGCTCATGTCCGGCCAACATAACGTCCAGATGCAAAAAGTGTTTTATTGACGATCCGTAAAAAAAATCACGCACGAAAATGCGCGTCGTCTGACCGTTTTCGCACATTCCGTGAAAAAATACGTCAATGCGTTCGGACACACTTTTTGACGGTCGCTGCAAATATTGCGTTCGTTTGACTCTAGCCTAACTTGCGTCCGTTTGCCGCGTCCGTTGTGCGTTCGCAGTTCTGTGCGGATGTACTTTGTGTGTGTGTCTCTATTGATCATAATTGTATGCTACCACAGACGTACTAATGTGCGGCAAAGTGCGGAACACTGCGCTCGTCTGACCCGAGCCTTAGAGTTAGACAAACAGGGTTATTCAGAGAGAGGTAAAAACCAGGAGAATGACTGGAGAAGTGAAAATTCTAGATCAAAAAATAGCCGATTTGGAAAGTGAGATAAATGGGAGAATTTTTCTGGTTTGGCTATTTTGACCTAGAATTTTCATTTCTCCAGTCATTCTCCTGGTTTTCACCTCTCTCTGAATATCCCTGTAAATTCAGCAAAGTGGAAAACACCTCCAACTTTGCTTAGATGGAGAACACTTTTTTTTTTGTGGAGTGGTGACATACACACAAAATATCATGTGAGTTTTGTTGCTATGGAGCTCTGTGATACAATTAATGTGCGCTGTGTATGAGTGTATGTTGATTGCTGTGGAGCGGTGTCAAAGGCTCATACACACAGCACATTATTTGAGTTTTATTGCTATGGAGCTCTGTAATACACTCATACACAGCACACATTATTGTATGTTTATTGCTGTGCAGTTCAGTGATGCACTAACTAGTACTGAATATAGTCCATAGTTCGTTCTTGAAGTTCTGTATTTTTCAAGCCGTCGCCATGGGAGAAAATAACTTGTCAAGTGGCTGCCAGACTTCCCGTAAGCTTACAATCTACAGAAGTATTTCTTAATTCCCCGTTCTTTATTTTATATGTTGCAGAAATTGCTGGCACTGCATACATGTATAAATGATAATATGTCGTGCTATTGATCAGTATATTTTAACGTTAGATAAGCATTGTTCCATTTAAAACAAATCACACATCTGTTAATGTGATTGTCCCATAGAGATGAGCCTATCGTGTCAGGTGTTGGGTTACCTTGATGCAGACTTGGCTGATGCTCAAGCATGGGATCAGTACAAGAATTACATCGACCTGCTGTTAACGTTCTGTTCTCAGTGGGAAGATTTAAGAGGAGATGCTCCATACACTGAGACAGACCTTCAAACAACTCATTTTTATTGTTTATTGGTCGTAGGGATGAGATTGACCCTCCAGCTTTTCGTCAAGAGTTTGACTATAAACACTTAACACTTGTGATTTTACACCGTGGCTCTTTCTTTATGCAGTGTCTGTCTGCCATCTTCATTCACTTACGCTAACAGGTCTATTCATTTTATGGGACAAACATGGTAGCTGCCCTGGTCCCAACCTTATTCCTAAACCTGCGTCTGCATTTCATCACCTGTTAAGAGGGTGATGAAAGTATAGGGATTCGGATTACTAAAAACGACTGCATGCTCTGCATTTAAGGTTCTTAAAACTATTCATTAGGGATGTGCAATTCGTTTTTGTTCCGAATTGAATTTCATACGAAATTGACCATTTTCGTGCTTTCGGGAGCATTTCCGAAACGAAATATCGGCCGCTCAAAATTACGAAATCCCTAATCAAAGTTTCAACATAAACAAAATCATTTCATTATGAGACCTAAACCAATTGAAATGGAATGCAAATGATACGAAATGCAGAAAAAAAACGGAACAAAGCAATCAAAAACTAAATCAATTTCGAAACGAAATGAACTGAAACAAAAAAAAGTAACCATAATGATCTGACATGAAAAAAAGGAACAAAATCATCTAAAACGAAAAAAAAATACGGAACAGGTCACTTTATAATTAATGCAGATGCTGTCTGTGCCCCTATATACAGTAATATGTATTACAGGGCACTTTATAATTAATGCAAATGCTGTGCGCCTATATAATATGTATTACAGGTCACTTTATAATTAATGCAGATGCTTTGCGCCTATATAATATGTATTACATGCAGGTCACTTTATAATTATTAATTAATGCAGATGCTAGGCTTTTTTTTCCACCATAGTTTTCAAATTTTTCAATGTTTTAAAAAAAATGTTCCACCTTTTAGACCTTGGACAGTACCTGAAAAGTGGAACATGTTATCAATCTATTTCACAAGTGGAACTGTCCAAGGTCTGACACAATTTAATGTAATGTATCTTGCTGAAAGTAGACAGACTGTAAGAAAATAATCCAGCTGTATGCATTCAGCAAAGAAAAACAGATCTCATTACATTTAAAATAAGTTAGGAAACCTAAACGTTCACCAAAAATTCTTGGATGCCTGTCAAGCTTCTGGGATATCCCCCTGGCGACTGGCGTCATTGCTCATAGCGCAATGATGTCAGTTCTGGAATTAACCCCTAGCTGCTACCTATGGTGGAGATAGGGGGTTCCAATGAACCCCCCATCTCCTGATCCGTGGCAGCTAGGGGTTAATGTTTGGTATCATTGGAATGGCCAGAGCATGGCCTTTCCAATGATACCAAACAGGACCATGTAAAAAAAAGTATTAAAAATAAAATTAATAAATTAAAAAATTAAAAACTTTTTTTGTTTTATTAATGTAGCAATATTGTTCTCATTTCAATTATAATGTGAACAATGATTCTGCACTAACGATTTTTTTCTATGGGGGCTTTTGCTAAAAAAAAATAAAAAAATTTAACGAGTCCCCATTTCTAATTTTTTTAACAAGCGCACCCCATAGAAAATATAACCACAAAGGCTCGCATGATAAAATGTGAAAAAAACACTTAACACAAGGCAGATGATTTAAAATTAAATTTTTATTGTATTTTTGTTATAATATTCAGGCAGGACATGAAGTATACATATAATAATGCTACATTATAAATCTGCCGAGTCTGCCGGAAAGAACGATATATATTACGTCTGGGTTGTATAATAAATTGTGACTTCAAATCGCATTTAAACATGAGCGAAACCGGTAAAAATGAGCTCAGCACAGAGGTGTGAAATGGCTCAGCAGCGAAAGGGTTAAAATAACTTGGGAAACCTAAAGATTAACCCAAAAATTCCTGAAAAATTACATAATAATAATCCTAACAAATAAATAAATGCAGACACTTCTTGCTGTAAGTGAAAAAAATTAACGGTTTAATAAATATTTAATAATATATTACTTACAAAAACAGGAAAACAAAATAACCCAGGGAAACAGACTGCTGAATCGACCCGAATTGACGAAACAAACCAAAACGGAAAAAAACGGGCCAAAAAAAACAAACTGGAAAAAAAATGGCGTGCGCATCCATATTGTATACATTGGGCCATATTACAAAGTTGGTGCTAATTTAGCCAGAGCTGTCGTACAGTAAACTTCTCAGAGCCATTATAGCCTATGGAGGTTTTAAGTTTACAACAGCTCTGGTTAAGTTAGCACCAACATTGTAATATGGCCCATTGTGTTCTATCCCCTAATCTAATAAAATGCGGCCAGCATAGTAAACTTTTGCCTGTCCTTATGTGTGTTAGTAGAGTTAGTTATCTTATTTGATTGCAAAACAAAAGTAACACCCAACATTTGTATGAAATGGAATTTTTAATTTGTAATGTATTTTTATTCACTTTATATGATGCACCAAAATAATATAGCAAGCAGGTATGTGTCAAGTCAACCTGTCACCCACTAACACCAAAATGGGGAAGCTAACCAAGAAAATTCACCCCTTCAGATTTTCTCATACCATCTCCATGTTAGCGTGGTGTTCCGGGGCACGGGCTCAGCACCTCGCCCAGGAACACAGTCACCGCGAATATCACCTACTGGAGTCCATAGGGTCACAAGATCGCGCAACGCCGTGGAGGGGAACTGGGAACTATTTAATTCCTAGTCTCACTCTGCTTGTGGGGGGGGGGTTAGGTGGTGTTAAATGATTGTGCAATTGCAGAACTATGGGAAACAAAATTAATATGAAAAATGATACAATTTGGAAAATTATATGAAAAGCCATTTTGTGCGTCAAGGTGCTGGATCTCGAAAATAAGCTCCGTCTGACTTTGTGTCATCACACACACAGAACGCTATGCGGACGTGGCACACTCTGCGTGTCTGTCCTAGAGGTTTTAAGTTCTTGCCTAAATTGCGTCCGTTGCCATCTGCGTGGTGTGTGCGCAGTTCGGTGCGCACGTACTTCGTGTGTGGGTCTCTATTGATCATGATTCTATGCTACGACGGACGTTAAACTGTGCGGCGACACATATGTGATCACTGTGTTCGTCTGACGCGGGCCTAAATGGGAATTTTGTTTCTCCTCTGGGTGAGCATCAATATGTGGAAAAAGTATGTAAGCGAGTGTAGTGCTGTGTTAATATGGCTCTCTGGACTGAGATGATATGGCCACTAGAGGGAGACAGAGCCTGTGTGTATAAAGGACTTTGCTGGACTAAAGGACTCCATCTCCCAGAAATCCATAGGGAGAGGACAGGATGTGGGTGTGCTGGCACCAGGAAAGACATTAGAGCCTCGTGCATGGCATGAGGAGAACGAGCAGAGCAGCAAGAGAAGTCAGACGTATGAGAGACACTGTCCAGGATCAAAACCAGGTTGGAGCGTGTGCAGGTTACGTTATCCAGTGCTGGAGATCGGGGAAGGAGTGTACCTCATTGTGTACTACATTCCGCTGAGCAGTTCAAACGACGAGCATGTTCTAGGAGGACCTCGAGTAAGGAGGGCTGCGGATCGAACGGGAGTGCAGGCGGCGTATCGGTTCCTGACTGCGGAGATTCGGCATCGGGAAAGCAGAGATTCGTTGGCACCGGGTTCCAGTCGGCTGAGAGAGAGAGATCCTTTGGTCGAGTCCTCGGTTCTGGACAAGTTGTTCGCCGGATGGGTGAGAGGCCTCAAGGCCTACAGTTCCATAACAGTGCGCACTTAATTGATTGCTTCAAGTTACAGGGCCCCAACGTTGACTAGTCGAAGATATTTTTGTTCATTCACTGGCCAGTTGAAACTAGTACCCAGGTACCCTAGGACACCAATTTATGAGCCTTTTTGAGCGAGACTTAAACTCACGAACTGAGGCGTATTAACCGTTCTTTTCCGGCACGTGTTTTTCCCGCGTTGCGCATCCTGTCATTTATCCAGGCCTGATTGATTTATCCTCCAAAGTATATGTGTATTCAATGCCACTTTATTGCTCCAGTAAAGTATATAAATTAGAAAAATCCACTACAGTGTGCTGGTGGTGTATAGTGATTCCTAGTGCGGTGAGACTATCCTGAGTTTATTCAGCGGCTCCTCCGGGGGTGAGCGCTACACGAGGTTTCATGGAAGAAGTGTTTTTTTGGGTACAGTTTTCAATTCAAATTTGTGTAAACAAAATTTTGAGTATGAAAGGATTAAAGGGAAACCAACACAATCGCTAATATCAGGAATACATAGAGACTATATTTGAACAGTACACACAGGGCTATATAACGATGATCATGCTAAAACGGGGACGCTAAGGAGAAAAACCTGTGCCTGCAGGTTTCTCCTTAGCGTCCCTGTTTTAGTGTGATATTAACAGGCAGGCGCTAATACAGAAGCCTGTACCGTAACATGGCGCTTAGCGCCAACGCGAGCATCCTCTCCATGGAGTCCATAGGACTCCATTGAGGCTTCTGCTGCCGGCCACATGACCACCAGGATCTCTCCTCGCGAGATCCAACAGGTCGGCGTAGTGATTCGCAGAGGGAGACTGAGGAACTTTCCCCCCCAGTCTCTCTCTACTCCCGGCGGCAAGAAGAGGTGGTCGGAGCCACCATTCTTGCCGCGGGATGGGATGTGAGTATGTGATTTTTGGGGGGGTTTCAGCTGGTGCTGACTGATTCTGCAGAAGCACCAGGTCCTAGCTGTGGATAACTTTCAGTTAACTGCAGCCAGGACGGTAATTAGCATTAAGACTTTGTAATCCTAATGCTAATTATGACTTTGCGCTCCCCATGTTAAGCATAGGGAGCGCAAAGTACAGTAAGCACGTGCTGAAAAGAGCAAGCGCCGAATCGCTAACGGGTTTTAACGGATTGTAATATGGTGCGCCTGCGCTTGGGCAACCACAGCTAACGCTCACACAGGTGACCGCTAGCATTAGGAGTGTAACAGTTCCCAAAATCTCTTGAATGCCCCGAGGGATGCTTCTTCCTTCTTTATCTGTCTGCTCACAGTACAGAAAATCAGTAAGTTTCTATAGAATCTAAAAAACCTCACTGATGTTTCACATTCTCCATTAGAAGTCGAAAGGGAGAGAAAACATGCATTCTAATATGAACAATGAAATGAATTTATCTCAATGGTGAAAGTTTAAATCTCTTTAGCCATTTAATCAAACAGAAATTAATTGACGTGAGCTTTTCACAAAGGTCCAGACAAAAAGCGTAAACCAATAAAGCTATCATTAAATCTATTCAGTAAAAAGAAAACCTATTCACTTTGAGTAAATCTAAAAATCCACGCTAGATGAAAAGTTGGAAGAAAGCAGAGTTTTGAAGAATGCTGCTGAGGAGGCAAAGTGGCCGCACAGTGAGGTCATAGAAATGCTATGCCTACACTGGCCGCAGGAATTGTGGAAAGATTTATCTGAATATCTCATGCATTCTTTAACTGTAAGGTTTATGGAAATAAAAACCCACAGTTGATAAAATAGAATCTTATAACGCCATCCTTAACTGTTTATGTTAGAGTGGGGGATCCACTTTAAGTACATCAGCACTGATACATCAAACATGTAACATATTGCATCGCTATTATAGAGATACTATTTTGGCAATTTGCCGAGGACCAAAAAAGCTATTTTTTACCAGGGTATAACATGGCAAGTATCATTACAGCATGGGGTGCACTCTGTGCTTCACAGATACCAGGTTGGAAAGAATGGCTCATACGTTTGTTTTTGGGGGACACTGCACTCACTGTAATATGATGAACTGCATCGGAATGTCCAAGGTTCAAAGTTGAGTGGAGGATTATGTAGGGTATAGAATGGAAGGTGCATGGGTGCTGCTTGGCGAACTATCTACTCCTGCGTCCAGGCCAAGATGCAATGCATGTGATTTGAAGGGGAGTCTAAATTGGGGTTCCAAAGGGGAGATGCTGTGTGATGACCATTCTGCTTTTTGGATTATGCTCCTGCACACTCATCAAGGGGATTGAGCTATGAAGCAGGAGTCTACCATGACTGCTTCCTTCTCTGGTATAAATCACAGCTGCCCACGAATGAGTGGAGTATAATGGAAACAGCAGTCCCCATTGAAATATATTATTAAAAAAATGCATAACATTATTATGTCATAAAATACTTGTTTTTGAAATAATTTCCTGTCATTTTTCTTTAGTACCAGTTAAATTTTGTGCGTCTTATGGAACGTGTAGACTGTGACTATGTACAATAATCACGTGGCGAAGCCAACACAGCAACTCATTTACCACTTGAGTTTCAAAGTCACATTGCACTGTAGCAACAATGTGAGGTCTATGACCAGTCCGGCTTTCACTCCCAGCACTCTAGGGAGACCGCGCTGACCAAGGTGGCTAATGATTTAGTTGCTGCTAAAAACAAAGGTCACTTCTCCCTGCTTATTCTTATTGACCTTTCCACTGCATTTGACACTGATGACCACCCTCTCCTGCTCCTCACGCTGCATCAACTTGGCCTCAGTGGCACTGCCAACCTTTCTTGGTTCTCTTCCTATCCCCCTCTTCGTTCCTTCAGTGTATCCTTTGTTGGTGCCTCTTCATTCATTTTGAATGCAGAACGTTATGTGTTCGATTATCTCCATAATAGTAAGCAGGATGGAAGCTCATAGATTTTTTTCTTGTGTGTTCAATATTTTTTAATATCTATTTACTTGAAAATTGATTTATCCTGTAGTAAAAAGTTGGAACATTTTTGTTTTAGAAATGATTTGCTCCTGTAATGAGATATTTAATCATCCCTTGATACGTTTGCTCTTTAATAGTCCCGTATTTTTGAATAGAAGGGTGGTGGTTTTGGTCTATTGTTAGTAAAGATCACTGTCCCCTTGGTTGACACATACCAGTTACTGACATTTAGAATAAAGTCTGTTCTTGGTTTCCTGATAATTATCACAGGAAAAAGTCTATTAGCTTTATTAGCTTCTTTTTCAACAATCATTTTGACTCGGACGTTCTAACTGCTCTCCCGACCCTTACAGTTTCCATTGCCAGATGAGAACTCACAGCTGGCTCCGAGACATACTATTCCAAAGCAGTGATTGGAGGGAAGGGAGGAGGAGGCCGGTTTGTATACAGTCAATAATGTCGTTTTTGTGATGTAAACATTTGAGAACACATACATTCCAACTGCATTATACAAGTATGTTATTTCCTAATAAGATCTCTAAATGTATGTCCATCAGTGTTGGATATGTTCTCTTTTTGACTTTCATTTCTTTGCAGCTCATGACACAGAAATGTTTTATCAAACAATGAGTTAAATGTGTTTTAGTATTTTTACATGAGAGACACGAGAGGCCAGAATTTTATTAAAATGTTGCATTATAAGAATAATATTTTTTCATTTGGGCTCTGAAGGCATTTTGCAGTAGGTTATTCCACCTCTACAAGGCAGGCTTTGTAAAAACATACCCAAGAATGGGCTGCAGTTGACGACTTTCCACAAGGCCATCAATAAGGGCCTGGAATCATTGAATATGTATCTAGTAACATATAGCATAACATGTAACTAGTTGATTATTTTATGTGCAGTTGAATTGGTTTATGATAGACTTTAGCAAAAAACAAAATGCATAAACCCGTGTTACAAAACCAGGTTCGCTGTCTCAGAAATACACTTGACGCTACCAATTACATAATATGTCCAGAATTGGGTAATTTCTTACCACTGACACCACAAAACAACTCATCCATGCCCCTGTAATCTCCCGATTTGACCATTGTAATAATCTCCTAGTTGGCCTCCCTCTCTCCCCCCTACAATCCATTCTGAACGCTTTCCGCCAGGCTCATCCGCCTCACCTGCCTCTCTGTCTCTGTGAGTCCCTTCACTGGCTCCCCATCCACTGCAGAATTAAATTCAAAATCCTTACTCTGAACTACAAAGCTCTCACTAACTCAGCTCCCCACTACCTGTCCTCACTAATCACCAAATACACCCCAGCCCATTCCCTAAGATCAAACAGTGACCTGCGCCTAGTTTCTCCCCGCATCACCTCTTCCCATGATTGACTGCAGGATTTTCCATGCACTGCCAGTCCATCACTCTCACCTTGCAGTCCTCTCTTCCTGTTTCCACCCCAACCCTTCTAGATTGTGAGTTCCCACGGGAATGAATAGGGCCCTCGTTTCCTCCTGTACTGGTTTATCAAAATGTTGTTCAGTCTCAATGTATTGTAACCCTGTCTATATTGTGCCCATTGTTCCATGCTGCGGAATATGCTGGCGCTATATAAATAAAGAATAATATTAATAATAATAATTTGGCCAAGGACGTGGCCGAATTGGACGTTTCTTCAAATTCAGTTGCAGATGAATTTGAACACTCCAGTTTAGTCAGATTATTATAAAAGTCTGGTTAATATGGTCCATAGGACTCCATTGAAGCAGACGCCAGTGGTCACATGACCAGCCAGATCTCGCCTTGCGAGATCCAGATGGTCGGCATAGTGATACGCAGGGAGAGACTGGGGGGACTTTTTCCCCCAGTCTTTCCCTGCTCCCGCCGGCCGGAGGAGGTGGACAGAGCCGCAATCCTCGCTGCGGGACAGAGGTTGAGTATGTGCTGCTTTTTATTATTTTTTCACCTGTTGTTAATGGATTCTGCAGAAGCGGAATCCGTTAACCAGAGCCAGAACCTGGTGTTAACTTTTCGCTAACCAGAGCCAGACGTTAATCAGCATTCAGACTTTGTAATACCAGCGCTGATTAACACTTTGCGCTCCCTATACTTAACATGGGGAGAGCAAAGTACACTAACCTCGCGCTGCAAAGTGCAAGGTACCAAACGCAAACGTGTTTTTTAACCCGTTTGTATTTTGATTGTAATATGCGTAGATACGGCAGTTAACGGTAATGCTCACGCAGGTGAGTGCTACCGTTAACAGTGTAATAGGGCCCTCAGTGTTTTGTGACTGCGTTCAGCGGATCTGCGGCTGCGTTCGGCGGGTCCCTTCGGGGCACTTTGGGAACCCTGCGGTGAATGCTGAATTCACCCTAGAGTCAGTGAATTGAACTCGCTGAAGTGCGCCAAACGAGAGTGCACTGAAATTTCAGTGCTCTCTGAGTAACCCCCTAAGTTACTACAAATCCTTATAAGTAGGATATCTGACCATTTTAATTATTTAACTTTATCACAATTACTTTATTTCATACAAAGGCCATTTTACTACTATGCAAATAATGCGGACTCTTTGAAATTCTGAAAGATAAGCGACACCATGCTGGGTTCACAAATTTTCATCAAACAGTAATCCTGCAAAAAATGAATTAATAAATAAAAAATGCAAATTTACACATTTTAAAAATATTTTATCAATGCAGAAGAACAGGCTATGCTAAAATCACATATTTCAATCTACATTCAAGTGTTAAATAAGCATCCCATCTTTTACATACATTTATTTATAATAGTATTTTTTTCAACAGAATTTTCTTCTTCCTGAAGTGGTTACATTATTCTATTTATTTACAATAATTGTTTTAAACCTTTTTCAAATATCTTGAACTATTAACATATTAAATATAGTTTAATGCTATTATTGTAAGTGATGATTGAATGTTCGCTTTTTATTTTTTTTTGCAAAATTCACTACAACCTGTTTACTGTGGAAAAAATCTTATTGAAATAATTTCCCAAAATGGCGTTTTAAATTTAATCTGGTATGTAAAAAATATGTAAAAATATACAGACAGCTATAGGAGCTTGGTTATGTAAGCTACCGGAGGGCTCAGAAAAGGTAAAATTATGAGGGAAGAAAAGATGAAGTATAAGTGATGATGGTAAATACAGTATATATATCTGAGAACATTCAAAGATTAATAATAGCAAAATATGCTCTGTGTAATTCCATAAATGCTTCGGTTTTTTGCTTGGCCTAAATATAGATCAACGCAATCAATGAAAATTAGGAGCTGCGTGCATTTCCCCCCCTTTATATTCTGAACAGAAATAAAACTGAACTAAAAATAGAAAGGGCAAGTTTTGTTGACTTTTCTTCCTTCTAGCTGGAGAGCAGCGTTTATTTTTCGCGCTGATGATATGGTGGAAAGGATAGCGTTCTGCTGCTGTTTGCTTATTTTATCTTCAAAAACAAATCAATTATTCTGTATGTTTTGTTCTATTTCCTATACGATAGAATCTTTTGTTTCACTTGCTGCCTCTCTGGCTTCCAAGAATTTGACTTTTGGTGGGTTGTCGAGACGCTGGTTTCAGTGGTCTGCTGATGCTAGACCCTAGTCCAAGGTCGAAGATTCCTCCTCTTCCTTCCCACCATTGTCCTGTATCCTGCAGGTTCTACTCCTTACACCACGGCTGGTGTCGTGACTGCAAAGTATGGCACCAGGCACACTCCTACTATCACAGTGACTGATGCTGATCACTTGCCAACTTCTAATTAAAATAGTGTGACCTCAGTACATTGTAGAAAAGAAACTCAAAGGGAGGATGCACTTGTTTTTTCTGAGTGCAACCAGCATACTGTATAGTGCTTTGTGATTGTTACGTATTAGTAAGTAAGTTGCTATCATTATGCAATATATTTTACATTTTTTAATATATAAATATATATGTATTTATTAAATACAGTTTACAGCTTTACAATACATAAAAGGCATGCATATGTAAATAGGTAATATCAATATGTAATAGGGACACACTGTCAGAATGAAAATATTTATTCACGGACTCCTTCACTTGAGCTCCATCTCTCAGGCTCACCAATGCCTCAATACAGAAAAGGGTAGGCTACATGCAGTGGCGTAGCGTGGGTTGTCAGCGCCCGGGGCCAGCCAAGAATTGTGCGCCCCCCCCCAACCTGTGGACACGTTATCGATATTGCCCCAGCTCTCACATGGATATTGCCCCAGCTCATGGGATTTGCCCCAGCTCTCACATGGATATTGCCCCAGCTCACACATGGATATTGCTCCAGCTCACACATGGATATTGCCCCAGCTCACACATGGATTTGCCCCAGCTCACACATGGATTTGCCCCAGCTCACACATGGATTTGCCCCAGCTCACACATGGATTTGCCCCAGCTCATGGATTTGCCCCAGCTCATGGATTTGCCCCAGCTCTCACATGGATTTGCCCCAGCTCATGGATTTGCCCCCAGCTCATGGATTTGCCCCAGCTCATGGATTTGCCCCAGCTCTCACATGGATTTGCCCCAGCTCATGGATTTGCCCCCAGCTCATGGATTTGCCCCCGCTCATGGATTTTCCCCAGCTCATGGATTTGCCCCAGCTCATGGATTTTCCCCCAGCTCATGGATTTTCCCCCAGCTCATGGATTTGCCCCAGCTCATGGATTTTCCCCCAGCTCATGGATTTGCCCCCAGCTTACACATGGATTTGCCCCAGCTCATGGATTTGCCCCCAGCTTACACATGGATTTGCCCCCGCTCATGGATATGCCCCAGCTCATGGATATGCCCCAGCTCATGGATTTGCCCCAGCTCATGGATTTGCCCCAGTTTACACATGGATTTGCCCCAGCTCTCACCTGGATATTGCCCCAGCGGCAGCCAGCTCTCAGTCACATCCATGGATACTTGCCCCAGCTCCGGCAGGGGTTGAGGAGACCCAGATGCCGGACAGCAGGAGTGCCTGCCCGGTCCTGAACAGTCCGTCCTGTTGAAGTGGAGGCGGCTGCGTGCGTGCACAGGTCACGCGGTCCGGCCAGTCAGGTGGTACAGAGACTCAGTACCACCTGATTAGCCGGACCACGTGAACGGCTGCGCCTGCACGCAGCCGCATCCCCTTTAACAGGATGGACTGTTCAGGACCGGGCAGGCACTCCTGCTGCCCGGCATCTGGGTCTCCTCAACCCCCGGGCCAGTTTTAGGGGCGCAAATGCGCCCCTAACAAAACTGCGCCCGGGGCCACGGCCCCCCCAGCCCCCCCCCACGCTACGCCGATGGCTACATGATGTAAGAAAGCAGACATTTTTATTTGGAGGACCTCTAGGTTACAAAGCTGCGACATTTCGGCTCTTCGCCTTAAGCGCTCATAATTTTTTAATTTTTCTGTTAACAGGTAGGTAAACAAATATATACATGTTGGACACTCCTAACCTTGAATTCTATAATCGAGATTCTTTCGGACATAGTTAATCTTCACCTTCCTTCTGCTCCTGCCATGCAGCGTGCCCAGCAATCCCTCCATTGCTGCAGCCTGCTCTTCACTGCCAGCAAGAAGGGATGGATCCAGATACAAGTTTTGGGAGGGGCACTGTACTAATTTTGGCTAAGAGTTGGTGTTTGGTTGGTAGTAACATGGACAATCAGAGCCATGTCAAATCGCAGGTTGTGCTCATCACAACCACTCTTGCCGTAGGTCCAAACTGATACTCCTACAGAGCCATATAACTCAGAGATACAAACACATACCATTTAGGGAAGTCACTGGAGGTAGGCTCAGAAACTAGACTATTCCCAGACTTTGTATGCAGCATCACAATCTATCAGGCCATTTATGTCAATACAAATGTAAATTATAACAAAAGCAAATTATCTAATTTACACAAAATACGACACAAACATGGACATATAGTATATGAGGTGTATAGATTTTGAGTGCATCTAAGAAATAGCCTTTCAAGTGAACTCCAGAAGTTAGATCAGGACTGGACCATCCATGGGTCCTGATGGGGCCATGGCTCCAGGTGGCAATTTGGCCAGGGCACTGTCAGATGTGGGGGTGGCGCTGACATGCTGCTCGAGGCTGTGGTGATCAGCAAGACACCTCAGCCGCTGTGTAAGACACCTTCCGGTCTGCTCCTACCCTTCTTCTGGTCCCTACGCCTTGAGGCAAGGAGTCAGAGAAGCCTGCAGGAGAGCATGGCAAGTTTGATGCAGCAGCCGGATGAATATCTCTTAGGTAAGCTTACCACCTTATTCCCCTGGACCGGGGGAATACTCGTAACTAGTCTAGTGTTACATCCTCAGCCCCTGCTGTGCCCCCTGGGGGGTATGGGCAAGAAGGGGGACCGCTGGTTATTCGGCATCTAAGGGGGTGGGGTCAGGTGTGGTTACCAGGAGCCGCCAGCTTTAGAACAGGGCTCGGGGAGTTGCCTCGTTGCCCTGTTGTGAAGTTTACTTCACGCACCGCTACTTCCTGAATCTGTTTGAATTTATTGTTGATGACCCTGCTTTGTATGAGATTCCTGCTCCTGTTATTTGACCCGGCTTGGCTTTGACTACTCTCTCTCTATCGTGTATATTACGCTGTTTGAATGTTTGAGGGATTTAACCCCATGCTGGTTGCTGGGTTGATCGCTCGCTGTTTGGGTTCTGTCCCATCACGTTTACGGGTATCGTTTGTAACCCTCCGGGGTCCCTTTACCCAGGCTACTACTCATGTTAATGTTTTTGCAACGACCACGATAACAAACAATTGTTTATTTCTGTTTAATGTTATTTCTAATCGCATCTCTGTACATATTAGCAATAACAATCCTGTATGCAAGCCAGTACCTTCCGAGAGTCACCATGTATCTACTAATCTCAAGTATTTACCAGAACGATGGGTTTCTGCATCTGACTGCCCTGCACCTTGAATACTTCACAGACTGTCATTCCACGTATGGTGTTTCTGAGCGTGTCCTAGGCTTTCTGTCGGTCTCGAAACCCTCGGAGCCTAGAGGCAATTCGGCTAGTCCTTTGAGTCCCCTGGTTTGTGAGTTACAACCTATATTTTATGCAATTTCTGTGTTAATCAAGAAAGTATTGTTGCCCTTAAGGATCTCAACTCCGCTACTCTTGGGGAAGCGATATAGCTACCGTTACACCTAGCTCCCCACATCTGGGTAAAGACACACAGAGGCCAGGCTGCTTGAGGCAGCTAGAAAGTTGAAGGCTGTGTCTGTCTGTCTGGCTGCTCCCTCCCCCGGGGCAGCTCTCCCTCTGACCTGCAGATATCTAACTCCTCACTCAGCAGGGAGGGGGCCATGCAGGGGGGAACAGCATGAGGAGTGCACAGTGTGAGAGTGAGTGTGGGAGCATGTGTGTGAACACAGAGACTACACATAGGGGTCACAGAGGGAGAGAGAGATCATGGAGAGAGGTAGGTCACAGAGAGAGAAGGGAGTCACAAGAGGCAGCATTTCATCCTTCGACCCAGGCAGCACATAGTCTTGGGTTGGCCCTTGGTTACATACATAGAATTGAAATGCATTGATTCTGAGCCATTTCAGCTTCTATGTCCTGAGCTAATTCTGACAATTTTTTGCTCATGACATTTAACCCCTTGGCAATGGAAAACGTGAGGAGACTACATGCGTTTCCCACGCAAGGGGGAGACCCTGACAGCTCCGGTGGGAGTCCCTCGTGGTCTGACTTCCTTGAAGTCAGGTGTTTCGTGGGACCCTTCCCGGCGCACATACGTCATCGCACCAGCATGTGATGACGTCATCTTCAGAGCCAGGTAAATGCATGAAAAGGAGGGGGGTCCTTTGGACCCTTTTATCTCCTTATTCAGAGGGGCTACCAAAAAACAGAAGCATTGCTGGAAAGGACACAGTCTTACCTTTCCAAAGATGACCCTCTTAACCCCTTAGCGTTGGACGATGTGCTGAGCAAGTCCTCTGCAAGGGTGCAGATTACTCGGTAAGCATGTCGCCCCAGTACCACGGTCCAATGCCAATATAGCGCCGATCGTGGACTTCTCCCAGAGGGGGCTGACATCTTGGATGCCAATCCTGCCTCCAGGGCTTCCCCCATGAGATGATGTCAGAAATGGACTTCTCCCCTTTTTACATTTTTTGTTATAGCATTGACAGGACATGACGTATACTTATAAAAATGATATATTTTGAATCTGCCGAGTCTGCTGAAAATAAGGATATAGAATTTGTCTTGGTACTACATGATGAGCACAAAACAGTTAAAATGAACTCCGCACACAGGAGTAAAATGGCTCAGCAGTGAAGGGTTAAACCATAATTAAAGTCATGCTTTATTGTAGGACCCAGACAAATTGTATATATATATTTTTTCTAAATATATCATTGTATACGTCATGTCCCATCAGAATGCCATGTCAAAATATGTCAAAATTTTTAAATTTCTATTCAGATTTCAATCATTTACACATAGAAATCTATTTCCCCACATGTTATCATCCAAACCTTTGTTGGTATATATTTGACAGAGTAGCCCCCCTGTACCTTTTACCATGGGATGGCAGCTCCTGTTCCCCCTCCCTGGATCTGCCAATGCCAGCAAGGGACTCAATAGGCATACTACACAGCTCCATCATAAGGCATCCTGCACAGCACAGCGAGAAACACACTGTCACTGCTCTGTATGTTCCTTGCTGGTGCTGGGTAGTGTGCCTGTAACTGGTGCTGCAAAATGTTTACCTTGCGGCTCTCCTGCTATGGCCCCTCATTTCCATCTAAATCTTGAGAATTCCAAAATCTGGAAAATCCCAAAACCCCGAATGCTTGTGGTCTCAAGCATTATGGATTACAGGTACCTAACCTGTATATCAATGCCATAATATTGTAGATATTAAGGACATTCAGAAAATCTCAACACCCCTGTCACATTTTCCCTGGTTTTGGCTGTGCCCCCAGCTGGTGAGATGTATTCATGTCTGTTTCCTCCTGTTTTGTGTTTGGCTGTGCTGTCTGGGGCTGCTCCGGGGTTCTGCTGTGATCTTCTGGTCTGAGGTCACATGGCCAAATCACACAGACCCACTGCCTATGTAACTCCCAGCAGCACAGTGCGTGTTTGACCTGCTGTGAGTTTTGATGGTGGTTGTGTGTCCTGTGTCCTGGTCTTGGTTCCCGTGTTGCTGCATAGCTTCATGTCTAGTATTTTTGGTTTAGACTTTTGGCTTATGTTCTTGGATATTCTTTGGCTTACTCCCTGTACTCTGTATTTCTGCTAATCCTGTTGCTGACCTGGCCTGGCTGAGAACCGCTCCTGTGTATGATTTGTGGCTATCATTCTGGTTTATTCTCTGGTCTGCTCCGTGTCCTGTACCATGTATTTTGGTTTCTATGTATGACCTTAACCCTTTCACTGCGGATGATGTGTGGGACACGTCCTCTTTTACTCCCTCTATATGCGGAGGACATGCCCCACACGTCATCCGCTTTGCGGGAGCCCCAGCGGAGATACTCACCTCTCTGTCTGGGGTCCCATGGCGGTCTGACTTCAGCGTCCTTAGACACTGAAGTTAAGCCCCTCCCGACATAAATGACATCATTGCGCCATGACGTCATTTCCAGGCGACCCCCCCGGAAGATCGCCTGGAAGGGAGGGGAGGATACGTTCGGATCCCTCTCCCTCCCGATCGGGAAGGAGCAGTGCCACAAGCCAGGCACCGTTTAAAAGGGGAGAGTCTCCCTTTTTAAGCGGTGCCTGGCTTTAACCCCCTCAGGCACCGGGTCGCACTTCAGCGCCTTGCTCCGGTGGGGGCAGCTCCACCCCCGGGTCCCCCCTCACTGCCCGAAGTAATCGCGCATAGCGTGATGACGTCAGATAGCCAGGGAACCCCTAGCTCCCTGGGGATTTCCCAAGGAAATCCCCTGGTGGAGATAGGGGGTTCATTTGAACCTCTATCTCCAGAACCGTGGCAGCTAGGGGGTCATGGAGGATGTCATTCGAAGGGTGTGAGCATGGCCTTTCGAATGATAAACAAAATTAAAAATAAATAGAAACATTTTTTTTGTGTGTTGTTTTTATTAATGCAACAATATTGTTCACATTTCAATTATAATGTGAACAATGATGCTGCACTAATGATTTTTTTCTATGGGGTGCGTTTGCTAAAAATCACGTAATTCCCCCAAAAAAATGTAACGAGTCCCCATTTCTAATTTTTGTACAAGCGCACTCCATAGAAAATATACCGCAAATGTTCATGTGATAAAATGTGAAAAAAAAACACTTTACACGCTGCAGATGATTAAAAATTCTAATTTTATAGCATTTTTTGTTATAATATACAGGCAGGACATGACGCATACATATAAAAATGATATATTACGAATCTGCCGAGTCTGCCGGAAAGAACGATATATTATATGTCTGGGTCGTGTAATAAAATGTGGCTTCAAATCGCGTTTAAACATGATGAGCGAAAGTGGTAAAAATGAGCTCAGAACACAGCGGTGAAATGCCTCAGCAGTGAAGTGGTTAAGCGTGTTCTCTGGATCTCTCTCTGGCACGCTTCCCTTAACCTGTATGCCTGTTCAGTTGCCAAGTTCTGCTAGTCCTGACCACTTCTATGTTTCATGTTTTATGTGTCTTGTTTGTCTGAGTTTAGTTTACTCAGAGGCCAACATACAAGGACCTCTCCCATCTAGGATTCTGTCTGTCTGGTTTACCTTCGCTCTTCCTGTCCCCCCCCAGGCTCTGTCATCCTTTGTGAAGTTTTCTTAGAAATCATTCCCAGCATAGGGATCCCTTTAGTTTTCTTCCTGGCCCTCCTGGCCCTTGTGTCTCAGTCTGGTTCCTTTTATTGCCCTGGAATCTGTATTGTATATCTGTCCTGTATCAAGCCAGCAGCTAACCTGCCTAAAGGGCTACATTCCTCCGTGTTCCAAGGCGTGGTGCCCAAGTAGGTGGCCAGCATGACAAGCCCTTAAGTCTTTTCACATTTTTCGTGTTGCAGTCATTCTAAAATAATATTAAATTAGTGGTTTGACATCGGTCTGCCTTAACCTCATAATGACAAAAAAAAAAAGGATTTTTGACAACAATGCAAATTAAAATAAACAAAAACAATTAAGTATTGAGTAACTTTGCTATGAAAGTTTGGACCATCTCTGAGTCGTGTGTATGCTTTGTTTTGAGCCCACCAGTGGAAAATCCAACTAATTGACCATGATTTGGAAAGGCACAAACCTGTTTTTATAAAGGTGTCACACCTGTAAATGCTTATCTGATCCAAAAACTAGGCATGAGGTCAAGGGAACCGCCTGCAGAGTTTAGAGATGGGATTGTGTTGAAGCCCAGATCCCCAGATCTGGGAAATGCACTGTGTATGATTGGCACCTCAGCTAATGATTCTCACAGTTTAGCAGTAATCTGTGACATGGTGCTACAGGTCAGCGAGTAGATGTTCTTCCATCAGTGCTTCATGCAAGCTCAGTAGTAGTAACTGCTCAGGGGCAAATGTGTCTACCTGCGTCAGATGTGCTTGAGTGCTTCTAGCTGTGTATTGCGTGTTTCCCTAACTCATTTTTGATTCCCTTACTGTGTACTCCACCCACCGGGTCATTAATATCCCACACCTCCTCAACCAGGTTTCTATTTTTATTAGCCATATGAACAACATAAGGTTTTATTGGGCATTGTGGCTCAATAAACGGGCATTGCATGGGAATTTATGTGTAATATATTATATCATGGCATTGTGTTGCTGTTGGTTAAAACTGCCCCTTCCTCTCTTCTCTCAAATATCTAGGTATGTGGTTAGACCCAAATCTATCATTTGGCCCCTACATCGATATACTCTCATCTAAACTGACCGTCGCTGGAATCTAGACGCACTCTTCACCTTTCCAACCTGGTGGTTAAGAGATTTTCTGTGAAGTTACCACCCTACCTGAATAGGCTGCTTCCCCATGCAATTCCCTCACCCTATAACCTCTGATCCAGGACCTGCACCTTACATGCAATACCACAATACAAAAAGAAAGTGGCTCGATCCTCATTTTCCTACAGAGCACTAGGGATGGCCGTTCGGTTCGATTCGAATCAGAGCTCAGCATGAAGATGAGCTTTAACCAAGCTCTGGTTAAAGTCTTGCACCAACTTTAACCAATCAGAGCTTGGTTAAAGCTCTGCCCCATGCCTCATCTTCATGCTGAGCTCTGATTGGGCAAAGTCCTGCACCTGACCTGGACTTTGCCCAATCAGGGCTCAATATTGAATTCAAGCCCTGATTGGGCAAAGTCCAGGTCAGGCGCAGGGCTTTGCCCAATCAGATCATTCAGCATGAAGACGTGGGGCAGAGAGGAGCTGCGGCCAGACGGACCGGAGGAGCTGACGGACCGGGGAACAGGAGGCCGGGACAGCTGCAGGACAGGTGAGTTATGGGGGCTGGGAGCCGCAGCCACCGGTACATTTAGGAGAACTGTTAACACATTTTGAGTGTTCCTCCCCCATTGATTAACATTGTGTTTGAGTTCGTATTCGAACATTTCGGCCGTTCGGCTGTTCGAATACGAACCGAACACAGGGGTGTTCGGCTCATCACTACACAGCACCACAATTATGGAATAGCCTCCCAGACGCCATCAAATCTTCCCCCCGTTTTAAGTCACTCAAGAGCTCCCTATTAACATACAGTGGCAAGAAAAAGTATGTGAACCCTTTGGGATTACGTGGAGTTCTGAATGAATTGTTCATAAAATGTGCTCTGATCTTCATCTAAGTCACAACAATTTGAAAAACAAAGTCTGCTTAAAAGAATACAACACAAACATTATATGTTTTCATGTGTTTATTGAACATAACATGTAAACATTCACAGTGCAGGGTGGAAAAAGTATGTGAACCCCTAGCCTAATGACTTCTCCAAGAGCTAATTGGAGGCAGGAGTGAGCCAACCTTGAGTCCAATCAGTGTGATATTATTGGATGTGTTGCTGAAAGCTGTCCTGCCCTTTAAAAACACACACCAGTTTTGGGTTTACTGGTTTCAAGAAGCACTGCCTGATGTGAACCATGCCTCACAGAAAAGAGCTCTCAGAAGACCTACGATCAAGAATTGTTGACTTGCATGAAGCTGGAAAGGGTTACAAAAGTATCTCCAAAAGCCTTGATGTTCATGTGTCCACGGTAAGTCAGACTGTCTACAAATGGAGAAAGTTCAGCACTGTTGCTACTCTCCCTACGCGTGGTCGTCCTGTAAAGATGACTGCAAGAGCACAGCGCAGAATGCTTAATGAGGTAAAGAAGAATCCTAGAGTGCGAGCTAAAGACTTACAGAAATCTCTGGCACTTGCTAACATTTTTGTTGACACATCTACAATAAGGAAAACATTAAACAAGAATGGAGTACATGGGAGGACACCACGGAGGAAGTCATTGCTGTCCAAAAAGAATATTGCAGCACGTTTGAAGTTTGCAAAAGAGCACCTGGATGTTCCAGAGCACTACTGGCAAAATATTCTGTGGACAGATGAAACCAAAATTGAGTTGTTTGGAAAAAACACACAACACTATGTGTGGAGAAAAAAAGTCACAGCACACCAACATTAGGCTTGTGCACCGATTTTTTTTTCGGTTCGATTCGGTTCGATTTGTTCGGATGTTTAAACTTTTCGATTCGGTTCGGATTGTTTTTCGTGTACATTTTTTTTTCGAAATATCGACCATTTTTCGTATTTTCGGGTCACTTTGCTCGTTTTTTGTATCGACTTTTCGGAAATTTCGGAAATTTTTGTTTTTTCGGAACGTCTGTTCTCCTCGTTTCAAAGTGTCTACGATAATTCTGGCAATTCTATCTTGTTTTTTTTTATTAAATAAAGATCCTTTTTTTCTTATGAATAATTGAATATACATTTCACAACTTTATTTAAACATATTAAAATGGTATGAAAGCCAAGGAACAAAAAAAATGAACAAAACGATTTAAAAAAACTCTAAACTGACCCGAATGCCACAAGAAACAAGTGATACGCATTTACAAATACAAAATTTACAGAATCAGCGACATAACCGATAATAGTTAAATATACGATGTCCAGAATTACCGAAATGGAACCGAAATCACGAATGGAACCGAAATCATAACTAGAGCAAAAATAAATTTAGATTTGACACATTTCAAGTCCATTCGAAAATTCCGAAAAATTTTCGTTTCGGTTCGGAAAACTTTTCGGATCTATCGGTTTTCGGGTCCGATCCGATTCGGAAATTCGGCTGAATCCGAAGACACGAATCGGGAAATTTCGTGAAAATTCCGAAATTCCGAAACCCGAAACGCACATCCCTAACCAACATCAAAACCTCATCCCCACTGTAAAACATGGTGGAGGGAGCATCATGGTTTGGGGCTGCTTTGCTGCCTCAGGGCCTGGACGGATTGTTGTCATTGATGAAAAAATGACAGAGTTTATCAAGACATTTTGCAGGAAAACGTAAGACCATCTGTCTGCCAATTGAAGCTCCACAGAGGATGGGTGATGCAACAGGACAATGACCCAAAGCATACAAGTAATTCAACAAAAGAATGGCTTCAACAAAACAAAATACGCCTTCTGGAGTGGCCCAGTCAGAGTCTTGACCTCAACCCGATTGAAATGCTGTGGCATGACCTTAAGAGAGCGATTCACACCAGACATCCCAAGAATATTGCTACACTGAAACTGTTTTGTGAAGAGGAGTGGTCCAAAATGACTCCAGATCGTTGTGCAGGTCTGATGTGCAACTACAGGAAACGTTTGGTTGAGGTTATTGCTGCCAAAGGAGGGTCAACCAGTTATTAAGTCCAAAGGTTCACATTAGGGATGTGCGTTTCGGGTTTCGGAATTTCGGAATTTTCACGAAATTTCCCGATTCGTGCATTCGGATTCAGCCGTTTTTACGAAAATTTTCAGATCCGAATTTTCCGAAACGAAAACGAATATTTGTTCGGAATTTTCGAATGGACTAGAAATGTGTAAAATCGGAAATCATTTTCGTTCCATTCGTAATTTCGGCTCCATTCCTGATTTCGGTTCCATTTCAGTAATTTCGGACAACATATTTTTTGGTTATATCGCTGATTCTGTAATTTTGTATCATTCCCATCTCAATGTATACTTCTTGTAAAACATGAGAAATCTCAATGGCAGAATTATCGTATCGACAGAATTATCGTATCGACAGAAATATCGGACCCGAAAAACCATTAGTTTACGTCAAAACGAATAGACACTTTGAAACGAGGAGAACAGACGTTCCGAAAAACGAAGAAAAAGAAACGAAAACGAAACGAACCGAAACGGAAATCGGCCGAAACGAAAATTTACGAAATACGAACGAACCGAACCGAACAAAAAATCGGTGCACAAGTCTAGTTCACATACTTTTTCCTCCCTGCACTGTGAATGTTTACATGTTCTGTTCAATAAAAACATGAAAACATATAATGTTTGTGTTGTATTATTTTAACCCCTTAAGGACCGAGGACGTACCATGTACGTCATTGCAGCGGGTCTCTCTTAGACCCGCTGACGTACATGGTACGTCCTGCCGTTTTTGAGCTGCTGGAAGCGATCGGATCGCTTCCAGCAGCTCAAACGCCATTGCAGGATGCCTGGGAGTCCAGGCATCCGTGCAATGGCCGTTAGAAGTGCCGGGGCACCATGTGATCGCTCCCCGGGAGCGATCTACATCCGGTTGCACCGGAGAGGTGCCCGGCACTTCTACAGAGCGCTGGAAGCGATCGGATCGCTTCCAGCTGCTCTGAGCATATTACAAGGATGCCTCGACATCGAGGCATCCTTGTAATATACTTACCTGCCGCCGGTCCGTCCGTGATCGCTCCCCCCGAGCGATCACTTCCGGTAGCGGCAGGAAGTACTGAGTGCCACGAGGTATCGTGGCACTCAGTACAAAATCGATCACTTCAGTGATCAGGTGCTCTGCTGGGTGCCTCGAGGGATCAAGGCACCCAGCAGAGTAAAAAAAAGTGAAAAAAAAGTAAAAAAAAGTGTAAAAAAAAGTAAAAAAAAGTGTGTAAAAAAAGTGTAAAAAAAGAAAAATAAATAAAATAAACTGACAGTTAGGGGTAGGGTTAGGGTTAGGGTTAGGGTTAGGGTTAGGGTTAGGGTTAGGGTTAGGGGTAGGGTTAGGGTTAGGGGTAGGGTTAGGGGTAGGGTTAGGGGTAGGGTTAGGGTTAGGGTTAGGGGTAGGGTTAGGGGTAGGGTTAGGGGTAGGGTTAGGGGTGGTTAGGGTTAGGGTAGGGTTAGGGTAGGGTTAGGGTTAGGGGTAGGGTTAGGGGTAGGGTTAGGGGTAGGGTTAGGTTAGGGGTAGGGTTAGGGTTAGGGTAGGGTTAGGGTAGGGTTAGGGTAGGGTTAGGTTAGGGTTAGGGTTAGGGTTAGGGGTAGGTTTAGGGTAGGGTTAGGGTTAGGGTTCTAAGGGCAGGGTCAGGGGTAGGGTTAGGGTTCTAAGGGCAGGGTCATCTTGGGGCTGAGTGGGATGTTCCTAGCCTGCCTCATCAGAGAGGCAGGCTAGCAACATCCAATCAGAAGTTAGAAAAAATCAAAATAAAATTTCTAATTTGTCAGGTCAGGCCAATATTTTGTAAATATTGGCTCTGACCTCTGTGATTCTCCCTCCCTCTCCTCACTTGTGTTTTGGTGAGCGAGAGAGAGAGATCAGATTTGACAGGTTAGAGATTTTAGTGAGATTTAGTGAGATTAGAAAAATTGAGGCAGATTTAGAGAGATTTTAGGGAGATTTAGAAGAATTGAGGCAGGTTTAGAGGGATTTAGAGAGATTTAGGTGTTTATTTGTTTTTCTTGTGAAACCCAACGGTTCTTCTAAGAACCAACAATCCGCTTATATATATATAATAATTATAAAATTTTATAATCTATTATATATAATGTCTGAGAGGGTGTACAGCGCCGAGGAGGCATATGCCATCCTGGCGTCAGAATCTGAGGCATCTGCGTCAGACTCAGACCCTCATTTCGACCCCGCTAACTGCTCAGAGGCGTCGCTAGATACATTATCTATGCTGGCTGATGTATCTAGTGATGTTTCTGATGCAGATCCTGGGTCACCACCTGCCAGCAGGAGACGCACAGCTCCAGCTGAGGAGTGGGTAGTGCCTCATCGCCAGAGGCCAGATATCCCTCCTTTCACGGCAAATCCTGGCATCAATATTGATGTTGCAGGATTTACCGCCACACAGTTTTTGCAGGTGTTTATGGGGGATGATTTGTTGGGCCACATCGTGGCCCAATCAAATCTGTATGCCCATCAGCATTGTGCTGCGAAGCCAGACTCCTACTTGGCAAGGCAGCAATGGACCCCGCTAGATGTGCCAGAATTTCTGAAATTCTGGGCACTTACTATGCTGAGGGCATCATAAAGAAGCCCTCAATTCGCTCCTGCTGGAGCAGTAGCCCCATCTGCTCTACCCCCATTTACCTCCAATCAATGTCACGTAGAAGGTATGAAAACATTTTGCGTTTCATGCACTTCAGTGACAACAGCCTGTGCTCCCCTAGAGAGCATCCCCAGTTTGACAGGCACCAGACTTTTACATTTTATTCGTACATTTTTATGTTCTACAATTGGTGCTGTATTTTGCCAAAATCTTTGCACACCTATGCATGGGGGGCATGGGTGTACTCAGGAGATCTTGCAGAAAACAACCTGGAGAGTTTTCATGCAGTAACAAACAACAGTGTCTGCTAAGGCTAGGGTCAGACGAGCGTGATTTCTACGGACTGTACGTCCGTGCAGTACGGACATCGTCAGTACGGAAGACGCAGTAGTGGTCACACAGTCCGTTTTTTCACTGACATTTATTTTTTGACAGATGTAGGAGGGACAATAAATTCAATTGCAAAACCATTTTGTCCGTGAAAAATGCAGGACGTATAAATGCAGTCCGTCTGACCACGTTCCATCACTCACACAAAAGCTATGCAGACGTTGCGGACGCAGCGCACTTTGTGCGGCCGTTCTAGCGGTTCTACGTTCTTGCCTGCCTTGCGTCCGTGGGCCGCGGCCGTTGTGCGTCCGCAGTTCAGTGCGGACGTACTTCGTGTGTCGGGCTCCATTGGACTTTATGTCATGCTATCACGGACGTACTTTTAGGCGCGATCACGGACGTGAACACTACGCTCGTCTGACCCTAGCCTAAATCACAGTCCAAAACTACTGTGGGCGTAAAAATCTGAAATTTGAAAAATTACCGCCACACACCTTGTTGCCAAATGTTTTGGGCTAAAACCGTTGCATCCATGGCATCAAAGCACTCCATATGCAATACCTTGGGGTGTCAACATAACAAATATAAACAATTTTCTGGCAATAATTCAAACTGGGGTATGCGGTAGACCCAAAACCAAAGATAGGCCTAGCTGAAGAAATAATCTCAATTTCAACTCTAATGACAAAGTCATAAAAATTGTATTTGAACCTTCCCAAAATCCTGGCAAACCTAGGCATGGGGGGCATGGGTGTACTCAGGAGATCTTGCAGAAAACAACCTGGAGAGTTTTCATGCAGTAACAAACAACAGTGTCTGCTAAATCACAGTCCAAAACTACTGTGGGCGTAAAAATCTGAAAATTGAAAAATTACCGCCACACACCTTCTCAAATGTTTTGGGCTAAAACCGTTGCATCCATGGCATCAAAGCACTCCATATGCAATACCTTGGGGTGTCAACATAACAAATATAAACAATTTTCTGGCAATAATTCAAACTGGGGTATGCGGTAGACCAAAACCAAAGCTAGGCCTAGCTGAAGAAATAATCTCAATTTCAACTCCAATGACAAAGTCATAAAAATTGTATTTGAACCTTCCCAAAATCCTGGCAAACCTATGCATGGGGGGCATGGGTGTACTCAGGAGACCTTGCAGAAAACAACCTGGAGAGTTTTCATGCAGTAAAAAACAACAGTGTCTCCTAAATCACAGTCCAAAACTGATGTGGGTGTGAAAATGAAAAATGACCACCAAACAGTATCTAATTTGTTTGGAGCAAACGGATGCATCCATAGCATAAAAACACTCCATTTACAATACTTTGGGGTGTTAGCTTACCAAATATATGCACGTTCATAAAACTGGGGTATGTAAAAAGGCCCTAAAAAGAAGATAAGCAAAGAAGATACTGTATGTCAAATTAGAAAATTGACAAGCACATGTCAAAGATTGGCGTAGCACCCCAAACAACAGAACAAATCTATATATGGGTGGTATCAATTTACTCAGAAGATGTTGCTGAACATATTTTGGGGTGTTTTTTGGCAGTAACCCATAACTGGATTTGACAATTCATGCCTAAAGTACAATGTGTGTGAAAAAATAACACAAAAAGTGACTACCTGAAAGTTTGACAAAGAGCTAGTGCATGGAAAGTGTTAAAATACAACTCTTTGAAGCACCCTAGGGTGTGCCCTTTCTAAAAAATATGGTTTGATGGGGGTAAATTACTTTGGCCGGCTTCAAAAATGTCCCAAATAGGACATGGGTGCATGATGACGAAATGTGAAAATTCCAAGTTGGAAAACTGAAATGCGCACCCCCAAATAAGGCCTTTTAGCCCCCAAATGACCCGACATACCTATACATGGGTGGTATCAATTTACTCAGAAGATGTTGCTGAACATATTTTGGGGTGTTTTTTGGCAGTAACCCATAACTGGATTTGACAATTCATGCCTAAAGTACAATGTGTGTGAAAAAATAACACAAAAAGTGACTACCTGAAAGATTGACAAAGAGCTAGTGCATGGAAAGTGTTAAAATACAACTCTTTGAAGCACCCTAGGGTGTGCCCTTTCTAAAAATATATGGTTTGATGGGGGTAAATTACTTTGGCCGGCTTCAAAAATGTCCCAAATAGGCCATGGGTGCATGATGACGAAATGTGAAAATTCCAAGTTGGAAAACTGAAATGCGCACCCCCCAAATAAGGCCTTTTAGCCCCAAATGACCCGACATACTATACATGGGTGGTATCAATTTACTCAGAAGATGTTGCTGAACATATTTTGGGGTGTTTTTTGGCAGTAACCCATAACTGGATTTGACAATTCATGCCTAAAGTACAATGTGTGTGAAAAAATAACACAAAAAGTGACTACCTGAAAGATTGACAAAGAGCTAGTGCATGGAAAGTGTTAAAATACAACTCTTTGAAGCACCCTAGGGTGTGCCCTTTCTAAAAATATATGGTTTGATGGGGGTAAATTACTTTGGCCGGCTTCAAAAATGTCCCAAATAGGACATGGGTGCATGATGACGAAATGTGAAAATTCCAAGTTGGAAAACTGAAATGCGCACCCCCCAAATAAGGCCTTTTAGCCCCCAAATGACCCGACATACCTATACATGGGTGGTATCAATTTACTCAGAAGATGTTGCTGAACATATTTTGGGGTGTTTTTTGGCAGTAACCCATAACTGGATTTGACAATTCATGCCTAAAGTACAATGTGTGTGAAAAAATAACACAAAAAGTGACTACCTGAAAGTTTGACAAAGAGCTAGTGCATGGAAAGTGTTAAAATACAACTCTTTGAAGCACCCTAGGGTGTGCCCTTTCTAAAAATATATGGTTTGATGGGGGTAAATTACTTTGGCCGGCTTCAAAAATGTCCCAAATAGGACATGGGTGCATGATGACGAAATGTGAAAATTCCAAGTTGGAAAACTGAAATGCGCACCCCCCAAATAAGGCCTTTTAGCCCCCAAATGACCCGACATACCTATACATGGGTGGTATCAATTTACTCAGAAGATGTTGCTGAACATATTTTGGGGTGTTTTTTGGCAGTAACCCATAACTGGATTTGACAATTCATGCCTAAAGTACAATGTGTGTGAAAAATAACACAAAAAGTGACTACCTGAAAGATTGACAAAGAGCTAGTGCATGGAAAGTGTTAAAATACAACTCTTTGAAGCACCCTAGGGTGCCCTTTCTAAAAATATATGGTTTGATGGGGGTAAATTACTTTGGCCGGCTTCAAAAATGTCCCAAATAGGACATGGGTGCATGATGACGAAATGTGAAAATTCCAAGTTGGAAAACTGAAATGCGCACCCCCCAAATAAGGCCTTTTAGCCCCCAAATGACCCGCATATACCTATACTGGGTGGTATCAATTTACTCAGAAGATGTGCTGAACATATTTTGGGGTGTTTTTTGGCAGTAACCCATAACTGGATTTGACAATTCATGCCTAAAGTACAATGTGTGTGAAAAAATAACACAAAAAGTGACTACCTGAAAGATTGACAAAGAGCTAGTGCATGGAAAGTGTTAAAATACAACTCTTTGAAGCACCCTAGGGTGTGCCCTTTCTAAAAATATATGGTTTGATGGGGGTAAATTACTTTGGCCGGCTTCAAAAATGTCCCAAATAGGCCATGGGTGCATGATGACGAAATGTGAAAATTCCAAGTTGGAAAACTGAAATGCGCACCCCCAAATAAGGCCTTTTAGCCCCCAAATGACCCGACATACCTATACATGGGTGGTATCAATTTACTCAGAAGATGTTGCTGAAATATTTTGGGGTGTTTTTTGGCAGTAACCCATAACTGGATTTGACAATTCATGCCTAAAGTACAATGTGTGTGAAAAATAACACAAAAAGTGACTACCTGAAAGATTGACAAAGAGCTAGTGCATGGAAAGTGTTAAAATACAACTCTTTGAAGCACCCTAGGGTGTGCCCTTTCTAAAAATATATGGTTTGATGGGGGTAAATTACTTTGGCCGGCTTCAAAAATGTCCCAAATAGGACATGGGTGCATGATGACGAAATGTGAAAATTCCAAGTTGAAAACTGAAATGCGCACCCCCAAATAAGGCCTTTTAGCCCCCAAATGACCCGACATACCTATACATGGGTGGTATCAATTTACTCAGAAGATGTTGCTGAACATATTTTGGGGTGTTTTTTGGCAGTAACCCATAACTGGATTTGACAATTCATGCCTAAAGTACAATGTGTGTGAAAAAATAACACAAAAAGTGACTACCTGAAAGATTGACAAAGAGCTAGTGCATGGAAAGTGTTAAAATACAACTCTTTGAAGCACCCTAGGGTGTGCCCTTTCTAAAAATATATGGTTTGATGGGGGTAAATTACTTTGGCCGGCTTCAAAAATGTCCCAAATAGGACATGGGTGCATGATGACGAAATGTGAAAATTCCAAGTTGGAAAACTGAAATGTGCACCCCCAAATAAGGCCTTTTAGCCCCAAATGACCCGACATACCTATACTGGGTGGTATCAATTTACTCAGAAGATGTTGCTGAACATATTTTGGGGTGCTTTTTGGCAGTAAACCTTAAAGTTCACAGTACATGTATTCTTAAATTACGTTCAAAAAAAAAAAAATCACCAAAATTTTTTTTTTTCAAACTTTGGCATAGATTTGTGGTAAAATGGTTTGCATGGAAAGAGTCAAAATACCCCAAGTTTAATACCTTGATTTGTGTACTTTAAAAAATATGTATATGTGGAGGGTTATTCAGGAATTAGTGACAGATATCAGTGTTACAATGTCACTATCACTAGTTTTGAAAATAAACTCTTTGGAAATGGCAAAGTGCTACTTGCACTTATTGTTGCATAAAATAAGGAAAAAAGCGAGGAATATGTAAACATTGGTATTGCTAAACTCAGTACTAAATTTAGAAACTACTAAGGAATAAAAAATTTTTGACGGTTGTTGATACATAAGAAATTTTGGGGGTCAAAGTTCGAAAAAGTGGTGTTTTTTCAATTTTTGTGTCATATTTCACAATATTTTTTATAGTAAATTATATGAAATGATGAAAAAAATGGTATCTTTATAAAGTCCATTTAGTGACGAGAAAAACAGTGTAAAATATGTGTGGGTTACATAAACGAGTAAGAGGAAAATTTGACGTAAACACTAAGAGCGCAGAAACGTAAAAACAGCTGCGGTCACGAACGGACGGATTTGTGTAAAACCGCCCGGTCACTAAGGGGTTAAGCAGACTGTGTTTTTCAAATTGTTGTGACTTAGATGAAGATGAGAGCACATTTTATGACCAATTCATGCAAAACTCCACGTAATCCCAAAGGGTTCACATACTTTTTCTTGCCACTGTACCTCAATACAGAATGCACCTGTGAACATGTTACATTGTGACTATATTTCCTACATATTTATTTTCTGTGTTAATCTGTATATTTGTGTTATTTTTTTTAAATCTTGCATTTATTACTTTGTGTTTCTGTAACAACTGTAAAATTTCAATGTTCTTGAACCCAGGACATACTTGAAAACAAGAGAAATCTCAATGTATCCTTCCTGGTAAAATACTTTGCAAATAAATAAATAAATCATTGGAAAGGCCTGATCATGACCTTTCCAATGATACCAAACATGATTTGGTGTAAAAATAAAATAAAATATATATATTTTTTTTAAATTGTCTGTGAGGGGTTTAGTTAAATAGGACATAGGCTGTCATCTAAAAATAATGAGCATAAAATGGTCAGAATGAGATCAGCGCACATAGGTGAACTGGCTCAGCAGTGAAGGGATTAAAAAGTAAAAATTGGGTATTTCTATTCTCGGGACAACATTTTGAAACTATTTAGCCGGGGTCTTTTTTGGTGGTTTTAGATTTTGGGGATTGAATTACAAAAAAGAGTGTTTTTACCATTTTTTCATTATATTTCCTATTTTTTTTATAGTAAATTATAAGATATGATGGAAATAATGGTATTTTTAGAAAGTCCATTTAATGGCGGAAAAAATGTTGTATAATATGTGTGGGTTGAAGAGGAAAATTTGACCTAAACACTAAGGGCCCTATTACATAACGTTCTTCACGCAAAAACGCACGCGCAACGCATGAATTTGTGCGCCCAGCATTAAACGTTAAGGCGCATAAATCAACGCTGGAATTACAATCCTCGCGCATTTTTTCATCCGTTGAGCAATAATGCGCATAAAACGGATGCGCAAAAGCACGCGCGCATCAACGTTGCGCGCAGAAATCAGTGTGCGGACTGTTTTTTTCACGCGATTCAGCCAATCAGAATTAAGAACCACAATTGTCTCACGTTAAGTTTTTGCGCCTGTCAAAGTCAATCTGTGCATATATGCTACATCAATAAAAAATGCACACACAACTTTTTTTAGAAAGGATTTTACCAGGAAGGATACATTGAGATTTCTCTCGTTTTCAAGTATGTCCTGGGTGGCGAGTACGTATGTTTAGAATGTGTAACTATACTTTGCTGCGTATTTTTTTTTGGGCTGGTGTATTTGGTTTCGGCCAGGTTGATAGAAGTTGCTAAAATTATACGTGCAACATCTGTTAATTCCTGCGAATAGATTGTAATACCATCCACGTACCAACGCACAAACGCATTTGCGATCACAATGTTAAGTATATGACGAGCGAAGTACAGTAAGCTTGCGCAGCATTCGCGTAGGTTCATCCGCGGTAGACATATACGCACGTTTGTTGCGCTGAGATTTTAAGACGACGTTCAGCGCAAAGGGTTTTGCCCCTCGCGTTAATGCATTTAACGTATGCGCGAAGATTGTAATAGGGCCCTAACAGCGCAGAAACGTAAAACAGCAGCGGGCACTAAAGGACGGATTCGCATAAAACCGCCCGGTTCCTAAGGGGTTAATGAGCTTGCAGTAAAGAAACTGAGTAGAGGTCTGCAAGTAATGTATCGCCGTAGGGCTCAATGTTAAGTTGATTTTGGGGCCCAGGTACACAAAGTTGACTCCCTATGAAATACACATTTTCATCTTCCAAAGAAATAAATAAGGTATATCTCTAGGAAATAAAGAGAACGGTGATGATCTTCAAAACCTGTTTTAATGCTCTGGAACACTTCTTCAGAGCTAATGAAGACAGTTGCAGGCAGAGGTTAAAGACCTCTTTAAGACGTTTTCACTCAAAACGTCACTTAAGCTCTCCTACTTTGTGTCAATTGCTTCCTCTTTCCATTGCGTAAAAACACAATTCACTCTAATCATTCCCCACAGATATTTTAGATTACATTTTCAGTGTTTTATTACAGACATCAATTTATTTGCACTAATTTTGTCAATAGACAGAGTGTTTTTGACGGCCTACCACTGGCTTTATGACACCGTGTTACTTCACGAGCTGTAGAATTATCAAATTAGCGAATGCATCAAGCTGATATACACACGGGATCCCTGAAACGTGAATATGCCAACTGTGTGCTGACAGGCACTTGAACGGCAACGTTCTATTTTAGTTATTAGTGGTAAATAGATGGTAGCAACGAATTAATTATCCACAACTATAAATGTAGTGAGAAAGAAGATGAGGTGGAACCTAGTCATCGGTAATGACCATATTACGTGTGCTTTATTTTTTGCGAGAAAACACAGTACAGTTGCTCCATTTGTCTACAGAGGTGAAATTCATTCATTAAGACTACATACTTTTTCTGTGAGACAATCCGTAGAAGCACTTTGGAATGTCCTGGGAGAGTTCAGTTGTACACCTCCCAATAGGACAGTTTGTTCATTAGCATGCTAAATGCATTCTACTAACATCTGCCTTCTATAAATGCTTTCGGATTATTTCCCACTAGTTTAGAGGAAATGTCAGAATTATTTTGAAACGGACAGCACACAAGCCGAAGATATAAATTCCTTTTTTCCCACCACTATATCTGGAAGGCAATCTTAATTTTTCAGTAAGGCCACGGATTCATACCCGTGTGAAAGTAGGGTGGCAATCTAAACAATCTAAGGCTTAATAATAACCGCGAAGAAGAACAAAGCAGAAAAATGTAAAGCAACGCAATATAAAAACAGCTCTACATATATTCAGTAAAGAAGTGTAAACAGATAATTTTTCTGAAATAAAAAGAGAGGCAGTACTGGCCTACTTTGACATTGGGGAGAAGGATCTTGATGGTTAATGTGAGAAAATACATATTAAAAAAAAGGCCAGGCTGGAGTTGAGTCATCGCAACTTTTCTATATTATATTACAGCCAAATTACATTTATTCGGTTACGGTTCAGATATTCTAAAATGGAAATCTCCTCTAATTCTGCAACAAAGGCATGATACGAATTCAGCTGGATTACTTGAATTTTGCTGCTTTGAGACTAGCTGAAGTGTAATTGAGCAAGTTTAACTCGTTTTATTTTGTTTTGATTTTCTAAAACACCCAAATTTCACAAATTTTATAGATGGAAATAATCAAATTCATTGCCATAATCTGTCCTTTCAATAATTTATTTCCAAACAATGGAAATAGGACATATTTTTACAACATCGCCTCAAAAGAATTTTGATCCTAACCAGTGCTTTTTTTTCTAGGAAAAAAGGTGGGTGTGACGGATCCCGCTACTCGGAGTGTGTAGATTCGCCGTCAGCGGCGAGTACACCTGGAGGTCGGTAGTGTGGTAGCAAGGTGCCGCTGGTCCTCGTAGTACACCCCGAGGTTGCAGCGCTGTAGAGAGGTCCTCGAAGCGTCCCGGTTCCCAAAGCCCTGTTATCCCCAATTACTAGCCAAGGCAGGAGTAAAGGTTCAAACAAGAGTGATTTATTTTGCATGGGGAACACAGGCGTATTTATGGGGGAAAAAGGCATTGTTCTCCCCTGGCCCACCATCAGCCCTCCCGGGGTGATTTCTGCCACTGCCCCGAGCCATTGCCCAATTTCCCTTTGTTAACCTGGGGCCCCCCCTGCTGGGCGCAGCCCTTGTCTTGGGGCTTGGTGCCAGCTCGTCTGGCCCCCTCCCGGAGCCGCTCCTGTGGTGTGAGCGTTTCCCTTGTCTCGTAGCCCCCTGCGGCTTTCAGCCTGACTTTGGGGTTACATTGGTTTTGGGGGTGATCACCTTGGAGTGGCGGCACGCTTTGGGTACAGCCATGAAGCTCGGGCCCCTGGGCTGTTTCACTCCAAAAAGCGCTCTGATCGGACCATGGGGACCCGAGCGGTGGAGGGTGGAAGCTCGGCGGCTGTACCCGAGCAAGAGTCACCATTTTCAGCCGCGCTCCAGGCCTGGGGTCGCTGTTCGGTTCTCGGGGTTCCCGTGGGCGCTCCGACCCGCAATTCACCCCCCCGATAGAATCTATTTTAGGGGGCACACTGGCCAAGAAGCGCTCTTCTATGTGGTACCCGCTCCGCGGGGCAAGGCGGACAAGGTTGGGCAGCCGGGCAGGCATAATTAGCTGTGGCTCGGGGCACTCATAGACTGGTGAACTTTCGGGGCTCTGAACGAGCAGGGAACAGGGGAACAACAGGGAAAATCACATTGGGGTACTTATAAAAATTAGGGCTAACGAATTTTTAATAACACACAAATAAATAAACACTTGAACTGTTGTACTGCGCTACGGCGTAGTGGCGGCCGTCCCGTCACAGTGGGAGTACTCCCCATAAAGCTCACCAGGCAGCAAGCAGCCAATGAAAAGATGGCATACGCTTGCATGCAGCTAATGAATAGAGCCAAGGCCATGACATTGTGTTGCCTGGGTCCAAGGATGAAATGCTGCCGCTGCCCTCAATGTAGGCCCACCAAAACACACCCATGCTTATAACAGAGCTTCACAGCAATAAAACAGAATGGGCTCTATTACATTCTTTGCGTAAATGTTAACGCGTGCGCAAAAACGCATTAACGCGAGGGGCAAAACCCTTTGGGTGAACTGCGTATTAGAAACATAGAAACATAGAAAAATGTCGGCAGATAAGAACCTTTCGGCCCATCTAGTCTGCCCAAATACATGGATACTTTACCTGGATTTATCTTTTGTTTAGGATAGCCTTATGCCTATCCCATGCTTGCTTAAATTCAATCACTGTTTTGGCCTCTACCACTTCTACTGGAAGGCTGTTCCATGTATCCACCACCCTCTCAGTAAAATAATGCTTCCTGATGTTACTTTTAAACCTTTGCCCCTCTAATCTAAGACTATGTCCTCTTGTTTTGCTATTTTGTTTCCTTTTAAATATACTCCCTTCCTCTACCTTGTGGATTCCCTTTACGTATTTAAATGTTTCTATCATATCTCCTCTGTCTCGTCTTTTTTCCAAGCTGTACACGTTAAGATCATTAAGCCTTTCCTGGTAACTTTACTCCTTCAAGCCATACACCATTTTAGTAGCCCTTCTCTGAACTCTCTCTAAGATGTCTATATCCTTCTGGAGATACGGTCTCCAGTACTGCACACAGTACTCCAAGTGAGGTCTCACCAGTGCTCTGTACAGTGGCATGAGCACTTCCCTTTTCCTACTGCTAATACCTCTCCCTACACAACCAAGCATTCTGCTAGCATTTCCTGCTGCTCTATTACATTGACTACTTACCCTTAGATCCTCTGAAATAATGACCCCTAAATCCCTTTCCTCAGATGTTGAGGTTAGGACTGTATCAAATATTCTATATTCAGCCCTTGGGTTTTTACGTCCCAGGTGCATTATCTTGCACTTATCCACGTTAAAACTCAATTGCCACAGCTCCGACCATTTTTTTAGTTTACCTAAATCATTTGTCATTTGGCTGATCCCTCCAGGAACGTCAACCCTGTTGCAAATCTTTGTGTCATCAGCAAAAAGACATACTTTTCCATTAATACCTTCTGCAATATCACTAATAAAAATATTAAATAGAATGGGTCCAAGTACTGACCCCTGAGGTACCCCACTGGTAACAAGACCTTGTGCCGAATAAACTCCATTTACCACAACCCTCTGTTGCCTGTCACTCAGCCACTGCCTAATCCATTCAACAATATTGGAATCCAAGCTCAAAGATTGCAATTTATTGATAAGCCTTCTATGTGGAACAGTATCAAAAGCCTTACTGAAATCTAAATAAGCAATGTCTACTGCACCACCTGTGTCTATTATTTTTGTTACCCAATCAAAAAAATCAATAAGATTAGTTTGGCATGATCTCCCTGAGGTAAACCCATGTTGTTTCTGATCCTGTAATCTATGTGTTTTTAGATGTTCAACAATCCTTTCCTTTAACATGGTTTCCATTAATTTCCCCACTACTGACGTAAGACTAACTGGCCTATAGTTCCCAGATTCCTCCCTACTACCCTTCTTGTGAATGGGCACAACATTTGCTAATTTCCAGTCTTCTGGGACGACTCCCGTTAGCAAGGATTGGTTAAATAAATCTGTTAACGGTTTTGCTATTACACCACTGAGCTCTTTTAATAACTTAGGGTGGATCCCATCAGGCCCCATTGACTTATTTGTCTTTACTTTAGACAGCTGCTGTAGAACCTCCTCCTCTGTAAACTGATATGTAATTGTCTCGTTAGTGTTTCCTCCTAACTGAGGTCCCTTTCCTTCCTTTTCTTCTGCAAAGACTGAACAAAAATATTCATTGAGGCAGTCAGCGAGACTTTTATCCTCTTCTACATACCTTCCTTCTATTGTTTTTAATCTAACTAATCCTTGTTTTACTTTTCTTTTCTCGTTTATGTATCTAAAAAATGTTTTGTCCCCTTTTTTACTGACTGAGCTATTTTCTCTTCTGCGTGTGCTTTGGAAGCTCTTATAAATTGCTTTGCCTCTTTCTGCCTAATCTTATAGGTTTGCCTATCTTCTTCACTCTGAGTTGTTTTATAATTATTGAATGCTGTCTTTTTGTTCTTCACTATTTTGGCCACTTCTGCAGAGTACCACAGTGGTTTCTTCCCTTTTTTGTTTTTGCTAACAAGTCGAATGCAATTGCCTGTGGCCTTCAATAATGCTTCTTTTAAATAATCCCATTTCTCCTGGACTCCCTTTAAACTCCTCCAGTCTGATAATGACTCATTCACACAAGAAATCTGTTTTTTTAAAGTCTAAAACTTTTGTTTTTGTGTGGTGCGGCTCCATCTCTGTTCTTATATTAAACCATACTGACTGGTGATCACTAGATCCCAAATTTTCACCTACAACAACGTCCGATACCAAACCTCCATTTGTGAGTATTAAATCCAATATGGCCTCTTTACGGGTCGGCTCCTCAATGTCCGCGCAAAAAATGCGCGTTAACGTCTACCGTGGGTGAACCTGCGCAAACGCTGCGCGAGCGTACTGTACTGCGCGCGTCCTATACTTAACATTGTGAGCGCAAATGCATTTGTAATACTTCAATGTTCTTGAACCCAGGACATACTTGAAAACGAGAAAAATCTCAATGTATCCTTCCTGGTAAAATCCTTTATAAATAAATAAATAAATAAATACCATCCACGTACCAGCGCACAATCTATGCACAAAATTTAATCGCACAGCGTTTGCGCGCATAATTTTAACGTCTTTGATAACCTGATGGTAACGGCAAATCTGAACGTCCTGGCCGAAACCAAATACACCAGCCCAAAAAAAAAAAAATACAGCACAGTATAGTTACACATTCTACACATACCCAAACAATAAAATGGAGAAGTTGTGCGTGTTTTTATTATTGATGCAGCATATATGCGCAGGTTGACTTTGACAGGCACAAAAACTTAACGTGAGATAATTGTGGCTCTTAATTCTGATTGTCTGAATCGCATGAAAAAACAGTCCGCACACTGATTTCTGCACGCAACGTTAATGTGAGTGCATTTTTGCGTGTCTTTTTTACGCAGGTTATTTTTTAACAGATGAAAAAATGCGCTCAGATTGTAATACCAGTGTTAGTTTACACGCGTTAACGTTTAACGCTTCGCGCAAAAATTCACGTGTTTACGTGCATTTTTGCGTGAAGAATGTAATAGAGCCCAATGTGTGGTGTGTATGAGTGTATTACAGAACTCCACAGCAATAAAACTCATACAGGGTTATTCAAAGAGAATTGAAAAGTCACTGTACGTTCGGTGACTTTTCATTCCCTGCACTTCGGGGCGTTTTGGCGATCCTATTTCGCCGACCCTGTGGTGTATTCAGCAAGCACCGCAGGGCCCCCGAAGTGCAGGTAATACCTGCAGCACACTCGCCGCAAAGCCGGTGAACACTAACCAAACACTCACCAAAACCCGCAGAAACAGCTGGATTAACCCCGCTGAACACGCCGGAGAAACCCGACTAGCCGCTGATCACAGCGCAGAGCAGCTGCCGGAAAAAGCCGACAAGCAGACGAACGAGGTGAAATAAACACCACAGTACGCTTGAAAGTTTGAAAATTGAAACGCTGCCAAAAAAACTGCGGAATGAAAATGTCTGGAATTTACACATAAGGTCCAATGAATGATAATAAAAAGGTCTGTTACAGAGAAAAGAAAAAAAAAATCATTAAAAAATCCCAAAAAAATGCTTTAAAAGATCCTAAAAAAAATCTAAAAATAAAGAGACTTTTTACTGCAGAATAAATTAATAAATGGTTTATTAGATATTGAATTAAAAGTGGAATATTTTTAACATTGAAGTCTATGGGATTCGCCTGAATAAACCTGTCGAATGAAACCACTGAGCAGCAGGGCATTTCAGCAACTTTTCCCTGCTGTTTTGTGTTCCCTGAATCGACGAAGCATTGCTTCTCTATGGGGAGTTCACTGTCCTCGAACAGGTACCGTACATGCAGGCAATTTGCCAAAATTTGGTGAATTGCCTGCTCTCAGAATAGCCGAATGGCCAGGAAATGTAACCGTAGGCTGAATTTCAGTGTTCGGTTACATTTCGAGGCTAGATCGGTTCTCTTTGAATAACCCTGATAGTAATGTGTGGTGTGTAGCATATCACAGAGTTCCACAATGCAGCATCATTGTTCACTTTATAATTAAAATGTGAACAATACTGCTGTATTGAAAAAAACAGAAAAAAGGATTTTATTTATTTATTATAACGTTATATAAAATCTGGTCATTCTTGGTTTTATTGGAAAGTTCATGCTCCCCTGACCCTCTAGCTGCAAAGCACCCCTGTATCTCCTCCATAGGGTGTCCCCTGCCTGGACTGATGCCAGTGGGCGGGGGAGGTCCCGAAGGTCGGGCTGACATCCAAGGTGCCAGCCCCCTGCAGGATAAATCTACAATCGGCACCAGGATGGCGCTGATTTGCAGATGATGGGCTGGAGATGTCCTCTGCCTCCTAGTGGAGGAGCATCGGCCCTGCAAGTAGGTGCCAGTAGGAGTACCGGCACGTACTGTCAGAAAAAAAGCGCTGGTCCTCACTAAAACACCTATAACTATTGAAAACCAGGAGGTGAATTTCTCCCACCATGGGAAGAGATGTGAGTTGCAATGAATGACAGTATTCAAAATTGGCCAGACCATAAAATATTTTTTTGGTACCTCAAATTTGAATGTCCGAAGACAAGAGTTTATTTTAGCTGGTCTTCTTGTTCATACTGTGAGTCAGAACATACAATGAAACCTTTTCAATGTCCAACGTGCCAAGTCCGTTACAGTTGCAGGCATTTATACGGCGCCAGCATATTCCGCAGCGCTTTGCAATAGGGGAGCACAAACAGGAGACGTAGTATATGATACGTGATGAAAAGATGACCCTGGCAGTAGGATAACTATCCAGATAGTACAGCACTTAACTAAGTGCTCAGCCAGACATCCCGTGAGCTTACAGTCTAAGGGACTGGGGTAGGTGAAACATTGGAGCAGAGAGAATGTGAAGATGGCTTGCAGGGCAGCATGGGAAGAACCAGAAGCCTGGGCTTAGTGAGAGTAATTAGAGAGTGACGTGGAGACAGCTGGAAAGGGGACCTGAAATTAGGGACCTGCCATTAGTGGGAGGGTGGATGGGACAGCAGAGGGTAAGAAGAAGTGCGGTCTGTGTGTGTGCTGTGAAAAGTCAATTTATTAGTACAGCATACAAGGGATAGATTAGTTCCGATGTTTCTTAATGCCTTGGAGTTTACCTGGGGCTTAGCTTCACAAAACGTGACCAGTAATTGTGTGTATGTGGGCGTGTGTTCACCATTAAAAACAAATGTAAATTAATTCTAATTATGTTAAAGTAAATTAATCCTACAGTCTCAACTTTCTTTTCTGTCCCACGAGAATGGATATAAATATATATACATTTTTAAATCTTTCTAAAGCTATCTAAAACGTAAATTTATAATTTTATTAACCCCTTCACTACCGAGATCTGAATAATTTGGGTAGTCAAAGGTGCCATGAGGTGCCCGATAGAGTTATCTGGTTATCTGATATCTACTGGTTCCTGACAATAGTGAAGGGGTCAATACTTGTTTTAACCGGTTGAAATTATTTAATTACATCCCTCTAAAGACATGTTAAAACTCAATGGGAAGTATTACAAAGTCGGTGCTAACTTAACCAGAGCTGTTGTAAACTTAACAACCCCATAGACTATAATGGCTCTGGGAAGTTTATAACAGCTCCAATTTAGGCCAGTGTCAGACGAGCGCACAATGTGCACCCGTACTGATGTGGCTTCCGGTGTCAGACACAGCGTTGTGACGCTGCGCCGGGGCCGGCCAAACGCTGTTGCGCGCACACGAATTCCATGTGCAAAGTGGCCGTGCTGAGTCCGCGCAGCAGGCCGCTCCATCAAAGCACTAGGATGCGCGTTGACGGAGCTGCAAAGCGCGATCCTCCATAGGAGGATCGACCCTTGCAGCGCTGAGCGCACAAACTGCACTCAGCGAGGCGGCCAGACGGACGTCGAGTGGAAGGAACGTTCCCCTCTCACGTACGTTCCTTCAAAACACTCGTCTGACACTGGCCTAAGTTAGCACCAACCTTGTAATATAGCCCAATGTGTGGAAATAAGCAGTAACAGCTGCCTATTGCCGACTCTATTAAGCCTAAGCCTTATGTTAACGGCTTGACATGTACTGATGGGAGACGTTAAGTGATACCGGCAGCTGCACCACTGCTTGTATCATGTCCCATGGTCAATAGAGATGAGTCGAACACCCCCGTGTTCAGTACGCATTCGAACTCGAACAATTTCAAAAGTTTGAGTTCGATCGCGAACACGAACCGAACTCGATGCTAGTCAATGGGACTCGAAAATTCGATTTTTAGAGTGCCCTCCAAGAGGGCATATATGCAAGATATTTGCCATAAAAGGTGTATGGGGGTCCGGGTAGTGCCCTGGGGGACAGGAAACAAGGACAAAAAGTTAAAAAAAAAACGTTTTTAAAGGAACAGTGAGTTTTTCTTGAAATAAAGGTCAAGAATAAAAACAAAAAATTCCTTCAAATATCGTGCCTAGGAGGACTCCATAACCAGGGGCGTCGCTACGTGGGGGCGGGGGGTGCGGCCCGCACCAGGTGACACCCGCCCTTAGGGTGACACCATCACCCTAAGGGCGGGTGTCTCACCCTGCACCGCGTGTTCGCTCCCTGCGAGCGTCCGAAGCTATGCAGCTTCGGCGCTCGCCTGGGGGAAACACGTCACCAGCCGAGTTCTCGCGAGATCGCAGCTGGTCACGTGGCTCCCCTAGATGAGCGCCCAAGCTCCATGCCGCCGGACGCTCAGAGGGAGCAGAACACGCAGAGGCAGGAGGTGAGTTGGGGGCATTATCCATGAGCTGGGGCAATATCCATGAGCTGGGGCAATATCCATGAGCTGGGGCAATATCCATGAGCTGGGGGCAATATCCATGAGCTGGGGGCATTATCCATGAGCTGGGGGCATTATCCATGAGCTGGGGCAAATCCATGAGCTGGGGCAATATCCATGAGCTGGGGCAGTATATCCATGAGCTGGGGCAGTATCCATGAGCTGGGGCAAATCCATGAGCTGGGGCAATATCCATGAGCTGGGGCAGTATATCCATGAGCTGGGGCAGTATCCATGAGCTGTGGCAGTATCCATGAGCTGGGGCATTATGCATGAGCTAGGGCAGTATCCATGAGCTGGGGCATTATCCATGAGCTGGGGCAATATCCATGAGCTGGGGCAGTATATCCATGAGCTGGGGCAGTATCCATGAGCTGGGGCAAATCCATGAGCTGGGGCAATATCCATGAGCTGGGGCAGTATATCCATGAGCTGGGGCAGTATCCATGAGCTGGGGCAGTATCCATGAGCTGGGGGCATTATGCATGAGCTAGGGCAGTATCCATGAGCTGGGGCATTATCCATGAGCTGGGGCAATATCCATGAGCTGGGGCAATATCAATGAGAGGAGCTGGGGGCATAGCCATGAGAGGAGCTGGGGCAGTATATCCATGAGAGGAGCTGGGGCAAATCCATGAGAGGAGCTGGGGAAGTATATCCATGAGAGGAGCTGGGGCATATATCCATGAGAGGAGCTGGGGCATATCCATGAGAGGAGCTGGGGCATATCCATGAGAGGAGTTGGGGGCATATCCATGAGAGGAGCTGGGGCATATCCATGAGAGGACCTGGAGGCATATCCATGAGAGGAGCTGGGGCAGTATATCCATGAGAGGAGCTGGGGCAGTATATCCATGAGAGGAGCTGGGGCAAATCCATGAGAGGAGCTGGGGCAATATCCATGAGAGGAGCTGGGCAATTATCCATGAGAGGAGCTGGGGCAATATCCATGAGAGGAGCTGGGGCATTTTCCATGAGAGGAGCTGGGGCATATCCATGAGAGCTGCTGGGGCATATCCATGAGAGGAGCTGGGGCATATCCATGAGAGCTCCTGGGGCATATCCATGAGAGCTGCTGAGGCATATCCATGAGATCTCCTGGGGCATATCCATGAGAGCTGGGGCAGTATCCATGTGTGCTGGGGCAGTATCCATGTGTGCTGGGGCAGTATCCATGTGTGCTGGGGCAGTATCCATGTGTGCTGGGGCAGTATCCATGTGTGCTGGGGGCAGTATCCATGTGTGCTGGGGCATATCCATGAGAGCTGGGGCAATATCCATGTGTGAGCTGGTCTGGGGGCAATATATCCATGTGTGAGCTGGTCTGGGGCAATATATCCATGTGTGAGCTGGTCTGGGGCAATATATCCATATGTGAGCTGAGGCACAATATATCCATATGTGAGCTGGGGGCAATATATATCCATGGGTGAGCTGCTGGGGGCAATATATCCAGAGCTGCTGGGGGCAATATATATCCATGTGTGCTTTCACTGCCTTCGAACAGGCACCGTACTTGCTGGCAGTTGGCAAAAATTTGTGTGAGCATATGAGAGAGCTCCACAGCAATAAACCCCACAGTAATGTGCACTGTGTATTATGAGCATTCAGTGTTATATGGGAGTACTGATTTAGGAGTAAGAGTAGTTAAAAAAAATTCGTAAAACTCGGGGGTGACACCATAAGTTACCGCACCGGGTGACACCAACCCTAGTGACGCCACTGCCCATAACCAGCCCGTGAAGTGGCGGATTTGTAGAATGCATAGAAACATTTAAAAACAAAAAAATTACATTTCAAATTACGGTAAATGGTTTTCCTTTAATCTATTCATAAACAACTGCTTGGGGCGGCAGTCTGTATGAAAAGAGGAGATATTTTAGGACACGCAGAAAAAGTTTAGTGATTTTTTGGCTAGATTATGGTGAAATTTATGCAGGCTTTGGATGAAAGTAACAATAGGTGCTTTACAATTGGGCCTTTAGTGTCGGCAACAGTGCTGTCACACCGTAAGACCGCTGTGGTATTGTGGAAGAGTGCAGGGTTGGACCCTGCGGTCCAATATTAAAATGATATGAATCTGGTATAGGCGTCAGTGGCAGTGCACCCAAATATTACTGCGCTATAGTGTATGGCAGGATGGAAGTGCACCAGCAGTAACAAGCAGCGGAATACACCAGACAGGGGCACAGAGCAAGAGTAGTTATTATAACAAAACCAGCTCAATGACATTTAGGCACTAGTACTGCCCTACTGTGTATGGTGAAAATTGGCACACACCAGTCCCGGCAGCTCTGCGTCATCACGCCGCGCCCTGCCCCTGATCACTCACAGCTGCGCTGGGTGCTGCCGGAGCTCCTGGCATTCGGCCAGCTGGCGGCACCATGCGTCCGGGGCCCCCCCGATCGCCACCCGGGGCCCTGGATGTCACAATATTACAATCCAAATGCAAATGGGTTAAGTAACCAAATTTGTAAGAAGAATAATTAATGCAGCATATGAATCCTCACACTGCCGTGCAGCACCTTAAGGCCCGGTTCACACCTAAACATTTTACTGCGCATTCCTGCACGCTGTAAAGCGCATAAACAGGGAAAGCCCATTATTTGCTATGGGACCCGTTCATACCTGGGCGTTTTACAGCGCGCAGGAAGGTGCTGTAAAACGTCCTACGCCCAAAGAAGTACAGGAGCTTCTTTGGGGCGTATTGCAGCGCGTTCACTCTGCAGTCTATGCCCGTACACGCGCTGCAATGCGCGTTCGCATGTTTTTTACGTTTGCATGATACGTGCGTTAAAACCGCATGTATTGCATGCGTAAAAAAACCACAGGTGTGAACTCAGCCTTACAGTATAATTAATGCAGCATATGATTCCGCACACTGCCGGGCAGCACCTCTACAGTTTGCAGATCCAGGAATCAGGTGAGTATTAGAAAGGAAAAAAAGGTTTTATTTTATGTTGCTGGGAACATTTAAAAATGTCCTCAGATTTTATTTTTTTTAAAAATGTGTCGCCTTACCTTAGCCTGGTGGTCAGTGGGGGCTCCCTGGATCCTGGTTGTGGGGAAGGGGGTCTGTCGTGGCTCCCTCCCTGGAGTCCCTGCGCCACCTCTCTGCCACATGCACCTGGGTGGCCAGCCCGCACAGTCGCAGCTCTGTCATCCTGCGGCCGCATGCTCCTCAAGGGGTCCTTGGGATGGAGGCTCCGGCGGGCTGCCCTCTACAGTGCCTGATAAGAGGGCCTCGTCTGCCTCATGTTTTAGCAACAAGAATGTTTTATCCCATAGGCTTCAATGTTAAAAATATTGCCATTTTAATTCAATATCTAATAAACTATTGCTTATAATATTCTGCAGTAAAGAGTATCTTTATTTTTAGATTCTTTTAGGATTTTTTAAGCATTTTTTAAAAAAGAAAAACTATTTTTTTTTCGAACTTTTGGCGAACATCCCAAAAAGTTCGAAGTTCGCAAACTTTCGAACGGCCAATGTTCGAATCGAACTCCAATACAATCGAACAACCGAACAGCTCATCCCTAATGGTCAATAGGTTTCCATAAAAAAATAGCATGAGGGAAAACTATTTTCAGTGAGAGGAGATCACACCATCCTCTTCGAAGTGGGAGGAGGGGCATGAATGCAATTTGTTTGTGCAATTATTGCAAAAACACAGGGTTTTTGCAGTCTGTAATTTTTTTGCCATTAGTGGCTGCAAGTGAGAATAACAAGTGGCCTTGAATCGCTTGTTGCTCTCTGGCTGGCTTATCATTAGCATGACTATACAAATCTGAAGTGTGCATAGGCTATAGCCATAACAGCCAAACCTCAGGAGGGGTATGCAGCTTGGCTCAAAAAACTGCTGAGCCATTAACAAGTGGGCCATTATACTAACTTGTTAATGTTAATGGCTCAGGTGAAATAGGGCCCTAGATATTTATTAGATGTGACTAAACCATAGTAGAACACAATAATGTTTTATACATATGACATATTACTCCACAGCCTGGTATTTACCTTTTTTCCCATAATATGAGAACTTCAGTAGAATTAAATGTCATACAAGAACCTTATGTCCTGAACAAGGCTAAATCTTAGCCCCTTGCGACATTATAATTTGCTTAAAGTACATACATCAGATGTGTCAAACAAAAATGTGTTTGTACTAAAGGGTAATGTATGGCAAATTCAATTCAAGAAAAATAAATGTACCTTTTCCCATTTGAAAAAAAATTATTATGTACATAAATACTGAATATAATCTGTATATGTTTCATTTGATTGAATTAAAGAAACATTTGAGTTGTGTATACATTGTTAATCTATCAGTGATCACATTACATATCTTAATGATGTGTATGTGCCCTACCTTTCCCACATAGATTTACATTTCGGTTTTGGATCTTGGTTTTATGTTTCAATGCTGGCACAGACATAATATTTGAGAATATGTAGACAATGGAAAGTTACATTGAGGTTCTTTAACAGATATGAAAGCAAACAGCAGCAGCTAACACTGTAAATAGGTTTATAACACACCTTGTGATAAAAAAAAACGCACAGGGTTATTCAAAGAGAATCGAAAAGTCACCGCACGTTCGGTGACTTTTCGTTCTCTTCAATTCGGCAAGATTGGGCGATCACCATTTCGGCGACCCTGCGGTTTATTCAGCAAGCACCAAAGTGCCGTCGTAACGCAGAGAAAAGTCGCCGCAAACCCGATGAACACTCACCACAAAACCCGGCGAAGGCCGAAAACGCTGGAAAAATCCGAGCAGGAGCCTATCACAGCGCAGAGCAGCCACCGGAAAAACCCGACACCGCAGACGAATGGAGTTTAAAAAAAAAAAGTTTGCTTGAATGTTTGAAGTGAAACGCTGTTTGCAAAGAAACTAATGAGCGAAAATGTCTGAAATTTGCATATGAGGTCCAGGGAATGATAATAAAAAGTGTTGTTACAGAAAAAGAACAAACGTTTAAATTGTTTTTTTAAAAAAATAGGCAAAACGTTTTTGGCAAAAAAATTACAAAAAATGCTTAAAATATCCAAAAAAAATCTATAAAATAAAGAGACTTTTTACTGCACAATAGTATAATCAACGGTTTATTAGATATTGAATTAAAACGGGAATATTTTTAACATTGAAGCCTATGGGATTCGCCTAAATAAATCTGCCGCATGAAGCAACCGAATGGCAGGGCAATTCGGCAACATTTCACTGCTGGTTTTTGTTCTCTGAATAGACGAAGCTATGGGGATTTCACTGCCCTCGAACACTCAACGTATGTGCAGGCAATCCGCCAACATTTGGCGAACTGCCTGCTCTCTCTGGATAGCCGAATGGCCAAGAAACAGGGCCGGTGCTAGACTATTTTGCGCCCTAGGCAAGACCAGCTACTTGCGCCCCCCCCTGAAAAAAAACACTGCACATTACTGTGGAGCTCTGTGACCCACCCATAAACACTGCACATTACTGTGGAGCTCTGTGATATATACTCACCATACATTACTGTGGCCCTGCTGATTTGGCCCCCTCTGATTTTGGCTGCAGGGTGCGCCGCGTGACGTCTGCCTCCAGTGCATAGTGTCCTCATGGTTTGAGGCTTGGGGAGAGATTTTGGGGCCCTTACGGTTGGTGGAAGGGGTTAATAGGGCCACTCATTTTGGGGGAAGGATGAGGGAGGGAGAGTGACGGTGGGGTATTTTTCTGGGGTGGGTGGAGAGTGCTGGTGGGGTATTTTTCTGGGGTGGGTGGGAGAGTGCTGGTGGAGTATTTTTCTGGGGTGGGAGGGAGAGTGATGGTGGGGTATTTTTCTGGGGTGGGAGGGAGAGTGCTGGTGGGGTATTTTTCTGGGGGGAGGGAGAGTGATGGTGGGGTATTTTCCTGGGGGGGAGGAGAGTGATGGTGGGGCATTTTTCTTGGAGGGAGAGTGGTGGGGTATTTTTTTCTGGGGGAGAGTGATGGTGGGGTATTTTTCTGGGGTGGGGGAGACTGATGGTGGGGTATTTTTTGGGGGGAGGGAGAGTGATGGTGGGGCATTTTTCTTGCAGGGAGAGTGGTGGGGTATTTTTTTCTGGGGGGAGAGTGATGGTGGGGTATTTTTCTGGGGTGGGGGAGATTGATGGTGGGGTATTTTTTGGGGGGAGGGAGAGTGATGGTGGGGCATTTTTCTGGGGTATTTTCTGGGGGAGGGAGAGTGGTGGGGTATTTTTCTGGGGGAGGGAGAGTGGTGGGGTTTTTTTTCTGGGGGGAGGGAGAGTGGTGGGGTATTTTTTTCTGGGGGGAGAGTGATGGTGGGGTATTTTTCTGGGGTGGGGGACTGATGGTGGGGTATTTTTTGGGGGGAGGGAGAGTGATGGTGGGGCATTTTTCTTGGAGGGAGAGTGGTGGGGTATTTTTTTCTGGGGGGAGAGTGATGGTGGGGTATTTTTCTGGGGTGGGGGAGATTGATGGTGGGGTATTTTTTGGGGGGAGGGAGAGTGATGGTGGGGCATTTTTGTGGGGTATTTTCTGGGGGGAGGGAGAGTGGTGGGGTATTTTTCTGGGGGGAGGGAGAGTGGTGGGGTATTTTTTTCTGGGGGGAGGGAGAGTGGTGGGGTATTTTTTTCTGGGGGAGAGTGATGGTGGGGTATTTTTCTGGGGTGGGGGAGACTGATGGTGGGGTATTTTTTGGGGGGAGGGAGAGTGATGGTGGGGCATTTTTCTTGGTGGAGAGTGGTGGGGTATTTTTTTCTGGGGGGAGAGTGATGGTGGGGTATTTTTCTGGGGTGGGGGAGACTGATGGTGGGGTATTTTTTGGGGGGAGGGAGAGTGATGGTGGGGCATTTTTGTGGGGTATTTTCTGGGGGGAGGAGAGTGGTGGGGTATTTTTCTGGGGGGAGGGAGAGTGGTGGGGTATTTTTCTGGGGGGAGGTAGAGTGGTGGGGTATTTTTTTCTGGGGGGAGGGAGAGTGTGGGGTATTTTTTTGGGGGGAGGGAGAGTGATGTTGGGGTATTTTTCTGGCGGGAGGGAGAGTGATGGGGTATTTTTCTGGCGGGAGGGAGAGTGATGGGGTATTTTCTGGGGTGGGAGGGAGAGTGGTGGGGTATTTTTCTGGGGGGAGGGAGAGTGGTGGGGTATTTTTTTCTGGGGGGAGAGTGATGGTGGGGTATTTTTCTGGGGGGAGGGAGAGTGATGGTGGGGTATTTTTCTGGGGGGAGGGAGAGTGATGGTGGGGTATTTTTCTGGGGGGAGGGAGAGTGATGGTGGGGTATTTTTCTGGGGGGAGGGAGAGTGATGGTGGGGCATTTTTCTGGGGGGAGAGAGAGTGATGGTGGGGTATATTACTGGGGGGTAATGGATGAGTGGGGTATATTACAGAGGGGGTGTAGGGAGGGTGGGTGTGTCAGCCAGTGGGGAATGGGTGATGGTGGTCAGGGGTGTTTTCCAGGGGAGGGGGACCTGGCATGGGGATGTGTACAGTGTCTTTGCTTGTCCGAGCGTGCAGCCAGTGAGAGGAACCGCCCCCCTCCTCCTGGTCAGGCTACCTCCAGGGCATAGGGATTGGATGGCACACGTCATGTGGCGTGACATGTGACCCTGGCCGGCCGGCTCCCTTTGATTAGGTCATAGGGAGCATCGGATGGCCGGGGTATTGCAGGCGCCGGGCACAGAACAGCACCGGCGGCGGATAGTGCAAGGGCTGACCTTGCTGACACCTGGCTCGGGGCCGGCTGCGCCCCTAGGTGGCGCTGCGCTCTAGGCGGCCGCCTAGCTCGCCTAGCGGGCGCGCCGGCCCTGCCAAGAAAGGTAACTGAACCATGATTTTCAGCGTTCGGTTACCTTTCGGCAGCCATTCGGATCTCTTTGAATAACCCTGACAGTGACCTATATCAATGAGTAGCAACATTAAATATGTACCATTGCTGGAAAATGCATGACTTATTGGCCAAAACTATTTTTATGTAAGAAAAGAGAATCAGCAGCCTTTCTTTTTAAAAACCAGATAGCAACACCCATAGCAATACTTTCTGCAGGTCACAATTTATCAGACATAACTCTTATCACTCAGTAAAATACTTTAGTATGTTTATACTCTATTTTTTTTAAATCTACACCAGCGTTTCTCAACTCCAGTACTCAGGAGTCAACTCAGGACCCCCTAACAGGTCAGGTTTTCCAGATATCTGAAGCACAGCACAGGTGATATGATTTGCTGCTCAGTGATTGCAGGATTCAGTCTGCATTTCCCCAAGGTGATCCTTAAAACCTGGCCTGTTATTGGGTCCTGACTGAGGACTGGAGTTGAGAGACACTGATATAAAGTCTACCATTAAGGCTAGGGTCAGACGAGCGTGATTTCTACGGACTGTACGTCCGTGCAGTACGGACATCGTCAGTACGGATGACGCAGTAGTGGTCACACAGTCCGTTTTTTCACTGAAGTTATTTTTGACGGATGTAGGAGGGAAAAATAAATTACAATGAAAAAACATTCTGTCCGTCAAAAATGCTGGACGTATAAATGCAGTCCATCTGACCACGCTCCATCACTCACACACAAAGCTATGCAGACGTTATGGATGTGGCGCACTCCGCACGTCTGTTCTAGCAGTATTACGTTCTTGCCTAACCTGCGTCCGTTTGCAGCGTCCGTCATGCGTCCGCAGTTCAGTGCGGACGTACTTCGTGTGTCAGGCTCCAATGGACTTTCTTTCATGCTATCACGGACGTACTTTTAGGCGCAATCACGGACGTGAACACTACGCTTGTCTGACAGCAGCCTTAAAGTATAAGACTTTTATAATTTGTTGCATATTTGGCCATCACAAAATATACATTCATCCTTACACACAATTTTATGTACATATACACAACCTTCAATACATACCTCAGTGACTCCTACACATTCATACATAAACACACCTTTGAGCAAGCCAATACTCATTCTTGATTAACTGCATATAATCCGCACAGTCTGGTAACAATATCCATTAATTAAATCCAAATACACATTTATACATTCTCACACGTATTAACCTCTTGCAGCCCCAGGACGTGCTATGCCTTCCTGGCGGTGGGGGGGGGTCTTTGAAGATGCAGGGCGTACAGGCACACCCTGCTGTCTTCAGTGGGCCGCCTCGGCCCCTCCCTGTAGCCTGCCTGCACACGCCGCATGTCAGCTGCAGGATGGGCCGCAGTCTGCGGCTAGCGACGGCACCTGTCGGCGAGGCGTACCTGTACGCCTCGCTGGAGTTCAGCCACCCCCAATGGGCGATGCCCATCCGTCGTTAAGGAGAAAATATATTGACTAGTGAACTACAGAGTGATTCATATAAAACAGAACCCAAACCTTTCATTACAGATCACAAACAAATGAATGGAAATTAAACACAGTTTCATAAAACATACATCCTCTTATGTTGAGCACATTCCATCACAGTATGTGCTGGAAGTCGTCACTAGGTGACAGCACAGCCATGCGAATAGCACTTCCACTGGACAAAATGGCTTACATTTTGGAAGAGCAGATTTTTATTTGTTCAAATCTACTGAGTTACATGCCAGATATCACGTGAGTGAATGGTGACAATCTGGAAAATTTTCATGTCATTTGCAAGAATCTGTGGTCATCTCAGTCTCCCGAACTTACCAGGATGGACTTCTTATTGTTGGGCTGTCTAAAGCAGGGATCACAAACATCGGCCCCCAGATAGTGATCGTCTACAATTCCCAAAATTATTTAAATGCAAACAATGGCCAGAGCATCATGGGAGTTGTAGTTCAGAAACATCTGGGGAGTTTGAGTTGCCTGGTCTAAAGGAATGAGGCTCACATGACTGCCACCTTAGCAGATAACTTTAGGAATGAGATCCAAAGCACTGATGATGCAACTCTGAGATGCGTTAGCAACAACATGCACCACTGACGTTGCTGACGAGTGCCTAAAAGAAAAATGTGTCCACTTCCAGCACTTGCTGTAATGGAATATGTTCAATGTAAAAGGAGGTACATTTCCCAAAACTCTCATTATTTTCCATTTAATTTTTTTTTTGAGATCTATTACAAAACTTTGAATTTGGGTGTATTATTCAGCCAGTGCCTATTGTCATTCTAGTACACGGAGACAGTAAAAGTAAGGCTAGGGTCAGACGAGCGTGATTTCTACGGACTGTACGTCCGTGCACACGGACGTACATCAGTACAGAAGACACAGTAGTGGCCACACAGTCCGTTTATTCACTGACGTATATTTTGACGGATGTAGGAGGGAAAATAAATTAAAAAGCAAAACCATTTTGTCCGTGAAAAATGCTGGACGTATAAATGCAGTCCGCCTGACCACGTTCCATCACTCACACACAAAGCTATGCAGACGTTGCGGACGCAGCCCACTTTGTGCGGCCGTTCTAGGGGTTGTACGCTCTTGCCTGCCTTGCGTAAGTGGGCCGCGGCCGTTGTGCGTCCGCAGTTCAGTTCGGACTTACTTCATGTGTCAGGCTCCGATGGGCTTTCTGTCATGCTATCACGGACGTACTATTAGGCGCAATCACGGACGTGAACACTACACTCGTCTGACCCCAGCCTAAACTAATGTCAGCTGAGGCTGTGATAGCCCCCTGTATGGAAAGATAACCTCTGGTAAACAGCAGAGGGGAGGATGGAAGTGAAGTGTGGCTTTCTGGCTGGATTGCCTACTCTATCTGAATGTCCTCAGTGTTTTTCTGTGACAAGCATTTGCCTGGGTATGATAGGGAATGTGGGGGATCAATGTTTTTGGTTTGCAGTGGAATAAATTTACATTTTAGACTTTTTTGGGCATTTCTTTTACAGAAAAAAAAGCAGGACTTACAGGGTTATTCAAAGAGAATCGAAAAGTCACCGCACGTTCGGTGACTTTTCGTTCTCTTCAATTCGGTGCGATTTGGCAATGCCATTTCGGCGACCCTGCGGTGTATTCAGAAAGCACCACAGGGCTGTCGTAGCGCAGGGAAAAGTCACCGAAACCCGACGAGCACTCACCGCAAGACCCAGGCGAAATGTTACATCCTCAGCCCCCGCTGTGCCCCCTGGGGGGTCTGGGCAAGAAGGGGGACCACTGGCTGGCTGGGTGCCAGCACTTTCTGCTGGCAGATCGGCATCTGAGGGGGCGGGGTCAGCTGTGATTACAAGGAGCCGCAGGCTTTAAAACAGGACTCAAGGCCTTGCCTCATCGCCCTGTTGTGGAGTTTAGTTCTCGCACCGCTACGTCCTGTATCTGATTGAATTCCCTGGTGACGACCCTGCTTGTATGAGATTCCCGCTCCTGTATTCGACCTGGCTTGGCTTTGACTATTCTCAATCTCTATGGTGTGTATTTGTCTGTCTGCGTGGTTTAGTGATTTAACCCCATGCTGGTTGCTGGGTTGATCACTCGCCGTTTGGTTTCTGTATTCCTGACTGCCCTGCACCTTGCATACTTCACGAACTGTCGTTCGTCATATTATGTTTCTGAGTGTGTCCTAGGCTTTCTGTCGGTCACAAAACCCTCGGAGCCTAGAGGCACTTCAGCTAGTCCTTTGAGTCTCTTGGTTCTTGAATTATACCTGTATTTTGTGCGGTTTCTGTGTTTATCTACAAAGTATTGTTGCCCTTAAGGATTCTAACTCTGCTACTCTTGGAAGCGAAATAGCTTCTATTACACGAAAGCACTCCGAAATCTGCAAAAACATCTGGATTAACCCCGCCGAAACACGCCAGAGAAACCCGAGCAGGAGCCGATCACAGCGTAGAGCAGCCGCCAGAAAAACCGGACAACGCAGACGAATGGAGTGAGAGAAAAAAAAAACCAGTACATTTGAAACACTTTGCAAAGAAACTACAGAACGAAAATGTCTGAAATTTACATGTAAGGTCCAATGAATGATCATAAAGAGGGCTGTTACAGAAAAATGAAAAAAACTATTTTTACAAAAAAAAACGGATTTTTTTTTTCCAAAATCCCGAAAAATGCCTAGTAGAATCTAAAAATAACGATTTTTTTTACTGCAGAATATTATCATAAACGGTTTATTAGATATTGAATTAAAAAGGGGATATTTTTAACATTGAAGCCTATGGGATTCGCATGAATAAATCTGCCGCATGAAGCAACCGAACAGCAGGGCAATTCGGCAACCTTTCACTGCTGGTTTTTGTTCTCTGAATAGGCGAAGCATTGCTTCTCTATGTGGATTTCACTGCCCTCGAACAGGCACTGGATGTGCAGGCAATTCGCCAACATTTGAACTGCCTGCTCTCTGTATAGCCGAATGGCCAGGAAAGGTAACCGTATGCTGAATTTCAGCGTTCGGTTACCTTTCGCCAGCAATTTGGAGCTCTTTGAATAACCCTGTAAGTGGTTTAAAAAAACATATTCTATGTCTAGAATGTCCCTTTAAGAAGTAAAATCAGAGAAATGAAAGGATGACAAGCAAAATATATATTCTTAATGAGTCAGAAAGCTATATGCAAACTCTTCCGTTGTAAATGATGCCAGTTTAATGGCAAGGACAAAATGTTTAGATAAATTATTATGTCTGTATGATCTTTCCAGTTGCTGAGAGTGACTGATCCCAATGGTGAAGCCAGCAGAGGAGTAAAAAAAATGTATAGCTGTCAAAAAAGGAAAGGTTGTGATAACACATTGTAATATCATTCTGGGAACGAGTCTCTAAGGTGTAATTCTGAGACAGTTATTCCACTGATGTAAAAGGGATATAATGATTGATGTGCAGCATTATACATCAGAGAATTCCACTGCCTTAAAAATGTGAATAATAATACCACAAAGACCAAAGAATAAATAAACCTGGCGCAGAAAGTATTCTGCAAGACTCAATGAGTTGGCTGGCAGAGAGGAGCATATTTCTGTTGTCATTTATAACTTGCTCCTTGATGTTTCCATTCAGGTATTAAAATCCAAAGGCTCAATTCTGAAAGAGTCACAACAAACATTTCTAGGAATGAAGCCAAATATTATTTACATTGATTCGTTGGTTAAACATTCTGACTGCAAGGCTGATGTGCATTACAACCAGTCACAGGATTATTTGTTATTACACTCCTTTTTGTTGTAATGGTGCCAATGGTACTGTCTATGTAGAAAGTCTGTGTGACTGCGAGTGGCTGACTGAGGTGGAAGTGAAATTATTTATTTCAGTTCATTTGAGCAAACTTTGGAGTCCAACATTTTCATAATTTTCTGAATTTGCCAAATTGAAATGATGGAAATTACAGAAAAATAAAAATACATTTTGTAAATGTCTGGAATTTTTCAGGCACACATATTTTTAGCCCTCTACCACCTCTCTAACCTGCTCTATACCTGTCATGCTTCCAGCTCTGGAGTCCACAGGAAGACCAGGTGTCCGATGCTTGAGTTGGAGTTCTTCTCTTTGTCTGGTCCAGCAACTCCATCTATTCTGGGACTTCTGTGTGGCCTGGTTCTCACTCACCTCTCACCTGTGCAGCCAACCTTACTCTTATTTAAAGGAATTTCCCCCGTTAAACAGGGCTCTAGCATGAAGTGGTGGTGCTTTGCCTGTTCCCAGGTCTGCTGCTGCTGCTTTCACACCAGCTTCCAGCTGGATGGAGTAGAGGTAACAACACTATTCTATAACTGTGGAGACACAGGTTTGAATCCCAGCCAGAGCACCTCTCCAGTAAGTGTCCTTGGGCAAGACACCTAACAGTACATACTTGCCTACGAAACAATATTAGCTGTGGAACCCAGTGGTAACGTCTCTGCTTTTTGACCATGGGGAAGAAAGTTAAAATCCCATTCAGCACATCCCTCCAAAACAAATGTGGAGAAGCAAGTCTCGACTTTAAGAAGCGGATTCAACCTAACCAACAGGTCCTCTTACCTACAATCATGGAAAGCTGACACAATCCCACTCCGATGACATCACCAGCGACTGTCCTTGGGCAAGACACCTAATGATATGGATGTACCTACCTCACAAAAATACTTGTACGTCATATAGATTGTAAGTTCCCTTGGGAACAGGCCCCCCCCCCTGAATCAGGCCATGTGTGGTATGCTAATGTATCAACCCCTTGTACAGCAATCTTGTAAAGCACTGTGGTATATGTGTCGCTATAAAGGTGGAGACCCAGGTTTGAATCCTGGCCACAGCACCTTTACAGTAAGTGGATAGGGTTACAGTAACGGTGTATGTTTGTATTAGGGTTAGGGCTAGTAATGTACAACGAGTGCAATTTTTTAGGCAAATGATTTCGAATTGATCTATAAATTTTAGGATCGATTCAATAAAATGTTATCCTTTTTCGCCGGTTGGAATTTTGGGTGCTCCTGAATCGCAGAAATTCCAGTATTTCATCTGAAATCTATTTCAGTCAGCAACTAATGCACATGTCTACTGAATAGAATGGAATTAGGGCTTACCTCCTGTTGACAAGCGCTAACAAGCTGGAATCAGCTGTCAAGGTGCTATTGTATTGCTCCATACTGTAGCCAACTCCACTAGAATGGCATTGCACTAGCATGTGGGGCAGACTATTAGATGCAACCCCCAAAAGCCCCCAAGAACTAGAGAATGTGAACCTCACTTGCATGTCTTACCCAGTATTACCTGCTGCATTTGAAGAAGCCTAGTAAAGGATCAAAGTAAGTCTCTGCTTAGCTCACATGCCTGTTCTTCTGAGATTAACTCATTGACATTAGGGATGTGCGTTTCGGGTTTCGGAATTTCGGAATTTTCACGAAATTTCCCGATTCGTGCATTCGGATTCAGCCAATTTTACGAACATTTTCAGATCCGAATTTTCCGAAAACGAAACCTTTACGAAACGAAACGAAAATTTGTTCGGAATTTTCGAATGGACTAGAAATGTGTAAAATCGAAAATCATTTTCGTTCCATTCGTAATTTCGGCTCCATTCCTGATTTCGGTTCCATTTCAGTAATTTCGGACAACATATTTTTTGGTTATATCGCTGATTCTGTAATTTTGTATCATTCCCATCTCAATGTATCCTTCTTGTAAAACATGAGAAATCTCAATGGCAGAATTATCGTATCGACAGAAATATCGGACCCGAAAAACCATTAGTTTACGTCATAACGAATAGACACTTTGAAACGAGGAGAACAGACGTTCCGAAAAACACGACAATTTCCGAAATTACGAAAAAAAGTCGATACGAAAAAGAAACGAACACGAAACGAACCGAAACGGAAATCGGCCGAAACGAGTCGAAACGAAAAAAAAATCGGTGCACAAGTCTAATTGACATGGGACATTCATCCTTTTTCACCCCACCCTTTTGCATGGATTACAGGTGATTTATGGCAAAGCCTATGTAGCGCTCACTCCCGGAGGAGCCGCTGAAATTGAACCTCGGGTCAGTCTCCCCGCACTAGGGAACAAATATACTCCAGCACCGTCGTGGATTTTATAAATTATATAGTTTACTAGAATAAATGGCATATAATGAATAACACGGTATACGTATATATATTTACAGTACTTCGTAATGCGGGAAACGCGCAGCGGAAAAGAAATACAATGCTTCGTAATTTGAGAAACGCGCAGCAGAAAAGAGAAAAATATATATCTTTAACCCCCTTTGTGGTTGGGGAGTGAGTCCCGTACAGGTTATGTCCCAAAGAATGTAGGTGTGTGTGTGTGTGATGGTACCCGGGTACAATATTCAACTGGCCAGTGAATTATTTATGAGGTATCTTCGACTAGTCAAGTTGGGGCCCTGTGGTTTTTTTTAAACAAACAGCAGCGTGCTTTCTATTTTCACAACGGCCTGGAAGGCCTCTCACCCATCCGTCAGATACTTGGTGCTCCGCTCGACCCAGGACGTCTCTCCGCTCAATTTTTGACTGGGATTCTATGGGTTACCGGATCCGCTGTCTTGCTTTCCTTTAGCTGCCACAAGATGTCCAGCTCACCGCCTGTACTCCCTGTCAGATCGATCTGCGGTGCTCCTAACTCGGGGTCCTCCAGCTCACTCGATTATCAGCGTGGGTATTCTGGTGAATCACTGGGTCTTCCTCTTGTAAGGCTGAATAACCCGGTCTTTATCTCTGTCAGGCCCCAGCTGCGCTCTGGCCTGGTCACTGTCACGCTCTGCAGCACTGTGTCTTGCTTCTCTCAATCCCTGGCGCGCTCTGCCAGCTCTCTCCACGAGGCTCAGGTTGTCAGCGTCTGTGTCCCACCCACTTCCTGTGTCCGCTCCCAAAGCATGTCGGGAAATGTAGTCCCAATGTTCAGTGTCTCACATCGCACTTGTCTCCCTCCGGTGGCCAAAAACAAGTACTACAACGGCAGGGGATTTAAAACCAGCGCTACACCTATTTAAAACCTTGTGATGCAGAAAGCCCCAGGAGGATACACGTACCCAGTAAATGAGTTCATTTCATAGGAGCATTAGGTTGCATAGAGTAGGACCAGCTGTGATAGGTACATTGATGTTGTGGCAGGATTATGCAATGTATAATCATATTTTGTAACAAAACCTCATCAATTTAAAGCCTAAGACACAAGCTTTTAAATATTTAGATGTAGGTTTGAGTGGAGTTTCTGAATTATAGTGTGGAGGCTTTTTATCTCTCTTTTTGTCCTCCACCACAACCCTTGTAAGTACTGATTTACCCTAGGGGTCCAAGCATCCACTGCAACTGCTCATCATGCCTACCTCCTAGCTGACGAGGGTCCAACAAACCCGAAACAGCGCTGTCCTAGGAGTGGCTTTGACCAGTTGCATAAACCTTATGTCTGCTAGAAAGCCACAGTGTGGCATAGCATCGATTTTTAGGGCTCTGTGTAATAACAGATCCAGGATGCATAAAAGTGAGAGAGGACATTTGCATATCCTACCCAGAGTTCCTTGCTGCACATGGGGAGTGTAGCACAGGAGCTCTGGGATGCAATTCATCGAATTGCTGTGATGTGCAAGTGGCTTCTGGAATAATAAACAAACTAATATGAAAATATATATATATATATATATATGTGATGATGACTTTGCTTTGCAAAAGGCTTCTACTGAAACAGGAAAGGCTGTAAATATGACAAGCTGGGGCATGGATTCCTGAGATAATGGTTAGTTCTGAATATACAGCAAACACAAAGTAATTCAAAATCAGAACATTATGTGCTCATAACTAGCAAAACTGCTAAATTATTATCCAGCAAACACTATCAAACAATGAGATGCGGACATTTAATGGCAATCCTCATGAGTAGTGTGTATTGCAAGGGAGGATGAACAGATCGTGACTCGTGATTTTCCGGTATCATTTTCCCAACATACTGTAAGTGCGGATGAATTGTACAGAATTTTGTTCAGCAACACTTTGGGATCTAATGTAAAAACACCAGGACAAATTACTCTTTGCATCAAAAACCTTTTGCAGATTAGCTGGAAGAATTCAGGGGAGGTTTCCAGGATGCCCAAACTACAGATAACCTGGTAGGGGGAGCAGTCTTGATGGATCGACTGGGCGTGCTCAGCTGAGTTGCCAAGATCGGTCAGAGATTCTCCATGACTCGAAACAAACTGGAAAAAAAAGGGAAAAGAATAAATAGCAGAAAAAGGAGAGTGGGAATTTACTTTGACTTTGAGGTGTTGAAAAGATTAATAACAAGGAGCCCAGATAATGTGTTGTAGCTGAATGATCATGTACATTCTGTGCTGTACTTACTTTCCTGTTATATTATATATTGTATCCTCTCAATAAAATGCATAATAAAAACTACTTATAATAAAAAAAGATTAAATTCAAGGAGCAAGCTACTGATTAAAAAAAGGGAAATGAAGCCTTCAGGGTGAGCAAGTGAATCAAAATTTACACTGACAGATATTTGATGGTACCGGCTGGATGGAGTAGAGATAATATCACTGCTCTATAACCGTTGAGCCCCAGGTTCGGATCCCGGCTAGAGCACCTCTCAAGTAAGTGTCCTTGGGCAAGACCCCTAACAGTACATACTGCCTACCACACACTATCGGCTGTGGAGTCCAGTGGTAACATCTCTGCCCTACGAACGTGGAGAAGCAAGTCAAATTCCGTTCAGCACATCCCTCCAATACAACTGTGGAGACGTCTTGACTTTATGAGAAGCGGGTTCAACCTAACCACCAGGTTGCTGATCTACAATCACGGAAAGCCGACTATCACCAAGAGGCACCGGCAAGTGTCCTGGGCAAGACACTAATGATGATGCGCCTGAGAATACTACATTCATAGATTGTAACTTCCTTGGGAAACAGGGTTGAATCAGGCCGTATCATCCATGTTGGTACTATGTATCAATCCCTTGTACACTGATCTTGTAAAGCGCTGTGGAATCCGTGGCGCTATATAAAAAAGGAGAATAATAATAATTGAAGAATACATTGGCTAGTTATATCTAATGGTACTTTTAAAAATATTAAATGACCCCACACATCATATACAGCTACATGTTTTTAGAAATCACTAACAAGTTCTGTAGCGCTGCATAGACTTTAGAATAGGAGGATGGCTACCTTGTTACCTTGTCTGCTGTACTTCACGCACACTTTGTTTGATAGTGAGTGACCATCAAATAAATGCTTTAGCAGTCCCCCAGGGGAGTATCCGACTGAGGAAGCTTACAGATTGTAAGGGAAACGTGTTTCGGTTATTCCCACTTGGTATCATTTTTATCTTTTATACCTTTTAATAAAACCGCTTTTATTTAACCTCTTCACGCTCGATTTACATATCCACCTAAATCCAATTATACCCGGCATATACCGAGGGAAAACGGTGAACCAATTCATTGGATTGTATATCCCAAGAGGTTGAGACCCCCTGGGAAGTGGTCCACTGCTTGCTTACCGAACCACCGATATAGGAGGTTCTATAATACGTGAGTGTATTTCCTCCTCGAGTTTATTTATATTTGCTATCTTAACTGAATTACGCTATGACACGTTTTCTTCCGAGGTATATATGAACCATCTACACTGCTGAAGACCCCCAGGAAGAATTCTTTCCGTTTGTTGGGAAGAGCTCCCCATAGTGGCTCAACTGCGTCCAGACTCGAGCTTTTTAGCTGCAGACTTGTGAGTGTTATTCCATATGATCCAAATTTTGATATGTTTATGGAATGTACGATATTGCCCAATTAGATTCCTTTTCTGTTTCTTTTCCTGCATGATGAATATAAAACTTGGAACCTTCTGATCTCCACGCACGAAGGATCTTTCAGAAACTTTTGACTTATGAAGGACAAAAAGTTATATAAAACCATTGCGCTCCCGATTGTACAATTTGGTGCTTTTTTGTGTGAGTCCCTCACTTTTACCATCATTCTGTACATGGACTCTGGCCTTATATGAATATTTGGGCCTCCAATTGTATCTATATTTTAAAGGTATTTACAATAGTAAATTACAAAGTATTAATGATACGTTTAGCATCATGATCCATCACAGATATAGAAGAGCCTTGACTTTTCATTTTGTTTAGGAAACGTGAGAATTTACATGGCAGAGGTGGGAATCCTCCACTAAGCTGAATGATTTTCAAAACTCCCAGCCCGATATTTCAGCATCGTGAAACAAAATTAAAAACTCAGCTGATATTTTAATATAACGGTCTCAACCCGAAGCAGCAAGTGAAGGTTACTATATTAAGTACCGATTTGGAAAGCTGCTATCTGAAATATCCCTTAGCTACTATCAGGGTTATTCAAAGAGATTTGAAAAAACACCACACGTTCGGTGACTTTTCGTTCTCTTCAATTCGGTGCAAATCGGCTTTCCCATTTCGGCTACCCTGCGGTGTATTCAGTTAGCACCACAGGGCTGTCGAAGTGCAGGGAAAAGCTGCAGAAAACCCGCCGAATGCACGCCGAAAACCCGCAAAAACATCTGGATTAACCCATTGAAGACGCCGGAAAAACCCGAGCAGGAGCCGATCACACGCAGCGACGCCGCCGGAAAAAGCCGACACCGTAGAAGAAGGCAGTGAATAAATTAGCAAAACAGTTTGCTTGAATGATTGAAAAGTGAAACGCTGTTTGCAAAGAAACTACTGAGCGAAAATGTCTGAAATTTACATATGAGGTCCAGGGAATGATAATAAAAAGGGCTGTTACAGAAAAAAGAAGTAAAGTTAAAAAAAAATTTAAAAAATTAAATCGGACTTTTTTAAAAAAAAACAAAAAACAGAAAAATGCTTAAAATATCATAAAAAATCTATAAATATAGAGACTCTTTACTGCAGAATTCATAATGAACGGTTTATTAGACATTGAATTAAAACGGGAATGTTTTTAACATTGAAGCCTATGGGATTCTCCTGAATAAACCTGTCGAATTAAACCACCGAATGGCAGGGCATTTCGGGAACCTTTCACTGCTGGTTTGTGTTCTCTGAATAGCCGAAGCATTGCTTCTCTATTGGGATTTCACTGCCCTCGAACAGGCACCGTATGTGCAGGCAATTCGCCAGGATTTGGCGAATTGAATGCTCTCTGGATAGCCGAATGGCCAAGAAAGGTAACCGAATGCTGAAAATCAGGAGGAGCTGGAGCATATCCATGAGGAGCTGGGGCATATACATGAGCTGCTGGGGCAAATTCATGAGCTGCTGGGGCATTATCCATGAGGTGCTGGGGCATTATCCATGAGGTGCTGGGGCAGTATCCATGAGCTGCTGGGGCATATCCATGAGGAGCTGGGGCATATACATGAGCTGCTGGGGCAAATCCATGAGGTGCTGGGGCATTATCCATGAGGTGCTGGGGCATTATCCATGAGGTGCTGGGGCAGTATCCATGAGCTGCTGGGGCATATCCATGAGGAGCTGGGGCATATACATGAGCTGCTGGGGCAAATCCATGTGGTGCTGGGGCAAATCCATGAGGAGCTGGGGCATATACATGAGCTGCTGGGGCAAATCCATGAGGTGCTGGGGCATTATCCATGAGGTGCTGGGGCATATCCATGAGGTGCTGGGGCAGTATCCATGAGGAGCTGGGGCATATCCATGAGGAGCTGGGGCATATCCATGAGGTGCTGGGGCATATCCATGAGCTGCTGGGGCATATCCATGAGGTGCTGGGGCATATCCATGAGGTGCTGGGGCAGTATCAAGCTGCTGGGGCATATCCATGAGGTGCTGGGGCATATCCATGATGTGCTGGGGCATATCCATGATGTGCTGGGGCATATCCATGAGGAGCTGGGGCATATCCATGAGGTGCTGGGGCATATCCATGATGTGCTGGGGCATATCCATGAGCTGCTGGGGCATATCCATGAGGAGCTGGGGCATATCCATGAGGTGCTGGGGCATATCCATGAGGAGCTGGGGCATATCCATGAGCTGCTGGGGCATATCCATGAGGTGCTGGGGCAGTATCAAGCTGCTGGGGCATATCCATGAGGTGCTGGGGCATATCCATGAGGAGCTGGGGCATATCCATGAGGTGCTGGGGCATATCCATGAGCTGCTGGGGCATTCCATGTGCTGGGGCAGTATCCTTGAGCTGGGGGCAATATCCATGAGCTGCTGGGGCAGTATATCCATGAGCTGGGGCAGTATATCCATGAGCTGGGGCAGTATATCCTTGAGCTGGGGCATATCCATGAGCTGGGGCAAAATCCATGAGAGGAGCTGGGGCAAAATCCATGAGAGCAGCTGGGGCAAAATCCATGAGCAGCTGGGGCAGTATATGCATGAGAGGAGCTGGGGCAGTATATCCATGAGAGGAGCTGGGGCAGTATATCCATGAGAGGAGTATATCCATGAGAGGAGCTGGGGCAATATCCATGAGAGGAGCTGGGGCAATATCCATGTGTGCTGGGGGCAGTATCCATAAGAGCTGGAGCAATATATCCATGTGTGAGCTGGTCTGGGGCAATATATCCATGTGTGAGCTGGTCTGGGGCAATCTATCCATGTGTGAGCTGAGGCACAATATATCCATATGTGAGCTGAGGTGCAATATATCCATATGTGAGCTGAGGCAATATATATCCATGGGTGAGCTGCTGGGGGCAATATATAACTGAACTGGGGCAATATATCCATATGTGAGCTGGGGGCAATATATATCCATGGGTGAGCTGCTGGGGGGGTGACACCATAAGTTACCGCACCGGGTGACACCAACCCTAGTGACGCCACTGCCAATGAATGATAATAAAAAGGGCTGTTACAGAAAAAGGAAAAAACTATTTAAAAAAATGAAACGGGAAAACAATTTTGCCAAAAAAATGCCTAACAGATCCTAAAAAAATCTATAAATAAAGAGACTTTTTACTATAGAATATAATATTAAACGGTTTATTAGATATTGAATTAAAACGGGAATATTTTTAACATTGAAGCCTATGGGATTCTCCTGAATAAACCTGTGGAATGAAACCACTGAACAGCAGGGCAATTCGGCAACTTTTCACTGCTGGTTTGTGTTCTCTGAATAGACGAAGCATTGATTCTCTATGGGGATTTCACTGCCCTCGAACAGGCACCCTATGTGCAGGCAATTTGCCAAGATTTGGCGAACTGCCTGCTCTCTGAATAGCCCAATGGCCAGGAAAGGTAACCGTACGCTGAATTTCACTGTTCGGTTACCTTTCAACCACAATTTGGATTTCTTTGAATAGCCCTGCTAGGTCAAAATAGCCAAACCAGAAAAATTCTCCCATTTATCTCACTTTCCAAATCGGCTATTTGGTCTAGATTGTTCTCTTCTCCAGCCAATTCTCCAGGTTTTCATCTTTCTCTGAATAACCCTGTTAAACTGATTGAAGGAATACTAAGGGTGACTATCGAGGGCATTAAACATCAGAGCTAAATATATTTTTCAGTACAACCCCCTCTGCATTCCATTTTCAAGATAGACATCTTCATCTGCAAATAGAAAATAAATACATCATTCCATAATGTAAATGTTGATTGTGAGTTTGGTTCCCTTGGTGTTGTTCCATAAAATCTATCTCGCTGAACTGTAACAGCTAGCATGGTGTGATGATATTTCCTGGAACAGAGGTATGTATGTAAATAAGGAGGTGGCAGTGTTAAGTCTGCTGTGAACACATCCTGACAGTAAGATAAACAACATAAAAGTCCTTCTAAATAAAACCTCCAGCAGATGAATGAAATCAAGTGCCAGAGCCTTGAAGTGTTAGCAAGAAATCAAAGCTCCACACAGATTGCAGGAAAAGAAACAAAATGTTCAAACGATTATGGGCCGTTTTACTGGCTCTTAACAGTTACGATAAGGAATATTTTAATAGCAGTTATAAGTTTCAGGAACATTTTGAAACCTGCTAAAAATGCTGGCGGTTTATAAATGAAATAAATTTCATACTGGGTAATGATATGGTGATAAATGTAACCGTGTATCGTGCTGAGAAACACACTATTGCAGCATAACACTGCCAGCAATAATAGTCATGGTGATAGAATAATTCATAATATTTAAAAAAAAAAAGGAAAAACAATAATATTCTCAGCACTAATTGCTGCTATCATTTCCACTACGTCGACTTGCTTAAATTTAAGGATCTGCATCCTAAAATATTCCTCTCTTTTGTGTTCTGACACAAGCTTTGTAGAACAGATATTATTATTTCCTGCCATGGTTTTTTTTTATCTTTTGCTGAAACAAAAATGACACAATCTCATTGATCAGGGGAGGAAAGCAACTTGTGATTCAAGGGTTAAATGCAACACAGAGGCCTGGGTACAGGAACTCTACCCCTTTGTGAATTTTGTAATCAATAGTTTTTTAATGCATATAAAATAAATGAAATCTTTAAATTTCCCAACACTGACAAATATTTTCTTTCAGATAGAAATTAAAGGCTTTAAAAGACACTTAAATACAGTGCAATTCGCCGGCACTGAAAATTCCCCATAGAAGACTATTGTGTCTTCTATTCATTTCACAGAACGCCGAATTGCACCCAAATTCCATAGAAATGCCCTGATTTTCGGTGTTTCAATTCGACAGGTTTAAACCGGCGAACCCAAAAAGTTTCAATACAATGAATGGAATAAGTTTTTGAATTTTTTTTTAAAGAATGTTTATTCTTTTCATTTTTTGCTAAACCCCTTTTTATATTTTTAATTTTTAGTACACCTTTTTGTATTTTTTTAGACAACGTGTTTTTTACTTATTTTTTATTTTTGTGACAGACCTTTTTATTCTTTTATTAAAGGACCTTTTTTTTTAGCATTTTATTGATTTATACTCCTAGAAGAATAGTAGCATTCAGCGATAATTTGGTGCAATTTGACGGTTTTTGCTGACATCGATAACTGCTTCTAATTTTGGCAAAATGCCGTCACCATTCGCCAAATAGTGAATTCACCCTATTTTCGATGAAATGGAATTGCCAAAATGCAATGAATTGCAGTGACACACAAAGCGCTTTGTGAATAGACCTTTATGGCTCTATTATAGCCCCTCTATTGTCAATGTCGTGGAGGACGTGGAGACACAGTTTCGATCCCGGCCAGAGCATCTCTCCATTTCCAGTAAGTGTCCTTGGTCAAGACACCTAACGGTACATACTCACCACCCAGGACATACTTGAAAACGAGAGAAATCTCAATGTATCCTTCCTGGTAAAATCCTTTCTAAAAAAAAAAAAAGTAGCTTCCCGTTCGTGTTTGCATGGTCCCAGTTTCTCTCTCTTACTGTGTCATGTGGCCTTCACCATCCATATCCTGTGTCCATGTGAATCCTTCCCCTGCTCTTACCTGGCAGCATCACGGTGCACATTTGCATATCTTTCATTGCTTATCTAAGTTGATTTTCTGCAACTTGTGCTCTGTGTCAGATCTGTGGCTAATCAAGAGATCTTGTGCTAAAACTATGTGAAGAGTCTCAACTCCATCACCTCAAAGTACTTTTAGCACGTGCCACACTGGTCACTAGTCTGAAGTTAGCCATAGTCCAAGATGACAATTGAACTCCTCTTCCCTAGCCCAGACTAAAAATGACATAAATCCAGGTACCCATGTTGATCTCTCTATTGTTCGGGGAACACCCACCATAATAGATGTGTTACTCTCTCTCTCAGCCCCTCCTAAATCATGTCCCCTACCAATGACCTTTGGAAAAATATGTTTGAAAACACATCTGAAAGTAGAGTGTACTATTTCAGTGATGCTATATCTCTGATCCCATCACTTGCCATCATTAATAAGTAAGATAAAAAGCATGGGACTTACAGTAAATATAAGAAGGTGCCTATGTCCTCTACAGTCAGTCATGTCCCAGCAAAGAGCTCTGCATTGGTATAGACCACTCAGCTGGTTTTTAAATTTATAAATCTGCTAATGCAATAAATGGGTAAAATTGAAGGATATATCATTCCCAGTGACAGGTTTGCTTCTCTTTTCTACTCCAGTCCTTCTTGGCAGTCTTACAATGTCAGCAATGGTATATGGGATTGCTAAATTTATATGCTTAATCTCGCACTCTCTCTGACTTGACTTTGCGAATGAATACACCCAAAGAAAACACAAGAGGGACCAGAATTAACTCCTTGAAGATGTTGAAGGCAGAAAATGATCCTAATTATAGATATTTTTATGTTTTTACAAACTCTAGTTTACACTTTCTCTTAAATTTGAAGTTTCTGCTTTTCTATGGACCGTTCCTAAAGAATTAAGTATAACTGACTGACGTATGAGCTGTGATGTTCAACTAAGCTGATTTGTAGTTTCATCCAAGCAGATTTTCTAAGCATTTCAAATCAAGTTTGATTGAAGACGAAAGAGTCAAAAAGATTCATTGCATCCATGTCCTTCAGGCTTGTGTGAGGTGGATAACCCTACCATTTATACTGCACTTACACTGACATGTCTTTCATTGGCAGATCTTCCTAGCACATTCTAAGTTGAGTGTTCTAAGGAAAATGGAATTTATCCCCTTGCCGTCATGGTGCTGCTATGGCATCCTCACAGTGAATGGGTCTAAACACCGCGGGCTGGCATAGCAGGCCACTATGGCTCTCTATGCATGCCTTTGCATCGCCTCCCTTGCGCATGTGTTGAGTACGTCATTGACCGTTGAGTTCAGGAACTCCTGTGGCGGCCAATAAGTTCAGCCTGCTGGGATGGGAGGTGGGCCAAAGGAGGGCTGCCTTGTCTGCGGGGCATGCTATGCGTTTAGGCACACTTTGCCACTGGGTGATACCCTGCGGTAACAGGTTAAATTGATGTAGCTATATTCAGGGCCGGAGGTAGACTATTTTGCACCATAAGCAAGACCAGCTACTTGCGCCATCCTTCAGAAAAAATTGTTAACTGCTGAAATGCGGGGGGAACAAACACACTGTGCGTGGGGGACGGGACACACACTGTGCAAAGGGACACACACACAATGTGGGGGGTTGACACACACACTGTACACAGGGGCCACACACGGTCGTTCAGTGCCCATATTACCCCCCTGCTGGTTAGGCCTGGGATCAGTCTGTGCCTCTTTCTTTCCTCTGCCTCTTTCTTTCTTTCCTCTGCCCTCTGTGACTCTTTCTTTCTTTCTTCTCTGCCTCTTCCTTTCGCCTTTTCATCTGCCTCTTTCTTTCCTCTGCCTCTTTCTTTCTTTTCTTTTTTTCTTTTTTTGTTATTTCTTTCTAATTTTTTCTCTCTCTCTCTCTCTTTCTTCTGTGCCTTTCCTTCTTCTGCCTTTGATGGCGCCCGCAGGTCATCTGGTGGTAACTGCGTGCCACCATAAGAGGCCCACCTTCTGCACTGCTAGCGGGGGTCCGTGAGCCGACAATGTTGGCTTTGCGACCCGCCACTGCTGGCTACACAAGCCGCACAATGAGAAATAGGTATAATAATGGAACCTGGGTTGGGGTCAGCTCCGCACGTAGGTGGAAGTGCGGCCTAGGCGGTTGCCTAGTGGGCGCACGAGCCCTTGATTTATTACGTGGCAGGAGTAAAATAATGTACTTTAAGGGCATGGTCATACTATGGATATAAACTAGGGATGCACCGATACCACTTTTTTAAGACCGAGTACCGATACTTTTTAAAAGTACTCACCGATACCGAGTACCGATACTTTTCTTTAATGGCATGTGACCACTTTCCAATAAGAACAGACCATATAAAAATGCCCCCAGCTCACATGTATATATCCCCCCCAAGATATATATATATATTCATACTGCCCCAGCTCATGGATATGCCCCAGCTCATGGATATGCCCCAGCTCATGGGATATGCCCCAGCACATGGATATGCTCCAGCTCATGAGATATGCCCCAGCTCATGGGATATGCCCCAGCTCATGGATTTGCCCCAGCTCATGCATATGTCCCAGCACATGGATATGCCCCAGCTCATGGATATGCCCCAGCTCATGGATATGCCCCAGCTCATGGATGTGCCCCAGCTCATGGATATGCCCCAGCTCATGGATATGCCCCAAAACATGGATATGCCCCAGCTCATGAATATGCCCCAGCTCACACATGGATTTGCCCCAGCTCACACATGGATTCCCCCCCCAGCTCACCTGGCACCTGGAGCTCTCTGCGATGATACTTACCTTCCTGGGCGACGCCGGGAAAGTCTTTGCGCGTGTGCTCGTTGGAAGGCCCCCAGCTGCGACCACGTAGGAACATGTGATCGCAGCTGGGGGCCTTCCAACGAGCGCACGCATGGAAACTTTCCCAGCGTCGCCCAGGAAGGTAAGTATGAACACAGTGAGCAGCTGCAGGGCCTGTCCGAATGCCGATAGAGCATTCGGACAGCCGCCCCAGCCCCTCGGATGCCGGCAAGCCGGCTCAATGCCGGCTTCCGGAATCGGGGAAAATATCGGGGGTACTGCACGAGTACCAAGTACTCCTGCAGTACCCGGTATCGGCACCGATACTAGTATCGTTATCGGTGCAACCCTAATATAAACCTTTAAAGCCTGACAGACTGTAAACAACTAAGCTCAGGCAGGCGTCTATTCCTAAATAAATAAATGCAGGAACTCTCCTAAATTTTGCACCTCATTTAACCATTAACATGTTCCAAACCCATCACTCCGCATGGAAATTTAATATTAGGGTTTAAACATAACAATTGTCTGGGTTTTAGGGAATCCTTATGAAAATGGTAAAATATATCATATATTTCTGGTGACTTAATAAAACCTTCTCAGCATGTGGACCAAAAGGGAACTTCGTTCCCTCTCAGAAAAGAGTGGAGGAATTGAATTCCCAAATATTCCTGCTCGAGTTCACTCCTGAGCTCAGGGTCAAAAAATATTTGGCCTTTTCTGTAAACATTCAATAGCAGATAAAGTAGATGTTCAAAGAAATAAGATTGACCTGTGATCGCGTAGATAGATAAATATATATAATCATCTATCTATCACTATAAGGGTTATTAAAAGAGATCCGAATGACTGCCGAAAGGTAACCGAAAGCTGAAAATCAGCGTTCGGTTACCTTTCTTGGCCATTCGGCTATTCAGAGAGCAGGCAAATCGCCAAGGCTGGGTGGAGTAGAGGTAATGTCACTGCTCTGCATGGAGAGAGCCTGTGGAGACATGGGCTCGATCCCAGCGAGCAACCTCTCCAGTAAGTGTCCTTGGGCAAGACACCTAACGGTACATACTCGCCACCCAGGACATACTTGAAAACGAGAGAAATCTCAATGTATCCTTCCTGGTAAAATCCTTTCACAAAAACAAAAAAAAAAATTGCCTGCACATACGGTGCCTGTTAGTTGCCTGTTCGAGGGCAGTGAAATCCCCATGTTGAAGCAATGCTTCGGCTATTCAGAGAGCAAAACCCAGCAGTGAAAAGTTGCCAAATTGCCCTGCCATTTGGTAGTTTAATTCGGCAGGTTTATTCAGGCAAATCCCATAGGCTTCAATGTTAAAAATATTCCCGTTTTAATTCAATATCTAATAAACCGTTCATTATAATATTCTGCAGTAAAAAGTCTCTTTATTTATCTTTTTTTTTTTTTTTTTTGGATATTTAAAGCATTTTTCCGATTTTTTTTTTTGCCAAAATCTTTTCCGTTATTTTTTTTTTTTAAACGTTTGTTCTTTTTTCTGCAATAGCCCTTTTTATTATCATTCCTTGGACCTCATTCCTTGGACCTCAATGTTCTTGAACCCAGGACATACTTGAAAACGAGAGAAATCTCAATGTATCCTTCCTGGTAAAATCCTTTATATATAAATAAATAAATAAATATGTAAATTTCAGACATTTTCGCTCTGTAGTTTCTTTGCAAACAGCGTTTCACTTTTCAAACATTCAAGCGGACTGTTTTTTTTTTCCACTCCATTAGTCTGCGGTGTCGGCTTTTTCCGGCGGCTGCGCTGCGTGTGATCTGCTCCTGCTCGGCTTTTTTCCGGTGTTTTCGGCGGGGTTAATCCAGATGTTTTTGCAGGTGCGCTCGCCGGGTTTTGCGGGTTTGCAGTGACTTTTCCCTGCAATTCGGGGACCCTGTGGTGCTTGCTGAATGCACTGCAGGGTCGCCGAAATGGGATCACCAAATCGAACCGAATTGAGAACAAAAAGTCACCGAACGTGCGGTGACTTTTCGATTCTCTTTGAATAACCCTGTATGATATGTACTTGTGTTCTACTACAGAACGGACCTGTGTTACCTGAGAAAAGAAACTTATGGAGAAGTCAGAAAATTTTATTAAAGATGTATTATTCTAAGCAACTCCTTGTATTTGTTATTTGGTCATCCTAAATACAGCTGGAATTCAGATCACAGGGAGCTATCAGAAAATACACATTCAAGATGGAAGTAGTAGCAGTCTCCTGGATCTTTATAGATCTATAAAAAATAAAGTAAGGAGTTTCTGCAGCTATCAAATCTATTTTCTGACTTTTCTGTATGCGAGATTCTGTGACAGCTCTATTATTTATAAGTATTACTAAGACATCAGCACATGCTACACATTATAAATAAATGTATTACTGGTGAATAAAAAAGTGATATTATCACAACCCCAGGCGCGCGCACATTTTCTGCACAGTAACAGAGACAAAGCGTTAAAAATATTATTGTAGACATACACCTCAGGTTCCCTTAATGACAATGTTTGTTCTATTGTAGTTTGACATTAACGATCATAAACCAACAACTCACTACACCCCTTATAAAAATCATCCTAATTAGTTTGCATTGTTTCTATTAGCGCAAAGATACCCTTTAATTCAATACCATCAGCCATTGTACTTTGAGGGAAATGAGCTTCTAAAAACAATGCGCTGTGACTCATTGTGTGAGCATTGTTACTTCTGAGATTTTTACAATGAGCTCTAATAATTGTAATTAAGATTCAACAATAGGAGAAAGATGATGAGAGAAGTTATTGATACTGGAAATTCTCAAGGGATTGTTCAAAGAAGCAAGCTCTTTTTTAAGACCCTACAAGGGAATATTAGGCGTATTTTTAAGCACAAATCTTAAAATACAATATGATTAATCTGATGAAAAAAACATGGGTAGGTGACATGGCCACTAGTGGAGTTTTAGTTGATGTAATGCTTAATAAACATCCATTACCATTGGATCTAAAAAGGCTCTTGTCCAGTAACCAAATGCCTTATGTGCTTTAGAATGAAAGAAAGATTTATTTAGCCCCAATATAATGAATAGTCTGTCTATTTTCAATACGGAAATGGCAATAGGGCTGGTAAAAGAAAAACTATATAATGTCTTAAAAACTACACATTCGAGTTGACTTAATCAAAGGTCCAAAATAGCAACAATTGTTAAATCCAACTATCAGGGTTATTCAGAGAGAGGTGAAAAGCAGGAGAATGACTGGAGAATGGAAAATTCTATGTCAAAATAGCTGATTTGGAAAGTGAGATAAATGGGAGAAATTTTCTGGTTTGGCTATTTTTGACCTAGAATTTTCCAGTCATTCTCCTGCTTTTCACCTCTCTCTGAATAACCCTGTATGTATCTATCTATGTTACGTTCATATTGAGAAATAGGGACCCTTGGCTCTTGAAAGGTATATGGATGTGCACCTTCCATTATGAAAATGTAAGCATGTGTTGCAGCACAGTGTCCTGCCATTTTTTATGATGTTTTTATGTTCAACATAGTTTTCAAAATCCTTTGCAGCGAAATAATTTTTGTACCTTTCTTGGACTTCACTATTCTTTGCATGTTATAGAAAAACACCTTAGCCAATGTTGTACAAAGTTCCTTAAGAGCTGTCCTTTGGGCATAGTACACATGTTTTTGGCAATGAAAGGGATGCAGAAAATCATGATACAGCTGGCAGTCAATATATTAAAGGGCCCCTACCACCAAAAATGAAATGTCCTTATTTTATGTTGCTGATATCTTATATGTACTTTGTTTTTCTCTTGTTTGTTTAGTTAAAAACATATTTTACTCTATGTGTCACTGGGTGCATATATTGTTTGTGATTCTATCAGGGTTATTCAGAGAGAGGTGAAAAGCAGGAGAATGACTGGAGAATAAAAAATTCTAGGTCAAAATAGCCAAACCAGAAAAATTCTCCCATTCATCTCACTTTCCAAATCGGATATTTTGACCTAGAAGTTTTCATTCTCCAGTCATTCTCCTGCTTTTCACACTCTCTGAATAACCCTGATAGTGTTTTATATAATGGAATATATGGATCAGGCAGCTGACTCACACAGGGTTATTCAAAGAGAATCGAAAAGTCACCGCACGTTCGGTGACTTTTCGTTCTCTTCAATTCGGTGCGATTTGGCGATTCCATTTCTGCAACCCTGCGGTGTATTCAGCAAACACCACAGGGCCGTTGTAGTGCAGGGAAAAGACACCACAAACCCGCCGAACACTCACCGCAAAACCCGGGGAACGCTCACCGAAACCCGCAAAAACATCTGGATTAACCCCGCCGAACACGCTGGAGAAGCCCGAGCAGCCGTCGATCACAGACACCGCAGACGAATGGAGTGAAAAAAAACAAAAAACAGTACGCTTGAATGTCTGAAAAGTGAAACGCTGTTTGCAAAGAAACTACAGAACGAAAATGTCTGAAATTTACATATAAGATCCAATGAATGATAATAAAAAGGGCTGTTACAGAAAAAACTATTTTAAAAAAAGTGAGAAAAATGGCTAAAAGATCCTAAAAAAATCTGTAAATAAAGAGACTTTTTACTGCAGAATATTATAATCAACGGTTTATTAGATATTGTATTAAAACGGGAATATTTTTAACATTGAAGCCGATGGGATTCGCCTGAATAAACCTGTCGAATGAAACCACCGAACAGCAGGGCAATTCGGCAACTTTTCACTGCTGTTTTTTTCTCTGAATAGATGAAGCATTGTTTCTCTATGGGGATTTCACTGCCCTCGAACAGGCACCAAACAGGCACCGTATGTGCAGGAAATTCGGAATCGCCAACATTTGGCGAACTGCCTGCTCTCTGGATAGCCGAATGGCCCGGAAAGGTAACTGTACGCTGAATTTCACTGTTCGGTTACCTTTCACAGCATTGTATTGTGGGGGATGTTTTAAAAAGACATCGCCAGGGGTAGATTAGAAATCTTTTAAGCTTCTAGTCATATCTTATTCAGCTGCCACCTCTTATCTCAGGGAGCCTACACCACAAAATACACCCCTGCTACTTTATCTAACCATTCCCTCCACCTCATTAACTAGTAAATATTGTAGATTTAAATAAACAAAAGCCACAAAGCAAAGCTTTAGGTAAATTTTGCATCGTGGCAAAGACACAGAAATTGGAGTTCAGAAAAATAATACCCAACTTTATTTTTCCTTTTTATATTTCAGAAAAAGAAAAAAAATCAGCATGTGTTTTATAATGTGTTTTTATTTGTAATGCACAAGTAATCTAGTTACAGTTTATGGAAGTGGTCGTGTCCCTTTAAGGGCACAATTGAACACTACGAGAATAACAAAGCCAACAAGGCTCTCGTTGACTCACAGACAACTCCGAAGCTATATATATTGTGATATAGCCACTGGATGCAAGGATCAGTGCTTCCGCTTTTCTTATGCAGCCATGGAATTTGTAGGGTACATTATGAACAGAAAGTAAACAAATATAAAACAAACACCTACTCCTTTATGCGGAGGATAAATAAACATTCAGAGTTCCTGTCTGAAGTATTGGGTGGCTAAGCTGTTTACCAAACAATGAAAACAAAATCAAATATACTTTCCCTCTGTGGCCAGGATTGCGCTTCCTTCCCTACTGCACCCAGCACCAAGCCTGACCTCTCAGAGGAAACCACATCTGCTATAAGGGGAGGACAGTCCTACTTAGACATTGACTGTGAATTAACCCTATAGGGGGGAAAAGGGAGTTCTCCATTCGCCTGCTGATAAACGTGTGGTCTACCACCCTGTTCTTAATCACACTGTCACAATATATATATATATATGAGAGAGAGAGAGAGAGAATTTGATACATAAATATAATGAAGCATACATATTTAATAAAAAGAATAACACCTACTTTTTTAAACTTAAAAATGTGTTCAGTGATTGGTTTCCTGCCTCCAGAACTAATAATTTTCTCTTTAATGCAACACATTGCCCTGTCATAGAAATAGAATTATAATGACACATTCTCTCTCAGTGGTTTGATAACCTCAACAAGTTGGATGGGAATTACTATATAAGTCCTGGGATCAGTGTGTAATGCTATAATAACAGTTTGTGGGCGCCAGCAGTTTTCCCAGCATGAGGTAGTTTATTTGCATAGATGTTACATCAATGTTCTTTGCAGTCCTATTGCATAGATGGACATTCTATTACCTATAGCTGATAGGGGTTTTTGCAGTTGAGAACCATCATTCCTCAATCCAGTACTGGCTTAATGAAACTAGACTGTATCCACAATTCATTTTTCTGTGTTTGTGGCTATTGTCCTAACCTCTAATACAAGCTTCTAAGTGCCATTGCTGACCCAACTTCATCTTTCAGAACTCTTGTTGAGGAATCATGATTGAGGCGGACTTAAAATGACACTAAACATAGGTTAATGGCAGTATTGCACGCAACGAGCAAAATTTCTATCTAAAAGACATTCTCAATGTGAGTCATTTCTTCCCAAAACACCTAATTTTATAGGAAATAATGTTCTGTACATGCACTAGGGTTTTTACTAAGAAAATATGTAGGAAAATCCTTACTTTCTTATAGGCTTGTGCACCGATTTTTTTTTCGGTTCGATTTGTTCGGATGTTTAAACTTTTCAATTCGGCTCGTTTCGACCAATTTCTGTTTCGATTCGGTTCGGTTCGGATCGTTTTTCGTGTACATTTTTTTTCGGAATATCGACCATTTTTCGTATTTTCGGGTCACTTTGCTCGTTTTTTGTATCGACTTTTCGGAAATTTAGGAAATTTTCTTTTTTTCGGAACGTCTGTTCTCCTCGTTTCAAAGTGTCTACAATAATTTTGGCGATTCTATCGTGTTTTTTTTTATTAAATAAAGATCCTATTTTTCTTATGAATAATTGAATATACATTTCACAACTTTATTTAATCATATTAAAATGGTATGAAAGCCAAGGAACAAAAAAAATTAACAAAACGATTTAAAAAACGCTAAACTGACCCGAATGCCACAAGAAACAAGTGATACGCATTTACAAATACAAAATTTACAGAATCAGCGATATAACCGATAATAGTTAAATATACGATGTCCAGAATTACCGAAATGGAACCGAAATCACGAATAGAGCAAAAATAAATTTCGATTTGACACATTTCAAGTCCATTGGAAAATTCCGAAAAATTTTTGTTTCGGCTCGGAAAACTTTTCGGATCTATCGGTTTTCGGGTCCGATCCGATTCAGAAATTCAGCCGAATCCGAAGACACGAATCGGGAAATTTCGTGAAAATTCCGATATTCCGAAACCCGAAACGCACATCCCTACTTTCTTATCACTGATTTCAGTGTCATGCCATCTGAGTGGCGATAGTAGAGAGTGAACAAGACATCCTGTGGCATGGCCTTCCAACTCGTTCTTGACTACCGACTCAGGACCCTATCACCTCCTTAAGGCTAGTGCTAGAACTCACATAAGTGAGCCTTAGCACTAGGTTAACTGAGGTGATAGCGTTACACCCGTATCACATCCCGATCGCTAATAGGTTAAAAAATCTGTTAGTGCATCGGTAATAGCACTTTCTAGAGCGAACTTACTGTACTTTGCGCTCCCTATACTTAAAATTGGGAGCACAAAGAGTATATAGCATTAGGAATACAAAGTCCTAACACTAATTACTCACCGCTACGGCTAACTGTATGCTGAAAAGCCCCCCCAAAAATCAGATACTCACCTCTCATCCCACAGCAAGAACGGCATCTTGAGTCGATGCTTCTGGCCGCCAGGAGCAGAGTGAGAATGGAGACAAATAGTCCCCAGTCTCCCTCCGCGATCACTCAGTGGCCATGCATGATCTTGCAAGAGTGAGCTCACATGGCCCAGAAGTACAAGCCTCCATGGAGTCCTTTGGACTCCAGGAGGTGATACTCATGAAAGCGCTGCTGCGAGTATCCTGGAGGTTAGCAGCCGATATGGGGCAGGCTGCTGGATACAGCGTCTGCCTCATGGGCGTCCGCAGCATGGGGCAAGGGGGGCACTTGCCCCCCTGGATCAACAAGCTTAAATTATGATAATTTATTCCCAGCACGGCTGCAGTTCCTGGCCTCTCCACTAGGCTACAGTAGCATCACATCCCCACTCCACCTCCAATCCACCACGTGCTCCCACTCACTTTGCACTCTGGGAGAGGCAGGGCTGTGGTGCAGCTGCTCCTATGGGCCACAGTCTGGGATGCTGGACACAGGAAAAAAGGTAATGATTGTCAAATAAATACATTTTTATTAAGCTTGATGCCTGTGTCTTTAGATATGAGGAGAGGTCCCTGATCTGAGGTCTAGTTTATCTGTCTGGGGAAGAGGGACAAAATGATTAATAGTAATCTGGTAGGGGCCTGTGTTGAGCTCACAGAGCTTGCATGAGGTACAGGCCAGGGCAATATTGGCAGAATGCAGGTACTCTAGGCAGGGGTTTGCCTGGGCAGTGGGGATGAGGACCCTGCTCCAGATCTTGCAATCTAAGAGGAGAGGGGACCCTGCCCCAGATCTTACCATCTAACAGGAGAGGGGACCCTGCCCCAGAGCTTACAATCTAAGAGTAGAGGGGACTCTGCTCCAGAGCTTACAATCTAAGAGGACTGTCCCCTTCATGACATTGTCAAAAGGACAGAAAATGTATGCCATTAATTCCCCCCCCCCCGGAAAATTTTCTGCGGACGCCCATGTTCTGCCTCGTATTCTGTTTTTTATAATGGGGAAGCTATGGGGAAATTTGTGAGTGCAAATGTTTCCCCTTAGCATCCCCGCTATAGCGAGATGCACATGAAAGTGCCCTCAATGTCCAATAAGTCAGCGCCATAGGCTGTACAATCTTTATTTTAAGGTGTGCACACATGTTACATTTGTTGCTTTAAAATTGTAATAATCACAAACTATTAAATTTCATGCTCATTATCATTAACAAAAAAAGGCAGTACAAAATGGGTAGATGCAGACCAAAAAGATCTTAAGCAGGAGCAATTCACTGTGTGGGCACCCCCTTTTGTGCACGTAATCACTGCATCAAAATAACCAACATAGTTAAAGCAAAGCGGCACCCAGAACTGGATCCTGTACGTGTTATCTCATCCACTTCACCCAGCTGTATCAACCAAATGAGACTGGAGGGAGTGATAAAAAGAAGGGGCATTCCATGCAGCCTGTCCACTTTAACCCCTTGGCTGCTGAGCCATTTCACCTCTGTGTGATGAGCTCATTTTGAACGATTTGTACTCATCATGTTTAAACGTGATTTGAAGTCATGTTTTAATGTAGCATACAAACAAAATATATAATCTTTTTTTTCAGGAGATTAAAAATATATAATTTCTATATTTATGTCATGTTATTTAAAAAAACAGCTAACAAATTGAAATTTATTTAACATTTATTTATATGTTAAAATTTTAATAAAAAAACAGACAGTTTTTTTCCCTACAATTAATCACAGTAACGTTTGTGGTTACAGGCTTCTTTATGATGTTCCCTTTCAGAAACGGGGAAAATTTTGTAAAATTAGGCAGTTTATTCAAAATGGAAAAATCTAACTTTTTACAAATGGAACAGCTAACACCTTAATTACTAAAATGGGGCTGTTAATTATTAAATGGGGGTGTCTGGGGGGTCTTTAGGTCGTTTTGAATTTTTAAACTGCCGTTGGAGAGCCCCTGTGTGCTGTGTTTTGCATTTTTATTTTAATTTTTAACTTTTTTTGTTTTTGGGAATCTACACCTTTAAGACACACATCGTTGGAAAGGTCAGACTGTGACCTTTCCAGCAATGCCTCATTTATTCCTGTAGCCCCTACTGATGAGGAAGCAGAGGGGTCAAAATGACCCCGCTCCCCTATAGGCATTTAATCGGCTCTGTCGGGTGGTGCCTGAAAATAATGTCATTGCATAATAGTGTGTTCAGGTTTGTGCACTGGGGGTGGTCCCATGACAAGGTCTGACCACCGCGGGATTCAGACCGGGACGAGCTGATCTCCCCTGCAGCTGCTGAAAAGTCATGATGTGTGGGGTACGTCTTTCGCATGTTGCGGTGAAGCACTAGGACATCCCCCACGCGTCTTCCGCAGCCAAGGGTTTAATAACCTAAAGTGGACCTTTAAATGTCACTTTTTATAATTGGAGTGAAATGATGTAAAACAACATCACTAAATACCAAAAGTTACTACTGCTATGATACATCAAGTACTTTCGTCTCGTATAATGGCACATAAGCATATTACTTACAGAAGCTTGAGGATGAGTTACGCAGACGGCATGTATAGCTGAATGGAATTAATTACGTTTTGACATAAAATCCATCGACTAGCTATCCTGGCACATATAACACGGCTTTGGCTCCAAGCAGTCACAGTACATTAAAAAGCATATTTTTATGTGTAGATACACAGACCCCTTATTGAGTTTCTTATTCCTCCTGATGACATAATACCTTTAATGCAATAGATTATACTCAGTCCTATTCTTACCCCCCAGCAGGTAGAAACATGCTTTACAAATGAAAAACAGGTGTTTCTTCTCATGCTGTTTTGTTGTAGTTTCGAATGTATTGTCAGAGTCTTTTTATATTTTATAATCTAATAATATAATTAAACGTAAATGTTATTACATGTATAGAAAAAAAATACCACGGAAATTGCAAATTATGGGATATAATAGCTGAATTCTTATTTTCCAAACGTTTTCAACTCAACTTTCTGGGCAAACAATCTCCACCAACTCATTAAGGAATAAGCCCTTTAGGTAATACATATGCACAGACGTTATTATATATAAAGACTCTGGCGATCCATTACTCATTCTATATTATATAAACATCTGAGGCATATATATTACCTAAAAGGGTTATTTATTATCAGCAAATTGGTGGAGGGTGTTCAGCCACTAAAGTTGGAAAATTGCATTAGAAAACAAATAATTTAGCTATTTTGTTCCTATTGTTTATTTTCCTATTTACAACTTCATTAAAAATTCCTCTAGCATCGGGAAAATCATTTTCAAAAATAAATAACATTAAGGCTAGGGTCAGACGAAAGCATTTTTCCCCGCGAACGTGAAAAAGTGCGTCCGAACGCATTGACGTATTTTTTCACGGAATGCGCAAAAACGGTCAGACGACGCGCATTTTCGGGCGTGATTTTGTACGGATCGTCAATAAAACTCTTTTTGCGTCTGGACATTATGTAGGCTGGACATTAGCAGTGTCTGACATCTCCTAATCACCCAAACACGCCGCTATGCCGCAGCTGCGCACTCAGTACGTCAGTACTAGCGGTTCAGCGTTCTCAGAAAAATGCGTTCAAATTCCACTTGCGTTGCACGGCCGGACTTTTGTGCGGCCGTACATCATATATTGGCCGTCATTGCCCGTCATCTGCTGCTAGTGCGGCCGTAATTATGTGCGCCAGAACGCACGTTAAAAGTGCGCTGGTCTGACCCCAGCCTAAAAGAGTAACCCCTTTACTACCAAGAGGTTCTTTTTTGTAGAAAAAAATATAATCATATATAAACATTTGAAACATGGGTGCAAAGTTAGACGTTAATGGGCCCTATTACATTCCTCACGCACAATTTTGCGCGGGCGCAAAGACACGATAACGTGAGGGGCAAAACCCTTTGCGCTGAACGTCGTATTACAACGTCCGTGCAAAAAATGCGCGTTAACGTTTAACGCGGATAGACCTGTTCGAGCATGATGAACTGTGTGCGTCCTATACTTAACATTGTGAGTGCAAATGCGTTTGTGCGCTGGTGCGCGCATGGTATTACAATCTTAGCGCAAAATTTAACGGACAACGTTTGCACGCATAATTTTAATGTTTTTGAAAAGCTGGTGGTAACGGCAAATTGTAACAACCCGACCGTACCAAACTGCGGATTCACAACCGAGAACGTCGATGCGCACGTTTTTTTGTACTAGATCCATCAAAAATTACCTTGTCTTCCGTCAAAACGTACATCTGTTGTGTGCAGTCCGCACAAAAATGACGGACTCTGACTGACTCGCGTTAAAAATGACATTGCGCTCACTGATTTCTGCGCGCAACGGTACTTTGCGCGCATTTTTGCGCATCGGTTTTACGAACGTTATTTTTTGACGGATGAAAAAATGCGCAAGGATTGTAATACCACCGTTAATTTTCACGCGTTGATGCTTATTGCTGTGCGCAAAAAATCCTGCGCTGCGCGAGCGTTCTTGCGTTAGGAATGTAATAGGGCCCAATATAGGGTAAAATGTCAACTTTGCATAGAGATTGAAAAACAGTTAAGAGATTAATGTAAATTCTCATTTTAAATTTTAAATTTTTCAAGTATTAGTTTATCCTTTACAGTAATATTGTTGGAATGTAAGGCTCTGAATCCTAGACTGTGTCCCTTATCTTACCCAATTTCACACGGGGTCTGCATTATTAGCATACAGGCAGAAATGCCATTTGTGTCAAGTACAGTGTGATAAAGATAGATAATAAAAACGTTCGGATATGCTACTTATGTGGATTTGCAGTAATTCTAATGAGATTTTTAGCAATGCAGCATCCCAACAATATGAACGCAATCTTAAAAGAATCTTTGTATGTGGCATAATGCCAGTGTATGAAAATTACAGTAACACCTTGTATCTGTACTGTACAGGGATTTTCAGTAATTATAAGTCCCTGAATCTTATCCCTGTACAGTAGTGAGTGACCCCAGAGCTCTCCCTGTATATTGCCCTCTCCCAGGCTGTTGTAATGCAGCAGCAAAGTTTGTTGAGCTTTTTGTTACACTGAGGGTGTGGGCTGTCCTTTGTAGTTTCTTTACAATAATACATGATGATAGGAGTGAAATTACAATGGGAATTCCAATTCTCAACATGTGGTACATTTAGCTTACATTAAAAAGGTATTCAAATGGGTTTTATGTTATTATTTAGTATTTACTGTAATACAATGTAAAATTGAGATTACACATTGTTTTACACATATGCAAAATGAACTATTTAATTGTGTGGATGGATGTCTATGTGTGTGGATGAGTATAGTCATACAAAGGCACAAAGGAAGTATTGTTACATTGTTGTATTGAGCACAGAATGGTCAGAGAGATGATAGGGCTAAAGAATAGAGGCAGGATTGTCATCAGGAGGAAGACAGTCCATGAAATGTTTAGGAGTCCAGTGGATCCATGGGGCCCTGGACTTTGCTGAATCCAATGCAGCCTATGCAAATGCCACAGATGTGCGGTTACCTCCATTCCACCCATTACAGGCCCACTAAGATACCAACCAATATCCTGGTGGGCCTTGCCATTTGAGGCTGGTAACAGCACTCTGACTCATCAATGATGGAGCAATTAGTATGGTCTCCACCAAGCAGAGGTGCAGTACAGGAAAGAGACTGCCTGCAAATAAGCCAACTGCCTTACAATGATTGATCCAGAACCAATTATTGGCTGCTCAGTGGGTCCTGGAGTAATCTACTCATCAGAACATCCAGAGAAAACATATGGATGCCAAGTACAATATGTTATTATTTGGTATTTACTGTAATACAATGTAAAATTGAGATTACACATTTTTGGTAGTGGAAGTGTTAAAAGCAAAATATGCAGTGGCAATTAATTAAGTTAATGTGGGTTGGCTGATTTTCTTGGGGTATTAAACAGAAGACAGTGAGTCTTATATTATTACTTCTAACATTATATCATGTATGCTGCCACTTGCTTCTAAGTTGCTCTTTGGGTCACCTTTATCACATGACTGGTGGTTCTTTCCCCCTACGGGAATCCATTACAACTTGGCGTCATTCATTTCATACGAATTTCCTTTCAGTATTTAACAAGCCTTGGAGACAAAAACCTGTATTGTAAGAGCAACTTTGCCAAGTCTCACACCTCCTAAGTTCAACGCACACACACTCCCTTTCGCTTGGAGGAAAATTATAAGCAAAAAAAAAAAATCATATCTGCCTCAAAGGCAATTCTCACTGGTTTTATGCACGGAACCCTAAATTAGAATTCTCGCAACTGCATATAAGGCATTCATACATTAACAGAATATCACATTTGGTCACTGGTGGTCTTTTATTAACCGTATTATGTGTTTTGTAAGTGATCTCCTTTATGTTGTAGTGAGATAGTTTAAATTACGCTCCATAATTCATTTGTAAGGCAACAGTGACGATGCTGGCTAGGTTTATGACACCTTTATGTAAATTATAGTTTGAGGATTTATTCTATTGCCTTTTATGATCCCGAGTTAATCTCTTTACTGTTATGTTGCATAAGGATAGGTTAGTAAAATTTATACAGTTTTTTTCTCACTTGCACCATATGGAGGCTGTGAATCCGACTGTGATCCTGTAAGTGGTTTACAAGCGTAATAATAGCTTTCGTACCTATTTTTATAATATCTTTAAATTCCACGGCGTTTCTTTTCAGTTATCAAAGGAGGTATACTTCTGCCTTTCATTTGAAACCAGAGAAAATGTCAAACGCCGACCTCCTTTTTCCCAAATTACATCAGCGATGTGATAAATAATGTCGTAAATAATAATTGATATTATTTTTATGGTTGAAAGAAAAATATTAAGTATGAAAATCGAACTTTAATTTTGTGTTAAAATTTCTCAAGAGGCAGTGATATTGAAATGAAACAGGACATTTTTTGATATTATGAAAACCTACACTAAGATAAAAAATGGTTGATAAATGATTTCCAAAACTAAACGCCACTATACACTATTAAAAAGCATAGGGAAGGCATTAAGTCTGCTCTGTTGTTAATGTATAGCATGGATCTCAAACTTTGGCTTCCCAGATGTTTAAACACTAGAACTCCCATGATTCTCTGGCCATCTAATACATTCAAAGAATTCTGGGAATTGTAGGCATTCGACATTTGGGGGGCCAGAGTTTAAGATCACTGATGTATAGCCTTTATATGCAAAATGAACTATTTAATTGTGTGGATGGATGTCTATGCGTGTGGATGAGTATAGTCATACAAAGGCACAAAGGAAGTATTGTTACATTGTTGTATTGAGCACAGAATGGTCAGAGAGCTGATAGGGCTAACTATAGAGGCAGGGTTGTCATCAGGAGGAAGACAGTCAATGAAATGTTTAGGAGCCCAGTGGATACAGGGGGCCCTGGACTTTGCTGAATCCAATGCAGCCTACGCAAATGCCACAGATGTGTGGTTACCTCCATTCTACACATTACGGGCCCACCAAGATGCCAACCAATTTCTTGGTGGGCCTTGCCATTTGAGGCTGGTAACAACACTCTGACTCATCAATGATGGGGAAATTAGTTTGGTCTCCACCAAGCAGAGGTGCAATACAGGAAAGGGACTGCCTGCAAATAAGCCAACTGCCTTACAATGATTGATCCAGAACCAAGTATTGGCTGCTCAGTGGGTCCTGGAGTAATCTACTCATCAGAACATCCAGAGAAAACATATGGATGCCAAGTACAATCCAGTTATAAAGTCACTTTTATTTGGGAAGGGACAGCAACGTTTCAGCTGCTAGTGCCAGTTGGCGCCATTGAGTGTTGTTGTGAGAATGCAATGTAATGGCAGGACGACACTGTGGAACTGCTTGACCTTTGAGTGTCGCCCTGTCCACAGGATTGCAAGTGGTCAGTGGAATAGAACAGGTACTGTAGCTGATATTGCTGAAAAACATAATGCTGGCCATGACAGAAATGATAATTGCTGATGATCTACTGTACATCACCAGTATATTTTTTGTATTGGGGAAGACTAGTTTCTTTAAAGCTGCTCTTAACACAATAATAAAACAATACATTAATATTAGTATGCATGAGTAGATTTATTTTTTAATCTACCCCATAGGCTCCATATAACTTTCTCTGCGGGATCATTCTTCAGTCTTTTACTGCCAGCAATACTCCTAACTAGAAGAATTATTTATATGTTATTCGGTATTTGTAATAGTCTCCTTGGTAATTCCTCAGTGCCTTGGCAGAAGTCCACATGCAAGCCAGGATCATTTTATTTTTTACAAAAAAAAATCTTGGTTATAATCATGTAAATACCGGTGCTTTCAAGGCCACAACAAATTACATAAAATTTGATATATCTGGTAACCTTATGTGGTTCTTCTTGTAATGTTAAAGATTGCATTACTGAAGTCATCTGAAGCCAAGAATCTTTTAGAATGTTTGGAGAGAAGACACGGACTGAAACTCTGTGTTCTAAAGATGAGACGAAACACATGTATACACAAAAAAAATATTTTAGAATGAAATTGATTGGTTCTATCTGTCTGTCTGTCTGTCTATCTATCGAAGCTGCAATTATTCTTTTCATCAGGTGCATTAAATAATTATTAAATCCTAGACATGTAATATGTGAATATACAGAAAGCAAAACCATCAGGGTTATTCAGAGAGCACTGAAAAGTCACAGACATTTCCGTGATCTCTCATTCGCAGCACTTTGGCGAGTTCAATTCGCTGACCCTGTGGTGAATTCAGCATTCACCGCAGGGTCCCCAAAGTGCAGCGAATCAACCTGCCGAATGTATCAGAATAACTGCCGCAAAACCGCCGGGTCGAATAGGAAAGCCACCGAATGAATCTAAAAACCGCCAAATCAATCCGAAAACCGACAAATGCATCCAATGTGCTGCAAAACCACCGAATCGATCCAAAAATAGCCGACAACCCGCCGAACAGACCGCCAACCAGCCGCCGGGAAAAGCCAACAAGCCGCCGAATGGGGTAAAAAATATTCATAGAAATAACTGCTTTCAAAAAAAGTACCTAAATGAAAATGCCTGGGAATAATGCATAAGGACCTAAGAATAATAATAAAAAAAAAGGTCTGGCCATTTTAAAGAAATCGTAAGTTTTTTTGCTGGAAAAATGCCTAAAAAATAAATAGACTTTTTGCTGCAAATGAAAAGAATAAACGATGAATAAATATTTAAGAGAAACGTGGATTTTTTATTTACTTTGAACCCTATGGGATTCATCTCATTAAACCTGTTGAAAGAAACCTCTGAAAATCTAGGCATTTCACTGACATTTCGGTGCTATTCGGTAACCATTGCTTCTCTATGGGGAGTGCACTGCCGCCAAAGGTCACGGTATTTCGCTGGCAATTTCCCCAATATTTGCCGAATTGCCAGGTTTTTGAATAGCTGAATGGCCTCAAAATTACGGGGGAAATTCACTGTTCAGTGCAATTTTGGTGCTCTTTAAATAGCCCTGTATAGGAAAAATACTGATGTTTAATTAACCCCTTCTCTACCATGATCATACATATATGATCAGCAGTAGCAGACACAGGGCCGGCTTAAGATCTCTGTGGGCTTGGAGTTGAAGATTTTGGTGGCTTTTTTTGGAATTTAGTGAAATGAAAATATATTTTAGGTTATTTAATAGTGCAGATACAGGTATATCTAACCAGGCAGATACTGTGTAAGGAAATTTCCATTCAGATTTCATTCATTTACAGCGTGTAAAATTATTTTTTCACATTTTATCCAAACCTTTGTGGTTGTATAATCTATAGGGAATTCTTGTTAAACAGTTGAAACGGGAACCTGTTACTGCATTTTTCTGAGAAAATATACAATTTTATCAAAAAAATGAAAGAAAAATTAAATACAGTATTTCCCTTGTGTTTTGGAGGATTGTGTTTTATCAATAATATGACTGTCAGGGTTATCCAAAGAGATTCGAAAAGTCACCGCACATTCGGTGACTTTTCGTTCTCTTCAATTCGGTTCCTTTTGCCGATTGCATTTCGGTGACCCTGCGGTGTATTCAGCAAACACCACAGGGTCCCCGAATTGCAGGGAAAAGCTGCCGCAAACCTGACGAAAACTAACCGAATGCACGCTGAAAACAAGCAAAAACATCTGGATTAACCTTTGAAGAAGAAGCCGAACAGGAGCCGAACAGGAGCCGAACAGGAGCCGAACAGGAGCCGAATCACACAGAGCCGAAGCAGCTGTGACGTAGAGGAGGCAGTGAATAAATTAGCAAAACCATTTGTATGAATCTGTGAAAATGAAACGCTGTTTGCAAAGAAACTACTGAGCGAAAATGTCTGAAATTTTCACAGGAGGTCCAGGGAATGATAATAAAGAGGGCTGTTACAAAAAAAATAAGTAAACTGAAAAAAAAATAAAAAAAAATCTGACTTTTAAGAAAAAAAAAAAAATCAGAAAAATGCTTAAAGTATCCTAAAAAATCTATAAATAAAGAGATTTTTTGCTGCAGAATTTTATAATGAACGGTTTATTAGATATTGAATTAAAACGGGAATATTTTTAACATTGAAGTCTATGGGATTCTCCTGAATAAACTTGCCGAATTAAACCACCGAATGGCAGGGCATTAGGGGAACCTTTCACTGCTGGTTTGTGTTCTCTGAATAGCCGAAGCAGTGCTTTTTTATGGGGATTTCACTGCCCTCGAACAGGCACCGAACAGGCACCGTATGTTCAGGCAATTCGCCAGGATTTGGCGAATTGCCTGCTCTCTGGATAGCCGAATGGTCAGGAAAGGTAACCGAACACTGATTTTCAGCGTTCGGTTACCTTTCTCAAGCAATTCGGATCTCTTTGGATAACCCTGTATGTATAAAACACTGACCTTGCTCCCAGTCTGGGAAATGAGAAGGTGAGTAATGGCTCATTTAATACGTGACAAATGGACAATGCCATCACTTGGAACTAAAAGCAATAAATCATAAAAAAATGTTTTGGTTTCTTTTCTTTTAGATTTTACATTGTCACGTCTGGTAACAATGGAAAGGTCATACTTTGACCTGTCCAATGATGCCTCACTTGACCTTGTGAGGTGTAAAGATTAGTGAAGCAGGGTTCCAAAGTCCCCCCCAGTGCGACTTCGCTGCAGTGCAGTGGTTTAAGTTTTTGATGTAACAATTCATAACGGATTGTGCCATCACCTCTACACTTGTTGGTGACATGAGAAATGAGATGGTGAGTTACTGCAGCATTATTGTTCATCATTGTGCATCATTGTTCCCTTTATAATTGAAAAGTGAAAAATATTGCTGTTAGAAACAAATAAACTGTTTATTATTTTATTTTTATTGTTGCATAAAACCTGGTCTTGTTTGGTATCATTGGAAAGGTCATGCTCTGGCCTTTCCAATGCTGCCTCACATGACCCTGTAGATGTTATGGAGTTGGAGATATAGGGGTCCAAATGCACACCAATGCAGACATACAGGGTTATTCAAAGAGAATCGAAAAGCCACCGCACATTCGGTGACTTTTCGTTCTCTTCAATTCGGTTCGATTTGGCGATCCCATTTCGACAACCCTACGGTGTATTCAGCAAGCACCAAAGGGCCGCTGAAATGCAGTTAAAAGTCACCGCAAGCTAGGTTTAGCATCCAAGCCCGATGTAAGGTTAAGAGAAGTGCGCTCAGCGAGGTGGCCAGACGGGCATCGAGTGGAAGGAACGCCACTCTCATAGACGTTCCTTCCTCTCTTCAAATACGCTCGTCTGACGCCAGCCTTACTTACCAAGAATTGTCCACGAACACTTAACAAAATAGTTTGTACCAAATTCTGTATGTGTATATAAATGAAATTTTTTAATTCTCTAATGGCATATTTCAAAGGAGTGCACTGTATATTATATATATATATATGTGTGTTTAATATTACAGAAGCCACCTGCACATCATAGCAATTCAAAGAATTGCATCCCAGAGCTCCTGTGCCACATTCCCCATATGCAGCAAGGAATTCTGGATAGGATATGCAAATGACCTCTGTCTTGCTTTTATACATCCTGGATCTGTTATTAGACAGAACACTAAAATCAATGCTATGCCACACCATGGCTTTATAGCAAAGATAAGTTTATGCAACTGGTCAAAGCCACTCCCAGGACAGCGCTGTTTCAGGTTTGTTGAACCTTCATCAGCTAGGAGGCAGGCATGACCAGTTGCAGTGGATGCTTGGACCATAGGTAAGTAAGTGTCTATAAGGGTTGTGGTGAAGGACTAAAAGTGAGATAAAAAGCCTCCACACTATAATAAGTGTGTTTAATATTGCAGAAGCCACCTGCACATCATAGCAATTCAAAGAATTGCATCCCAGAGCTCCTGTGCCACATTCCCCATATGCAGCAAGGAATTCTGGGTAGGATATGCAAATGACCTCTGTCTCACTTTTATATATATATATATATAGTTACATACATAGGTAAATAGAAAAATAAGCTTTGAAGCCTGGAGGCAATAATGAGGAGCTATAAGAATGTTTTATGGCAGCTGGATATTTGCTGATATTAGTGAAATGTTTTCTTTTTATCCAAATAAGTGACAGGACACCTGCTACAGCTTCAGCAGTCAAACAGGTGCGGCTTGCAGTGCATGTGTCTACCTGCTGAATGTGGTTTATTATGCACACATTTAGCTTATCTGATGCTGTGAATGCACCACTCTATTATAAATAATGTGTGCAAATAACCAGAATATTTCTCATCTGACTGGACTTTAATTGTTTCTTAAGAAAATTATTTGTATCCTGTGACACAATAACTGACATTCTAATTAAAAAATCTAATGTATTTATTACCGGATTGCTATAAAACCATTTTCTTGCACAGACATGCAGCATCACACAAAACCTGGTATGTTCTTTATTGCTAAATGTGCAACTTAGTAGGAATTTTTCAGTGTATGTGTTTGAATTGTTTTGACAAAACAGCAAGGACCCTATTCTGCCCCTGCTGTTAAATTAACAAAAGGAACTGTTGTATGTAAGGGGTCCAGCCGTTAACTCAATGGTTCGAGACGCTATTTTAAACTTGATCAGCATCAGCGACTCCTTACAGTAAATTAATGTCTCCTGTACCTAACATACTTTGTATGGGAGCCGTTAATAAACGCTCAGGGAGAACCATGCGCTATTTCATGGTAATTCGCTGTTCTGGGCTAAAGACAGAATTCTGAAAAGACTATCTTCTCAGAGAAAAAAGATGCCATCTGCGCTCGTTTCTATATATTTCCAAAACTATCAGGAGGTTTTAGTTTATTTTAATGGCCATTGAAACGTAAGCTCGCTCGCCCCGACAAGGCACCTCTTTGCAGAGCGAGTACCTAACCAATGTACCAAAAGCTGCTCTACTGAACAGCTCCAAGCCCCTCCTGCTGCTTTTCAGCTAAGGAGAGGCAGACGAAATGGTGGGTTTATTTATACACGCACCAAACACTTCCTATTTGGGGTTGAAAACAAAAACATGGAAAAAGGAACAGCAGCAAAAATGACGAACTGGTGTTACAGCATAATATACATACATACATACAGAAAAAATGGCGTCGTGCCTGTACTCACCAGAGCGGCTGCAACAGCCAGGAGTAACAGCCCAGTTCATGTATAAAACAAAACAAGAGAAAAAATATGTCATCTGCGCTCATTTCTATATATTTCCATGTGCAACAAAACACTATCAGGAGGTTTTAGTATTTTTTTAATGGCCATTGAAACGTAAGCTCACTCGCCCCGACAAGGTACATTGGTTAGGTACTCGCTCTGCAAAGAGGTGCCTTGTCGGGGCGAGCTAGCTTACGTTTCAACGGCCATTAAAACAAATTAAAACCTCCTGATAGTATTTTGTTGTACATGGGAATATATAGAAACGAGCGCAGATGACATATTTTTTCTTTTGTTATGTTTTATACATGAACTGGGCTGTTACTCCTGGCTGTTGCAGCCGCTCTGGTGAGTATAGGCGCAACGCCATTTTTTCTGTATGTATGTATATCTTCTCAGAGAGTCTGTTGTTAAGTGTTTATGCAATCATAAAATCACTGAATACTTAAATTTGCTGATAACTTTCTATACTTATCTCATATCCCATGGAGCAGAGGGCATCCTTGTGGGGTACAGATGTGACATTACGTATACGAGCTCGTGGAGGGTGGTGCTTCACTCCATGGAGTCCTATGGCTGATACTGTGGTGCTAGGCACCACTACAGCTAGCAACGAGTGGCACCTACATTTTCTGACTCGAGATGCTATTGTCACAGCTCGGCCAGAATAGAGTCAGAAACAGGCATCCGTTAAAGTTGGAATAGGAGCCTAACTGTTAAATGACGTGTGGAATCGAGGAAGCTCTGAAATGTTACTAGTTGAAAAGAACACTGCATCAGCGCTGTGACTTAAAAAGCTGTTTATGGGTTTAGAGCTGAACTTAAATGTAGGATGTCTAGGGGTGTTTTCATGGGTCAGACTAACAGTATTAAGGTTCAGTTTCTAAGGAGTTTTAAAGGATGGGGTGTCAGCCACCATATGTAATAGCCAACATTTTCTTACTGGTGCTAGCGAGTGGATCTTGGCCTTGGCCTTGAACCAGTTGGCAGAAACTACCGGTATACATTTAGAGGATATAGTCCAAATATTCCAAGAAATGGAGAGTATCAATATTGATTACAATCTCAGAACCTTCTGATTTTCATTTCTTCACATTTATCTCACGCAAGCTGAAGGAATAAATACATGTAGTTAATGAACAATTTACCTACACATGTGAGACGATCTGCCAATATCTGAACTGCAGATGTCTTCATCTTTGAAGGTCAACTTCAGATGTGTTGCTGTTTCGACACCAGCTGCAAAGTGCCATACAAGAAATCCAAACTGGGATTATAGGAAATGTTTCAGATGAATTCTAAATTGGGATTGTAGTAAGTATAAGTAAAACTGAAAGGTTTACAGCATTTACGATCCAACAAAAATGTCCTCTGTGTGCCATGGTGCAAGAGCTTTTCAGAACACTACATGAACAATAAACCCAATTGTTAATTTAAGTCATTGTATTGGTTGCATCATTACAGTGACTAAACAGGAAAGAATGTCTAATTAAATAAGGTTGCAACATACATTTGTGATTGAAGACAGAATCTCTATTTAACCCCAGCTTATCCTACATGAAGAATTGATTGTTCTGTTACTTGATTGGCTAAAGGAAGTTGTATACATTAAAATTGCAGTTTCTGGACTCTTTGATTTCAGGAACTACATCATGCACAAAACGGATAAGCAATCAACTATCACAACGTGCATAACTTGCTAATTCTGCACAGAACCATTTGAATCTTTCATGGGGTATTGGGCAAGAAGCCTTCACGTTACCAATTTATTTTTTATGTCTGGGCCTTCCTTAATTATCATTTATGCTTCAGTAAAATGGGATGTAGTAAAGAAATCTACAAGGGAGCTGTGTATGTATGTAACACAAGCGGAATTGGATTGAAAACCAAAAACTGTCAAGGAAAATAATGTTTTTATAGTATCTGTAGCCCCTAAAATATCCATATAACCAAATATTCTCTATGTATTTACTTGTAAATATCTGTGGATTGGAATTAGGATTGTACTATAATATCAACTAGACATTGTAGTTCCTGATAATGTTTATTTTGACATTACAATAGGGGTTGCCGGTTTATTGAAAGATTCCCTTGGATGGATGGTAAGGTTCCTGTGGGGCTATGCTGTGCAAGATCTTCGTCTGCTCTTCAACATTTTATGCAGAACAATCCAGTAGTGTCTGCTTGAAGATGGTAAAGTGTTAGACTGCACTAGTTAAGCCATTAACGACAGGCGGATGGTGCCTGTCTGGAGGGGGGGTGAAAGCTGGTGAGGCGTACTAGACTAGTACGACCCGCCACCAGGTGCTGCAACAGCCCTCTCCTTCGGCCGGCCCACACAACTGCTGCACACCACGTATCATTGGCTGCAGGGAGATGGCCTGAGTTCCGGCCTTCTCGCAGCAGCCAATGGCGTGCGATGTGCCGACTGTGTACAGGACCTTATTTACAAACAATGTTAGAAACTCTTGACATGCCCAGTTGCTGATGTTGCTCGTTTAAAATATTAAAATGGAAATGAACCCAGAGGTATATTCTAAGAATGTTTTTTTTTTTTGTGCTAACCGTTCCTGAAAGAACATGGGAAAACAATCTGGCAAGTACAGCACTTTTTAAAAGTACTGTGTCAGTCTGCGAGCATATAAACGAGGGAATAAAATAGATTTTATTCGCTTAATTGAATGCTGGGTTAAGCCCATTTTTGCCAATTTTGACTTTTTGTATTGGTCCTGTTTTCTTTCTTTTTACGTGAATAAACTGGATTGCAATGTGCATAGGGTTTATTTTTAACAAATCATAAGTGCTCCAAATCTATTGAGATATACATGAAAATGACATGGAAAGAGCTGGCACCAGTAAGTGCAATTTGTGTACTAAAGGACAAAAATTCCTCTGGACAAATTCGTTTGTATCTCTCAGGCAGCACATGGACTGTATGAAGATACGCCTATAGATTAGCTGCTGCTAACTACAATATTATATGGAAAATGGATCTGGAAGCCTGAATTATATGGATCTGTATGCTGTAAATTTTAAAAAAAGGTTCATATCACTAAAAAGTATTAGCCTGGGCAGGTTTTCATTTACTTTCACACAGAGTTGGCGAGAATAGAAGAAGGAGAATGCAAGCCTCTGATGTCAACTTCCTGTGGGAGCTCTGTGTTTTGCGGCTTGGGGAAGACTTGCTGACTAACCGGAGGAGTCAGAGCAGAGATTATTTGCACTGACCAGAGTTTGTCTGGCTCAGGATCAATCTGTGTAGTTGGACAGGATCATTGCCTGACACAGTGAACAGGACGGAATAAGGGAAAGACTCAAGCAGTGGCTCCAGCCTGTCGGCCCACTGAGCAGGTTGATGAATGGTCTGAGCTTTAAGAGCATGCCACCCAGGCCAGTTCACTCCAGCCACAATGACTTACAGTTACCCAGAATCTCTCCTTCTACCCCTCCTCCTTCTCCATTCCCTCTCATTTATATAAACATTGGCTCTCAGACTGTCTTCAAAAGTGCAATCTTGTCACTGTGGGAGTTTGTGGCAGACAAGGATTGCCCTGCTAGAAGTCCTGTCTGCTGCTGGCACGCTCACCAAGGCCTGCAAATAAACACCTCTGTACCTTTGCTCTTATACTGCGTCTAATCTGTCAAGCTTCATTCCTAAAGAAGCCAAATGACAGATTATAACACACATCGTTATAACCGTGCGGACCCTGCATTATGAGAAAGAAAATCACAGAGAAAGAGAAGGGCGAAAAAAAAAGGGCTGCAGACGCACGGACGCACACACAGTTTTTATTATATCCTATTAACGTTCTTCTTAAGAGTCTTTCCAAACATAAAGGAAATGATCAGGGCAGCTATTCCCAAGGAAAAATGTGCTGCAGACATGAAATGTTCCCACCAGCTTCAATGTCTTTTGGCCTGTGGTTTTATGCTTTTTGTTCTGCATGATTTCATCTTTTTTATATTTCTTAATAGTTGTGATTTTGTTTTTCTGTTTTTTTTTCCTCCCACACAAAAAGGGATAGATTTATTCTGTTCGAGGAAAAGAAAAAAAAATAAAACACAAAAAGCATCATGTGAGCAGAGAGTGGGCTAACAACAGAGAAAGTCTGCCTATCCTTTCTGCTCTTTATAGAATTAGGGATAGTAACGGGTCCTCATAGTTACCGATTGCCATAATTCCATGAAGAATTCATTAGGGAGGGCCTCTGATGGCAACATGTGCATGCTGAAACATTTGTTTTAGATATGGCTACAGATCCCATTGTTTGCTGGATCCGTTTCTCAGAATAGAAACTGCATATGCATGTGTCATGCATCGAGTTAATATGCCTTTAGTTAGGTATTGGCAAGCTTTCTGACACTTTTATAGAATAATACTCTCATGAAGATCAGCTAGTCTCAATGGTCAGCCCTGAAATCTGAAGGACACAATACTAGGATATCAATGGAAGTGCTGTCTGTGGTGATGGAAGTTGCAAGCCAGTGGTAGTATAAAGTAACAATAATAATGATAAATGGTATATTTAGGAGGATATTCAGAAAGTTATTTGCTGTTTTGTAACTTTGTAAGAAGACTTAGTAAAGAGTTAATACCTCTGCCTTAGACAAAGTGTTTCAGCAAGGCTACTGCATTACGCAGCTGCTTAGCCTTATTCTTGCTGCACAGCACATGCAGATAAAACATGTCACAAGAACTACTACAGACAAGGCTAAGAAGTTTACACACATACATTCCTCAAGAGACATCTTGTTACGTACTGACTCCTCCTCTTCTTTTCTTGTTTCAATAAAAGATGTGTGCAAGCTCCAGGAGGGCATGCAGTTTTGAAATCACATTGTGTGTGCGTCTCTGATATCGGAAAAGGGGCCAACAGCAGGGGTAGCAAAGATACCAGCCTTCGTACTACTACCCAGATACAGTACACAAAACATAGATGTATTGACTTAAAGGAGGGTTGAGATTCCTATGTAATAATAGGATCGATTTCCTATTGTATGACTGTAGTTTTAAGAAGCTTCTCTTGCCTCTGTTTGAATCTTCTTTTTGTGAAATGTTTAACTTTGTGATCATTGTTTGGAACTTTGTCAATGCACACTGCTTTTTCTTAGTGAAAATAGTGTATCACACCCCTACTATGTTGATTCATTCTATGTTGGCATTGTTTCTTATAAAATGTCATTTTGTATTTTGAGCTTTTGGAAATGTTTTTTTTGTTCTTTTTATCATAACAGAAGTGAGTACACCCTTCACGTTTTTGAAAATATTTTATTATATCTTTTCATGTGACAACACTGAAGAAATGACATTTTGATACAATGTAAAGTAGTGGATGTACAGCTTGTATAACATTGTTGATTTGCTGTCCCCTCAAAATAACTTAACACACTGCCATTAATGTCCAAACCACTGGCAACAAAAGTGAGTACCCTCTCAAGTGAAAATGTCCAAATTGGACCCAATTAGCCATTTTCCCTCTCCGGTGTCATGTGACTCGTTAGTGTTACAAGGTCTTAGGTGTGTTAAATTTAGAGTTATCGCTCTCACTCTCTCATACTGGTGACAGGAAGTTCAACATGGCACCTCATGGCAAAGAACTATCTAAAAATCTGAAAAAAAAATTGTTACTCTACATAAAGATGACCTAGGCTATAAGAAGATTGCCAAGACCCTGAACCTGAGCTGCAGCACGGTGGCCAAGACCATAAGACAGTGGCTTAACAGGACAGGTTCCACTCAGAACAGGCCTCGCCATGGCGAACCAAAGAAGTTGAGTGCATGTGCTCAGCGTCATATCCAGAGGTTGTCTCTGTAAAATAGATGTATGAGTGCTGCCAGCATTGCTGCAGAGGTTTAAGGAGTGGGGGGGGGGTCAGTCTGTCAGTGCTCAGACCATACACTGCATACTGCATCAAATTGGTCTGCATGGCTGTCGCCCCAGAAGGAAGCCTCTTCTAAAGATGATGCACAAGAAAGCCCGCAAACAGTTATTATTATTGTCATCATTTATATAGCGCCAACAGTTTCCGCAGCGCTTTACAACAACCAAAGGGAATAAAATAAGCAGACATATGATGGAAACAACAGGTGTAGAGGGCCTTGCTCATAGGAATTTACAATCTAGAGGGATTGGGGTTGACGAAGATGAGGAATTTTACTAGATAGCAGGATCATGAGTGCCAGTGGTTTGGAAATGGTGGAGCCATAGAAGCAGCTTCAATCATGTGTGAGTCGATCTTATGCAGGGGGATGAGTTGTGTCAGTGATGTGGTACGCTAATCTGAAGAGATGGGTTTTGAGGGATTTCTTGAAGGCGTGAAGATTAGGGGAGAATTTGATAGGACGAGGCAAGTCATTCCACTGGACTGGTGCTGCCCGTGAAAAGTCTTGGAGGCAAGAGTTGGCCGTACGCGTGTAGACAGATAACAGGAGGAGATTGCCTGCTGACTGAAGTTGTCTGGATGGGACGTGCTTACAGAGTAATGAAAAAATGTAGGTAGGAGATGAGTTATTGAGTGATTTGAATGTGAGCGTCAGTATTTTAAACTATATCCTGGAACAGTATAGCTTGGAAAAAAGACGAGACAGAGGAGATATGACAGAAACATTTAAATACGTAAAGGGAATCCACAAGGTAGAGGAAGGGAGTATATTTAAAAGGCAACAAAGTAGCAAAACAAGAGGACATAGCCTTAGCTTAGAGGGGCAAAGGTTTAAAAGTAACATCAGGAAGCATTATTTTACTGAGAGGGTGGTGGATACATGGAACAGCCTTTCAGTTGAACTGGTAGAGGCCAAAACAGTGATTGAATTTAAGCAGGCATTGGTCAGGCATAAGGCTATCCTAAATAAAAGATAAATCCAGGTAAAGTATCCATGTAATTGGGCAGACTAAATGGGCCGAAAGGTTCTTATCTGCCGACATTTTCTATGTTTCTATGTTTCTATGTTTTAACATACAGGAAGCCAATGGAGGGACCGGCAGAGTGGGGAGGTATGTGAGGTGCGTCTGGTGAGAAAAATAAGCCTGGCCCCTGCCTTCATTACAGATTGCAAAGGGGCAATACGGGAGTCGGGGAGGCCAATAAGGAGCGAGTTGCAGTAGTCAAGTCGTGAAATGACAAGAGCATGAACCAGCACCTTCGCAGTATCTTGTGTCAGAAAGGGGCGGACATAGGCAATGTTTTTGAGTTGAAAGTAACAGGATTTGGTCACTGTCTGGATGTGGGGAGAAAACGTTAGGTCGGAATCAAAAGTGACACCTAGGCAGCGAGCTTGAGGCATTGGGCTAATGAGCGGTTCATTTACTTGTAGAGAGATAGGTGGTATTGGGTACCTCTTGGAGGGAGGAATGATAAGAATTTCAGTTTTGCCAAGATTGAGTTTAAGGAAGTGGGAAGACATCCAATTTGAGACGGCAGAGAGACAGTCAGTGACTCAATCCAGGAGTGCTGGAGACAGATCGGGGAGGAGAGGTAAATTTGGGTGTCATCAGCGTATAGGTGGTACTGGAATCCAAAAGGAGCTGATCAGTTTGCCTAGAGAGGCTGTGTAGATTGAAAAAAGTAGAGGGCCCAGTACTGACTCTTGGGACACCCCAACAGAGACAGTCTGCCAGGAGGAGGTACTTCCAGCAAATGAGGCACTAAATGATCGTTGGGACAGGAAGGAAGCGAACAATGAAAGAACAGTACTTTGAAGTCCTATATCACTAAGAGTTTGCAGGAGGATTGAGTGGTCAACTGTATCAAAGGTGGCAGAGAGGTCAAGAAGGATCAGCAGAGAGTAGCACCCATTAGACATAGCAGTTTACTGAAGACAAGCAGACTAAGGACATGGATTACTGGAACCATGTCCTGTGGGCTTATGACTATGAGACCAAGATAAATTTATTTGGTTCAGATGGTGTCAAGCGTGTGTGGTGCCAACCAGGTGAGGAGTACAAAGACAAGTGTGTCTTGCCTACAGTCAAGCATGTGTCACGCTCACACTCAATAACCCTGGCGAGGATCCCTATGGACAGACCTCCTACCCTCCGATCCTTAGAATGGTCGGGACCACTATCCCTATCACTCCCAGCCAGGGAGAACAGGCACACCAGCAACAAAGAATATGACCCAGCAGGTTTCACAATAGAGTACATACTGGAGCTCAAAGGGTTAATCTTGTCCACAAGTGGAAAGCAGCCCGAGTAGGGCTTTATGCAGCAGGGGTCAGAATAAACTTGGTCACAAACACAATTCAGATTCACAACAGGCAGGGTTCTCATACGCTCTGGTTTGTCAACTGGGCAGATCGATTGATATTCAAAGTCAGCACTATGCAGGACAGACATACACTCTGAGACAGCGTGGTACAAGAGAAACATATACTCAGCATCTGCTTTAGGCACAAAACTCATACAAATGGGGTTAGAAAGAGAGGCAGTCCGGGTCAGTAACAATCAGGGTCTTCATACAAGCAAAATCGGCAATGGAATGAAGAAAGCATTGAAACTCAAGGAAATAAATCAGACGATGCCGGAACTAACTCCACATCAGGGCGACGAGCTGTTTCTCGCGCCTTGCATTTAAGGCCGGCGGTTCCGCGTCACTATGCTGAGCCCCGCCCCTCCAGACGCAGGACGTTCTGGAAATCTTGGCACCTGGCCAGCCAGCGATGCCGCCAGGTGTCCAGGCCCCCCGCGTGGTCCTTCAGGTAACGGGGACATGACAGCATGGTGGTGGGAGTGTCATGGTCTGGGGCTGCATGAGTGTTGCCGGCACTGAGGACCTACAGTTCATTGAGGGAACCATTAATGCCAACATGTACAGTGACATATTGAAGTAGAGCATGATCCCCTCCCTTCGGAGACTGGGCCGCAGGGCAGTATTCCAACATGATAACGACCCCAAACACACCTCCAAGATGACCTCTGCCTTGCTAAAGAAGCTGAGGGTAAAGGTGATGGACTGGTCAAGCATGTCTCCAGACCTAAACCCAATTGAGCATTTATGGGGCATCCTTAAACAGAAAGTGGAGGAGAGCAAGGTCTCTAACATCCACCAGCTCCGTGATGTCGTCATGAAGGAGTGGAAGAGGACTCCAGTGGCAACCTGTGAAGCTCTGGTGAACTCCATGCCCAAGAGGGCTAAGGCAGTGCTGGAAAATAATGGCAGCCACACAAAATATTGACATTTTGGGCCCAATTTGAACATTTTCACTTAGGGGTGTACTCACTTTTGTTGTCAGCGGTTTAGACATTAATGGCTGTGTGTTGAGTTATTTTGACAACAAATTTACACTGTTATACAAGCTGTACACTCACTACTTAACATTGTAACAAAGTGTAATTTATTCAGTGTTGTGTCCGGAAAAGATATAATAAAAAATTTACAAAACGTGAGGGGTGTATTCACTCTGTGAGATACTGTTCGTAAAATACAAAAATTCTAATATGTGTGTGGACATTTATTACAAAAAAAAAACAAAAAATTATTGATTTTCAAACGAATGCAAGAGAATAAAAAATTTAACGAAAACATGCCAATAGCAGATACTTGAGGGAAACCAAAAGTGTCACTTTTCTTTCACTCCTCAGATTTGGTAGAACATTTTATAAAACCTATTAATTAGCTAGATAGTAACTGGCAGTAAATGAATACCACGCAATTAAATTAAGCTTTGTTCCTGGCAGTATTGTGCCCAATTTTAGGATACCATGTCACATGAATTCCTGCCATTATAGTAAAGTCTGTGGATTGCCTCAGTGACTATTTTTCCTTGTATGTACTGGGAGGGCAAGAGCTACATTATGTTTCCAACATCTTATTAAAATATTTTCATCATAAATATTTATTTATATTTAAAGCATTTTACCAGGAAGAATATATTGATATTTCTCTCGTTTTCAAGTATGTCCTTGATACAGCCTTTATTTACCTTCATTGAAGTGTTCCCAGAATTATATTTTTCATTATATCAAGCTACATTAGTGGGGTGTGGGGGCCCATGACTATGAGCATCTGAGGGACCAATATGGGGATTGGTATTTGATGATCTCTGAATGCCAGCCTTCCTACCACAGGAGTGTGAATGTGACTAGGGAACAAAGTTTTTTTTTCCTTTTTCCTTTGAAATTCACTTTGTATTTAAAAGTGTCTGGGGTGTTCATTGTCTTTGCTAGAGTCTGTGTGTGTCTGTGTCTTTGCTAGTGTCTCTGCCATTGTCTCTTCATCTCAGGCAGTATCTTTGTTATTGTATTTCTGTCTGTCTTTGTCTCTGTCAGAGTCCCTGTGTGTCTGTATCTCTCTGTCAGTGAATTTTTGTCTGTCAACATTATTGCCAGAGTCTCTCTGTGTATGTCTATTTCTCTGTCAGTATAATTGTCATTGTCTTTGTGCCCCTCTCAATGTCTTTGTCATTGCCTGTGTGTCTGTGTCTTTCAGTGCCTCTGTGTGTCAGTCAATGTCTCTGCCATTGTCTCTTATAGCGTATTTGCAATGTCTCTGAATATGTCTGTAAGAGACCCCTGTATATCTCTGCATCTTGGACAGTGTCTTTTCCATTGTCTATGTGTCTCTACCAGAATATTTTGCTGTTGTGTTTTGTCTATCAGTGTCTTTAGCAGTGCCTCTCTGTGTTTTTTGTCTGTGTCTTGTCATGTTTTCAGTCCTGAAGCCCATAGGAAAGCAAAGATATCCTGTTCATGAGCCAATCCAGGCCAGCTCTTAGAATTGCCTTGCCTTTCCTGCATCCAGTCTGGGATTTTCTTGTAGCTATCCGCTGTCCTCAATGTCCACCTGTCTGTCAGAGCACCTGATCGGTTCCCTATTAAATTTATCCAATCAAGATTTATTTGGATTAGCACGGGGAAAGAGTGGAGAATTTTCTCCAAGGAGCGGAGTACCTCATCAGATAAGTCTCTTTTCACAGTTATCTGCTGCCACATCAACGTATTACCCCAAATATATATATGATGGATGTTTTTCTGTCTGGTTCATTCTACATCCTTACCATTAGTTTTCTGTTTATTTGGTTTCCTGTTATCCTTCCATCATATTTGATTTTTATAAACCCTGTCCTTGCCTTGTCCCTTGGTTTATTATTTGTTTCTCCAGTTGTCTATGCCTTTTTTTGCATTAAGCCTTCCTGTCTCTATGTGGATTATCTGTATACTGACCGTGGTTATAGTATTTGGACTCTGGTTTTGCTCTATTAACCCCTGTTGTGCTGATTATTCTGTGTACCAACCTCAGCTAGTTCTCCTCACTATTCTCTGTGCCTTAACCCCTGTTGTGCTGTTTAAACCCTGTGTACTGACCTCAACTATTCCTATTGAATATGTTTGTTATTTAACCCTTATGTTACTGCATAGTGATCTCAATGTGTGTCCCTATCCTGGCTATTATCGCCTCTTTCTTTGCATAACCCTGTACTGACTCGTGTTTCTTGCCACTTCTCTTTTCCTAGTATAGATCCAGCCATTTCACGGACCAGCCTATCAGATTAGGGATTTATTTGGTTGTTTTTGTGCAGGAGTTTCTGCCTAGCCTTTTGCTGTCCTAACCTCCTGCCCCTAATATAGTATCTGGTTGCATTCAACTAGTAGTGTCTCCTGCTCTTTGGGCTTTTAACACCATATATTGGGTCTTGCCTCGGCTTCTGACGGGTGCCACCATGACATTTCTGTCAATTTTTCTGTGTGACTTTGTCACTTTATTTGCTATTGCCTCCGTGCCTTGATCAGTATCTGTGTCTTTCAGTGTCTTAGTGTCTTGGTTGGTGTTTTTGCCAATGTTCTGTGTGTATGTGTGTGTGTCCAGGTCTGTTCTTCTATTAGTGTGTGTGTCTCAGTCAGTGACTTTGGCAGTGTCTCTGTAGGTAGCTTTGTCATTCTGGGTGTCTCTGTCCATGTCTTTTGTCTTTGTACTTTGAATGTCATTGTTAGTGTCTATCATGGTTATTCAAAGAGCTCTGAATTGTGGCCGAAAGGTAACCAAACCCTGAAATTCAGGCGTACGCTTACCTTTCCTGACCATTCGGCTATTTAGAGAGCAGGCAGTTCGCCAGATGTTGGCGAATTGCCTGCACATACAGTGCCTGTTCGTTGCCTGTTGGAGGGCAGTGAAATCCCCATTGAGAAGTAATGCTTCGTCTATTCAGACAACACCAAACAGCTGAGGAAGGTTGCCGAAATGCCCTGCCATTCGGTGGTTTCATTCAACAGATTTATTCAGGAGAATCCCATAGGCTTCAATGTTAAAAATATTCCCGTTTTAATTCAATATCTAATAAATCATTTATTATTTTATTCTGCAGCAAAAAGTTTCTTTATTTTTAGATGTTTTAGGATCTTTTAGGCATTTTTTGGGATTTTTTTGCGAATTTTTTTTTCCGTGTTTTCTTTTAAATCATTTTTTCTTTTTTCTGCAACAGCCCTTTTTATTATCATTCATTGGATCTTATATGTAAATTTAAGACATTTTCGTTCATTAGTTTCTTTGCAAACAGCGTTTCACATTTCAAGCGTACTGTTTTTTTTCCACTCCATTCGTCTGCGGTGTCGGCGGCTGCTCGGATTTCTCCGGCGTGTTCGTGGGAAAAAGTCCCCCCCCCCCAGTCTCTGCCAGCGTATCACTACGCCGACCGGCTCGATCTCGCGAGGCGAGATCCGGCTGGTCATGTGACCAGCAGGGGGAAACTCAATGGAGTCCTATGGACTCCATCGAGTGGATGCTCGCGGCTGCGCTCAGTGCTGCCGCGAGCATCGCGGGGCGGGAGCGCCCGCAAACAATGCAGGCAGCATTTTTTGCACCTGCATTGTAATCCAGCGTTAAAACGCGGGCACAAGGGGGAATACTACGGGCACAGTTTTTCCTCCCTTGCGACAGCGTTTTAACGCTAGGATTGTAATGTGGCCCAATGTCTAGAAAAAAAACACCATTTGCTGAGAGCTGTGACACAAAGACAGGGTTGGATTATTCATAAAGTGCCAGGGGTAAAAGCATCCACTGACATTAAAAAAGTGATACGCAGAGAATGAAAACATAAAGGGTTATTCAATAAGCGCCAAACTTGTCACCAAATTGTACCGAATGGGGAATTTTACCGCACGGTGCAATTTCGTGGCAGTTCATCTATTCACTAAACTGTCACTTCGCCATATAAAGGCAAATTGACAATGAAATATGGTGCAGATCGCCACAATTTGCTGATCTTCTGTGGCAGTGAAATTGTCCCATAGAGAAGTAATGGTTAATCTATTTGCAGAACGCCGACCTGCACCAAAATGTTGGTGAAATTCCCAGATTTTCAGTGGTTCAGTTCGACAGGTTTAAACAGGTGAATCCCATAGGATTCAATGTAAAAAAAAAAAGATCGGTTTTATTATTTTTTATTCAACAGTTTCTTCGGGAAAGAACCTTTTTTATTTATTTTTTAGAATTTTTTTGTGGTATTTTTCTGGCAAAGTTTTTGATTTCTATGTTTTTTATTCTGTAACATACCTTTTTATTGGACTTTTATTATGTCCACATTTTCATGCATTTTTATTGTTTTTAACGCCTTCTAAAAAATAGTCCTGTTTTTTTTTATTTTCCTGTAATTCGGCAATTTTCGGCGGCTCCTCGTTCAGGGAATTCACCGCAGGATCGGCAAACAGGAATCGCCAAATCGCATCGAAGTACGCCGAACGAAAGATCACCGAAATTTCCTTGAAATTTCTGTGCTTTTTGAATAAACTTTATATTATTTCCTAATATACTACTTTTGGTCTTTAGTATTTAGTGAATAGCTGTATTATTTAGTAGTGTAGTACTTTTGTTTACAGTTGTGGGAAGGAAATGTCTGGAAACTATCTACGTACACATCTTTTGTTTGTGACGGACTGCATCACATTGTCATCCAATATCTCCTGGTACTGAAGAGAATTCATGGTACCTTGCACACGCTGAAGCTTCCCTGTACCTGCAGAAGCAAAACAGCCCCAAAGCATGATTGACCCCCCGCCATGCTTCACAGTAGGCAAGGTGTTCTTTTCTTCATAGGCCTTGTTCTTCCTCCTCCAAACATAGCGTTGATCCATGGGCCCAAACAGTTCTAATTTTGTTTCATCAGTCCACAGAACACTATCCCAAAACCTCTGTGGTTTGTCCACATGACTTTTGGCATACTGCAGTCGACTCTTCTTATTCTTTGGAGACAGCAAGGGGGTGCGCCTGGGAGTTCTGGCATGGAGGCCTTCATTACGCAGTGTGCGCCGTATTGTCTAAGCTGAAACTTCAGTACCCACATCTGACAAATCTTTTCTCAGTTCCTCAGCAGTCACACGGGGACTTTTCTCCACTCTACGCTTCAGGTAGCGCACAGCAGTCGAAGTCAAATCTTTATCGCACTCCTTAGATTTAAACGTAATATTCCAGTATTTGTATGTCATGTACCTCTCCCGAAGGGCCTATGTGAGCATACAATTATTATTGTGTTAGAACTATAGTTTTGGTGCAAGTGTGGTGGAAGGGCTTGCTGCTTCTGCATTAGTAACACAACACAACGTGAAAATGTCTATCATAAAGCGTACAAGCTGAGTCCCTAGAGTCTCTGACTATCCATTGTCATATACAGTATACCTTGCTTTATACATATAATATATTCCCTCATCTAACAGGATAGTAGCCAGTCCCTGTGCATTTTAACCCCTTAAGGGTGGCTAGGTGTCATGTGTGGGTCTCTGATAGCGATATTTCTATACATCCTACAAATCCGCCACTTCACGGGCAGGTTATGGGGACCTCCTAGGCACGATATTTGAAGGAATTTTTCATTTTATATTTTTAACCCTTATTTTATGGAAAACTCACTGTTCCTTTAAAAACGTATTTTTCTAAACTTTTTGTCCTTGTTTCCTGTCCCCCAGGGCACTACCCGGACTCCCATACACCTTTTATGGCAAATATCTTGCATATGTGCCCTCTTGGAGGGCACTCTAAAAATCGAACTTTTGAGTCCCATTGACTTGCATTGAGTTCGGTTCGTGTTCGCATTCGAACTCGAACTTTTGAAATTGTTCGAGTTCGAATGCGAACCAAACACGGGGGTGTTCGGGTCATCCCTACCTACAAAAAAGTTCCCTAATGCTAAAATCTAGGGATGTGCGTTTCGGGTTTCGGAATTTCGGAATTTTCACGAAATTTCACGATTCGTGTTTTCGGATGCGGCCGAATTTCCGAAAATTTTTAGATCCGAAAATGGCAGATCCGAAAAGTTTTCCGAGCCGAAACGAGATATTTTCGGAATTTTAGAATGGACTTGAAATGTGTCAAATCGAAATTTATTGCTTTGAAACGAGGAGAACAGACTTTCCGAAAAAACGAAAATTTCCGAACTTACGAAAAGTCGATACAAAAAACGAGCTAAGTGACACGAAAATACGAAAAATGGTCGAAATTCCGAAAACATGTGCAATTCCGAAAAACGAAAATGTTCGAAATCACGAAAAGTCGATACAAAAACGAGCTAAGTGACACGAAAATACGAAAAATGGTCGATATTCCGAAAAAAAAAAGTACACGAAAAACGAATCGAGCCAAACCGAATCGAAACAGAAATCGTTCGAAACGAGCCAAATCGAAAAGTTTAAAAATCCGAAAAATCGAACCGAATCGAACCGAAAAAAAAATCGGTGCACAAGCCTACTAAAATCCCACTGGCCAACTTCCCTACACAGACAACTCCCCTACACGGCCAACTTCCCTACACGGCCAACTACCCTACACAGCCAACTCCCCTACACGGCCAAATTCCCTACATAGACAAGTCCCTGACGGGCAACTTCCAGACATCCAAAATCCCAGCGGTTAACACTAACCCTACTCCCTAACCCCCTAAACCTAGCCCTAACCCTAACCCCCTAAACCTAACCCCCTAAACCTAATCCTAACCCTAACACCCTAAACCAAGCCCTAACCCCCTAACCCCCTTAAATCAAGCCCTAACCCCCTAATCATAGCCCTCTAAACCTAGCCCTAACCCTAACCACCCTAAACCTAGCCCATACCCCCTAAACCTAGCCCTAACCCCAACCCTGTAAACCTAACCCTAACCCCCTAAACCTAGCCCTAGACCTAACCCCTAAACCTAGCCCTAACCCCTAAACCTAGCCCTAACCTAAACCTAGCCCTAACCCTAACCCCCCTAAACCTAGCCCTAACCCCTTAAACCTAGGGTTAGGGTGTTAGTATTAGGGTTAGCCGCTGGGATTATGGCTGTCTGGAAGTTGGCCATGTAGGGAAGTTGGGATGTCCGGCACTTGTTCTGTCTGGAAGTTGGCCGTCGGGATGTTGGCATTAGGAAACCTGGCTGTAGGGATTTTTTCCGGCACCCAGACATATCATATAATGTGTAATAGTTGCAGGCATTTAGTTTAATTGCATAATTTATATGGGTAGGACACAAACGGTATCTGTTAAACTTTTTAACCTTCAAATGCCCCGAGGTTGAATATACTCGATCCGTCTTATTCTGGAACAATGCAAAGTTTTTCTTTTTTTTTAAAAGGGCTTCAGAATATGCCTCTAAAGTTTCAACACTTCCAACATGACAGCTGATGATTTGAAATGGTTCTAAAAGCTTGGAGGCCAAATTTTGTCTTCAAGGAAATATGGAGCCCAAGCTGTAATGTACATGTCATAGTGCTTCTGGTCAGCAGAGGGAGCCCTCTTCCTCTCACATAGGGGTTACCTACAGTGAAAATATATCAAAGATGTTTCTGTTTTATTTTTACTGTGTGGGTAATGTAAAGTGATTTTCCACAAAACCACTGGGTCCTGCCAGTGATGTCATTGAAAATCACTTGGTAGTGAAGGGTTTAAGATTTGTGTTTATATTTAAAGTGGATATATAGGATTCAAAGTGCGGAGGAAAAACTAAAAAACTTTTCTAATGTAACAGGGAGCAGCTAAGGGGAAATATTGGTTCAAGTCGATAATCCTTAGCAGTTCCCTGTTACTGGCTGTGTTACAACCGGACTAATGTTGATGGAATTTCATCTTCTCTTTATGCACGAAACACATTTATTTCAGTTTACTTCTGCTCAATACACAAGGAATTCCCATCATTCTGTTTGACTGCCAATACTCAATTTTGATTTATTCTCATCTTCTGAAATAGCAGCCAAGGTGGGGTCCTTTTACAGAAATAAAATATTGATAATTTTTTTTTCCTTAAAAGGGACATGCATGCTTTGGCAGTGTGCATTTTAAAACATGCTATGCCTTTTGAGTGAGTCAGTAGTCCCATTCAGCAGACATAAAAAGCAAGTAAATATGAAACAAATCATATTTGCCTGCTTTTCTTGTGTGGCGTTTTCCACACCCACCTCGGGAGACACTTTAAGCAAACCAATCAGTGTGCATGCTTTGGTATACATAAAAAACGCACTGAGCATGTGTGACTGAGTTGCTCCTCCTCCCTCCTGCACTGTGAGCTGAGGGGAGGGCGGGGCTGAACTTTCACTCCCAGCTACTGCAGAGACGGAAAGAAAAGAAATCCAGACACACAGGGAAAAAAGAGACAGCAGAGAGAGGGACAACAAAGAAAAGCACAGAGACACAGCAAGAAACAGTAAAGAGAGAAAAACAGCACGATAAAGCAGAGAAAGCACAAGAAAATCTGCAGTGAGAGAGAGCGTGCACAAGAGACAGACAGCACAAGAAAGAGTGTGAGAGTGAGTGACTGTGTGAGGGAGTTTGAGTGAGACAGTGAGTATGTAAACCATAAAAGTGCACAAGTGAGCGTGTCAGTGGGTGAGTGAGTGAGTCTGTGCGTGAGAGAGCGTGAGTGTGCGAGAGAGTCAGCGGGTGAGTGTCAGCGGGTGAGTGTGTGAATGAGGGTGAGTGAGTCTTGCTTTCACAGTTGCAAAGATGCTAATATTCAGTTTCTCAGTTTCCCCAGTCTGAGGTCCTGAGCGAGCACAGGGTTTCACGTGCACAGCTTGTGTTAGTTCATACAGTCACAGGTATTTATAAAGCTCTAGAAAGTTCGGTAGAGCTGTACAATGGGAAAGGCAGAATAACAGATGTACAAGTTAAACACACAGAACAGTAGGAGAGCGGACCTTGCCCAACAGCTGACAATCTAAGAGGAGAGGGGTGACACACTAGGTGAGGGTAATAGCTGAGTGTGTGAAGTAGTGGGGTGCATGGGGGCTGTGTGGGAAGATGGAGCAAGAAATGTAGTTCGTATGAAGCTTTGATGGGTGGACTAGTGGGCGGAGTAGTGGGCGGGAGGAATCGGAGAATATTCAGGAAGCGTGAGATGAAGAAACACCCCTAGCTGAGGGGCGTCGCCTGAGAAGATGAAAAGACAGAGTTTAAAGCAAGAAAATAAACATATTTTTACACATTTTTAAAACGTTTATTGATTTATTCTAGTTTGTCTATAGGTATAAATGTGTTTAAAAGTCAGTTTGAAAACAATATTTCTAGACGTGCATATCCCTTTAAGTTGACAGCCATGGGAAGCCAGAATACATGGTTATATGAACTGCCAGGCAGGCTATACTATGTACCAAGGCCATCCTTATTTGTGCAATACAATCATGTACATTATTCAGGTTTGCAAGCAAGTGGACTTTATATTGTGCAAGTGAATTGGCAGCCAGTCAATCACAGCCAGCCTAACTTTGCAAGTGCAAGTAAACCTGACAACATCCAATCAAGTACAGTCACTTTTCCCAGTCAATCATAAAAATATTAAATAACCTTATAAAAAAACATTTGACATATTACTTTGTATTAAATGTATCACTGTTTTCTCAGTATTCACTGTTAATTTAGTCAAGTTCTGTGTTGTAGTAATGACAAAATTAGTTTAACATGCTTTGTAAGGCTGGGGGCACACTAGGCGTTTTCTTTAATGCACTAGCGTGCGTTAGGCTTGTGCACTGATTTTTTTTTCGGTTCGATTCGGTTCGATTTTTCAGATTTTTAAACTTTTCGATTCGGCTCGTTTCGACCGATTTCTGTTTCGATTCGGTTCGGCTCGATTCGTTTTTCGTGTACTTTTTTTTTGGAATATCGACCATTTTTCATATTTTCGTGTCACTTAGCTCGTTTTTTGTATCGACTTTTCGTAAGTTCTGAAATTTTCGTTTTTTCGGAACGTCTGTTCTCCTCGTTTCAAAGCAATAAATTTTGATTTGACACATTTCAAGTCCATTCGAAAATATCTCGTTTCGGCTCGGAAAACTTTTCGGATCTGCCATTTTCGGATCTAAAAATTTTCGGAAATTCGGCCGCATCCGAAAACACGAATCAGGAAATTTCGTGAAAATTCCGAAATTCCGAAACCCGAAACGCACATCCCTAGCGTGCGTTAAAGAAATCGCTAACGCACCGGCGTCTACTCGATGCCCACCTGCCCCCCCCTCAGCACTGCAAAGCGCGATCCTCGCAACCTCGTTGATGCGCATCCTAGCGCATTGACGGTGAGGATCCCTAGACGCACGAGTGCACAAAGTGCACGCGTGCAAGCATGTGACCTGCCCCGTCCGCAGCATCACAACGCTGCGACGGACACTGGTAAGTGCGTCAGAACGCGCGCTAGTGCGCAAAAGAAGACGTCTATTGTGCACCCAGCCTAAGTGTTATTTAGGTGCTGCTTTAATAAGTTGAATATGCTTGAGCTCTTTATCTCATGTTTTTTATGCGTGGCATAGATCATTGCATTGAACTTACATCCAGCTAGAATACGTAAGGGTTTTACTTTTTTTAATAAACCTGTGAATATTTTTGTGAAAATTCCATCTACTGTCAGCAGGCTGGAGGTTTTGTAAAAAGAGCATACAGTTTCTTAGCATGTTAAAAAGAATTTTTTTCCATGGTTACAAATATGGCGTTATGGGCAATATTTTTGTATTACCAGGTTTAAAAAAACAGTCCTGAAATTTTTTTAATTATATTCTATTCTTCAGGTAGAACTGAATTGACAAGTAAGTCAATTCTCTTTGTCCAAATAGAGAGTTAAAATATTTAAAGGGCCAATACCGCCAAAAAATTAAATATCCTTATTTTGTTTCTTTTATGTCGCTCAAATCTTACATGTGCTTTGCTTATCTCTTGTTTAGTTAAGAAAATATTTTACTATTAATGTGTCACTGAGTACATCCATTTTTGGGCAATTTTGTGTTGTAAACTACCCCCCCACTCGCAGTATCGTTACATCACTTGCTCCTGTGTGGCATTGGCCATAGACTGGAGTGAAGGGGTTAATCACTGACTCAAATCATTGTAGTGAGTGGGATGCTTTCAAAGGACATCACCAGGGGGTAGATTTGAAGTCTTGTAAGCTCCCTGTCTTATCTTCTTCAGCTGCCATAGTTTATCTTGTGTAGCATAAAGAACGCAATAGCCTTATCTAAACATTCACTCCTCCACCTTATTAACTGTTAAATACTGTAGACCAGTGATTCCCGACCGCTGTCTTCAAGTACAGGTCAGGTTTTCCAGATATCTGAAGCACAGTGCAGGTGATATGATTTGCTGCTCAGTGATTGCAGGATTCAGTCTGCTTTTCTCCAATGTAATCCTTAAAACCTGGCCTCTTAGCAGTGGCGTAACTAGAAACCTGAGGGCCCCGGTGCAAGAATCCACGAAGGGCCCGACCCCAAAAAAAATCTATGTATTTTTACTTATTTTTCACTGCAAAATAAAACAAAGATAGTATTGCCTAGGGATGCACCGATACCACTTTTTTAAGACCGAGTACGAGTACCGATACTTTTTAAAAGTACTCACCGATACCGAGTACCGATACTTTTCTTTAATGTCATGTGACGCTTTCCAATAAGAACAGACCATATAATAATGCCCCCAGCTCACATGTATATCCCCCCCGATATATATATTTATACTGCCCCAGCTCATGGATATGCCCCAGCTCACACATGGATTTGCCCCAGCTCATGGATATGCCCCAGCTCACACATGGATATTGCCCCCCAGATTATGGATTTGCCCCCCAGCTCACACATGGTTATGCCCCCCAGCTCACACATGGTTATGCCCCCCAGCTCACACATGGTTATGCCCCCCAGCTCATGGATATGCCCCCCCAGCTCTCTCATGGATATGCCCCCCCAGCTCATGGATATGCCCCCCCAGCTCTCTCATGGATATGCCCCCCCAGCTCATGGATATGCCCCCCAGCTCTCTCATGGATATGCCCCCAGCTCATGGATATGCCCCCAGCTCTCTCATGGATATGCCCCCCCTGCTCTCTCATGGATATGCCCCCCAGCTCATGGATATGCCCCCCCAGCTCTCTCATGGATATGCCCCCCAGCTCATGGATATGCCCCCCCAGCTCATGGATATGCCCCCCAGATCTCTCATGGATATGCCCCCCAGCTCATGGATATGCCCCCCAGCTCATGGACATGCCCCCCAGCTCTCTCATGGATATGCCCCCCCAGCTCATGGATATGCACCCCCAGCTCTCTCATGGATTTGCCCCCAGCTCTCACATGGGTATGCCCCCAGCTCATGGATATAAGGGCCCCCCAGGCCCCAGCTCATGGGTATAAGGGCCCCCCAGCTCTTACTTACCTCTGCTGGCCCCGGACAGGCTTCGCCGGCGTTCTTTTCTCCTCCTTGGCGAGCGGCCACTGGAAACATGCGTCTTGGCCACTCGCCGGAAACCACCTGATCAGCGCGAGGTCTCATGCGCTGGTCAGGTGGTTTCTCTCCCACGTGAGCGGCCAAGACGCATGTCAGTGGCTTCTCGCAGGGAGAGGGACGGCCAGCGCGCGGCTCCCAGATTCCGGCGCTGATTGCCAGAATCTGGCGGGCGGCGCTGGGCCCCCCTCCAGTGGCAGAATGCCAGGGCCCGGTCGCAACTGCGACCGCTGCGACCCTGGTACTTCCGCCACTGCCTCTTAGGGGTACTTGAGGACCGTGGTTGGGAACCACTGCTGCAGACAATAGACAACAGCAGTAAAGTTTAATTTTTGCACGGACTTTGGTAAATGTTACATCAAAGGAAAAATCCAGAAAATGGAAAAAGGAGATAAAAAAAACTAACTTTATTTTTACTTTTTACTTGCAATTACTTGAAACAAAGAAAAAGCAGCAGCATGTGTTTTATAAGGTGGTTTTGTTTGTAATGCACAAGTAATCTAGTTACAGCTTATGTTAGTTACAAGTATTTATAAAGCACCAACAAGTTCCGTAGCGCTGTAGAATGGGAGAGACAGAATAACAAGTATACATACACGTTACACACACAGAACAGTAGGAGAGAGGACCCTGCTCGAGAGCTTACAATCTAAGAGGAGAGGGGGGACACACTAGGAGAGCATGCAAGGGGTAATGTCCCTTTAACCCTTTCGCTGCTGAGGCTTTTCACACCTCTGTGCTGAGGTCATTTTTACCGGTTTTGCTCATCATGTTTAAACGTGTTTTGAAGGCTTATTTTAGTATATTACCCAGACATATTATATATCGTTCTTTCCGTCAGACTCGGTAGATTCATAATATGTCATTATTATATGTATACGTTATGTAATGTCTGTATATTATAACAAAAAATGCAATAAAATATGTATTTTCAATAATTTACAACGTGTAAAGTGTTTTTTTTCACATTTTAACATGCGAGCAATTGCGGTTATATTTTGTATGGGGTGCGCTTGTTAAAAAAATTAGAGATGGGGTCTCGTTACATTTTTTTGGGGGGAAAATTACGTGATTTTTAACAAACGCACCGCATACAAAAATCGTTAGTGCAGCATCATTGTTCACATTATAATTGAAATGGGAACAATATTTCTGCATTAACAAACCAAAAAAAAGAAAAAAAAAATGTTTATTTTTTTTTTATAATTTTTTTTAAATATATTTTTATTTTTAATTTTAATTTTAATTTTTTTTTTAAAACTTTTTTCACATTCGTGTTTGGTATCGTTGGAACGGCCATGCTCTGGCCGATCCAACCATACCAAACATTAACCCCTAGCTGCCACGGATCGGGAGATAGGGAGTTCATTGGAACATTGGAACTTCATTGGAACCGTTGGTGGCAGTTAGGGGTTAACTCTAGGACTGGCGTCATCGTGCTACGCACGATGACGCCAGTCCTCAGGGGGAGTTCCCGGAGGCTTGGCCGACAACCAAGATGTCGGCCAGCTCCGGGAAAGGATCGCGAACCGGCGCTTTTCAGCGCCGATTCGCGATCCAGCTCCCCAGGGGTTAATGCCAGGCACCATTTGGAAGGGCAGGCTGTGCCCTTCCAAATGGTGCCTGGGTTAACCCCCGCAACGCCGCCGATCGGGAGGGAGAGAGGTCCAAAGGACCTCCCCCTCCCTTTCAGGCGCCTCCTCCGCACATGCGGGGGGCGCCTGAATTAGGTGTCATCGCGCTGCCGCGATGACACCTAATTTCAGCGGCTGCGGTTCCGGATGCTGGGCTGACATCGAGGATGTCAGCCCGCACCGGGGGGGCCAGCGATCGGCGGAACCCGGCCGAACGCTGACCCCAATGGGAGGACGCGCTCAGCGTGTCCTCCGCATACCAGCAGTAATGCGGAGGACGCGCTCAGCGCGTCCTCCGCATTGAAGTGGTTAAATTCCCCCTTTTTTAAGTCTCTGCCATTTACTTTCTAGCGCTATCTATAGATACCTAAAATAGATATAGAATTAATATCAATGTGACGTTCCAAAATGGAGTAAAATAGAATATAATAAATAATATAATTTAAATTCTCCTCCTTGGTAAAATACATCACTAAGGGGTTACTCTCACACTAACTACCGTTATTTTACCAATGTTGCATGTGATTGAAATGGAATGGGCACCTTATAAATTAACATCTTTCACCTTGTATACAGGACAGTAATAGCAGAATCATAACACAATTACAATTTATTATTATACACATTCCGCAGCTCTGTGCAATGGGATGGACAAAACATATAGAAGATTATCAAGTTTGACACACAGAGAATCTTAGGAAATTTAATCTAGTTACAGCATATATCAGTGGTAGTTTCACTTTAAGACAAAAGTAACTCCAATTTGCAAGTGTATCCACTTACTTTAGCAGTTACCAGAACCACCTAAGGCTAGGGTCAGATGAGCGCATTTTGTACGGACTGTGCGTCCGTGCAGTACGGACGTACTTTCTGACTGACGACAAGGTAGTGGCCACACAGTCCGTTTTTTTCACTGACGGATTTTTTGACTGATGTAGCAGGGAAAATAAATTACAATGAAAAAACATTCTGTCCGTCAAAAATGCTGGACGTATAAATGCAGTCCATCTGACCACGCTCCATCACTCACACACAAAGCTATGCGGACGTTGTGGACGTGGCGCACTCCGCACGTCCGTTCTAGCAGTATTACGTTCTTGCCTAACCTGCGTCCGTTTGCAGCGTCCGTCATGCCTCCGCACTTCTGTGCGGACGTACTTCGTGTGTGGGGCTTCATTTAACACAATTGTATGCTATCACGGACGTACTTATGTGCGGCAACACGGACGTTAACCCTTTCGCTGCTGTGGCTTTTCACACCTCTGTGCTGAGGTCATTTTTACCGGTTTTGCTCATCATGTTTAAACGTGTTTTGAAGGCTTATTTTAGTATATTACCCAGACATATTATATATCGTTCTTTCCGTCAGACTCGGTAGATTCATAATATGTCATTATTATATGTATACGTTATGTCATGTCTGTATATTATAACAAAAAATGCAATAAAATATGTATTTTCAATAATGTACAATGTGTAAAGTGTTTTTTTTCACATTTTACATGCGAGCAATTGCGTTATATTTTGTATGGGGTGCGCTTGTTAAAAAAATTAGAGATGGGGTCTCGTTACATTTTTTTTGGGGAAAATTACGCGATTTTTAACAAACGCACCGCATACAAAAATAGTTAGTGCAGCATCATTGTTCACATTATAATTGAAATGGGAACAATATTGCTGCATTAACGAACAAAAAAAAAGAAAAAAAAATGTTATTTTTTTTTTTATATTTTTTTTTAAATATATCTTTATTTTTAATTTTAATTTTAATTTTTTTTTAAAAAACTTTTTTCACTTTCATGTTTGGTATCGTTGGAACGGCCATGCTCTGGCCGATCCAACCATACCAAACATTAACCCCTAACTGCCACGGATCGGGAGATAGGGAGTTCATTGGAACTCCCTATCTCCACCGTTGGTGTGGCAGTTAGGGGTTAACTCTAGGACTGGCGTCATCGTGCTACGCACGATGATGCCAGTCCTCAGGGGAGTTCCCGGAGGCTTGGCCGACATCAAGATGTCGGCCAGCTCCGGGAAAGGATCGCGAACCGGCGCTTTTCAGCGCCGATTCGCGATCCAGCTCCCCAGGGGTTAATGCCAGGCACCATTTGGAAGGGCAGGCTGTGCCCTTCCAAATGGTGCCTGGGTTAACCCCCGCAATGCCGCCGATCGGGAGGGAGAGAGGTCCGAAGGACCTCCCCCCCTCCCTTTCAGGCGCCTCCTCCGCACATGCGGGGGGGGCGCCTGAATTAGGTGTCATCGCGCTGCCGCGATGACACCTAATTCCGGCGGCTGCGGTTCCGGATGCCGGGCTGACATCGAGGATGTCAGCCCGCATGGGGGGGGCCAGCGATCGGCCGGAACCCGGCCGAACGCTGACCCCAATGGGAGGACGCGCTCAGCGCATCCTCCGCACAGCAGCGGTAATGCGGAGGACGCGCTGAGCGCGTCCTCCGCATTGAAGTGGTTAACACTGCGCTCGTCTGACCCTAGCCTTAGTCGTGCCATTGATATTTCACTGCGTTACAAGATGGAATATGAAGACATTTCAAATACAAGGCCCTGTCGCCTTTTAAAATGACACTTATTAATTAATTTGATTTGTGAGACTATATTAAAACAAAAACATAGACGTGGTCCAATTAATGTTACCAAAAATAGTAAAAAGGAAAAATCTATTGTGTATTATGAAAGTATTGGAATGATTCAAACTTTGCAACTTTGACAATGTTTTTATTTTGTACTGTCAATTTTCTTCCTTTGCATTTATTAACAGCAAATTAATTTTCTATGTGCTGAGCAATTAGTGTTATTAACCCTTTTACTAGCAAGCACTTCTATTTGAAAAAAAAGTATTAGAACATGTATTTGAACCATGGGTTGCATAGTTGGCCCTTAAATGCAGGGTTAACCCTTTTGCTGCTGAGCCATTTCACGCGTCTGTGCTGAGGTCATTTTTGCCTGTTTCGCTCATCATGTTTAACCGTGTTTTTAAGCCTTATTTTAATATATGACCCAGACATATTATTTATCATTCTTTCCGGCAGACTCGGCAGATTCATAATATGTTATTATTATATGTATACGTCATGTCCTGTCTGAATATTATAACAAAAAATGCAATAAAATTAGAATTTTCAATAATTTACAATGTGTAAAGTGTTTTTTTTCACATTTTAACATGCGAGCAATTGCGCTTGTTAAAAAAATTAGAAATGGGTGACTCGTTACATTTTTTTTGGGGAAAATTTCGCTATTTTTAACAAACGCACCACATACAAAAATCATTAGTGCAGCATCATTGTTCACATTATAATTGAAATGGGAACATTATTGCTGCATTAACAACAACAAAAAAAAAGTTGTTAATATTTTTTTATTTTTATATTTTGTTATTTTTATTTGTTTTGTTTAATTTTTACATGATCATGTTTGGTATCGTTGGAAAGGCCATGCTCTGGCCGATCCAGCAATATCAAACATTAACCCCTAGCTGCCACGGATCGGGAGATAGGGGGCTCATTGGAACCCCCTATCTCCACCATTGGTGGCAGTTAGGGGTTAACTCCAGGAATGGCATCATCGTGATCTGGTACCCAAGGGGTTAAAGACAGGCACGGTTTGGAAGGGCAGGCTGTGCCCTTCAAAACCGTGCCTGCCTTCAGCCGAAGGACCTCCCCCTCCCTTTCAGGCACCTTTTCCGCACTCACGGGGGGCGCCTGAAATAGATGTCATCACACCACCGGAATCCCGGCTGATTGCTGCGTCCTGTGCTAGGATGCGCTCAGCACGTCCGTAGCACAGGAGAACCACTTGGCTGGACGCGCTGAACGCGTCCTTAGCAGCCAAGTGGTTAAATAGCAAATAATATATTGCTCATTTGCTCATTTATTTGTTAATACTTTACAGAACTATTGCTGGGTTGAAAGGTTCTAAACTCTAGATGGCATCCCTTATCTTTCATAATATCAGAAATGGCCTTTGTCAAATGGAGTTATTTTGCTAAAAATAGATAAAACTATCAACAGGGCTATTCAGAGAGAAGTGAAAACCTTGGGAATTTTCAGGAGAATGAATAACCTAGACTGTGGGAGAATTTTTCTGGTTTGACTATTTTGACCTCGAATTTTCAATTCTCCAGTCATTCTCAAGGTTTTCACCTCTTTTTGACTAGCTCTGCAAATCTCCTTTTTATGGGGATTTGTTGTGATCATACTGAGATTATTAGCCAAAAAATAGGGTACAGATTAGAATAAAATGTATGGGGTTTCTCTAGATACAAATAATAAATAAACTCATCATAGCGCAATACAGCACAGACATTGAAACCAAGAAACTGCCCCCCCCTCTCTGAATCGCACTCTCAAGGAATATATAATTATGAGCATATATAGCATATTGCAGTGGTTACCACTCCTGCAGTAGTCGGTAATCCAAGTAAGTAATGCCAAGCCCTCTGCACTCATGCAGTCCGGAACAGGACAGCTGATGGCCTTTGCTGCGTCCATGGCTTTCTTTAGGCTCCAATGGGTAAGCTCCAATAGGTAATCTTTGCTACAGCGGACACCGCACTCTTCCATTGTAGAATAAGGGGGTTTAATGAATATAAAAGAAAATACACGTAGGAATATAAAAATGTGGCCATATCCAAAGCATTTCATTGTAAAATACAAGGATAAAATGTGCCCTCAAGACAATTGTGAGGTTTCTGCTGTAGCAGGGATTACCTATTGGAGCCTATAGTATTTATTTATTTATTTATTTATTTATAAAGGATTTTACCAGGAAGGATACATTGAGATTTCTCTCGTTTTCAAGTATGTCCTGGGTTCAAGTACATTGAAGTGTTACATTTACAGAAATACAAAGTAATACAATGTAAGATATTAACAACACAAATATACAGATTAACAGAAAATAAATATGTAGGAAATATAGTCACTAGGTTACATGTTTACAGGTGCATTCTGTATTGAGGTATGTTAACAGGGAAATTTTGAGTGACTTAAGACTGGTGGAAGATTTGATGGTGTCTGGGAGGTTATTCCATAATTGTGGTGCTCTGTAGGAAAATGAGGACCGAGCCACTGTCTTTTTGTATTGTGGTATTGCAAGTAAGGTGCTGGTCCTGGATCGGAGGTTATAGGATGAGCGAACTGCTAGGGGAAGCAGTCTGTTCAGGTAGGGTGGCAGCTTCCCAGAAATGCTCTTAAACACCAGGCTGGAAAGGTGAAGGGTGCGTCTGGATTCTAGCGATGGCCAGTTTAGCTGTTTTAACATGTCACAATGGTGGGTCATGTAGTTACATTGTAGCGCAAAGCGGCAGAATGAGTTATACAGTGTAGTAAGTTTATGAAGGTGTGTTTGCGGGGCGGCTGCATACACTACATCTCCGTAATCAATAGCCGGCATAAGCATTTGCTGTACAATCTGCTTTCTTACCGCGGGACTCAGGCAGGATTTGTTTCTGTACAGGGCACCTAGTTTGGGGTAAAGTTTAGATGAGAGTTTTTCGATGTGGGGGCCAAACGATAGATTAGGGTCCAACCACATACCTAGATATTTGAGAGAAGTGACTGTGGTCAGTGTGCCATTTGATATTGTCCCAACACATAGATGGGGATTTTGCAATTTGTGTAGTTTAGGTGCTGTTCCAAAGAGCATCGTTACAGTTTTGTCAGTATTTAAAAAAAGTTTGTTGTTTTGATCCACTTTTCTACCTCTGTGAATTGTTCTTGCAGCACGGCCTCCAGCTGCGGGAGATTTGGTTTGCTGGTATAGATCACAGTGTCGTCTGCGTACATATGTACAGTTGAGGCTTTGCAGACGTTGGGCAGATCATTTATGAATATTGTGAATAGCAGGGGGCCTAGTACTGAGCCTTGGGGTACACTGCAAGTGACTGGGAGCGGGAGGGAGGAGCTGCCAGAAATTGACACATATTGTGATCGGTCGGATACATATGATTGAAACCAGGTTAGCGTGCGATCACCAATGCCAGAGTTTTTAAGTTTTTCTAACAAGATGCCATGGTCTACCGTGTCAAAGGCCTTGGCAAAATCAAGGAAGATGGCTCCAGTTAGGTTTCCTTGTTCCATCCCAGCTTGGATATCATTGCAGACTTTTAAAAGGGCGGTTGTGGTTGAGTGATTTGGTCGAAAGCCTGATTGATCCGGGGTTAAGTAGTTCCAATATTGATAATAATCACGTAATTGTGTGTAGACACATTTTTCCAAGACTTTTGACATTACAGGGAGCAACGATATCGGACGGTAGTTGGATACCAAAGTATTGTCCCCACTTTTATGGATAGGTACCACTCTTGCAGTCTTCCAGAGCTTGGGTATGTAACCAGTTGCCAGTGACTCATTTATTAGGGTTGCGACTGGATTTGCAATTGCTGGCGCACTGATTTTCAGCAGCATTGCTGGTATTTGATCAGGTCCAGACTGGTATTTCATTTTTTGCTTACGGAGAAGTTTAGTAACGACACTGACAGGCACTGGTCTAAAACTGAATTCCTGTGTGATACAGGGACTTTGCACAGTTGTTGGGGCCTGACCTGCATGAGGCCTCTCTGATTGCATGTCATTTCCTAGCTTGGCAATCAAAGTGGTGGCACATCCAACAAAATAATCATTAAAGGCATTTGCTACATCTAGCGGGTGTTGCAGGGTTTGGTTGTTTACTTTGACAGCAGCTGGCTGGGAGTGGACTGGGGGTGCTTGTATGTTACTTATGGTTCTCCAAAAGTTTCTAGGGTTTGAGATGTTATTGTTTAGATTTTCATTGAAGTAATGGGCTTTGGCCATTTTTGTTTGTTTTGTGCATTCATTCCGACATTTTCGGAATGCCATGGACGCAGCAAGGGCCATCGGCTGTCTTGAACCAGACTGCGCAAGTACAGAGGGCTTGGCACCAGGGAAATTACTGACTACCGCAGTAGTGGTAACCACCGCGATAATCTATATATGCTCATAATTATATATTCCGTGCGATTCAGTGAGGGGGCCAGTTTCTTGGTTTCAATGTCTTTGTTGTATTACGCTATGATGTGTTTATTTATTATTCGTATCTTGAGAAGCTCCATACATTTTATTCTTATCTGTATCCTGTATCATCAAGTGGAGGAGACATTTTGTTTGGAGTGATTTAAATATGTATATATATTTTTTAGTTTACCTGAGTGTTTTCACAATTTGTTTCTGTGTTTCCCAAAAATACCAATAGAATAATATCTGTTTGTGGCATTATCTCTGCTTATGGAAATTACAGTAAAACCTTGTACAGGGAGTTTCGGTTATTATAATCCACTGAATCCCATCCCTGTACAGCAGTGAGTGACCCCAGAGCTCTCCCTCTATTCTGCACTGTTCCTGCCTGTTGCATTGTCGCTGTGAGGTTTGTTTCACTTTTTGTTACAGTGAAGGTGTTGCTAGTAGCTTCTTTACAGTATTAGATGGCAAGGTGACAGGAGAAAAAGAATTTACTTCTATCCAATCTGAAAACCAATATAGAATTAAAATGGAGTTTTATGTTAATTAACTCTTCATTGCTTTTCAACAGAAAACCATTATTTTGGTTGGTAGTGACAGGGTTAAGTGTTGAGAAAGTGTTTAATATATATTGTAATGCAGCATAAAATAAGTTAAAATATGCACTCTATTTGATATCTTTCTGTATTGTAAAAATAAAAAATCCTTCTTTCCATAAATTGAATTTTGTGTTTATGATCTTAAAAATATTAAATTAACTTTCATGTTCATCAAATATACTTATTTCTAGCTACACATTCCTATAGAATCATCAAAATAATACAGCCTCATTATCTTTGGATTAAAACTTCTTCAAACTTTCTCCTGCACATGAAAGGAAGCTTGTGGCTCAAAAGGGACAAATATAGAAAGTCTATCAAAGAATAAAAGTAGGGCATTTGCTAGAGCTGTTATTATGAAGAGCATGGCTTGGGGGAAAAAAATCTATTATTCTTGATGAAAAATGTTAGACATTTTTATGTTAAATTTGAAGTTGTTCAGAGAAAGGTGAAATTCTGGATAACTTTTGGAGAAGTGAAAATTCTAGGTCAAATTGGCCAAACCAGAAAAATTCTCCCATTTATCTATTTTAATTTCTCCAAAGGTTCTCCAGAGTTTCACCTTTCTCTGAATTACCCTGATAGTAAAAAAAAAAACTATCAGTGAAAGCAGGGCTCTATTACTATATGCCAAAATTTACAATAGAAAAACGTATATGCTTTTTATGTCACTATTGCAGAAGAAAAATTGTAAAAAAAAAAATGTATAAACATATTGAAACCACAACATATTGAATCTAAATCCACATTACTGAATATATTTCAAATGGATACAGAATGGAAAACCTACCTGACATCGAAATATGACCAAATTGTGTGTGATTACACACGTTGAATTGATGCCTTTTTTACATGTTGATACCTCCCCTTTCTTTCCAGACTGTGACTATATAAATGCATGAGGTCATCCACAAGCGCCGTGATCATCCGGAGATGGGAGCCCACTACACCTAGCGCCAAGTCACCATCGATGGGGGCGCCAAAACCCCCTCCACACCTGGAAACAACGAGAATGGGACTCAGGCTGCTAAAAGGTGCTCTTTAATGAAGGGAAATAAATAACCCCCAAACAAATGATCTGATGTTTCGGCCACGACTGGCCTTAATCATACATATATAAATGCATGGTCTTTTACTTGGGTGAACACTGCACAAATAAAAATGTGACCAGGTCTGTCAAGTAAGATAACAGAAGAGGTGTTGTTTATGCAATTATTCTGCACTTCCATTCATTGTAGGTTATGATTGGCAATGCTGATGCACATGTCCCATAAGCCCAGAACTGTCTTTAATATTAATTGGTCTCTGGACAAACACCCCCCCCCCACCCACCAGACATGCAATTTTGCTCTCTACCCCAACATCTCAAAGAAACATGTTTGCATTTGTACAAAGTCTTGATTTCTTGGTAGTAAGCAAGGCAGTGGCGGAAGTACCAGGGTCGCAGCGGTCGCAGTTGCGACCGGGCCCTGGCATTCCGCCACTGGAGGGGGGCCCGGCGCCGCCCGCCAGATTGCGGCAATCAGCGCCGGAATCTGGGAGCCGCGCGCTGGCCATCCCTCTCCCTGCGAGCGGCCACTGACATGCAGCTTGGCCACTCACGTGGGATAGGAACCACCTGACCAGCGCACGAGATCCTCTCGCGAGACCTCTGCGCTGATCAGGTGGTTTCAGGCGAGCGGCCAAGACGCATGTTTCCAGCGGCCGCTCGCCAAGGAGAAGAACAACGCCGGCGGAGGCCGTCTGGGACCTGGGGCCAGCAGAGGTAAGAGATGGGGGCCCTTATACCCATGAGCTGGGGGCCCTTATACCCATGAGCTGGGGGCCCTTATACCCATGAGCTGGGGGGCATACTCATGTAAGAGCTGGGGGGCATATCCATGAGCTGGGGGGCATACCCATGTGAGAGCTGGGGGTGCATATCCATGAGCTGGGGGGCATATCCATGAGCTGGGGGGCATATCCATGAGCTGGGGGGCATACCCATGTGAGAGCTGGGGGGCATATCCATGAGCTGGGGGGGCATATCCATGAGCTGGGGGCATACCATGAGCTGGGGGGCATATCCATGAGCTGGGGGGCATATCCAAGAGCTGGGAGGCATATCCATGTGTGAGCTGGGGGGCATAACCATGTGTGAGCTGGGGGGGCAAATCCATAATCTGGGGGCAATATCCATGTGAGAGCTGGGGGGGCATATCCATGAGCTGGGGGGCATATCCATGAGCTGGGGGGCATATCCATGTGAGAGCTGGGGGCATATCCATGTGAGAGCTGGGGGCATATCCATGAGCTGGGGGCATATCCATGAGCTGGGGGGCATATCCATGTGAGAGCTGGGGGGCATATCCATGAGCTGGGGGGCATATCCATGAGCTGGGAGGCATATCCATGTGTGAGCTGGGGGGCATAACCATGTGTGAGCTGGGGGGGCAAATCCATAATCTGGGGGCAATATCCATGTGAGAGCTGGGGGGCATATCCATGAGCTTGGGGGGCATACCCATGTGAGAGCTGGGGGCATATCCATGAGCTGGGGGGCATATCCATGAGCTGGGGGGCATATCCATGTGAGAGCTGGGGGGCATATCCATGTGAGAGCTGGGGGCATATCCATGAGCTGGGGGCATATCCATGTGTGAGCTGGGGGGCATAACCATGTGTGAGCTGGGGGGGCAAATCCATAATCTGGGGGCAATATCCATGTGTGAGCTGGGGCATATCCATGAGCTGGGGCAAATCCATGTGTGAGCTGGGGCAAATCCATGAGCTGGGGCAGTATGAATATATATATATATATATCGGGGGGATATACATGTGAGCTGGGGGCATTTTTATATGGTCTGTTCTTATTGGAAAGCGTCACATGACATTAAAGAAAAGTATCAGTACTCGGTATCGGTGAGTACTTGTAAAAAAGTATCGGTACTCGTACTCGGTCTTAAAGTGGTATCGGTGCATCCCTAGGCAATACTATCTTTGTTTTATTTTGCAGTGAAAAATAAGTAAAAATACATAGATTTTTTTGGGGGGGGGCCCTTCGTGGATTCTTGCACCGGGGCCCTCAGGTTTCTAGTTACGCCACTGAAGCAAGGTGAAGGTTCATAAGGTGACGGAAATGACAACATAACTGTTTCTTGAGTCTCCGCAGATAGGGGAAAGGGCCGCAAAACCAGGGAAGGCCAATGTGGCATTGGCTAGGTGGAAATATTGAGGGAGACACTGGTTTTTGGTTTTTCAGCCAGAGGACTGAGTGGTGAGGCCAGGGTTGCTAGATAAGCACTTCCGCTTCTCCATTAAGATAGACAGTCCTATAAAGAAAGGTGAGCAATGTCAACATGATCTCAGAGTGGGTGGATAAGATCATTAACCCCTTAAGGACCAAGGCTCTTTAAAGTCAATTAATTCATGACGAAACAGTTACGTCATTGCACCTTAAGGGGATAAGAAAATAAAAAGCACCCACTCTACATCCAAAAGAAATACAACCCACAGAAGGTATGTGAAATTCTGGGCACCACACAGTACTCAATGAATGAAAGCTGAAAGGTATGCATGTATAGGGTAATCGATAGATGAATTGTAGGAGACAATATCCAGTTAAATAAAGGAGGCAGACTTTAGATGAAACAATATGTACAGAGAGGAGATTGGCAGGCCTATAACTTAAAGCCCATAGTAAAAATTCATGATTCAGTTGCATATTTTGGACAATGCAATGTGCCCAGTGTTTATAGCCTTAAGCCCATACTAAAAATTCAGGATTCAGTTAAAGGGTGGCTGGCCAGTAGAGGATCTCTATATGGCACTCTATAGCACCCAGGCTAATACCTCGTGGTTTGTATAGAGCAGAACACTGGAAACGGCGTAGAGATTTAAGTAGTCATACTGGTGCCCTTAGTTGAGTTAGGGACTCGTCCTATTCATGGACCAGGCTGACCATGGGGCCGTTGACAGGAGCAGTCTTGACTCTAAATACGGTTCAACTAAATGTATTGAATACTATGGAAACATGAAGTCCCAAATATCGATAATAGATGTATATATCTTCTTAAAATGCTCTGGTGAGGACACCTTCCTTTATGTTCTGTTTTTTTTTTATGTTCAACACAATGGCCACTATTCCATAGTTGGTGCCAATGTAGTGTCTCAATATGTAATCATTACGGCTAGGAAAAGTGAGGTAAGCGCATGGCATTCATATTACATTCCTGACGCTACACTGGGTTGAAATCCGTTAGCGCCTCGCAGCTTGCGCGAAATTACTGTACTTTGCGCATCCTATGTCTAACTCGGGGAGCACAATCATTAATTAGCATTTTGATAAGTGAGGTACTATAAAGTGCAGGCGCAAATTACTGTCGGGATGCAGAGAGCAAAAAGTTAGCATCTACTAAAAGCTGATGTTAAATGATTTTGCAATTGCAGAATCATGTAACACCCCCTACACCCCCCCAATAAATCGTATAAATGCAGTCCGTTTGACCGCGTTCCATCAATCACACACAAAGCTATGCGGACATGGCACACTCCGCAAGTCCGTCCAAGCGGTTCGACGTTCTTGCTAACCTGCGTCCGTTTGCCACGTCCGTAGTACTACTTGTGTGGGCTTCATTGGTCATGATTATCTGCTACCACGGACATACTAAAGTGCGGCAACACGGACGTGAACACTGCGCTCTTTTGACCCCAGCCCAACTCTATTTTTAATATTTATATGTCAAAATGTTTGCAAACCAGTATACAAGAAGGTTTTAGATAATGCTTTGTGTTTGGAAGCGGTCTTCCAATCTGGATTACCCCACAAGTACCGGCTGGGTGGAGTAGAGGTAACATCACTGCTCTGCATGGAGAGATCCTGTGGAGACATGGGCTCGATCCCGACGAGCACCTCTCCAGTAAGTGTCCTTGGGCAAGACACCTAACGGTACATACTCGCCACCCAGGACATACTTGAAAACGAGAGAAATCTCAATGTATCCTTCCTCGTAAAATCCTTTATATAAAAAAAATAAAAAATAAATATAATGAAGAAAAACCAGCCTGTGGGTTATAGGGGCCATAAAACAATTTGTTATAACACTACATCCCTTTTTAAGATCCAATTAAGAGTTTATGAGAAAAAAGTATTTGTCTCATAAGTGACCTGTTAGTGGTTACATTGCTGTGTGTGGTGGCTTATGGTTTTTTCAGGTGCACGGCCAAATTGCAATAAATATAGAAATATTCATATTAAATATAAATGGTTTTAATATTTTTCTTGAAAAGGCGTGACAGGTGCAATGTGAAACATTTGAATGTTGCTAAATAAAATCTATAATAATTTCCCATGCGTGCAGGTACCGACCACTTAATCTAGATTGCTTTTAAAAATAGTAGCAATTAATGTACTTGAAAAGGGAATATTGTTTTCTATCATGGAGTAGGTAAAGCACATTTTCATACTTAAAGCTTTTATAGATAATTGTGTATAATGGAAAAAAGGTTACCTAGTCCCTCAACACTTTCCTGTTAAGAAATCTTTTAGTATTAGTATATTTATGGTTTCTATTGAGCTTGATGAATTACTAATAAAATTCATAGAACCATTATATTTGGTGATAAATCAACCACGTGTCACTAATTGCATGTAGTTTTTTTGCACTGAGCATAGAATACATAAAATTTAATGTCGGCTTAGAGTATGTGACACGATTTGTATTTATATTACTGAAATAATGTGAAACACTGCCTGAAATGTCACAGGGAGCTCATAAACTTTTTTAAATCTAACAAATGCTTCTAGGAGGGGTGAAGTGATACGATCAGGGCCACCATCAGAGGGGACAGCCCATAATATATTCAGGGGCCCAGTGGCTCCCGACGGCCTGGCGCACCAAGATACCAACAAATTTCTCAGTGGGCTGTCACATCTGATGCAGATAAGAACAGTCTGGCTTGTCACTGTGGGAGCGATTAGTATGGTCTGTGCCCGGTAGAAGTGCAGACCGATGCTCTTCCACCAGGGAACATGTTTAATCCACTTGTTGGACCACCAGGGATTTAGTCCACTCCCTGTAAAATAAGGTAAGCAGGAGAAGAGGAGGCAAAGGGCCATATTGCAATCTTCACGCTAATACAGGGACATTAAGGAGGAAAACCTTTGCCTGCAGGCTTCTCCTTAGCATCCCCATTTTAGCCTGATATTACAGGGCAGGCGCTAATCCAACAGCCTGCCCCGTAACGTGGCGCTAAGCCCCAGGATGCTCAAGGGAGCACTAAGTGCCACCACGGGCATCTCCTCCATGGAGTCCATAGGACTCCATAGAGGCTTCCACTGCTGGTGACATGACCTGCAGGATCTCGCCTCTTGCGAGATCCGGCAGGTTGGCGGAGTGATCGTGGAGGGAGACAGGGGGACTTTTTTCTCCCCAGTCTCCCTCTGCTCCCGGCGGCAAGAAGAAGCGGATTGGGCTGCCCACTGTGGGATGAGAAGTGAGTATGAGATCTTTGGGTGTATTTGAAGCTGGTGATAACTGATTTCGCAGAAGCAGAATCAGCACCAGGTCCTAGCTGTGGTTACTTTTGAGTTAACCACAGCGGGACGTAATTAGCGTTAGGACTTTGTAATCTTAACGCTAATTAACACTTTGTGCTCCCCATGTTAAGCATAGGGAGCGCAAAGTACAGTAACCTCGTGCTGAAAAGTGCAAGATCCGAATCGCTAATAACTTTTTAACCTGTTTGCGTCCGTAATGAAATATGGTCAGCCAGCGCCATGGCAACCAAAGATAACGGGAACGCTCACACAGCTGAGCGCTAACATTAGCGTTAACTTTGTAATATGGCCCAGAATGTTTTATTTTTTACTAGTGTACTGGTTTGGGCAGCTGAGGGACGGTAGGCCTGACCAATGGTTCAGTAATGGGCCCCAAGATTTCTGATGACAGCCCTGAATAAATTTAATTTATGCAGATATATATTACTTTAGTATTCAGACATCCGTAGAAGTTAAACTATACGCAAAATGCTATTTTGTCAAATGTTTTAAATGTTATACACATCCCATAATTTAGAAAATGACGGAGTGCTCTTTCTTGGTGTTTTGTATTTGATGTCTTAGATGCACCCACTTAGTTTTGAGGTTGAGTGCAACCTCCTGCTGATTTGTCTTTTATATATACATATATATATATGGTCAGTGAGTTCCAAAATAGATATAAAATAGAAGAATATTTATTGTAACTTGCAAGCTGTTGTGGGGAATCACCTGTCACGCTGAAAAAGATACATGTAGGCACTTGTAGACATATCATTAAGAACAGGTTAATTTCATAGCAGGGATAAACCGGCATTTTATCTTGGCATCAGTTGTGCTTTATTTTCCTTCTGGCTAATTCCTCTGGAATTCTTTGATAATCACAGTTAGTGTGTGGCTGCAATCAAAGGCAGCAGTTGGAAATAAAAATGATATGTTTGCAAAAGTCTGCTGCACATGGGAAATCTGCATTTTAAATATAACCCCCCTCCAACCTACACGTGCAATTAACACACATTTTATATTTGTTTTTTAGTCAAGGCACCAACTGTAGAGGATACTCAGACCTGAGGATTGTGGACCTAGCAAGGTCAATACGATCATGTCATTCAAGACTTGTCAACTAAAAATATTTGCTTATGAAAAAAGTTATGATGATATGAGAAAATTTAAGGGGTTATTCAGAGAACACCGAATTGGCCACTGAATCGCACCGAACTATGACTTTTCGCGTGCAGTGCAATTTTGCGCCATTCGACTGCTCAAAATGCTGGCAATTAGCCAAATATTAGTGAATTGCCCGCAAAATACAGTGATCTTTGGCGGCAGTGGTTAAGTTATTCACAGAGCGACGAACTGCAATGGAATGTTGGCGAAATGCCATGATTTACTGTAGTTTCAGGTTTAAACAGGTAAATCCCATAGGTTTCAATGTAAAGTAACATTTTTCATTTTTTAAAAAGTTTATTCTTTTCAGTTACAGCAACAAGCCTTATTTTTAATTTTTTTAGATTATTATAGAAAATTTGAAAAATAAATTTTGTTTTTTTTAGATGAAACTAGTTTCCAAATTTTTCTTAAAAGGCGTTTTTTTTTTATTCTGTAACATACCTTTTTTATTATTTAGACACAATTTAATGCATTTTTATTGGTTTAAATACCTATTAGGAGAATAGGAGAGTTTAGCTGTTTTTTTTTTGCAGTTCGGTGGATTTGGCAAGGCCAGTTTACCGCTCATCGGCGCCGTTCACCAACTTTTTCATGAGGCTTTGACTACTCCATCTTTGATGCACAATTGTGATCCTATGGTGAATAGCGAATTCAACATCGTGTCTGCGAAATGGAAATACCGAAGTGGAAAGGACTGAAAATTCTGCACTGTGAGTAACTCCTTAAGAACAGAAGGGGGGACACAGTGAAATGAGGGTATAGCGGAGTATGAGAAGTATGAGAATGCATGGGGGCTGGGAGCTCAGGGAATGTGCAATGGGGGATTATGGAGTTAGCTGATAGGACTCTCTAAAGTAATGTGTTTTTAGAGATATTTTAAAGACTGGAGTAATCGGTCAAAATCAATTCGAATGTTGCGAGGTAGGGAAATAGATAGGGGCAGCTTGGGAACAGTCCTGTAGGCAATAGTTAGGGGGTACAGGTATCAAGATCATTGGCAGAGCAAATTGACCAGGATGGAACATACCTGGTAATGAGAGGAGATGTAGGTAGGGTCATGGTTACATAATTACATAGTTACAGAGGCTGAAAAAAGACGTGCGTCCATCGGGTTCAGCCTCTCACACATCACCTTCTGCTGTTGATCCAAAAGAAGGCAAAAAACCCAGTCTGAAATGCTCGCCAATATGCAACACAGTGGGGAAAAAAAATACTTCTTGACCCCAGAATGGCAGTCAGATTTCTCCTTGGATCAAGAAGTTTACCCACATAATAAATATTATAACCCTTAATATTCTGTAAATGGTAATGAAGCTTTATAAGAGAGGACTAGGGATGAGCTGTTCGGTTCGATCTGTTCGGTGTTCGATTCGAACATCGCCCGTTTGGCTGTTCATCGAACTCCGAACATTTCTGCGTGTTCGCCGCATGTTCGCCCACAATGCACCACAATGGAGCACAATGCACTTTTCCACTGGCCTGAAGCTTGTAATTGGCTACAGCCTTGCACCTGACCGCAATTCAGGTGCAAGACCGGTGCAAGACTATGCCAATCACGGCTCAGAGTCCTGATTGGGCAAATTTTGCCAAATCATGGGCTCACAGAGCTAAGTCCCGCAATACACTATATAAAGCGTCCCTCGCAGCCCCAGCACATGTTTTTTGAGAGAGGATTGTTCTGTTAGTGTGTCTTCTCAGTGCCAGCAGCTATTGGGGGGGGGGTCTGACTCCTATCAGATATCTGTGAATTGTAATCTGTGTCTTGTCACTGCCACCCATCAGGGGGTCTCACTGATTTATAGGAGGTTCCTGGGAATTATAATTTGTGTCTTGTCACTGCCACCCATCAGGGGGTCTCACTGATTTATAGGAGGTTCCTGGGAATTGTAATTTGTATCTTGTCACTGCCACCCATCAGGGGGTCTCACTGATTTATAGGAGGTTCCTGGGAATTGTAATTTGTGTCTTGTCACTGCCACCCATCAGGGGGTCTCACAGAATTTGAAGCAGATTTCTGCGAATTTTAATCTGTGTCTTGCCACTACCACCCATCAGGGAGTCTCACAGACTTGTAGCAGATAGCTGGGAATTGTAATCTGTGTCTTGTCACTGTCACCCATCAGGGGGTCTCACTGATTTATAGGAGGTTTCTGGGAATTGTAATTTGTGTCTTGTCACTGCCACCCATCAGGGGGTCTCACAGATTTGTAGAAAATATCTGGGAATTGTAATCTGTGTCTTGTCAATGTTGTCAGCTATCAGGGGGTCCTATCAGGGGGTCTCACAGATTTGTAGCAGATTTCTGGGAATTTTAATCTGTGTCTTGTCACTGGCTGCCAGCTATCAGGGTGTCTCACTGAGTTATACCAGAGTTCTGGAAATCTTTAATCTAGGTAACACAGTTGAATCAGAGTTCTGCATATCTCCAATTTTTATAACAGAGTTGAATCAAAGTTCTGTATATCTTTAATCTACATCACTCATCATGTCAGAAAGACCAAAAAGGACAGGCAGACGCTCCCAGACACAGATAAGAGGGTAACCAGCCTCTGTGTCGGGAGGCTGTGCCTCTCTGGTCGTCGTGGACGTGGTGCATCCTCTGCAGGGGCACGCTTCTCCTTTCTAACTGGTGCTGACCATCTTAAGCAGCAGCAACATAGAGGATTTGCAGGATTGGCTAACCAGGCCATCCGAGTCCTCCGAGTCCTCTGCCAGCCAGACTTGTAGTGATTTACAGTCCACCTCAGCTGCCAAAACATCTAATTCAGCCTCCGTGTCCACAGCTACTCCTGCCATAGCCTCACTATCACACACGGAGGAGTCAGCTGAATTGTTTGACTACAAAGACAGTGACATGCTGCTTGAGGATGCGCAGCAACTACAGTGCTCTGTTTCAAACTCTGAGGTTGAGGAAGGGAGTATAATCAACCTAGAGGAAGGGGGTGCCAGTGACACACAAATAACTGGCTCTCATGTTGCCCCAGTAGCTGCAGCATATTGCGAGGTTGGCTCCAGAGACAAGGAGATAGGGGGTGATGACGATGATGAGGTCACCGACTCCACCTGGGTGCCTGATCGAACAGAGGAGTCAAGGGAGGAGGAGGCACAACAAAAACGAGGCAGAACATCCTCTATGACCAACCGTAGCCAGTCCAAGGCATCAGAAGTAGGGATGAGCTGTTCGGGTTTGGACGGTTTGGGGTTCGACCCGAACTTAGCCTGTTTAAGCGGATCGCGAACACGAACATTTCCGGGTGTTCGCCGCATGTTCGATCACAATGGACCACAATGCATTTTCCCACTGCCTGAAGCTCCTAATTGGCTACAGCCTTGCACCTGACCACCAGTCTGGTGCAAGACTGGTTGAACACTATGCCAATCACCGCTGAGAGTCCTGATTGGGCAAATTTTGCCCAATCATGGGCTCACAGAGCTAAGTCCCGCAGCACACTATATAAGGTTTCCACGCAGCGCTTCTGCACGCATTTCAGAGGAGATTTCAAAGGAGATAGTTGTGTGTGTTGTTACTGCCGGTCTGCCACGCTACTGGGGGGTATGGGGGGTCTCATTTTGACCAAATATCAGGGAATTTAGGTGATGTGTGTCTTGTCACTGTGCCAGCAAGTTTTTTGGGGGTTTACAACTTTATTTAAAACATTTGTGAAATGAGGTGATTTTCTGGGTCTTGTCACTGTGCCAGCAAATCTTTTTGGGTCTCATTTATACCAAATATCAGGGAATTTAGGTGATGTGTGTCTTGTCACTGTGCCAGCAAGCTTTTTTTGGGGTTTACAACTTTATTTAAAACATTTGTGAATTGAGGTGATTTTCTGGGTCTTGTCACTGTGCCAGCAAATCTTTTTGGGGCTCACTAATTTCTTTAAAACACTTGTGAATTAAGTTGATCTGTGTCTCGTCTTACAAACAGTATAACGCTGTATTTTGGGGCTCACTAATTTCTTTAAAGCACTTGGGAATTAAGGTGATCTGTGTCTCATCATACAAACAGTACCACGCTGTATTTTGGGGCTCACTAATTTCTTTAAAACACTTGGGAATTAAGGTGATCTGTGTCTCGTCATACAAACAGTACCACGCTGTATTTTGGGGCTCACTAATTTCTTTAAAACACTTGTGAATCAATGTGATCTTCTGTGTCTCGTCACACAGCCAGCAAGTTTTTTGGGGGTTTACAACTTTATTTAAAACATTTGTGAAATGAGGTGATTTTCTGGGTCTTGTCACTGTGCCAGCAAATCTTTTTGGGTCTCATTTATACCAAATATCAGGGAATTTAGGTGATGTGTGTCTTGTCACTGTGCCAGCAAGCTTTTTTGGGGTTTACAACTTTATTTAAACATTTGTGAATTGAGGTGATTTTCTGGGTCTTGTCACTGTGCCAGCAAATCTTTTTGGGGCTCACTAATTTCTTTAAAACACTTGTGAATTAAGTTGATCTGTGTCTCGTCTTACAAACAGTATAACGCTGTATTTTGGGGCTCACTAATTTCTTTAAAGCACTTGGGAATTAAGGTGATCTGTGTCTCATCATACAAACAGTACCACGCTGTATTTTGGGGCTCACTAATTTCTTTAAAACACTTGGGAATTAAGGTGATCTGTGTCTCGTCATACAAACAGTACCACGCTGTATTTTGGGGCTCACTAATTTCTTTAAAACACTTGTGAATCAATGTGATCTTCTGTGTCTCGTCACACAGCCAGCAAGTTTTTTTGGGGCTCACTAATTTCTTTAAAGCACTTGGGAATTAAGGTGATCTGTGTCATGCCTCAGCCCTGAGAGCCTGCTGTGGCCAGCCTGGGTCGCTAGCTCTCTATACCTGCTTCCCACCTAAGGGTTAACTCCTGTGTCTGAACCTGAGGATTCTGCATAAAACCAGACCACACCCTCCACCCCTTTGCTCTTTCATTTTGTGTTTTTCCCTTCCCTGTGTTCAGAGGTCTTGAGAGCTCCCTCTTGTCATTGTATGCTGCCTGATTTATTTTGCTCTGCCGTGCATTCTTGCTGTGTCTGCATTACCTGGTTCCTGCTGGCTGGACGATCCACTGCGTGGCCCACTATCCAGTGGGTCCAGAGACTCTTAAGTGGCTTCCAGCCCTCCAGCTCTCTCCAAGGAGACCAACCTTCTATCAAGGTACATTTGCCTAAAGGCTCCTGCTTCTCCTCAAGCGGATCTGGAGAGAGACTACGTGGTCCACCATCCACTTGCCTATTTTCTATGTTACCGTCTGTTCTGTGCTGGACTGTTTGCTGTGAACCATTCTTTAATACAGCCTTATTGTACATATACTGCCTCCAGTGTCTGTGTGCCTGCCTACCCCCAGCGTTTGGGATTATATATCAGAACACAGAGGCTGTGCCATGGCTCCTTCGTGGCACGAGCCTGACAATCTGTGTCTCGTCATACAAACAGTACCACGCTGTATTTTGGGGCTCACTAATTTCTTTAAAACACTTGTGAATCAATGTGATCTTCTGTGTCTCGTCACACAGCCAGCAAGTTTTTTTGGGGCTCACTAATTTCTTTAAAGCACTTGGGAATTAAGGTGATCTGTGTCATGCCTCAGCCCTGAGAGCCTGCTGTGGCCAGCCTGGGTCGCTAGCTCTCTATACCTGCTTCCCACCTAAGGGTTAACTCCTGTGTCTGAACCTGAGGATTCTGCATAAAACCAGACCACACCCTCCTCCCCTTTGCTCTTTCATTTTGTGTTTTTCCCTTCCCTGTGTTCAGAGGTCTTGAGAGCTCCCTCTTGTCATTGTATGCTGCCTGATTTATTTTGCTCTGCCGTGCATTCTTGCTGTGTCTGCATTACCTGGTTCCTGCTGGCTGGACGATCCACTGCTTGGCCCACTATCCAGTGGGTCCAGAGACTCTTAAGTGGCTTCCAGCCCTCCAGCTCTCTCCAAGGAGACCAACCTTCTATCAAGGTACATTTGCCTAAAGGCTCCTGCTTCTCCTCAAGCGGATCTGGAGAGAGACTACGTGGTCCACCATCCACTTGCCTATTTTCTATGTTACCGTCTGTTCTGTGCTGGACTGTTTGCTGTGAACCATTCTTTAATACAGCCTTATTGTACATATACTGCCTCCAGTGTCTGTGTGCCTGCCTACCCCCAGCGTTTGGGATTATATATCAGAACACAGAGGCTGTGCCATGGCTCCTTCGTGGCACGAGCCTGACAATCTGTGTCTCGTCATACAAACAGTACCACGCTGTATTTTGGGGCTCACTAATTTCTTTAAAACACTTGTGAATCAAAGTGATCTTCTGTGTATCGTCACACAGCCAGCAAGTTTTTTTGGGGCTCACTAATTTCTTTAAAACACTTGTGAATCAAGGTGATCTTCTGTGTCTCGTCACACAGCCAGCAAGTTTTTTTGGGGCTCACTAATTTCTTTAAAGCACTTGGGAATTAAGGTGATCTGTGTCTCGTCATACAAACAGTACCACGCTGTATTTTGGGGCTCACTAATTTCTTTAAAACACTTGGGAATTAGGGTGATCTGTGTCTCGTCATACAAACAGTACCACGCTGTATTTTGGGGCTCACTAATTTCTTTAAAACACTTGGGAATTAAGGTGATCTGTGTCTCGTCATACAAACAGTACCACGCTGTATTTTGGGGCTCACTAATTTATTGAAAACACTTGTGAATTAAGGTGATCTGTGTCTCGTCATACAAACAGTACCACGCTGTATTTTGGGGCTCACTAATTTCTTTAAAACACTTGGGAATTAAGGTGATCTATGTCTCGTCATACAAACAGTACCACGCTGTATTTTGGGGCTCACTAATTTCTTTAAAACACTTGTGAATTAAGGTGATCTGTGTCTCGACATACAAACAGTACCACGCTGTATTTTGGGCTCACTAATTTCTTTAAAACACTTGGGAATTAAGGTGATCTGTGTCTCGTCATACAAACAGTACCACGCTGTATTTTGGGGCTCACTAATTTATTTAAAGCACTTGTGAATCAAGGTGTTCTTCTGTGTCTCGTCACACAGCCAGCAAGTTTTTTGGGGCTAACTAATTTCTTTAAAACACTTGGGAATTAAGGTGATCTGTGTCTCGTCATACAAACAGTACCACGCTGTATTTTGGGGCTCACTAATTTCTTTAAAACACTTGGGAATTAAGGTGATCTGTGTCTCGTCATACAAACAGTACCACGCTGTATTTTGGGGCTCACTAATTTCTTTAAAACACTTGTGAATCAAGGTGATCTTCTGTGTCTCGTTACACAGCCAGCAAGTTTTTTTGGGGCTCACTAATTTCTTTAAAGCACTTGTGAATTAAGGTGATCTGTGTCTCGTCATACACACAGTACCACGCTGTATTTTGGGGCTCACTAATTTCTTTAAAACACTTGGGAATTAAGGTGATCTGTGTCTCGTCATACACACAGTACCACGCTGTATTTTGGGGCTCACTAATTTCTTTAAAACACTTGGGAATTAAGGTGATCTGTGTCTCGTCATACAAACAGTACCACGCTGTATTTTGGGGCTCACTCATTTCTTTAAAACACTTGGGAATTAAGGTGATCTGTGTCTCGTCATACAAACAGTACCACGCTGTATTTTGGGGCTCACTAATTTCTTTAAAGCACTTGTGAATTAGGTGATCTGTGTCTCGTCATACACACAGTACCACGCTGTATTTTGGGGCTCACTAATTTCTTAAAACACTTGGGAATTAAGGTGATCTGTGTCTCGTCATACACACAGTACCACGCTGTATTTTGGGGCTCACTCATTTCTTTAAAACACTTGGGAATTAAGGTGATCTGTGTCTCGTCATACAAACAGTACCACGCTGTATTTTGGGGCTCACTAATTTCTTTAAAACACTTGTGAATTAAGGTGATCTGTGTCTCGTCATACCACAGTACCACGCTGTATTTTGGGGCTCACTAATTTTTTAAAGCACTTGTGAATTAAGTGATCTGTGTCTCGTCATACACACAGTACCACGCTGTATTTTGGGGCTCACTAATTTCTTTAAAACACTTGGGAATTAAGGTGATCTGTGTCTCGTCATACACACAGTACCACGCTGTATTTTGGGGCTCACTCATTTCTTTAAAACACTTGGGAATTAAGGTGATCTGTGTCTCGTCATACAAACAGTACCACGCTGTATTTTGGGGCTCACTAATTTCTTTAAAACACTTGTGAATTAAGGTGATCTGTGTCTCGTCATACAAACAGTACCACGCTGTATTTTGGGGCTCACTAATTTCTTTAAAACACTTGTGAATCAAGGTGATCTTCTGTATCTCGTCACACAGCCAGCAAGTTTTTTTGGGGCTCACTAATTTCTTTAAAACACTTGTGAATTAAGGTGATCTGTGTCTCGTCATACACACAGTACCACGCTGTATTTTGGGGCTCACTAATTTCTTTAAAACACTTGGGAATTAAGGGGATCTGTGTCTCATCATACAAAAAGTACCACGCTGTATTTTGGGGCTCACTAATTTCTTTAAAACACTTGTGAATCAAGGTGATCTTCTGTGTCTCGTCACACAGCCAGCAAGCTTTTTTGGGGCTCACTAATTTCTTTAAAACACTTGTGAATTAAGGTGATCTGTGTCTCGCCATACAAACAGTACCACGCTGTATTTTGGGGCTCACTAATTTCTTTAAAACACTTGGGAATTAAGGTGAACTGTGTCTCCTCATACAAACAGTACCACGCTGTATTTTGGGGCTCACTAATTTCTTTAAAACACTTGTTGTGATGGAACCGTTCCCTTCCATCTGTCCTGACTCTCCAGACACCCCTTCATTGCGGTCAGCCCGGCTACTGGGAGCGCTGTCCTCAGCGCCTCGAGCAGCTTGACCCGCCTGCTTCTGCTCCTCTGCCTTGGAGCCGTTAGGGATTTCCAGACCGTGGCTCAGTACCTTCTGAGGGTGATAGTGTAGTGTAGCATCGCTGAATGAAACACCAGACGCGACTGTATGTTCCAACAGGATCCTCTCTCTCTGAGCTTGAGAGTTCTCTGACTTTTAATGAACAAAAGGCCACCATTTATGCTGAAGTCCAACAGTCATAATTTGCATAAATGACGCACCTCGTTTTACCAATATACTAATTACATTATGTCAGTTATTTACAATAAACATTCTTTACATTCTTTAGCCTTCAGATCACACAACATTTGTATAATCCATTGTTCTAACACATCAGATTAAATACAAACACAATCACAGACTTCTGGAATTAAATATGCAGCTAGATAAGGGGAAAAACCCTGGTGCATAAATTACACAGCAGTAAAGCTTGTTTACTGGCTATACAGAAACACATTTACCTACAGGAATATAAGTATATTTAAAACTAAAGTTACGCCATTTTACACTAAACTAATTTAAACTAAAACCAAACGATGTAAAATATTTAAAAACACATGATATAAATGAACATAAAGTCTCTTGGGGGTTTGAAGCATGGAGCGTTACATCAGCTCCATGACACTTGTGAATCAAGGTGATCTTCTGTGTCTCGTCACACAGCCAGCAAGTTTTTTGGGGCTCACTAATTTCTTTAAAGCACTTGGGAATTAAGGTGATCTGTGTCTCGTCATACAAACAGTACCACGCTGTATTTTGGGGCTCACTAATTTCTTTAAAACACTTGGGAATTAAGGTGATCTGTCTCTTGTCACTGGCTGCCAGCTATCAGTGTGTCTCACTGAGTTATACCAGAGTTATTTAAATCTTTATACCAGAGTTGAATCAGAGTTCTGTATATATTAATCTATATATCACTCACCATGTCTGAAAGAACAAAAAGGACAGGCAGACGCTCCCAGCCACAGATAAGAGGGCAAGCAGCCCCTGTGTCGGGAGGCTGTGTCTCTGGACGTGGTGCATCCTCTGCAGGGGCACGCTTGTCCTTTCTAACTGGTGCTGGCCGTCTTAGCAGCAGAAACATACAGAGGACTTGGTGGATTGGCTAACCAGGCCATCCTCATCCTCCGAGTCCTCTGCCAGCCAGGCTTCTAGTGCTTTACAGTCCACCTCAGCTGCCAAAGCATCTAATGCAGCCTCCATGTCCACAGCTACTCCTGCCGTAGCCTCGCGATCACACACGGAGGAGTCAGCTGAATTGTTTGACTACAATGAGAGTGACATGCTGCTTGAGGATGCGCAGCAAGTATAGTGCTCTGATTCAATCTCTGAGGTTGAGCAAGGGAGTATAATCAACCTAGAGGAAGGGGGTGCCAGTGATGACACACAAATAACTGGCACTCATGTTACCCCAGCAGCTGCAGCATACTGCCAAGTTGGCTCCAGTGACGAGGAGATAGGGGGTGAAGATGATATTGATGATGAGGTCACTGACTCCACCTGGGTGCCAGATCGAACTGAGGAATCAAGTGAGGAGGAGGGGGAGGAGGAGGAGGCACAGCAAACACGAGGCACAACATCCTCTGTGACCAACCGTAGCACTAGCCAGTCCAAGGCATCACATGTCAGAGCTGCTCCGGTGCAGAGCGCTGTTGTCTCAAAGAACACATGCAGGAACTCTGCTGTCTGGGAGTTCTTTAAGAAATGTGCAGCAGACCCCACTGTTGCTATTTGTAATCTATGTCAGAGGAGGCTGAAGCGTGGGATAAACACCGGACACTTGGGTACCACGTGCTTGAGGCGACATATGAACAAGTGCCACACATCCCGTTGGTACAAAACTTTGCGTAGGTCCTCCTCCTCCTCATCTGTCTCTACCCACACTGTATGTCCTGCCATGCAATTGCCTACAACCTCCACCGACAGGGATGATGCTACAGTAATGGATGTACCAGCAGGTCCTTCCTCACAATGTGACATCATCCCAGTAGCTGAAGATTTACGCAGTCAGATTACGTTGCCGCAGCTGCTGCAGCGAAAGAAAAAATATAGTCCCAACCATCCCCAAGCATAGCGTTTAAATGCCAGCTTAGCAAAATTACTCGCATTGCAGCTGCTGCCTTTCCAGCTGGTGGACTCTGCTCCCTTCCGTGAATTTGCTGAATGCGCTGTACCACAGTGGCAGGTTCCAAAACACCATTACTTTTCACACAAGGCAATTCCAGCACTATACCAGCACGTGGAAGACAATGTTATTCAGTCATTGGGAAAGGCAGTCAGCAGCAAGGTGCATGTGACTTTAGACACGTGGTCCAGCAAGCATGGACACGGTCGTTACATTTCCTTCACGGCACACTGGGTAACTCTGATTGCAGCTGTGAGGGATCCAAGACGGGGCTCTGTGCTGGAGCTTGTTCATCCACCACGCCTCCAGAAAGCTGCTTGTATGAGGTCTGTCTGCTCCACCACCACCACCTCTTCCTCCTCCTCCTCCTCCTTCTCTGTCTCTGGTGAAGTGACAGGGTCTACGCAATGGCTCAAGCAAAAAGATGCCATACTGTGCTTGAGCTGGTTTGTTTAGGGGACAGGAGCCACACCGGGTCAGAAATTTTGTCAGCTCTGCAGGGGCAGGTGCAGAGATGGTTAACACCACGCCAGCTTGAGCTGGGAATGATCGTCTGCGATAATGGCAGCAACCTTCTCTCCGCCCTACGCAAGGGTAAATTGACGCATGTACCATGCCTAGCACACGTCCTAAATCTGGTGGTACAGCGTTTCCTAACCAAGTACCCAGGGCTGCCAGAGTTTCTCATCCAGGCCAGAAAAGTCTGCAGCCACTTCAGACGGTCATTCCCAGCAAGCGTTCGCCTGGCAGAAATTCAAAGAGAATTCCACCTTCCCACAAACCGTCTGATCTGTGACATACTCATCAGGTGGAACTCGACATTAGCAATGCTGCAGCATCTGCACAAGCAGCAGAGGGCCATCAACGAGTACCTGTGTGAGTATGGCACAAGGACAGGTTCAGGTCGACTTGTTTTTTCCCCCCCCCGCAGTGGCTGATGATCAAGGATGCATGCACTGTACTGTCACCATTTGAGGAGGCAACGAGGATGGTGAGCAGGGACAGTGCATGCATCAGTGACACAATTCCTTTAGTGTTCCTGCTGGAGCACACTCTGCGGGGAATTATAGATGTGGCTCTAGAGGCAGAGCAGCGGGAGGAAGAGGAGGCCTTCCCTAGCTCTCAAGGCCCCAGTCTTTCCACAGACAGCATTCCAGCGGGTCCTAGTCAGATCAGACAGGAGGAGGAGGAGGACTATTTAAGTATTGGGGGCATTGAAGGTGGGGATTCCTCAAGGCAGGGTTTTGTGTGCCCATAAACAGAAGGGCTTGTGCGTGGCTGGGAGGAGGAAGTGCACGATACGGTCATCCTCATTGACCAAGAAGACTCGGCAGCTACTGCCACCTCCAACCTACGCTGCATGGGCTCCCTAATGATGCAAAGCCTGCTAAAGTACCCCAGGATTTGTGCTATCAAGGAGAGGGATCATTACTGGTTGGCAACCCTTCTTGATCCACGATACAAGGGGAAAGTTGCAGAGCTCATCCTGCCCACACAGAGGGAGCACAGGATGACAAAACTTGAGGACGCTCTATAGCGAAACTTGTGTAACACCTTTCCAGGCACTGTTAGATTATCAAGTGCTGACACACGTGCTTCCGAGGCTGCAGGTGATCAGAGGAATAGCGATGAAGGCCAGGGCCGCTTGACTGATGCATTTTTAAATTTTTTTAGTCCTCGACGCCCAGCGATGTCAAATGTAGACACCCATTGCCAGCATCTTCACCATATGGTGCAGGACTACCTAGGGGCAAGGGCAGACCTGGATACGTTTCCAGCAGATGATCCACTGGCTTACTGGGTGTTGAGATTGGATCACTGGCCAGAACTTAGCCAATATGCTATGCAGCTACTAGGTTGCCCTTCATCTAGCGTGCTTTCCGAAAGGACGTTCAGTGCCGCTGGAGGTTTTGTCACAGACAAAAGAGTGCGTCTGTCCACCGACTCTGTAGACCGGCTGACATTTATAAAAATGAATCAGTCCTGGATCAGCAGCTATCAATCCCCTGATGCTGAAGTAATGGAATAGATAGGGGATTTCCTCTTCTGCATTCACAAAACCTCCAGCACTGAACTCTTCCACAATACTACAAAAGGGTTACGGTGTGAAGGCACTTGCTGCCATGAAAGGCACAATATTTGGCTGCACTGACGCCTGTGCCAGATTTATATCATTTTATTTTTTTGAACCGCAGGGTCCAACCCTGCACTCTTCCACAATACCACAGAGGGGTTACTGTATGACGATACTTGCTGGCCTGGTAGTCTTGCACCAAAGGCACAATATCTGGGTGCACTGACACCCATTAACAGATAAAAAAACACTTTTCAATATAGGACCACATGGTCCACCCCTGCACTCTTCCACAATACCACAGAGGGGTTACTGTATGATGATGCTTGATGGCCTGGCATTAAAGGCACAATATCTGGGTGCACTGACGCCCATTACCAGATCAAAATTTTTTCAATATAGGACCACATGGTCCACCCCTGCACTCTTCCACAATACTACAGAGGGGTTACTGTATGATGATACTTGATGGCCTGGTAGTCTTGCACCAAAGGCACAATATCTGGGCATCTCTTCTCCATTCACAAAACCTCCAGCACTGAACTCTTCCACAATACCACAAAAGGGTTACGGTGTGAAGGCACTTGCTGCCATGAAAGGCACAATATTTGGCTGCACTGACGCCTGTGCCAGATTTATATCATTTTATTTTTTTGAACCGCAGGGTCCAACCCTGCACTCTTTCACAATACCACAGAGGGGTTACTGTATGATGATACTTGCTGGCCTGGTAGTCTTGCACCAAAGGAACAATATCTGGGTGCACTGACGCCTATTACCAGATCAAAAACTTTTCAATATAGGACCACATGGTCCACCCCTGCGCTCTTCCACAATACCACAGAGGGGTTACTGTATGATGATACTTGATGGCCTGGCATTAAAGGCACAATATCTGGGTGCACTGACTCCCATTAACAGATAAAAAAAACACTTTTCAATATAGGACCACATGGTCCACCCCTGCACTCTTCCACAATACCACAGAGGGGTTACTGTATGATAGTACTTGCATGCCTGGCACTAAAGGCACAATATGTGGGTGCACTGCCATTGACGCCTGTATCAGAGTCATATCCTCAGAGGGGTTACGGTGTGACGGCACTGTTGCCGACGCTAAAAGCCCAATTTTAAAGCACCTATTGTTACTTTCATCCAAAGCCTGCATAAGTTTCACAATAATTTATCCAAAAAAAACACTAAACTTTTTCTGCGCGTCCTAAAATGTCTTTTCATACAGGCTGCCGCCCAAAGCAATTGTTTATGGATAGATTAAAGGAAAAGCATTTTCCGTCATATGAAACGTAATTTTTTTGTTTTTAAGTGTTTCTATACATCCTAGAAATCTGCCACTTCACGGCCAGGTTATGGGGACCTCCTAGGCACAATATTTGAAGGAAGTTTTCGTTTTTATTTTTAACCCTTATTTCATGGAAAACTCACTGTTCCTTTAAAAACGTTTTTTTTTTAACTTTTTGTCCTTGTTTCCTGTCCCCCAGGGCACTACCCGGACCCCCATACACCTTTTATGGCAAATATGTAGCATATATGCCCTCTTGGAGGGCACTCTAAAAAACCGAATTTTCAGCCCCATTGACTTGCATCGGGGTTCGGGTTCGGTCCCGAACAAATGGGAAGTTCGGGTCGGGATCGAACTGAACTCAGGGAGTGTTCGGCTCATCCCTAATCAGAAGTCACAGCTGCTCAGGTGCTGAGCGCTGTTGTCTCAAAGCACATGTACCGGAAGTCTGCTGTCTGGGAGTTCTTTAATAAATGTGCAGCAGACCACACCGTTGCTATTGGTAATCTATGTCAGATGAGGATCAAGCGTAGGAAAGATATCCCACGCTTGGGTACCACGTGCTTGAGGCGACATATGACCACCTGCCACGCATCCCATTGGCACAACACTTTGCATAGGTCCTCCTCCTCCTCATCTACCTCTACCCCCACTATATGTCCTGCCATGTCATTGCCTACAACTTCCACTGACATGGATGATGCTATAGTAATGGGTGTATCAGGTCCTTCCTCAGAATGTGACAGCATCCCTTCAGCTGAAGATTTACGCAGTCAGATTACGTTGCCCCAGCTGCTGCAGCATAAGAAAAAATATAGTCCCAAGCACAGCGTCTAAATGCCAGTTTAGCAAAATTACTCGCATTACAGCTGCTGCCTTTCCAGCTGGTGGACTCTGCTTCCTTCCGTGAATTTGCTTAATGTGCTGTACCACAGTGGCAGGTTCCAAAACGCCATTTATTTCACGGAAGGCCATTCCAGCACTATACCAGCACGTGGAACACAATGTTATGGAGTCATTGGCAAAGGCAGTCAGCAGCAAGGTGCACATGACTTTAGACACGTGGTCCAGCAAGCATGGGCCGGGCCATTACATTTCCTTCACTGCACACTGGGTAATTCTGCTTGCAGCTGGAAGGGATCCAGGATGGGGTTCTGTGCTGGAGCTTGTTCATCTACCACGCCTCCAGAAAGCTGCTTGTATGAGGTATGTCTGCTCCACCACCTCTTCCTCCTCCTCCTTCTCTGTCTCTGGCGAAGTGGCAGTTAAACCGACGCGTGGCAGGGGCTACGCAATGGCTCAAGCAAAAAGATGCCATACTGTGCTTGAGCTGGTTTGTTTAGGGGACAAGAGCTACACCGGCCAGAAATTCTGTCAGCAGGTGCAGAGATGGTTAACACCACACCAGCTTCAGCTGGGAATGGTCGTCTGTGATAATGGCAGCAACCTTCTCTCTGCCCTACGTCAGGGTAAGTTGACGCATGTACCATGCCTAGCACACGTCCTAAATCTGGTGGTACAGCGTTTCCTAACCAGGTACCCAGGGCTGACACAGCTTCTGAGCCAGGCCAGAGAAGTCTGCAGCCACTTCTGATGGTCATTCCCAGCAAGTGTTCGCCTGGCAGAAATTCAGAGAGAATTCCACCTTCCCACCAGGTGGAACTCGACATTAGCAATGCTGCAGCGTCTGTACAAGCAGCCAAGGGGCATCAATGAGTACCTGTGTGAGTATGGCACAAGGACAGGTTCAGGTCACCTTGTTTCCCCCCCCACAGTGGCTGATAATCAAGAATGCATGCACTGTACTGTCACCATTTGAGGAGGCAACGAGGATGGTGAACAGGGACAGTGCATGCATCAGTGACACAATTCCTTTAGTGTTCCTGCTGGAGCACACTCTGCAGGGAATTATAGGTTGTGGCACTAGAGGCAGAACAGCGGGAGGAAGAGGAGGCCTTCTCTAGCTCTCACGGCCCCAGTCTTTACACAGACAGCATTCCTGCTGGTACTACCTGGACCCCTATACACCTTTTTATGGCAAATATTTTGCATATATGCCCTCTTGGAGGGCACTCTAAAAATCGAACTTTCGAGTCCCATTGAATTGCATTGAGTTTGGTTCGTGTTCGAGTTCGAACTCGAACTTTTGAAATTGTTCGAGTTTGAATGCGAACCAAACACGGGGGTCTTCAGCTCATCACTAGAGAGGTCCATATTTTGAATCGAATTCTTAAAGAAACAGGAAGTCAGTGCCGAGATTGACAAAGGAGTGAGGTGTGAGAGGTAGAGGATGTGAGGTAGACAAGTTTGTCAAAGATATTAATTATAGATTGTAGAAGGGGGAATTGTGGGAGGTTTGGGATGTGAGGCAGAGGAGTCTGGCAGAGGAGTTTTACAGAATGTAGAACAGGGCTGTCAAACTCTGGCCTCCCAGATGTGTCTGAACTGCATTTCCCATGATTCTAATGCCATCTATTGCATTGAAAGAATTCTGGGAATTGTAATTATCAACATGGGGGGGCATGAGTTTGACAGCCCTGCTGTAGAGGAACGCTCTGGGATCAGTTAAGGCCAGTGAGAAGGTTACAGTAGTCAACGCAAGAGACAATAAGAGCTTTAATGAATATTTTATTTCTTGTTTTTAAGTTAAAAAAGTGCTCATATTTTGATTAATTGGACAGAAAATAATATAAAAGCTTGTATCTATTCCCGGCAGTATTTGGTGATCATTACTAATCCCATAGCCAAACACACATGCTTTGAATACAGACAGGATTTTTTTCATAGTTCATTTTAATGCATCAAATGAAAGCAGGACTTGTGCAATTATAAATAGCAACATTAAATAAGAATGTATTTTTGATTAGTAAATTCCAATCATGTAAAGCATTGGCTTGTAGAAAAGAGCAATAAAATATCACATATTTCTTCAAAACATTTGTTGTACAAATAGTTTTCATAGGTTTGTTAGTTGGTTACTTGTCTTAAAAAATTGACCTTTAATAATCTTATCACAACTTTTTTTCTCCAAATGTAGGTGATGTTTGTGTAGTTTAGCAATGGTCTGCTCAGTACAGGTATTTGTTCAGGAAAAAAAATATGAATTTTAATCACACCTGCACTGGAAAATTCCCAAAATGATGCTCCCTTCAGTTTATCTGACTCTTCAGCTCCCTTCAGTTTACCTGAATTTCACTGAACCATTGATTTAGTTCAAGTCCATGAAAAATATTTTGGTTTCTTAAAATGGATTAGCTTCTGCTAAATGAGTCTGCATGCATCCACACAGGCTTGTAATCACAGAACAAATTAATTATGTAATCAAACTCTCGCCTGTTGGCATTAAGTGAGGAGTTAATTGGCAGTCAACATGTTGTTCACCTGCTCCGTCTTGAACATCAGGACCCACAAAAATAGGGGGGGGGGCTCCTTTCCTCAATCCATGGCCAATGGTTGAGGGGTTAAATTAGAGAAAGTCAAACAGCCTGCAATGGGGAGTGAAATAGAAAGCTGTCGAACAGCCCAACCTCAAATTTTACTGCTTGAGTCACCATTAGGGATGAGCTGTTCGGTTCGATCAGTTCGGAGTTCGACTCGAACATTGGCAGTTCGAAAGTTCACGAACTTCGAAGTTTTGGCGTGTTAGAATTTTTTTTTTTAAAAAAAAGGATAAAAAATGCTTAAAAAATACTAAAAAATCTAGAAATAAAGAGAGTCTTTACTGCAGAATATTATAAGCAACGGTTTATTAGATATTGAATTAAAAAACTACCTAATGTCTAGGTGCAAAGATTCTCACCTCTAAATGACCTGTGCTCTCAAACGGCGTAAACAACAGGTGTTTAATTAGTGTTTGGAAATAACATGTGCTTCTAATTAGTCTGGTCTAATGAATTTGATACATTGCCTGCAGACTGGGTGTGGCTCCTGCACATGTATGAACAAACACTGTGCTTGTTCTGAATTCTAAGAAGTGTTCATTTCTACTATATGATCCTCTGATATGCTGTTTAACCCCTTAAGGACCAGGGCTCTGTAAAGCCAATCATTAATGATGTAGATGTTACGTCATTTGTCATCAAGGGCATAATAAAATCTTTATCGCACTCCTTAGATTTAAACGTAATATTCCAGTATTTGTATGTCATGTACCTCTCCCGAAGGGCTTATGTGAGCATACAATTATTATTGTGTTAGAAATGTCTATCATAAAGCGTACAAGCTGAGTCCCTAGAGTCTCTGACTATCCATTGTCATATATACCTTGCTTTATACATATAATACATTCCCTCATCTAACAGGATAGTAGCCAGTCCCTGTGCATTTTAACCCCTTAAGGGTGGCTAGGTGTCGTGTGTGGGTCTCTTATGGCGATGTTTCTATACATCCTACAAATCCGCCACTTCACGTGCAGGTTATGGGGACCCCCTAGGCACGATATTTGAAGGAATATTTCGTTTTTATTTTTAACCCTTATTTTAGGGAAAACTCACGGTTCCTTTAAAAATGTCTTTTTTAAAACTTTTTGCCCTTGTTTCCTGACCCCCAGGGCACTACCCGGACCCCCATACACCTTTTATGGCAAATATCTTGCATATATGCCCTCTTGGAGGGCACTCTAAAAATCGAACTTTTGAGTCCCATTGACTTGCATTGAGTTCGGTTCGAGTTTGAGTTCATAGTCTAACTTTTGAAATTGTTCAAGTTCGAATGCGAACCGAACACGGGGGTGCTCGGCTCTTCCCTATGTATTTATGAAGCGGGCAACAATGTGTTTGCCAAATCGTGACCTGCATTTGTAATGTACTGTATCAAAATCAAAGCATTTACAGGGATACTCTGGGGTTAATACGGGAGGGGAGAAATAAAGGAGTTAAAGATTATTCTCTCCTGACACCCTCCACAACATCCCATTCCTATTATAACTCTTTTGTTTTTAACTCACTCGGAATCCAGTGCTAGATACCCTCTGCACTGTTCCAACATGAGATGCTGCTGCTTCCTGTAAGCTGTGGTATGTCACGTGGCCACGGGGAGGCAGCCAATCCAATGGCTCTCAGCGCTGAGCACATTGAGAGCCATTGGTGCTAGCTAGGTCCTAGAGGTACCAAACTAGGTGCTCAGTCTCTGGGCAGGACTAAGACCCTGCACACCGTGGGTTCAATCAGCCCTCTGAACCCCCCTGGGTAAAAGGGTCAAAGGTACTTAAATAAAACTGAGTGCAATATTCCCAATAGTTACAGTGCAAACTCACTATAGTATATGCCAGCAATTCAGCAGTCAGCATGACACACCAACATAAATAGGGATGTGCAATTTGTTTCGTACCGAATAGATTTTCGGACAAAATTGACCATTTTCATGCTTCCGAGGGCATTCCGAATCCGAAATGTCAACCACAGTCATTCGATTCGATAATTTGTATGATTCGGAATTTCGGGTCAATTCGATAAATCAGGTCGCTTCGGTGATTAAGGTCATTTCGGCGTTTGGATCATTTCAGTGATTCGGATCATTTAGGGTCATTCGGTTCAGTTGGTTTTTAGTTTTATGCTGCAGTAATTATACTGTAGAGGTGCTGCCCGGCAGTGTGCGGATTCATATGCTGCAATATTCTGTAGAGGTGCTGCCTGGCAGTGTGCGGATTCATATGCTGCATTGTAGAGGTGCTGCCCGTCTGTGTGTGGATTCATATGCTGCATTGTAGAGGTGCTGCCTGGCAGTGTGCGGATTCATATGCTGCATTAATTATACTGTAGAGGTGCTGCCCGGCAGTGTGCGGATTCATATGCTGCATTAATTATACTGCAGATGAGCTGCCGGCAGTGTGCGGATTCATATGCTGCATCATTCTGTAGAGGTGCTGCCCGGCAGTGTGCGGATTCATATGCTGCAATATTCTGTAGAGGTGCTGCCCGCAGTGTGCGGAATCATATGCTGCATTATTATACTGTAGAGGTGCTGCCCGGCAGTGTGCGAAATCATATGCTGCATTAATTATACTGTAGAGGTGCTGCCTGCAGTGTGCGAATTCATATGCTGCATTAATTATACTGTAGAGGTGCTGCCCGGCACTGCAGTGTGCGGAATTCATATGCTGCATTATTATACTGTAGAGGTGCTGCCCGGCAGTGTGCGGATTCATATGCTGCATTATTATACTGTAGAGGTGCTGCCCGGCAGTGAGCAGATCCATATGCTGCGTAATTATACTGTAGAGGTGCTGCCCGGCAGTGTGCGGATTCATATGCTGCAATATTCTGTAGAGGTGCTGCCTGGCAGTGTGCGGATTCATATGCTGCATTGTAGAGGTGCTGCCCGTCTGTGTGTGGATTCATATGCTGCATTGTAGAGGTGCTGCCTGGCAGTGTGCGGATTCATATGCTGCATTAATTATACTGTAGAGGTGCTGCCCGGCAGTGTGCGGATTCATATGCTGCATTAATTATACTGCAGAGGTGCTGCCCGGCAGTGTGCGGATTCATATGCTGCATCATTCTGTAGAGGTGCTGCCCGGCAGTGTGCAGATTCATATGCTTCATTATTCTGTAGAGCTGCTGCCCGGCAGTGTGCGGAATCATATGCTGCATTATTATACTGTAGAGGTGCTGCCCGGCAGTGTGCGAAATCATATGCTGCATTAATTATACTGTAGAGGTGCTGCCTGGCAGTGTGCGAATTCATATGCTGCATTAATTATACTGTAGAGGTGCTGCCCGGCACTGCAGTGTGCGGATTCATATGCTGCATTATTATACTGTAGAGGTGCTGCCCGGCAGTGTGCGGATTCATATGCTGCATTATTATACTGTAGAGGTGCTGCCCGGCAGTGAGCAGATCCATATGCTGCATTATTATACTGTAGAGGTGCTGCCCGGCAGTGAGCAGATCCATATGCTGCATTATTATACTGTAGAGGTGCTGTCTGGCAGTGTGCGGATTCGTATGCTTCATTAATTATACTGTAGAGGTGCTGCCCGGCAGTGTGCGGAATCATATGCTGCATTGAAACCTATGGGTTAAAAAGCCTTGTATCTTTAAAAAACGTTAAGAAACATAAAATTTCACCCAAAAATGCTTAGAAATCTTTGATTTGAAGAATAAATAAGTAAAGGAGCTTTCATTCTATTGGTAGTAATCTACTTCCCATTCTTAAATAAGCAATAAAAAAACAAATAACTCATTAAAAAACGAAAAAACAAACTTATCCGAATCACCCGAATGATCCGAATCACCGAATCGCCGAAATGATGCAAACGCCAAAATGACCTGAATCACCGAATCGATCCAAAATTTTGAATCAATTTCGAATCACCGAATCGAACAGGAAAACTGTCCGAAACGGCCCGAAACGAAAAAAAAAAACACCTGGAATAAAAAAAAAACCAAACGAAATTTTCAGCGGTGCACATTTCTAATAAATACACAACTGACAATACAGCCTGATGGAGATTTTCCCCCAAACTTATACTTTTTTGATGAGTGAAGATGAGTATTTCAATGGTTTAAAAAGCAACATTTTCACCAAGGTCTCTGAGATACAGAACTTGTTTTCTTACAGACTAATTTCATTTTCTTGTCACTTTATTATTCTTCACATGAGCAATGTTTGGGAATCAAAGTATAACTAGTGGCACATGATGTACTTCGGCACTTGGAATTACACATTGCCAGTTTCATTCTTCTAGCTGTCTTTTTCCCAAATTGGACTTTATTTCAGACCTTACTGCTGTTTCATGACAATGATCTCAGATTAATCAGAACAGCATGTTTCTGTATGGACTTCATTGAATGAAAACACTATTACAGCATCGTAATTTACCCTGAAAAGCTGAAACCGAAATGTTATATCTTGTAAAAAAGATTAAATCATTTGTAAGATTATCTTGTAGATAGTATTATTCCACTTTCCAAAAATATGATCATGTGTATCAAAACGTAACTTTATGTTTAGAGACTTGCTATCGAATTGCATAAAATATATGACCATGTTACCAATGAACTGAGGACTACTTTTTTCCTAATCTTGTAAGAAATCAGTTTGGATGAATTAAGATCTTAGAGCAGTATTATTTCGTGTCCAGGCTGAGAAAAATTACTTCCATTATAACTAGTTTTGCCAAGTTCTAGTGATTAAAAAACTAAACGAAGATAGAATGAGTAGCTAAGGCTGGGGTCAGACCAGCGCACTTTTAACGTGCGTTCTGGCGCACTTAATTACAGCCGCAGTAGCAGCAAATGAAGGGGAATGACAGCCAATATACAAAGTACGGCTGCACGAAAGTCCGGCCGTGCAACGCAAGTGGAATTTGAACGCATTTTCTTGAGAACGCAGAACCGCTAGTACTGACGTACAGAGTGCGCTGCGGCGGCATAGCAACGTGTGTGCGTGATTAGGAGATGTCAGACTCTGCCAATGTCCAGCCTACATAACGTCCAGACGCAAAAAAGTTTTTTACTGACGATCCGTAATAAATCACGCACGAAAATGCGCGTCGTCTGACCGTTTTTGCGCATTCCGTGAAAAAATACGTCAATGCGTTCGGACGCACTTTTTGATGATCGCGGGGAAAAATGCTTTCGTCTGACCCTAGCCTTAGAAGCATTCAACACACTTTAATTTATATTTTCTATTTTCCTCTTGTGAATATGCAGTTGCTAAATTAGTGAGTGTGTAAAAAGTGTTTTGCATTTTGGTGCTTGCAAGGTTGGGGGTACCATACCAGCTAATTAAACAGCAGCATACCAATCTATAGAGTATGGTAGATTCTATAGAAATGGTAAAAATGTCATGGCAAAAAAGATAGCAGGACAAAAAAAAAATGTTACTATTTGGGTGCAATCAAAGATTTTAATAAAAATTCTGCTACACTGAAACTTTTCCAATTGCTCCTGATTTAGAGCCTTTTTTGGAAATCATTGATTTGTAGTGTTAAGGCTAAGGTTAGAGTTAGGGCTAGGGCTATTGCTAGGACTAAGGTTACTGACACTGTTCGTTAAAGTTATGATTTAGAAATTTGGGTTAGGTTACTATTTGTGCTTGTTTTAGGGTTAGAGTTACTTTTAGGGTTAGGGCAACGGCTACATTTAGGGTTAGGGTTAACCATAACCCTGCACCCTGACATTCTGCTCCATTTTCTGGCAACAGATTTGGCCCCTTCTTTGGACGGGAGTGTAGCTGTAAACCTAAGCAGAACTCTGGTAATATTGAAGTTTATGGTGTTGCTAAAGTTCTTCAGTTTGCCAGAGCTCCGATAAAGGTTACATCGGATGTGGAAGCTAGACCTCAATTGGTCTAATAAATAATGTACCCCTGGTTTAGATGTCCGTCAACTGCTTCTCTCATTGTACATTGATTCTTACAATGTCTCTTGACTTGCCTAGGATTTTAACCCTTTCACTGCTGAGGCATTCTGAATATAGATTGAATATTTGATACAGTCCTAACCTCAACATCTGAGGAAAGGGATTTAGGGGTTATTATTGCAGAGGATCTAAGGATAAGTAGTCAATGTAATAGAGCAGCGGGAAATGCTAGCAGAATGCTTGGTTGTGTAGGGAGAGGTATTAGCAGTAGGAAAAGGGAAGTGCTCATGCCACTGTACAGAGCACTGGTGAGACCTCACTTGGAGTACTGTGTGCAGTACTGGAGACCGTATCTCCAGAAGGATATAGACATCTTAGAGAGAGTTCAGAGAAGGGCTACTAAAATGGTGTACGGCTTGAAGGAGAAAAGTTACCAGGAAAGGCTTAATGATCTTAACATGTATAGCTTGGAAAAAAAATGAGACAGAGGAGATATGATAGAAACATTTAAATACGTAAAGGGAATCCACAAGGTAGAGGAAGGGAGTATATTTAAAAGGAAACAAAGTAGCAAAACAAGAGGACATAGTCTTAGATTAGAGGGGCAAAGATTTAAAAGTAACATCAGGAAGCATTATTTTACTGAGCGGGTGGTGGATACATGGAACAGTCTTCCAGTTGAAGTGGTAGAGGCCAAAACAGTAATTGAATTTAAGCAGGCATGGGATAGGCATAAGGCTATCCTAAACAAAAGATAAATCCAGGTAAAGTATCCATGTAATTGGGCAGACTAGATGGGCCGAAAGGTTCTTATCTGCCGATATTTTCTATGTTTCTATGTTTCTCTGTGCTGAGCTCATTTTTACCGATTTTGCTCATCATGTTTAACCGCGTTTTGAAGCCTTATTTTAATATTTGACCCAGACATATTATATATCGTTCTTTCCGGCAGACTCGGCAGATACATAATATGTCATTATTATATGTATACGTCATGTCCTGTCTGTATATTATTACACAAAATGCAATAAAATTAGAATTTTCAATCATTTACAATGTGCAAAGTGGTTTTTTTCACATTCTAACATGCGAGCAATTGCGGTTATATTTTCTATGGGGTGCGCTTGTTAAAAAAAAATAGAAATGGGGACTCGTTGCATTTTTTTGGGGCAAAATGTCGCTATTTTTAACAAACGCACCGCATACAAAAATCGTTAGTGCAGCATCATTGTTCACATTATAATTTAAATGGGAACAATATTGCTGCATTAACAATCAAATTTCTTTAATTGTTACATGGTCATGTTTGGTATCGTTGGAAAGGCCATGCTCTGGCCAATCCAACGGATCGGGAGATAGGGGGTTCATTGGAACCCCCTATCTCCACCATTGGCGGCAGTTAGGGGTTAACTCCCGGACTGATGTCATCGCGCTATGCACGATGACACCAGTCGTCAGGGGGCATTCCCGGAAGCTTGGCTGACATCCAAGATGTCGGCCAGGTCCGGGAAATGATCCGGCCCCCAACGGGTTAAAGCCAGGCACCGTTTGGAAGGGCAGGCGGTGCCCTTCTAAACAGTGCCTCACTTTAACATCTGGCCCCTGGCGATCGGGAGGGAGAGAGGTCCGAAGGACCTCTCCCCCTCCCTTTCAGGAACCTCCTCCGTACTCGCGCCGCCTCAATGACATTTATTGGTGCCGGCGGTGGTCCCGGGTGCTGGGCTGACATCAAGGAATTCAGCCCGTACCGGGGGGGCACAAAGATCATCTGGAATCGGGGCCGAACGCTGGCTGCAAAGGGAGGACACGCTCAAAGCGTCCTCCGCAGCCAACGATACCTGCGGGAGGACGCGCTGAGCGCGTCCTCCGCAGCGAAGGGGTTAATAGATCAGCTTGATTGGTGTGTAATACAGCACCACTGAATTTACCAAATTTCTTTTAAAGCTATAACTTCCAAATGTGAATCAATTGGTGACCTTTTCAGATAAATAATGCTTTATACACCAATGTGAAAGGTTACAAAATAACACCTGGAAGACAAGAGGAATTTTACTAGATGTAGCTTTAATGAGCTACTTGTCCTGGCTGAGAATTTAGATAGACAGAACACACCATAACCTATTCTACACCATGGTGTGGCTGTACAGTGCATCAGATAGTACTTCAGTAGATTCTTAGTAGTAGAGTTACACAAACTACTGTACTTGGATGTAGAAAGTGACCATAGGTAAAAAAAATAGAAATGCCTGTGGTAAAATGAAACGGTTGTTATCATAGGAAAACAGAACATTCTTGTTAAAATGTATTTCCAGTCATGTTTTTGTTATTTATGTTTTTTGTGGCAGGGAGCAATACTGTGTCTTCTCAGGAGCAGGTCACCTTTCTGTTTAAACCCCCCCCCCTCACTGCTCACAACATTCCACAGAAGATCACTTCCATTACTCTCCTGCTATACATCAGCCCAAATGGCAGCACTGTGGTATTTACAAGATACCCTGTGGCTTCTGAGATGTGACCTGGCAATGCTCTATTGGTCCCAGCTGAAAAGTAAACCTTGTTTAGTCTTTAAGAAAACGGACCGATCCACAGGGCACGTCTGGCTGATTTATATATGTTTTACTGTAGGCATACATCATATATATTGCAGTTTGTTAATTACCAATCTGTTTCTACAAGACATTGTGAAACAAAGCAGAAATATATGGAAGCAGGGATGCATGGCACCCATTGATGCAGAGATGCATAGCATCCAATGATAAACAATGTCTGGTACAAAATATCTAAGAAGAGATGGGTGAGGTAAATTACTTAAATCCTCAAATAGGTAACAGCTGACACCTCTCCTTTAAAATATATGTCATGGTGTTTGACACAGTATTGATATATCTACCTTACTGTTACAAGTGGTTTCAAAGAAAGCTGGAAAAGGAAGCTGGAGGGAAGAAACGGTAACTTTAAGGCTAGGATCAAACGAACGCATTTATTTATTTTTATTTATTTATAAAGGATTTTACCAGGAAGTATACATTGAGATTTCTCTCGTTTTCAAGTATGTCCTGGGTTCAAGAGCATTATTCGCATCGACCGTCAAAAAGTGCATCCGAACGCAATGACGTATTTTTGTTCACGGAATGTCCCTGAAAACGGGCATACAATGATGCGTGATTTGATACGGCTCCAAACCAGGAAACTTTGGGTGTCTGGACGTTATGTTGGCCGGACATGAGCAGCGTCTGACGTCTCCTAATCATGCACACACGCCGCTATGTGGCTGCAGCGCACTCTGTATGTCAGTACCAGGGGCGGATCCAGGGGGGGGGCAACGTGGCAATTGCCCCCCCCCCCGAGCAGTGCAGATGCCAGGCTGACCTCCAGAACTCAAATCACGATGTGTGCAGTGAATGGAGACATGGTGATTTGCAGAGGCACACACTGCGCAGAAGCACTGAGCATTGCCCCTCCCAGTCATGTGTCAGGGGCATGTTACGTGGTGATCCTTTTCCCAGTGACCATGTGGCTGAGCCGGTCTCCTTCCATGCCTGCCTGACAGCCACAGGAAAGGGCTGGATCTGAGGCTGCACTGAGCAACAGGATCAGAGGAGAGAGGGGCTGGAGCCTCCATGCAGGGACACCAGGGAGGTAAGTAATGGGTCCCTGAGAGTTTGATCCTTCCTCCAGGGTGTATAACAAAGCTAGAGATGCACAGTAATAAACCTCTCAGATATGAGTCTGTAAACTGCTCCTCTAGATTGTAAGCTCCTGTGTGTCCTCTGCTCCTCTAGATTGTAAACTCCTGGGTGTCCTCTGCTCCTCCAGATTGTAAACTCCTGGGTGCTCTCTGGTCCTCTAGATTGTAAGCTCCTGGGTGTCCTCTGCTCCTCCAGATTGTAAGCTCCTGGGTGCTCTTTGCTCCTCTAGATTGTAAACTCCTGTGAGCCGGGCCCTCTGCTCCTCTAGATTGTAAGCTCCTGTGAGCCGGGCCCTCTGCTCCTCTAGATTGTAAACTCCTGTGAGCCGGACCCTCTGTAAATTCTCGTGAGTAGGGCTCTCTGCTAAAACACCTTATTTTCTGTCAGTGCCCCTCCCGAGACTAGTCTCTGGATCCGCCCCTGGTCAGTCCTAGCGGTTTTGCGTTCTCATGTATATATTTACCCTGTACATAGATATTGCTGGGATGAAAGGTTCTAAACTCTAGATGGTGTGCCAGGTAAGAGACATCCCCTAATCTCAAATCGGGTCTACATTATTAGCATACAGGCAGAAATGGCCTTTGTGTCAGTACAGTAAATGTGAACAAGAACCTGAATTTCTGAATCACTAAACCAAAATGCTTCCAAATCGAAAGCTACCAAACTGTTCCAAATATGTTCGGATTGATTAATTTTCACTCCGATGGCTGCCATTTTTTTTAAATTACTCTGTTCAGTGTTCTAATTGGAGATCAGTTCCCTACTCCCAAATTTGCAATGCAAAATCACTTAACATAGTTACCATGACCCTCCCTGATCCTAAAGCCAGCATAAATAGTAACCCTCACCCTAAACCTAATACTAATCCTAGACCTAATACTAACCATAACGCTAATAATATCCCTCTAATCTCTAAAAGTAACTCTAGCCCTAATCTAAACACAAAGTGTAATCCTAATCCCAATCACAAACAGTGACAGTAATCATATACTTAATACAAACCCTAAACAACCAGAAATTGTAAACTTAAATCCAATACTAACTCTAATCCTAAAAAAGCAGAAATATCAGCCATACCCTAATATAAACAGAAATAGTAACCCTAAAAGTGCATTAAATTCAAAATTGTGTAAGCACATTTTTAAAAAGTGAAAGCGTTAAAGATGATAAACCTAAAAACTAGGGCCATGAACATTCTCTACCTGCGAGTATCAAATACAGACATATCACACTAAGGCCCCTATTGCATTCCTTGTGCATTTTTATTTGAGTGTGCAAATGCGCATTTGCGCGAGTGGCAAAACCCTTTGCGCAGAACGTCGTATTACAACGTTCGTGCAAACGATGCGCATTATCGTTTAACGTGGATGGACCTGCGCGAGCGTGATGAACTGTGCGCGTCCTATACTTAACATTGTGAGCGCAAATTCGTTTGTGTGCTGGTATGCGGATGATATTACAATCGATGCGCATCTTTTTACGAACGACGTTTGCGTGCATAATTTTAACGTCTTTGAAAAGCTGGTGGTAACTGCAAATCGGAGCGTTCTGGCCGAAACGAAAAACACCAGCACGAAAAAAAAAATACAGCACAGTATAGTTACACATTCTACACGTACCCAAACAAAAAAATTGTGAATTCGTGCATATTTTTTTATTGCTGTAGCATGTATTCTCAGAATTGAGTCAATTAAGGTAAATTGATGTCAATTAAGGTTCTTAATTCTGATTGCTGAATCCCGTTAAAAAAACAGTCCGCACACTGATTTACGTGCGCTACGTTACTGCGGCATATTACTCTTCGTTTTGCGCGTTGTTTTTACAATTGTTATGTTCGGACGGATGAGAAAATGTGTTCGGATCGGAATACTCTGTTAAGTTTCGCGCGATAACGCCGGACGACGCGCGCAAAAGAATTTGCGCGAACGAATTTGCGCAAAGAATGTAATTGGGGCCTAATATGGCATGTTAGGGACTGGAGTGCTGCTGTAAAGCAAAGCCCCTTGTTAAGCAGAGCAAGGACTTTTTTGGGGGGATTTGATTGACAGATTCTTTAAAAACATATACAATACATGCAGACATAGGACAATTTCAAGTAGGCTTGGCTAAGTTAAAAATACACACCTCTATGCAAAGCTTGAACACACCTCAAAGATATGTGTCTAAAACTCTATTGGCTAGTTAAGTTTCATTTATTTGATTTTACCTCATTCTGGGAATTCTATGATGTTCTCCTTATTATTCATTCAGACGTACCTTGTATGTGATTTCCGCTGTATTAAAATACATGCTTTATTTATCGCTCTTGTCTATGATTTGCTGAAGAGATGTGTAGATGTGTAATCGGCTCTCTGTACCACATTATATATTCTTTATTTCTGTTTGGAGCTCCTTCAATAGACACACATAAATCACACACACCTGTCATGATTACAGAGTTCTATTCCCGTAGTATTTTATGAAACTGATGTTATGGCAGTGCTTGGGAGTCTTATAGGTTTATGTCAGTGTTTCCCAAACCTGTCTTCAGGACCCTCTAACAGAGCAGATTTTAAGGATTACCTTGAGGAAATGCAGACTGAATCCTGCAATCACTGAGCAGCAAATCATATCACCTGTGTTGTGTTTGCTATTGTTTGATATCCATGAGAGCATAGTATTTTTGTGTATTTTTTTAAACAAAAGATCAAAAATTTAATCAATGACAATTTGTTCATTGTTCATATTTATCAAAGGTGCCAATATTAGTGGAGGGCAGAGCAAGCACTACATTTAATGTGGAGGTTAGGCTAGGGTCAGACTAACGCATTTTTCGCGTTGTCCGTGAAAAAGTGCGTTCGAACGAATGGACATATTTTTTCACGGAATACGCGATAGCGGTCATACGATGCGCATTTTCGTCCGTGATTTTGTACGGATCATCAATAAAACCCTTTTTGCGTCTGGACGTTATGTTGGCCGGATGTGTGCAGCGTCTGACGTCTCCCAATCACGCAAACACGCCGCTATGCGGCCGCAGCGCACTCTGTACGTCAGTAGTAGCGGTTTGATATTCTAGAAAAAATGCGTTCGTTTGCCACTTGCGTTGCACGGCCGCACTTTTGTGCGGCCGTTCTTCATATGCAGCCCCGCATTGGACGTCATTTGCTGCTAGCACGGCCGTGATTTAGTGCGGTTTAACGCACGTTAAAACTGCTTTTGTTTGACCTTAGCCTAAGACTAAAGCTCTATAACGCTGTATGAACAAGTTGCCGTAAGGCAAAGCACCATGAAGTAAAGTATGCCTTTATCAGAAAGGACCTGTTGGTTTATTGTTGGTGCTGCTAAAGCAACCACTCCCGCTGCAAAATACATGTATAAAAATCTTTGCTCACACAAAATTTCCGATCTAAAAATAGTTAATAACCTTATGGGGAGTTAGTTGCGCCTTAAGGTCATTCCATGCAAACTCCACTACTGCATCATAATACCACAAAGTCAGGGGATACTTCCGCCCTAAATTTTCATTTGGTTTAACCAGATTATTACTTGTAACAGTACGTAGCTTTCTTCTGGCATCTTTCCTACAATGTACATGCTTTAAAAGGGATACTTACAAAATTACATATTTGGGCAGATGCTGCCAGCAGCCTCTGCCCTATTATTTATTTATTTTCTTTATTTAAGGTGATTTTACTCGCCATGCATAGCTTGTCCTCTTCAGCCCAGGGACTCCTGAACTCGGAAGTCCCTGCAGCTGTCTAAAGTAATTACCATTTTTACACACCTTGCGTAGTGTAGGAATCACACATTGCACACCACAACAGACTTGTGGCCGGGTGACTGGCAGCCGGGAAATTCAAAATCCTGTCTGATTGTGAGGCTGGGTGAGGTGGCGGAAGCTCCTCCTCTTTACACAGTGATTTCACCTGACTAGAGCAGTGGGTGAGGGGAAAAGGGGGCGGCACTACTCCACTTTAAAAGTGATCCGGATGAGTAGAGTGTCCCATTAAGAATGCTTGTTCTGGGGTACCTGTGAGTGGTTTTCTGGCACTTTAAAGTAGTGGTCAGTAGAGATTTGCACCGCTAAAAATTTCGTTTTTCTTTCCATGTGTTTTTTTTTCATTTTGGGTCGTTTCGGACCGTTTTCATTCAGTTTCAATTCGAAATTTTCGGATCGATTCGAATTAATAAAAAAAAAAATGCTGTTTCTTTTTTTATTATTTTTATTTTAAATGCTCAAAAGATCCTAAAAAAAAATCGAAAAAAAGATTCTTACTGCAGAATATTATAAGCAAAGGTTTATTAGATATTTAATTAAAACGGGAATATTTTTAACATTGAAGCCTATGGGGTAAAACATTTTCCACACCATTTTTAACATTGAAGCCTATGGGGAAAAACATTTCCCACACCTTTAACATTGAAGCCTATGGAGTAAAACATTTCCCACACCTTTTTTAACATTGAAGCCTATGGGTGAAGCATTTCCCACACCTTTTTTAACATTGAAGCCTATGAGGTAAAACATTTTCCACACCTTTTTTAACATTTTAAATGAACTGTCAAATGAATATCCATTTGATAGTTCATTTCAAATTCGATAGTTAGTCGATATCCAAATCGGTGCACATTTCTCATTGTTTCCTGTCCCCCAGGGCAGTACCCGGACCCCATACACCTTTTATGGCCAATATCTTGCATAAATGCCCTCTTGGAGGGCACTTTAAAATTCAAACTTTTGAGCCCCATAGACTTGGATTGAGTTCGAATCATGTTCTCGGTCGAATTTGAACTTTTTCAAAAGTTCGAGTTTGAATTTGAGCCGAACACGGGGGTGTTATACTATAGAAGTGCTGCCCGGCAGTGTGCGGAATCATATGCTGCATTATTATACTGTAGAGGTGCTGCCCAGCAGTGTGCGGAATCCTATGCTGCGGAAACTGTCGGCGCTATATAAATGATGACAATAATAATAATAATAATAATGCTGCAACTATAGAACTTGAAATGAACTATCAAATGGATATCAAGTAACTATCGAATTTGATCAAAACAATACAAAATTACGGAATCAGCAATGGAACCGAAAAATACGATGTCCGAAATGACCAAAACAGAACTGAAATCGTGAATGGAACGAAAATGACTTGCCATTTTAAAAATTTCATGTTCATACGAAATAACGAAATTATTTTGTTTCGGATCGGAAAAAAATTCGGATGCTGTGTATTTCGGTGCCGATCCGATTCTGAACACCGGACGAATCCGAAGGACCGAATCGGCCCTATTCGTGAAAAAAAATGAATCGGTCCGAATCGAAACGCACATCCCTATTAAATATTAAGCTGCGCCACGGATTTTGTACTTGAGTCAAATTAAACAGTGAAATTAAATTAATTTGTTTCATAAAGTCCTCTGCTGACTATTACTTGTATTGTAAATTAAAATCAATTTGATAGTTGATATCAATTAGAAATTTGATTTCAAATTCGATAGTTGATATTAAATTTGATAGTGTGGGAAATGTTGTATCCCATACGCTTCAATGTTAAAAATATTTCAGTTTTAATTCAATGTCTAATAAACCGTTGCTTATAATATTCTGCAGTAAAAAGTCTCTTTATTTTTAGATGTTTTTAGGATCTTTTAAGCATTTTTTTGAATTTTTTTATCAATTCGAAATTTGATCCGAAATTTCGACTCGATCCGAAAATTTCGAATTGATCCGAAATTTAGTGTGGTCGAAATTTCGGATTCAGAATGCCCTCGGAAGCACGAAAATGGTAAATTTCGTAGGAAAAACGAATCTGTACGAAACGAATTGCACATCCCTAGTGGTCAGTGTAAAAGATCTCACTGCAAACTCCACCATGTGATTTTAGCAGCAAAATAGCAAGTCTCATCTAATTATTATTATTACTTATTTATATAGCACCAACATATTCCACAGGGTTACAATACATGGAGAATGAACAACATTTTGACAATCCAGTTCAGGAGGAAACGAGGGTCCTATTCTAGCGGGAACTCACAATTTAGATGGGTTGGGGTGGAAACAGGAGGAAAGAACTGCAAATTACACTGAGAAGAACCTGTTACACGGAGAAGAGTCAATCCAAGAGAGTACAGTGTCACAGAGACTGAGAGAGCTGAGAGTCTGTAAAAGGAGGTGGTAGTCGACAGTGTCAAAAGCAGCTCTCTGTCTGTGTGTGTATATATGTATATATATATATATCTGACAACTCCCATTTGGTGTGCACCCTCCCTGTTCACAGGTGCTCCACCATGACAGCCTATAAAGGCCTCGAGCAGCCGGGGAGCTGCAGGGTGAGTGGATCCTGTAAGTGCAGACTCGATCAAGTTAGACAGGACCTGTCAAAAATGGTGTACATTGGAGACTGCGACAGGCTTAAGCAAATTATGATCATAACTTTGTGAACTGAATCCCCATCATTTTACCTCAGTAAGGTTTTTGGAGCATTTTAAAAATGTGTTTTTTTTTCACAGAAAATGGTGGAAGAAGGTGGTCAATAATATGGAGTGCTCTTTCTTGGTGTTTTGTATATATATGTATATGTGTATATATATATATATATATATATATTGAGGATTTGATATATATATATATAAAATTAAAAACACAGGCATTATAAGGCATTCATTAGCAGAAACTTCCAGCATGTGAGTATGCCCAGTACTGTAATTATATGCACACCACATATAAGATCCTGGATTGTCATTAAAATCTTCAAACTTTATTCAAAACATATTTTATACATGTGTGTATTTGTGAAGAACCAGGATAAGAATATGCACCATGTATAAAATAAAGGCTGTCCAAACTTGGTGTTCTGCTGTTGGACTGAATTCCCACAATTCTCTGCCAACCAAATTTGGACGTTCTACTACAAAATAATAATGAAACTACCGGTTAATTTGTAAACTTGAGCGTTGCAAACTGTAGTCACGTTTTTGACAGAAAAAAAATGGAAGCTAGATGTATAAAGTTATAAATATACACCAATGCTCTAATAGCTTTTCATTTAGTTTTAACATAAGGACACTTTTAGCACAGTTTACACATGTATCACCTTTTAACCAGAAACTCATTGCACACCTAGTACAGGACAGTCCAAATCTCTGCATGAGCTTAATGGTGGCCTGGCGACATCAGTGTGTTCTGTCCCACGGATTGACGAGCCCTCTGATGCCTATTTACAGTACATGGCAGCCACGCTGGAGCCGAGGCACATCTGGAGTAGAGTAATTCACTGAAACGAGGGCCAGCCTTGGCTGTAGACTTAAGTAAGAGCAGCTGATGAAAGCCAAAACTACCTCCCTGAGTCCTTTTCAATCCTTTGGTCCATTTACTAATGTAAACATAAATGGGGGAAGTTCGCTGTGACCTTTTGCTACAATAAAGTCCTTTATCACTCCAGGAGCAGGGGATGGGGCCAAGACATTAGTAATCACATGTATCTGATCACGTTTTGTGAGATCTACACGTTTTTTTTCTAAATCCATGCGCATGTGCCTGTGTGTGTATGTGATATTTGTTTATATTTTTATTTATTTATTTATTTATAAAGGATTTTACCAGGAAGGATACATTGAGATTGCTCTCGTTTTCAAGTATGTCAAGTATATATACACAGTATTTAGCGTGTGTTTGTAAAATGTATTTGAGCATAGACAGAGAAAAAGAAGAATTAGAGGGGAATTGTAAACCTTGTATCATTAAATATGGGCTAGATAAAACAATATAGATTAAAGTGTTGGTGGGAGACAGAAATGCTGTGTAATAGGAAACTTGAAGACTGACATGACAGGGGGTCGGGTGTGTGTGTGTGTGTGTATGGTCAGAGCCCTTCATAGAGCACCTCTCCAGTAAGTGTCCTTGGACAAGACACCTAACGGCATATACTCGCCACCCAGGACATACTTGAAGACGAGAGAAATCTCAATGTATCCTTCCTGGTAAAATCCTTTCTCAAAAAAAAATATGCACAAATGCAGGCTTGAATAAATTAATTGGCTTTGGTTCAGGTCAACTTATAAATCGATGTTTATTTTATCGTTGGAAGTTTTTTTTATTGAAACAAAGGAGATTATTCTCAAACAGAAATTTGTAGATAAGTGGCACAAACATTACACATTTTGACCAATATTAGACAAGATTAAGAAATTATTTAGTAAATAAACACTGTTGTTTTTAAAGGCAGCAATATATACAGTTTGATATAACAAATACAGACACTTTATATTACAGAAAAGCACATCTTTATATGTTCTCCTCATCCTACATATTTATTTTATGTTAATCTGTATATTTGTGTTGTTTTTTTAATATCTTGCATTGTATTATTTTGTATTTCTGTAACAACTGTAACATTTTAATGTTCTTGAACCCAGGACATACTTGAAAACGAGAGAATTCTCAATGTATCCTTCCTGGTAAAATCCTTTATAAATAAATAAATTATAGTTATAATGCACTAGTATGTCTGAGCTCTTGGCCGTAAAGATTTCTTTAGAAGCATTCCACAGCATAGTCGTCTGAACCAAAACAGTTATCTATAATGCTAATACTACTTCCATTTTTATTTGCTCATTCCACACACATGGAGATGGGACTGTTGGTATGCAACTGGGATACTGATGTCCTGATCAGCATCGGGGTCAGAGAGCAATCCCAATAGGCACAGAATATCAGGATACATGCCACCACCGTCTCAAGAAGGCACTAACTGTAACTATTGCAGCCTGACAGCCTTTTTCCTTCTGTGCCTTTAATTCCCAGGTCACCACTGGAGCAGCCATATGTGCTTCTATCAGTTAACTGTGTTTCATCCCTACTTAAGGGTGGACCTCCCATAATGCAGTGCTTCTGCATTGCCATGAATCCAAGCATTGATCCACGCACTAGCTTAGTGGAAGTTACCCCAGAAGCCTGCTCATCCCGTTTCAAGACCCTCCAAACCATGTCCTTGCTTCAAGACCCTCCAAGTCTTCCTTCCTTCCTAGACTCTCCAAGCCATGTCCTTGCTTCCAAGACCCTCCACACCGTGTCATTGCTTCCAAGGCCCTCCAAGCCGTGTCCTTGCTTCCAAGACTTGTCTCCTGTATATTTCAGCAACCCCCTGCTTCTACCAGAGATACAGCTCCTACTCAAAGAACCTGCATTATCAGAGACTCTATACCTTCATATCTGATCAGCCCTGTGTCTCCCTCCCTGTTCATTGCCCGTGTCCACAGTGGCGTAGCGTGGGGGGGGGGGGGCTGGGGGGGCCGTGGCCCCGGGCGCAGTTTTGTTAGGGGCGCAATTGCGCCCCTAAAACTGGCCCGCGGGTTGAGGGGACCCAGAAGATGCCGGGCAGCGGGAGTGCCTGCCTGCCGCCCGGTCCTGAACAGTCCGTCCTGTTCTTGAAGGGGATGCGGCTGCGTGCAGGCGCAGCCGGTCACGTGGTCCGGCTAATCAGGTGGTACTGAGTCTCTGTACCACCTAATTAGCCGGACCACGTGACCTGCGCACGCCTGCCGGAGCAATATCCAGGTGAGAACTGGGGAAAATCCATGTGTAAACTGGGGGGCAAATCCATGTGAGAGCTGGGGGGCAAATCCATGTGAGAGCTGGGGGGCAAATCCATGTGAGAGCTGGGGGGCAAATCCATGTGTAAGCTGGGGGGCAAATACATGTGAGAGCTGGGGCAAATCCATGAGAGAGCTGGGGCAAATCCATGAGAGAGCTGGGGCAAATCCATGTGTGAGCTGGGGGGCAAATCCATGTGTGAGCTGGGGGGCAAATCCATGTGTGAGCTGGGGGGCAAATACATGTGAGAGCTGGGGCAAATCCATGAGCTGGGGCAAATCCATGAAAGAGCTGGGGCAAATCCATGTGTGAGCTGGGGCAAATCCATGTGTGAGCTGGGGCAAATCCATGTGTGAGCTGGGGCAAATCCATGAGAGAGCTGGGGCAAATCCATGTGTGAGCTGGGGCAAATCCATGAGAGAGCTGGGGCAAATCCATGTGTGAGCTGGGGCAAATCCATGTGTGAGCTGGGGCAAATCCATGAGAGAGCTGGGGCAAATCCATGAGAGAGCTGGGGCAAATCCATGTGTGAGCTGGGGCAAATCCATGTGTGAGCTGGGGCAAATCCATGTGTGAGCTGGGGCAAATCCATGAGCTGGGGCAAATCCATGTGTGAGCTGGGGCAAATCCATGTGTGAGCTGGGGCAAATCCATGAGAGAGCTGGGGCAAATCCATGTGAGAGCTGGGGCAAATCCATGTGTGAGCTGGGGCAAATCCATGTGAGAGCTGGGGCAAATCCATGTGAGAGCTGGGGCAAATCCATGTGAGAGCTGGGGCAAATCCATGTGAGAGCTGGGGCAAATCCCATGAGCTGGGGCAAATCCATGAGCTGGGGCAAATCCATGTGTGAGCTGGGGCAAATCCATGTGTGAGCTGGGGCAAATCCATGAGCTGGGGCAAATCCATGAGAGAGCTGGGGCAAATCCATGTGAGAGCTGGGGCAAATCCATGTGTGAGCTGGGGCAAACCCCATGAGCTGGGGCAAATCCATGTGAGAGCTGGGGCAAATCCATGTGAGAGCTGGGGCAAATCCATGTGAGAGCTGGGGCAAATCCCATGAGCTGGGGCAATATCCATGTGTGAGCTGGGCAATATCCATGTGTGAGCTGGGGCAATATCCATGTGAGAGCTGGGGCAATATCGATAACGTGTCCACAGGTTGGGGGGGCGCACAATTCTTGGCTGGCCCCAGGCGCTGACAACCCATGCTACGCCACTGCGTGTCCAGCCCCATTCCTTTCCTGTCCACTCCCATTGCCTAGCTCCATTCCTTCCCTGTCCACTGCCCATGTCCAGTCCTATTCCTGCCCAGTCCCTTTTATATGGTTTACCTGTATTTTTTTTTTTGCGAAAGTATTTTACCAGGAAGGATACATTGAGATTTCTCTCGTTTTCAAGTATGTCCTGGGTGGCGAGTATGTACCGTTAGGTGTCTTGCCCAAGGACACTTACTGGAGAGGTGCTCTTGCCGGGGTCGAACCTGTGTCTCCACAGTCTCTCTCCACGGTTGTAGAGCAGTGATGTTTACCTGTTCCTCAATAACCTCTTATTGTACTGCAAATCCTGAGTGATGCCTCTGTATCACTGCATAGCAGGCTCATCACCTCAGCTGCTGATTCCGATTGCTGATACAGAACATGTAACCGCGTCCTCAGTGTACATGAGCACAGTGTGAGACAGAAAGCAGCCTATCATCTGAAAAGAGAGGCTGTATTATCTTTAAATAACTTAAAGAAATGGGCAGCTGGGGTGGGGGCCCAGCCATTGTTTCGGTAAAGGGTCCCAAGGTTTCTGATATCAGCCCTGCAAGCACTTATGGGGTCAAGTGCCATGTTAGCAACATTCTACTGATTTTCAACCCTGACAGATTAAAATATAATACTGACATCAGACAGGTGATACATAACAATACAAGACCAATAACAAATCTGCCATTGTAAGGATTAGAAATATTGCAATGTAATGGACATTCATCCTGAAGACGTATTAAGGAAAATGTTGTCCTACTTCTCACTCGAGAATTGAGTCACAAAAATCTGATATTTCTTTACACTATCACTTTCAATTTTCTGAATCCTAATGTCCTCTTTTAATATTGATTTTTAAACTTATGGGTGGCCAATTTACTCACTCAAACACAGTTCAACTGTAAATATTTGAATACTTTGTGTTACGGCAGCAGATAAATGAACAACATGCTGTTAAGATGGGACAATTGGGCATTATACACAACCTTTTTTTAAAAAATCTGTAATTGATTACACTTACCTGCATTTTGCTGCCAGTAAATTTCCTGGCCATTGGATAAACAGTGGGAAATTATTGGAGTACAGTAATTAGTGCAAACTAGTGTGCTCATTGGGAAATTGTTTAGTTTAAAATGTCAAACTAAAAGGGTCTTTGTTCTCTCTGTGGACTGAAATCAACAACATAACATTTGAGAAATGAATTCTTGCTCTGGAGCCGTACATTGATATATTACATTCAGATATTGGATGACAGGGGGAGGGGTATGTCTGCCTATGTTTTAACTCTTGATTGCTGCTGTAACTGACAGGATTTTATTGACCAATTTTACCAATCAAAATGTTTTAGTGATAAATATTCGAAATACACAGTGGAGATGTTATTTGGCACTAGGCACACAGTGTATGATAAAATCGGTAAGAAAAAAAGGTAAAACATCTCATGAGTTTGTATGTCTAATGGCAAAAACTGCACACTAGGGGCTCGCTTTAATTCAGCCTGATGGGACCCTGATTGGTGCCTTATTCTATTGATTTTCGGCCATTTTTCAGTTTGGAAGATTCAAATGTGGGTTTACCAGCATTTCAATTCCCGATAAAAGTTCACATCAAATATAAGCTCTATTCTTTTCAATGGAAATATGAGCTATATCGATTCAATTCAATGTTGGTTTGCCTATATGCTGAAAAAAATTACAAATGTTAACCCTTTCACAGCTGAGGAGGTGTGGGGAACGTCCTCATTGACTTCTAAGGAAAGATAAGGGTGGAGATAGGGAGTTCTTTGCACCCGGATATCTCCCGACTGTTGGCAGCTAGCAGGGTCATATTTGGTATCATTAGAAAGGCCAGAGCGTGGCCTTTCCAATGATACCAAATGTGCCCATGTTTAAAATAAAGAAAAAATTAAATAAAAATAATAATAAAAAAGAAAAACGTGTTTTTTAAGACTTGAAATGGCTCAGCAGTGAAGGGGTTAAAAGGTGTTGATGAATGGATTTTCAGGATTTTTTTTTCTTTTTTTAAGAAAGGATTTTACCAGGAAGGATACATTGAGATTTTTCTCGTTTTCAAATATGTCCTGGGTGGCGAGTATGTACTGTTAGGTGTCTTGCCCAAGGACACTTACTGGAGAGGTGCTCTTGCCGGGATCGAACCTGTGTCTCCACGGTTACAGAATGGTGACATTACCTCTACTCCATCCAGCCGGAAATAGAGAGAATTAGACAAGAATCTTTTCTTAAACATCACATATTTCTGATAGGCATTCTTAAATGCACAAGTCTGTATGACACTAGCTAAAAATAAGCTTTTTCTGATCTTTTTTTGATCAGTTTTTTGTCCAGACCAGAAGCGTTTTTGGAATATTGTCTCTAGCTGAATATTTTTCAACTAAATTAGCTGATATTTCAGAAACAAAAATTGGCCGCAAAAGCCGATATTTGTCTTTTCTTTTGGAAAAAAATGCCTGACTGAATTAAATCGAGTCCTATGCTGGTTTCTGAAGGTGGTTTGTATTTATAGAAATTACATTTATTGAATCTATTATTTGTGTTTAGTTTTTTTTTAAATCCAGTTAAGTGGGTTGAAGTCGATCCACTGTCTTCAAGTATGTACACTCAACAGAACACTCTATTCTGTCAGGGTTATTCAAAGAGATCCGAATTGCTGGCGAAAGGGAACCGAACAGTGAAATTTAACACACGGTTACCTTTCCTGGCCATTCGGCTATTCAGAAAGTAGGCAGTTCGCCAAATGTTGACAAATTGTCTGCACATACGTGCCTGTTCAGTGCCTGTTCGAGGGCAGTGAAATCCCCATAAAGAAGCAATGCTTCGTCTATTCAGAGAACACAAAACAGCTGAGAAAGGTTGCCGAATTGCCCTGCCATTCGGTGGTTTCATTCGATAGGTTTATTCAAGAGAATCACATAGGCTTCAATGTCAAAAATATTCCTGTTTTAATCCAATATCTAATAAACCGTTCATTATAATATTCTGCAGTAAAAAGTTTCTTTATTTTTAGATTTTTTAGGATCTTTTAGGCATTTTTCGGTATTTATTAGCAAAGATTTTTTTTTCCTTTTTTTTTAAATCGTTTTTTCTTTTTTTTGTAACAGCCCTTTTTATTATCCTTCTTTAGACCTTATATGTAAATTTCAGACATTTTCATTCTGTAGTTTCTTTGCAAACAGCGTTTCACTTTTCAAGAGTACTGTTTTTTTTTCACTCCATTCGTCTGCGGTGTCAGGTTTTCCGGCGGCTGCTCTGCTCTCTGATCGGCGGCTGCTCGGGTTTCCCCGGCGTGTTCGATGGGGTTAATCCTGATGTTTTTGCGGGTTTCGGTGTGCGTTCACTGGTTTTGTGGTGAGTGTTTGTCGGGTTTATGGCAGCTTTACGACGACGGCCCAGTGGTGCTTGCTGAATACATCGCAGGGTCACCGAAATGGGATCGCCAAATCGCATCGAATTGAAGAGAACGAAAAGTCACCGAACGTGCAGTGACTTTTCGATTCTCTTTGAATAACCCTGTATACATTTCCAAAAATACAGATGGATCCATCATTCGATTTAATAATGTCGTTGTTTTTGGGTTGTGGTTGTAAACCTACATATTAAGGTTTGCATTATAGTGAAAGCAGCCTCTGATCTGCCATTCCATAATTTGATTGTATCAGTATTAAGTGATCACTCAGGTGAGTGCTTATGTCTGTTTTTATGAATGTTAGAAGAAACAATACCTTTGACAAACATTTCCACATCAACTCCAATAGCGTTACATCATGCTACTAATGGCTATTTTAAAATAAGTCCTTCAATCCATCCGGTACGCAGTTACAGGTTCCCATGTATATCCAGTGTTTTGAACTGTTAGTACTGAATGTAGGATGTATTTTTTCTTAAATCGAAATTCCCATTTGGGGTTTTTAAGTCATTACCATTTAACAAAATGTGTTTCTAATCATTGTATGTCAACGTTTGTTTATTATGTTTTTGTTATGCTTATTATGCTAAGCAAATTGTGTTTATTTTAAAAATTGCAGCCTATAAGCATCATCAATAGTATATGATTTAAGTATATTTGGGAGCAAACAGACAAGTTCTGACCACAAAACAGACTGGATTGTCAGTTCATATATTCTTCGTATAAGGAAAGTTCAGGTGAACTTCATAATTAAACGCATTCCTTATTTGCAGTCCGTAGCATGAAGTCAAGAATGATTTCCTCTGTGGGGGTCTTACAATAATAACAACAACAACCAATGTAGATGTCATATTCAACAGGAGACATTGCGAAAACCAAAATAGAGGCAATTTGATTTATTTACTAATCACTGGAATGCAGTGATTTGAAAATCTTTTCCAGCATATAGGTCGCTAGTCATTAACAGTCATTAACATGTTTGAAAGGACCCAAATTATGTTTGTAGCATTTACGTGGTGTAATTTTTTTTTATATATAATTATATTTGTAATGGAAAAGTAGCTCAGTAACCCAACTGTAATATACAATAGTGTGCGTACAAACCTGTCATATCTGCCAACATCTTATTGGAGTCCACTAACAGTACACAATTTATTCTGGACAGTATTCTGGGATTCAAAAGTCAAGAGGTGCTGGTTCTAATTAGTTGAGTTGTGAACCAGGGATCGAGACCTTTCGAAGTGTAACAATTTACTAATTAATATGGAAATCAGAGGTTGCTGTTTATTGATATCCAATGCCATTAAACTGACAATCTTTTAAAATAAACGTTTACGCGGTTTCATTCAGTCTGACCTCCGTTATTTATTAAACATGTCTTTGTTTGGAAACCATTTATATGGCAGGAAATTCCTATGCATTGTAATGGAGTCATCATCACATCCTTATAATAGCTTTATCCTTTTATTCACGTTTGCACATTTTCCTCTCTTTCCTATTGAACTGCTCCCACCCTCTCCTCGCCATCTCCATGATACTGGTCGCAATGTTTTTCATCATTAGCTATTTTTTTACTTTACGTTCGTTAGATTTCTATAATCTTTGTGAACCTGTAATTACAGGTATGTTTTTTTTTAAAAGCCAAACAAAGCCCACCCACAAGGATCTCACGACTTTACTGACCACGATAGAGTGAAAAAGAGTTGTCTTTATGTCAAGGACAAAGCTTTAATCTGTTGGCAGAGTGCTGTAAAACCATTCTGAGGAGAAGGAGAAGCAAAGCCAAGGAATATAATGACAGATGAATTAACTGAAGATGTTCTTTAGCAAATACTAATACATTTTAAAAAATAAAATACATTTTGCCATTCTAGAGCTGTGTGAATACCTCCCTAGCAACGCAAGAATACAAACAGGTGTTTAGAAAGGAACATGTATAGAGCAAGGCAGGAGGACTCATGACGGATATTCATGTAATCTATTTGACAATGTGAGCATTACACATGCATTAGACACACTGAGAACAATGGAAGACGATGACCTTGCTCAAGCATTTACAATCCAAGAGGACAGGGGTGACATAATGAGGTGAGGGTAAATAACTGAGTATGAGAAGTAATTATGGAATGATCTGATTGGCCTCTCTAATGTAATGTGTTTTCAGGACTTCTTGAAAGCCTGGATGCATGAGAAGAGCTATGAAGGAGGAAGTTCCATAAATAGGGGCAGCTCAGGATGTAAGAGTTGGGGATGCGGGTACAAAGAGATAATAATATCAGATCACTGGCGGAGTGAAGTGACCAGGAAGCCGCATACCTGCTAATAAGAGAGGACTTACACAATTTGTATGTACAGTATTTTCTCTCAATGGGTTAATTTGTTATGATAGATTGTGTATGGAAAAGGAAGTGTTTTGTTTGATATAGCTTTTGGATGTCCTTTAAATTCTGTCTGTACAGTGTTTGTGGTGTTTCAAGCCAAGATTTATTGAAGCTTAACGTGGCTGATTCCACTTCAGGTACTTTGTATATGGTGTGTTATCAGAATCGAATATTGATACTATTTACACATTCTTTTGCTTTTACGACTAGGGATGAGCTGTTCGGTTCGGACGGTTCGGAGTTCGACCCGAACTTTGGGTGTTCGAAAGTTCGCGAACGTCGAACTTTTTGGATGTGTTCGGTTCGAGTTCGAAAAAAAAAAGAAATTTTGAAAAAAGTATAGAAAATGCTTAAAAAATACTAAAAAATCTAGAAATAAAGAGACTTTTTACTGCAGAATATTATAAGCAATGGTTTATTAGAAATTGAATTAAAAACTAATGTGTACGTGCAAAGATTCTCAACTCTAAATGACCTGTGTTTTTCAAACGTCATAACAACATATGTTTTAGTCTGGTCTAATCAATTTGATACATTGTAGACTATACTGAGGGTGAGGGGGTTTGGTGGTGTGTGCTTCTGATTGAGATTTGAGAAGTGTTAATTTCCCTCCTAAAACTTCTAATATGCTGTATTTCACCGCTGTGTGCTCAGCTCATTTTTACTGCTTTCGCTCATCATGTTTAAACACTTTTGAAGCCACATTTTGTTAAATGACCGACATGTTAGATATCGTTCTTTCCGGCAGACTCCGCAGATTCATAATATATCATTTTTATATGTATACATCCTGTCCTGGCTGTATATGATGAAAAAAATGCAATAAAAATTTAATTTTTAATCATCTGCAGTGTGTAAAGTGTTGTTTTTTTTCACATTTTAGCACATGAGCGTTTGCGGTTATGTTTTCTATGGGGTGCGCTTGTACAAAAATTAGAAATGGGGACTTGTTACATTTTGTGGGGGGGAATTACGTGATTTATAGCAAACACACCCCATAGAAAAAAATCATTAGTGCATCATCGTTCACATTATAATTGTAATGTGAACAATATTGCTGCATTAATAAAAATAACACACAAAAAAAATACATGTTTTTATTTTTTTACTTTATACCTGGTCATGTTGGGTATCATTCGAAAGGCCATGCTCAGGCCTTTTGATTGACACCCTCCATGACCCACTAGATGCCTGGAGATATCGGGGTTCAAATGAACCCCCTATCTCCACCAGGGGATTGGCCTGGGCAATATATATAACGCATGATGTGAGCTGGCCTGGGCAATATATATATATATACGCATGATGAAAATTTGCAAAGGATAAGGCACGCAAAGTGAAATTTTGATGTGTCTTAAATTGAAACTTACGTGACAACTCTTATATATTTTTTTTCGTTAATTTATATTTGTTCAATACAGTTAATTAAAATTTGTTTAATAGAGTTAATTTAAAATGGTTTAATACAGTTTATTTATATTTATTTTACCTTTACTATTGGTGCTTTTCAAACTTTATTCTTAAGTAAAAAGAAATTTAGCAGTTTCATGTTGTGTCGTTTTTTTTTTGGGGGGGTGCAAGTAGCTGGTCTTGTCTAGGGCGCTAAATAGTCTAGCACCGGCCCTGACCGCATGGTCCACCCCTGCACTCTTCCACAATACCACAGAGGGGTTACTGTATGATGGCACTTGCTGGTCTGGCACCAAAGGCACAATATTTGGCTGCACTGCCACTGACGCCTGTATCAGATTCATATCCTCAGAGGGGTGAGACTGTGTGACGGCACTGTTGCCGACGCTAAAGACCCAATTTTAGGCTAGGGTCAAACGAACGCATTTTTCGCAGCGAACGTCAAAAAGTGCGTTCGAACGCTTTGAGGTGTTTTTTTCACGGAAAGCGCTTAAACGGTCATACGATGCGCATTTTTGTACGTGATTTTTTACGGATCCAAACCAGGAAACTTTGGGTGTCTGGACGTTATGTTTGGCCTGACATGAGTAGCGTCTAACGTCTCCTAATCATGCACACACGCCGCTATGCGGACGCAGCGCACTCTGTACGTCAGTACTAGCGGTTCAGCGTTCTCGAAAAAAATGCGTTCATTTTCCACTTGCGTTGCGCGGCCGGACATTCGTGTGGCCGTACTTCGTATATTGGCCGTCATTGCGTGTCATTTGCTGCTAGTGATTAAGTGCGCCTAAACGCACGTTAAAAGTGCGCTAGTCTGACCCCAGCCTTAAAGCACCTATTGTTACTTTCATCCAAAGCCTGCATAAGTTTCACAATAAATTAGCCCAAAAAATTACTAAACTTTTTCTGTGTGTCCGAAAATGTCTCCTCTTTTCATACAGACTGCTGCCCCAAGCAGTTGTTTATGGATAGATTAAAGGAAAAGCATTTACCGTCATTCGAAACGTCATTTTTTTGTTTTTAAGTGTTTCTATACATCCTAGAAATCCACCACTTCATGGGCAGGTTATGGGGACCTCCTAGGCACGATATTTGAAGGAATTTTTCGTTTTTATTTGTAACCCTTATTTCATGGAAAACTCACTGTCCCTTTAAAAACTTTTTTTTTAAAACTTTTTGTCCTTGTTTCCTGTCCCCCAGGGCACTACCCGGACCCCCATACACCTTTTATGGCAAATATCTAGCATGTATGCCCTCTTGGAGGGAACTCTAAAAACCGAATTTTCAGCCCCATTGACTTGTATTGAGTTCGAGTTCGGGTTCAGATTCGGATTCGAACATTTGGAAAGTTCGGGTTCAGCTCCGAACCGAACTCGGGGGGGTGTTCGGCTCATCCCTATTTACGACATTGTATGAAACTAAAGCAGTACTTTTCCAGCTATAACTCTGTCATAATAAGAATGTGGAATCCAATCAAAGTGTTTCCTCCTTCACCAGTAAACACTTCAGAGTGTTTACAGGGTTATTCAAAGACAATCGAAAAGTCACCGCACATTCAGTGACTTTTCATTCTCTTCAATTCAGCGCGATTTGGCGATCCCATTTCGGCGACCCTGCGATGTATTCAGCAAGCACCACAGGGCCGCCGTAATGCAGGGAAAAGTCGCCGCAAACCAGCCGAAAACTCACCGCAAAACCCGGCGAATGCACACCGAAACCTGCAAAAACATCTGGATTAACCCCGCCGAAAACGCCGGAGAAACCCGAGCAGGAGCTGATCAGAGCGCAGAGCAGCCGCCGGAAAAACCCGACACCGCAGGCGAATGGAGTTAAAAAAAAAATGTTTGCTTCAATGTTTGAAAAGTGAGACGCTGTTTGCAAAGAAACTAATGAGCGAAAATGTCTGAAATTTACATATGAGGTCCAAGGAATGATAATAAAAAAGGCTGTTACAGAAAAAATAACAAATGTTTAAAAAAAAAAATTTAAAAAAAAATCAACAAAACTTTTTTTGGGAAAAAAAACACCAAAAATGCTTAAAATATCCCAAAAATTCTATAAATAAAGAGACTTTTTACTGCAGAATATTATACTCAACGGTTTATTACATATTGAATTAAAATGGGAATATTTTTAACATTGAAGCCTATGGAATTCGCCTGAATAAATCTGCAGCATGAAGCCACCGAATGGCAGTGCAATTCTGCAACTTTTCACTGCTGGTTTTTGTTCTCTGAATAGACGAAGCTATGGGGATTTCACTGCCCTCAGACAGGCACCGAACAGGCACCGTATGTGCAGGCAATTGGCCAACATTTGGCGAATTGCCTGCTCTCTGAATAGCCGAATGGCCAAGAAAGGTAACCGTACGCTGATTTTCAGCATTTGGTTACCTTTTGGCAGCCATTCGGATCTCTTTGAATAACCCTGTTAGAATTTTAATTGTCATTTATGAAGGTCTAGTTTATGCAACGGTGATGGTTTTTCAAGGGGTAGCATTAGTAAATGTTTAAAAGCACCGGTATAAAAAGAATTAGAGATTCTGTCCATGAGCTCAGACACTATGGCACTATTTTCAGGTGGTCATAGAGTCAGGTAGCACCAGTCTCAGAGTCAGTAAAGGTTTTTTTAAATATCATCTGTAGTCAAAGTGTCCTTGGAATCTCTTGTTATTCTGCAGCTGGAAACAAATTCCATAGTACATAAAGTGTTACAGTGAACCTGCATAACATCCCTGAGCTGCAAGCAAAGTTTGCGGCTTTGCTGGTATAACAGAAGGACCTGCTTATGTTAACTTGCGAAGCAATAAGTACGATGGTCAAACTCGTTGACGCCGATGGATTGGTTGGCATAAGCTCCCTTCACTTTTGTAGAAAGTGCAAACTAAGCATATAACTAATAGATGGTTATGCAGAGCATTATGTACAATAGTTTACAATAGATAATAAACTTCAGCATTTCCAAAGGAAATTCGACCTTGACTTTTGCAATTTGGTTAGACGCAAATCGATAGTTAACTGAAATATCAGCAATTCGTATCGTTCCAAACTGCCGAATTCTGAATCACTCTTCAAATAAAAATATACAGACTTGATCTGAATATAAACAGATCTATTCAGATTAATTCAGAATATTAATAGTAATTTGAAAGAAATGTAAATCCTAGCCAAAATCAAGCAGAAACAGCCACCCTAACCCTCATAGTAACCATAACCCTCTCTCACTTTGAAAATGTTAAGTTTATAGTTTGTTTCTTTTTTAACTTTTGTTAAGTTTTGTCTAATATACTTTGCTCTCTCAAATTTTGAATAATTCTACTGCAATTCCATTCTTTTAAATAATGTATATATAATTACCGCATTGCTTCATCTAGTGACTTTTCTAATTGGGAGAAGTTTTGGAGCCAATGTGATTACATTCTTGGATTTTATTACAAAATATTAATTTTCATGAAAGCGAAAAGCTAGTGTTTATTTTGTTATTCTTTGTGGAACTGGCACGGCACTCAACAGGCTAGCAATAAATGTAATGTAACGGATTCTCCCAAGGGTTGAGGGATGCAGTGAAGAAAGAAAAACAAGTACATAGCATTTTGCAAAACTGAATAACAAGAACAAGCAAATTTAAAGCTGATTTGGACCAAAATAATAGTGAAGAAACCTGTTTTCATAACAGTTCCTTACAGAATACAGTTTTTTTTGTTTCTCCACTAAACTATTAACCCTTGCAGGCCCAGAGAACTATGGGCACTATTCCTAACGAATGCTAACGTTAGTGGTCGGGTATGTAAGCGTTACCACAAGGCTAGGTGACTTTAACGCATGCCCCATATTACCTTCCTAATGCTAAGCCAGTAAGAAATCACTTAGTGCATCAGTGTTTGCGCTAGCTTCCGCGAGCTTACTGGGCATCCTATACTTAACATGGGGAGTGTAATTATTAATTAGCGTTTCGATAAGTAAGGTATTACGAAGTGCTAGCGCTAATTACCGAAGGGATGCTCAAGGCAAAATTTTAGCTCCCCCTAAAAGCTGGTGATTTGCAAAATCATTTAGCACCCCCCTAAAAAAACCCAATAAATCCGATACGGTAGCCCGATCCACCGCTTCATGTCGCCAGGTGCAGAGTGAGACTGGGAACAGTTAGTTCCCAGTCTCCTCATGCGATCACTCTACGGGGCTGTGCGTTCTCGTGAGAACGAGATAGTAGAGGGCTCGCAGCCCGGAAGTGCAAACCTTCATGTAGGTGATACTCGCGGCGGCATGGAGGCACTACCACGAGTATCCCAGCCGTTAACGCTGTGTTCCGGGACAAGGTGCCGAGGTAGCACCTGCCCTGGAATGTCACGCTAGAATGGGGACTTTACAGGGAAACCTGCAAGCCAAGATTTTTCCCATTAGCATCCCCATTTTCAAGACTAAAGATACAAGCAGAAAAGGAACATTATGTACACTTAGGGCAATATTACAATCTTAATGCTAACGTTACTGTATAATTAAATAAAAATATTTTTCCAAAAAAACACTGGTTCCTGATTTTTTTGGAAAATCACTTGATAGTAAAGGGGTTAATATGGCCTCTGTATTCATACTCAGGGTTATTCAGAGAGAGGTGAAAACCAGGAGAATGACTAGAGAAGTGAAAATTCTAGGTCAAAATGGCCAAACCAGAAAAATTCTCCCATTTATCTCACTTTCCAAATCAGCTATTTGGACCTAGAATTTTTGCGTCTCCAGTCATTCTCCCGGTTTTCACCTCTCTCTCTGAATAACCCCCACTGTCTTTGGGACCACCTCTGATTGCTAGCACGTTTTATAAAGATACAAATATATAGTAAATTGCAGGTTTTTGGCCAATATAGTGGAACTGAAGACTTTTGTCAGAGTTGGAGAAAGAAAAATCAGCTCCGTGGTTTGAAATTCACTTGCAATATTTTACCAATACAGGCTTTAGTTATTTAACCGTAAAGGAATCATCTCAACAAAGATTGCTTTATGTGCTGTGGATCTGATTTATTGGCATTTCCATTGCTAGCCTTTGTTTGACCTTGTAGTACGAGTGTAGTAGCACCAAAAGAAAGGTCTCATGCAAACTTTGAGTTTACAATGTCAGCTCAAATTCTGAAGTTTGACCAGTCATCAAATGTACACAAAGTGGGGATTCTTTATTCTTCTTTTTGCTGGACAGGAATAACTCTTAGGCTGGGTTCACACCTAGCCGTTTAAACGCGCGTTCGTGCACGCTTTAAAACGCAGGAACGGGGAAATCCCATGCTTTGCTATGGGACCAATTCAGACCTAAGCGTTTTACAGCGCGCAGGAACGCGCGTTAAAACGGCCAATGCAAAAAGAAGTTCGGGAGCTTCTTTTTGGGCATACAGCAGCGCGTTCGCGGCCGTATCATAGCCGCGAACACGCTGCAACGTGCGTTCGCGTGGTTTTTTTGTATGCGCGAACGCGCATAAAAAAAACACGCGCATTGCGCGACGCAGCGCTACGCCCAGGTGTGAACCCAGCCTAAATTATAGTTATTTCTAACTCCACAATAATACCTGCCAGAAGCACATTGGCAGCGGCTGCTTGGCTTGTCCTGTTAGCTTGTTTAAAATACAGAAGAATCCCCACAGTGGCTGATGGGAGCATAATTAACGAGTCCCATTTTTTTTCATATACATCTGCTCTTTTGGCTTACATTGTGCAAGCCGACAGTCAAATCCCCAAAAATCACTGATTAGTTAATCAGTGCCAACGTCATTTAATTTTTGCGTAGTAAAGAAATTCACACCAAACTATCTTGTCAAATGTCTGTTCATTGACAACATTTATTTTGTTATATAAATATTAATGACAAGGACTCGTTGGCATTATTTATCCGGCACATCTATACCCCATGTGACTGTCAGGATACTCATTAAAATACAACCCAAAAACCGTAAGCCAGACATATGGTGGATGGGGCTGACAGGACTTGCATTTTAAAAAGCTGGGATACACAGATGTTCCAGCATTGTTTTGGTGTTATTTCATTCATACAGGGTTATTCAGAGAGAGGTGAAAAGCAGGAGAATGGCTGGAGAATGGAAAATTCTAGGTCAAAATAGCCGATTTGGAAAGTGAGATAAATTGGAGATTTTGTTCTGGTTTGGCTATTTTAACCTAGCATTTTCCATTCTCCAGCCATTCTCCTGCTTTTCACCTCTCTCTGAATAACCCTGATAGCATATTTTATCATTTGGAATATTAAAATCATAGGTATTTCAATAAAACTGACACTAAATGTAATTGGTCACCATAAATACAAGTTAATAGTGCATGTCTACCTCCCTGGTTTATAAAAGCAAGGACATCTCTTAAATTACCCTGTACCTGTAGTGTTGTGTGTGTGATCTGAGGTGCACTTCGAAAAATATATTTTTTTATGCCGAAACCCCTCAATTAATCTTCAAAAAAATAGTATTTTCAGCAGATGATTTGTGTAACTATAATACACTCATGTTATGCACATAAAACTTGTTCCTGGTTACATTTATTGAAATCAGTATTAGAAATGACTCCATATGTGAAACATTATTTTAGATTACAGCCTATTTAAATTATACTTAAAACATACATGTTTCATTAATCCTTTTAAATCATATATTTTTTTAAATTTGATTTACTTTAGAGTTTTAATTACATTACAGGAAATAAAACATTATTCTCTTTAATATTCCCATGAGAGCATAAAAAATGCATTTATTTTCCATTATGTGAACTACTGATGTATGGAATATATTTAGAAACCAGTGAACTGAAAAAAAAAAATATGAATTCTAATTTTTTTCAAATGTTGTTTTGTTGTGAATTATTACCAGATGTGGCTGTGTGTAGATACATACACTTCATAAGACTCTATAGCATAGCTGTGAGTGTAAACTGTTGATGGGGATCTTTCCAGTACAGCCCACTTATTGTTGCACATGAGTTTGGGTGCCGACACATGACAGATTCAGGTGTAGCTCAAATACAATTGGCACAAACACTACATTATATTCAAAAACCTTCAAATCAAACGTTTGAAAAGAAAAGAATAGTTATGCTTGTGTGCGATGGATAGTGTTTGAGTTGTTCTTATTATTACATGTGGTTATATGAATTGCTGATATATTGTGTGTTACAGTGCAAGTAACAGACAAATGTAAATAAGGAAATTATTATTGCCTAATATTTTCCTTGGTATTATTCTTGTAACGCACCTTATATTTAAATGAATGCCATGTGTGTTTATACACAGATGACATATGTTTGCTATAAATTTAATTTATTCATTTAATGCGTTTAATGTTGTAATCAGGTTGGTCAAATCAATTTGTAATTATACAAGTCAGCTCAAAGCCAGCAGTTTTATGCAACAATGAAAACGTGTCTATGTTACAGTTGCAAGTATCTATAAAGTGCCAACAAATTCCTTAGCGCTATGTTATGAAAGTGAAAATCTTAACCACACCGTTACATACAGTATATATATATGTAACGGTGTGGTATATGACAGGTGTATACATATACATTAGACATGTGCATTCGTTTTAGTACTAAAACGATTTAGTCCGAATTTTGGGATAATTTAGTTTTCATATGACTCAAGAGAAACGAAACTGCTCAGTACAAAAAACGAAAGAAACTAAAATAAAATGCACTACATTTTAGTTTCAGTCCTTTTTGTGATATTACATTGATAAGTGAAGGAGACCAGCAATGAAGAGCGCAACATCGCAACATCTGAAGTTCTGCACCCTCCACATGCCAATGCAGTAGGAAGTTCTATATAGAGAGGGGCATTAATTAATGCAGGAGGATGTTCTATACATTATACAGATGGGGTATTAATGCAGGAGGATGTTATATACATTATACAGAGAAAGGTATAAATTGAGGAGGATGTTCTATACAGAGAGGGACATTAATTAATTCAAGAGGATGTTCTAAACATTATACAGAGAGGAGCCTTTTTTTTAGCCCTTTAAATCCAGTGGCTGTGAGCACTGAGATCAGCTGCTTGTTACATTATCTCTCAGTACAATGTATCAGGCTCAGCTGTTACAGTAACTGACTATAACAGTGCTCAGAGTTTCAGTAAAACAAGGAAATAATATTCTTCTAATCTCTTGTAAATAATATTTTTATATATTAGTTTTACTGAAACTCTGAGCGCTGTGATGAGCAGCAGTCAGTTACTGTAACAGCTTTGCCTGACACGGGGCAGTATTACAATGTTGGTGCTAACTTAACCAGAGCTGTTGTAAACTGAAAACCTCCATAGGCGCCACTACAATAGTAATTGTATCCACTGGTTTTCGGATGAAAGAAATTAGTTTTCATACTAAAGAACTGAAAACGAATTTCTTTAGCAACTAAATAAATTGCATTTTAGGACTAATCCATTAGTTCATAACGAAATTTTGTGCTGTGCACATGTCTAATATACATATGCTATATGATATATATGTATAGATATATGTATATGATATACATATACTCGTCATTAGGGATGGGCCGAGTGTTCAATTCGAACATGAGTTCGAATCGAACATCTCCCGTTCGAGTGTTCGGCAAACGCCGAACCTTATGGGATGTTCACGGTCTGTTTGACCGCAGACATTCCATAATACAAATTGCGTTCACAGTTCTCCTAAATGTACCGGCGGCTGCCGGTACATTTAGAAGACCTGTGGCTGCAGCCCCCTGGCCCACGTGCCTTTGGCCCTCCTGTTCCTCCCGTCCGTCTGCTCCTCCGTCTGGCCGCGGCTCCTCTGCCCCACGCCTCATCTTGTTGCTTGCTGAGCCCTGATTGGGCAAAGTCCTGCACCTGACCGTGGACTTTGCCCAATCAGGGCTCTAATTCAATATTGAGCCCCGATTGGGCAAAGTCCAGGTCAGGTGCAGGACTTTGACCAATCAGGACTCAGTATTGAATTAGAGCCATGATTGGGCAAAGTCCAGGTCAGGTGCAGAACTTTTCCCAATCAGGGCTCAACATGAAGACAAGGCGTGGGGCAGAGGAGCCACGGCCGGACGGAGGAGCAGACAGACCGGAGGAACAGGAGGCCGGGACAGCAGCTGGACAGCAGAGGTACGGGTGCCGGGGGGCTGCAGCCACAGGTCTCCTAAATGTACCGGCAGCTGCCGGTACATTAAGGAGAACTGTGAACACATTTTGCATGTTCGACCCCAATTGGTTTGCAATGTGTTCGAGTTCGTATTCGAACATTTTGGCTGTTCTAATGGTTGAATACGAATCGAACACAGGGGTGTTCGGCCCATCACTACTCGTCAGGTAAGATGACATTCACGGGACTTTGCAAATTGCTATATGTATATAGAGCCGGACAGGGCCCGGGACAAGCAGTGGAGTCTTGAGTGCAGGACTGAGGGCTATTATATATTTATATATAATTATATTTATACAGGTAGCCCTCAGTTTATGCTAGGTGGGTTCCTGAAGGAATGGTTGAAAATAGAATCCGGTGTAAACTGAAATCCAGTATATAATGTAAGTCAATGGGAAGTGTGGGAGTTAGGTTCTAGACCTCTCTCAAAAGTTTTTTTTTTTTTTTTTTAGAAAGGATTTTACCAAGAAGGATACATTAAGATTTCTCTTGTTTTCAAGTATGTCCTGGGTGGCGAGTATGTACCGTTAGGTGTCTTGCCAAGGACACTTACTGGAGAGGTTGCTCGCTGGGATCGTACCCATGTCTCCACAGGCTCTCTCCACGCAGAGCAGTGACATTACCTCTACTCCACCCAGCCGGTACAATTGAGTATTAAGTATCCTAATTCATTCTACTTAATGCTTTGACATGAATACTATGGAGGCTAAATAGCATTATAAATTGTATAAAATAACCACAGACGTAGTATTTATCATCAAACCAAGTTTAATGACCAAAAATGATTTTTTTTTAAACTGGGTCAAATGTTTGTCCTTGTGTGTGTTTGTGTGAGAGTGTGTGAGTGTGTCTGTGTGTGAGTGTGTCGTTATTGTCTGCTACAGGTTCTGCAGACATAGAAGTCACTGTAGTACAGATCAATGAACTGGAGAAGTCTTTTTTAAAAAAAAACAAATTTCAAATATTAAATATCCCTCCGATACCTATACCAGAAGCCAGCACTGGGCTTGCTTGTTCTTATATTTGGGCCAAAGACAGGAACTATACATCCCCAATATGGATAACTATGGGGGTATGAGACCAAAACTTTCTCTCACTCAGCAAGTATTAAATAATCTTGCCCATTTTCAGTCTGACGCCCAGGCACAGGCCTAGTCATTCTTTGGTAGAATACACCCCTTTTTGTTGATCTATTTTTTTTTTATAAAGTGTCCAGCATATTTATTTATTTATTTATAAAGTATTTTATCAGGAAGGATACATTGAGCATATCCTATGATCAAGAAAGATCTATCTATCTATCTATCTATCTATCTATCTATCTATCTCTTTCAGTTCTGTAACATAGACAAACAGTATATGAAATGTGGAAGAGATTGATAGAGTAAGCCAGACATATAGGAAAGGAGATGGTGACAGACAAAGGATGCATTGAAGAGTTCCTCTAGAATGTAAGCTCCTATGAGCAGGACCCTCTACACCTCTTGTTTCCATTATATGTCCATTTATCAGTACCTCGTTCCCTTTGGTTAATGTAATGCGCTGCGGAAACTGTTGGCCCTATATAAATGATGACAATAATAATAATATTCTTGTTTGATATCAAGGGGAACAGTTTAAAGGAAATTCCCCTGTTGATTTGGCTTCATATAAACATACCTGTAGTGGGTGATTAAAAGAAGGACTATAGATTTGACTCAATTAATTCTGTGTGTATAATCTGAACCTCTCTGGAATGGAAATGGAGGGTTTATGCCATCCTTACAAGGTGACAGAAACTAATCAAGTGGACAAGCAAGAGCTTTTCATCTAGCTATTTCATACTACACCAATATACTCCGTCCCAGCAGGTCCTAAATCTAAACACCTAAATTTAAACTGCTTTTATGAGATTAGCCTACTTTTTTGGTACTTATGTCTCCTAGGGCTCTCTGCAGTGCATTTTCAATAAGGCCCTGCAATGAAGAACCTGTAAACCATGTGTCAGTGATGGGTTTTTGCCTGATAGGGTAGTCGGCCCTCTTAGGCGTGCTCCTGATAAAACAAAGGGGGAGGGGAGCACTCACTGTGGCAAGTCATTTTCTTATATGAATGTTTATTTAATATGCACATTTTTATCTTGATAAAGGTTTTTTTGGATCACACTGAAACAGTGATTTAATAATGTATTTGATAATTTTTAATGAAGGCCTAGGAGTGCCATTTTCACATCTCTCTCTCTCTCTCTCTCTATATATATATATATATATATATATATATTTATATAATGAGACAGAGATTGTTATAACATTCTCAGGATGCAAAAAAGTGAGAAATTGCAAACATCATTTACATGTCTTACCCAGAGTTACTTGCTGCACATGAGTAATGTAGCACATGTGACACAGTTCTCTGAATTGCTGGGATGTTTAAATGACTTCTGCAATTATAAACATATATATATATAAACACATAGTATATATAATGCAATTGCTATATTATATAGCAGTGTTTCACCACACACAGCAGTCAAATAATTCTGAACCCTCAAGGACCTTTATAAAAATAGGATCCTATGAATCTTTCAACAAGTCAAACTGATAAATGCCATCTTTATGGGAATGTTTTTTTTGTGTGTGGGCCTGTGTCCTTCACACATTTTACTACCCGATGCCTCTCCAGATATTATAGGCCACCGACTCACATTTTCTTTTTTTATAAAGCGTTGCTCCTTTAAATATTATTGCTTTTCCACCCTTATGGAATATTTACCAGAAAATAAATGAGCCATTTATCCGACTGCTGGTTTCTATTGCGAAAAAGCATCTGAGCCCGCGAGTCAGTATAGAGACTCTGTGAACTGTTTTTTTTTTATTCATGTAACACCCTTTAGCAATTCATTGGTGCTGTGTGAAAGACGAACGTTCAAATCTATCAGTAAACAGCATACAAGAAACTTCTGTTTATCAATGATGACTGTATGATATAAAATGTTTATTCAGAAAGAATGTTGCTTTTTTCACAGCCAAGCGATGTTTGAATCAACAGAAATTCTAATGGATGGAGGATTTTACTGCACTCTCACACAGGAATCTCTGAGTCGCTGTTACAGTAGCTCTACAGTGTTGCAGCGCGTGAGTGACTTAGGTTGCTCATGGCATCACCTTTGATGAAAAAAATAAAATTGCGTTTTACATTGGATTCACTTTACAATCAAAGTGCACTTTGAGGTGAGGAGATTCCTGCAGGGTTTCTTGATAGAGACCATCTGTTTACAGATAATTTTTTCCTGGCTCCAGGCTCTAAGCTTTAAATACTCCTCTGTCTGTACTTGCTATCTAAACCTCCAAATCATAAAGCCCTTTTGAGCTTCAGAACAGGTTTCCACCTTCTACTTTAACAAACACACATGCACCTTGGAAACCTACTTAGGTCGACCCAAATAACCTGGGGTTTACTTCCAAACCTGTTAGACAAATTTGGCTGTGTTTAATGAACATGTTATGCTAATGAAGGCTTATTGCAACATGCATTGGGAGCGCTATTATACCCATATAAATAGAGCCATAAGATATTAAGATATATTAGGGTAATCGGTATCCTTAAAGATATCCTATTGACAGTTGTATTGCTTAGTTATAAAAATGAATACATAAACACATAGGAAAGGACAAGGAATCACAGAGGAAGGAAACCTCTTCTAACTGATTACTGAATTTTGAGACTGCATTTTATAATGGGTGGTTTAACATCCCTGGCAGTTTTCCCGAGTGTGGCTCGGGGTTAAACTTCACTGCTGAAAGCGGTAACCCCGAGCCACACTCGGGTTGGATACATTACCTTTTATTATTATTATTATTATTATTTATTTATAAAGCGCCAGCATATTCCGCAGCGCTGTACAATAGGCACAGTATAGACAGGGTTACAATACAATACATTGAACAACATTTGACAAACAGTACAGGAGGAGATGAGGCCCTATTCCCGTAGGCAGTGGTGTATTTAGGTTTTGTGCTGCCCTAGGCCTGACTAAACTCGTGCACCCCCCAATTTAAATTTGAGGCACCCCTTCCTGTCAAGGGCACACCTCTTCCTGGTTAATCCCCACCCTTCCTCTTTAAGCTCCACCTTTTCCTCTTAGAGCTCCGCCTTTTCCTCTCTTTATATTAAAAGTGGATACCAAGTGCCTACTTGTATACCATTTCAAATGTATCTATTGAGATAAATAAAATTATGAAATGTTTAATTTCAAGCATTTTTACAAAGAACAGCCACGCATGTCAAGTAAACTGGATTACAGCCGCTCTAATTGGTTGAACAATAAAACCCACAGAAAAGTGCACTGCATATGAGCGTATCACAGAGCTGCACAGCAATAAAACCCACAGAAATGTGCACTGTGTATGAGCATATCACAGAACTGCACAACAATAAAACTCACAGTAATGTGCATTGTGTATGAGCATATCCCAGAGCTCCAGGGCAATAAAACTCACAGTAATATGCAGTGTGTATCACAGAATCCACAGCAATAAAACTCCCAGCAATGCAATGTGCGGGGTGTGTGTCAGTGTATCAGAATCCACAGCAATAAAAATTCCAGCAATGCAATGTGTGGTGTGTGTCAGCGTATCAGAATCCACAGCAATAAAAATTCCAGCAATGCAATGTGCGGTGTGTATGAGTGCATCAGAATCTACTGCAATAAAACTCCCAGCAAACCGAGTGAATATGAGCACACAGCAAATATTTATTCTATATTTACCGGCCTCCGTCCGCGGTAGGGCTGTGTGCAGAGTCAGCAGGGACTGTGTACGGAGATCAGCTGGAGGTCCCTCCAAGCCACATGAGGATTGCAGCTGTGCGTGGAGCCATCTTGTCAGCAGTGGGGTGCCACTGCCAGAGGGTGCACCGTGGCTTTGATTCCCTTCCCGGTGGGTGTTCAGTCCAGAATAGAGTGAGAGTCTGTGTTAACGAAAAGGCGGGCAGCTGCGTGCGTGCGTGTCATGTGGTTCAGCCAGCCAGGTGGTACTGAGACTCAGTACCACCTGACTGGCCGGACTGTGTGACCTGCACGCACGCAGCCTCACCAGGAGCCAGGCAGCTCAATGACAAATTTCTATCACTGCAGTGCTGCTTAAGGAAAGGTCCACTTTAAACAGCAGTAAGCAGACAGGGCTTCATATTCTGCTGATACCCCCCTTTACCTGCCGTTTACTGTCATATTCTCTCTCTGCACACAAATCACATCCCCCTCCCCTCTCCTAGAGCTGCTGCGGGGCAGGGGAGGAGCTATGGATGGAGGAGAGGGGGATTTTTATTCTATTCGATTTTATTCCATATGCAAATGCCCTGCTCCTCTGCTCATTGTTTGAGAACACAGCTCAAAGCTGATACACAGTGACAGTGGCACCTCCTAGTACCCCTTAATGACACCCCAATAATCACTGGTACCTGGGGAGGCCCGCCCTCCGCCACTCCCCTAAGTACACCACTGCTCTGTGATATGCTCACACACAAGTTTGGCGAACTGCCAGCAAGTACGGTGCTATTTGAAGGCAGTGCAAATCCCCATAGAGAAGTAATGGTTAATCTATTCAGAGAACACCAAACAGCAGAGAAATGGCAGTGCAATATCTAATAAACCATTTATTATTATAATCTGCAGTAAAAAGTCTTTATCGATTTTTTTTTTTAGTACCTTTTAGTCATTTTTCAGATTTTTTTTGGGCAAAATTTCCCCCTTTTTTTTTAATAGCAGTTTTTCTTTTTTCTGTAACAGAACTTTTTATTATCAATCATAGGATCTTATATGTAAATTCCAGACATTTTCGTTCAGTAGTTCTTTTGAAAACAGCAGGCCACGGGTTTGCGGTGGCAGCATTCAGCGGCCGACTCCATGCACTTTTGGGACCATGTGGTGAATGGTGAATTCACTGTAGGGTGGGGAAATTTTATTCCCCGATGTGCAGGGAACTACAGAACACCAAAATGTTGGCGTCATTTCGGTGCTCTGTGAGTAACCCATTTAGTGGTGAGGTTTTTTGCTGCCCCCTGGAAAGTGAAAGCCTAGGCCTTGCCTACCCAGGACATACTTGAAAATTACTGAAATCTCAATGTATCCTTCCTGGTAAAATACTTTGCAAAAGTAAAAAAAAATAAAAAAAAAATTTTATGGGGTGGGGCCACCCGGTGCAGGCCGCCGCCGCCCCCTGGAAAGTGCCACCCTAGGCCTAGGCCTAGTCGGCCTAAGCCAAAATACACCAGTGCCCGTAGGAACTCACAATCTAGGAGGGTTGGGGTTGGAAACAGGAAGAGAGGACTGTAAGGTGAGAGTGATTGATGGTTGCGTCAGTGAGTTGGGTGGTAGGCTTCCCTAAATAGGAACGTTTTAAGGGAGCGTTTGAAGGAAGAGAAGTTAGGGGAAAGTCTGACAGTACGAGGGAGAGCGTTCCAGAGAGTGGGGGCTGCGCGTGAGAAATCCTGCAGTCTATCATGGGAAGAGGTGATGCGGGGAGAAGCTAGGCGCAGGTCACTGTTTGATCTTAGGGAGCGGGCTGGGGTGTATTTGGTGATTAGTGAGGACAGGTAGTGGGGAGCTGAGTTAGTGAGGGTTTTGTAGGTAAGGATAAGGATTTTGAACTTTATTCTGCAGTGGATGGGGAGCCAGTGAAGGGACTCGCAGAGGGGAGCACAGAGACAGAGCAGCGGGTGAGGTGAATTAGCTCCCTCGCTGACCTCCCGCAATCGCATTCTTCTCTGTGCGATCGCGGCGTCCTGCTTCCTGGTTCCCTTCTCTTGAAAAGGGAACCAGGAAGTAGGACGCCGGGATCGCACGGAGGTGTCTGCGGTGGACAGCGAGGGAGCGCAGGGATAGGTATGTATCCAGCCTGAGTGTGGCTCGGGGTTACCGCTTTCAGCAATGAATTTAACCCCGAGCCACATTAGGGGATAAAAAAATTGTTTAGATTCTGACATATAAAATATGTCAGAATCGGAACGCCAGGGAGGTTAAGCCATATATTACCAAGGATTTCTTGTTGGAAAAAAGTTAACAGCACTTTTAATTGAACCATAGGTTGCATGTTTAGCAAATAAATGTGGCATAAAATATTAAATAAAGAGTGTTAATCCTGGGTAGAATAGCGATAACATCAATGCTCTATAACCGTGGAGACACAAGTTCGAATCCTGGCAAGAGCACCTCTCCAGTAAATGTCCATGGGCAAGACACCTAACGGTACATACTCGCCACCCAGGACATACTTGAAAACGAGAGAAATCTCAATGTATCCTTCCTGGTAAAATACTTTCTCAAAAAAAAAATCAAAAAAAAATTGTGTGTGATAAATATAAAAATTCTGCACATTTGCTCATTTTTACTCACGTTTGGTATCCCAGTGGGCTGATTCAATCTTCTGAGCCTTCCCCCGCCGATGAAGATATCACTTATTTATAGAAATTTATTTCTGTAAATATTATTTTAACAAATGTATATATATATATATATATATATATAAAGTACACCCAAAAATGTTGACCTATAGAGTCAAATGTAATTTTATTTAATTGTTTTAAATTTGCAAAATGATTGAAACAATACAATAAGTGCTTTCCCCAGAGTGCTCCCTTCCGCTGCGATCTTTAATAGCCTTTTAAAGTAACTAAGCACCTCTGTTTTAATTTTAATATGATTATATGGGACTTATAGTGCAGATGACTATATGCTGTTTTTGTAGACATAAAGGGGAGACAAGAACACTGGGCAAACGTTATATATTGCTGAAAATTCAAAACCAATCTGACACAGCTGGGGCCTGGTCACCTGGTTCCGAAGTGGTTCAGCGAGATAAGATGCCGGTCACACTGGGTAGATGTTTATAGAAGGCTGGTCGGGCCTGCGAGCCTTGTGTGACCTCACTCTCGCGAGATCGCGCAGTGCTGCACAGTGATCGCGGAGGGAGACATAATTCCCAGTCTCACTCTGCTCGCGGTGACAAGAAGCAGCGGACTGGGCAACCGTTCTCGCCATGGGGTGAGAGGTGAGTATGCAATTTAATTTAACCATTCCAGGGTGAACTTTATATCAATATATCAGTTTTATTAATATAAGGCCAATGTTTTAGTTCCAATGTTTTCATCAGGAGGTCAAGTCGACTATATATTAACCCCTTAACGCCGCACGACGTACAGTTACGTCCTGCATTAGGCGGGCTTTAACGCTGCAGGACGTAACTGTACGTCCCCTGCGTCTGCAGCCCCCCGGTGGCCGATACTCACCTCCTCCAGCGGCTCACCTCCTCCACTGCTCTGACTCCCACGGAGTCAGATCGGCACTTTTGGCGCCTCCCGGCGCACTGATGTCATCGCGCCGGACGTGATGACATCAGTTTCAGGCGTCCCCCCCAGCCGGAGCAGGGGAAGTGCCTTGAGGGGAGGGGGGATCCTTTGGATCCCTCTACCTCCCCATCGCCGGGGGCTAGCAGCTAATACCAGGCATCCCTGGAAAGGGCACAGTCTGGCCTTTCCAGGGATGTATGGCATTAACCCCTTGGTATCAAGGCTGTGACCCAGCACCAATCGGTGCAGGTCACAACCTTTTTCCGGTGGGGGCCGCCATCTTGGATGGCAGCCCCACCTCTGGAACTCCCCACGTCCACTGACATCAGGGCGTGGCCTGATGACGTCAGTTAACCAGAGAACCCCTAGCTGCCAAGGGATTTCCTAAGGAAATCCCATGGTGGAGATAGGGGGTTCTTTGAACCCCTTTATCTCATGATCAGGGGTCTAGATAGGGGGTCATGTGGGGTATCGTTTGAAAGGCCTGATCATGGCCTTTCGAATGATATCAAACATGACCATATTACTAGTAAAATTAAAGTGTAAAAAAAATAAAAATAAAAATAATAATAAAATAAATTAATAAAAAATAAAAACGTGCTTTTTTATTTTTTTTAATGCAGCACTATTGTTCACATTTCAATTATAATGTGAACAATGATGCTTCACTAATGATTTTTTTGGGGGGTTTAGCTAAAATCACGTAATTTCTCCCCAAAAAAGATAAAAAAAAAAAATGGGTTCCCTGTTCAAATTTTTTTAACAAGTCTACCCCATAGAATATATCCGCAAAGGCTTGGGTAATAAAATGCAAAAAAAAAAACACTTACACACTGTGGATGATTGAAATTTTATTGAAAATTCACATTTTTTTTTACAGTTTTGTTATAGCATTTTCGCAGGGCATGACGTATACATATAATAATGATATATTATTAATCTGCCATGTCTGCCGGAAAGAACGATATATAATTTGTCTGGGTGGTACAATAATACGTGACTTAAAACTGCGTTTAAAACTGTCAAAATGAGCTCAGCAAACTTCTACTTCGAAACAGCGCCGAACTTGTAAAATTACTCCCGTCCTTAAGGGGTTAATAAGAACTGCATTTTGTATAGGAAATCCAGTAATATGAGTTCTTTGTTATATAACTTATTTATTTTTTATGCTGCGTGTACTTTGGGTACTGTTTTGGAAAAATCCATAACTGAATGACCTACTTTGAGACTATACAAACATCCATAAATCATTGGCGGTGCACAAAAGGTCTTATAACCTCAATCTATAGCCTTGCTTTTATTCAATTCCATCGGCTTACATAAAGTGCAGAAGACTTTAAATCTATATGATCCAAGAATCCCACTCCTAAGACTAACTGGTGTGTCTATAAGAATCACAAATGTGACAGTCTGAGAATCTTCAATTCCTTAAACAAGTTTCTATTGCGATCAATATTTCAGCTCATGAAAACTTTTATTAAGATCCATAGAAAAATAATATATCTATTGAGATTTTCACCACTGCTCCTCTCCGTTTATTCTAATAGTTAGGATTTTTTAATTTTATGGAATACTAAAATGAATTCTACATGCATCTTCACCATATAACCTTGTAAGATACACGTGAAATGATTTACAGATTTACATAAAATTTTTAAACGAAGATAGCAAAGCAGGAAAATTAGCGGAGACCATGAATGAAGAATGAGTTTTATTTGGATTTGTTAGCCTAAAGCATACAATCACCTTGTCAATTCCCAACACATCTCAATGTAGTGTAGGAATGCTAAGGAAATGAGCGAGTAACTGCCCATGACGATCAGTGACCTTAACTACTTTTAAAGCCTGATGTCTTTAGAATAGCATATTAGCTCTCACACATGGTTCAAAAGGAGATGAAGTCTGTTTAAACATACTGAAACCTTGTTCAAATAATCATTGCCTCATCACCACTTTGAAAGTGATGGATAAAACTATTTTTTCTTTGTCACAACAAATCTTACTCAACCATCTATGATGCCGGGTGACCTCTGAACCTGCGCGTTTTTCATTGTTGCTAGTGTTTGGTGGTTCCACATTTTTGGATCCAGATTTATACTATCAACTTTGGACTGGTGAATCTTTTGTGTTTCATCCCATCTGTGTGCTGTCAGGCTTTCTGTGTTCTTGTTGATTCCCTACTCTGATTTTCCTGCTGCCTCTGATAACCAAAGATATTTTTGCGTCCAGACTTCTTCCACTTACCTGCCTTTTTCCCTTTTTTTAAATACCACATTACAATCTTGTTGATTGTAAGCTCAACTGAGCAGGTCCCTCTACACTTGTTTCCTAAGTGTCTAATTTTGTAAATTTTAGTTTAACTCCTCATTTTTCATTGTATGGAGCTGCTCCACCTGTTGGCACTGTATAAATGATGATGATGATGATACTAATCAGTTGTGCACTGCCATCACATAAGGAAGACCTAAAGCCAGCATATCAATTGTATTCTACTTTTCAAGGACAGGAATTATGAATGAAGAAGGCTGCTGTTTTAGTTGACCAAAATGAATTCGGGCAAAAAATTCTAGATATCAGACTGATGGAATGTTCCTTCAGAAAAAATAAAGGCAAGCCGTCACTCACACCGATATGATTATAAAAGAGCTGATTCCTTGGAATGTTGCAGCACTTTGATTACATTTTTGAACTTTTCTCAAGCAAGTTCACGATTTTAACCAAAACGTTGCATCACTCCAATGAACCAGCTCCTTTATTATCATCATGGTGTGACTGCCTGTCCTTTATTTCTTTTGCTTAGTCTTAACAGCACCTAATGATCAAACAACGAAAAGCTCATGTCCATTCAAGTTGGGCTCAAACAAACCATTTATTTCAGAGTAACATCATAATAAATACAAAATCAGAAGAGGGAATATCTGTGATCCCAAAGGACACCCTCCATCTAAAACCGCACTTAATGGAGAGTCTATTGACTGGCTGCCTGTGGTATCGCCTGGAACTTATTGTAAGCTGTATCACCAACATGTGCATTATCAAATTGTATAGCAAACTTCATGAAATATTCCTGACAATTGTTCATTTTCGTCTTTAAATTGACCACAGTCATTTTTAGGGCAAAGAACTGTGCCTTGCCATTGTCCAGGTGCTTCTGGCTCTTGTTCAGCTGCAGTCACCTCCTTGCTCACCAAAAAGACTGTCAGTCATTTTGAGACTGGCCCGTCGACCGCATCATTCTCTTATGACTCTGATGACGCACAGCATTTTCAATTGATGTTGTATGAGGTGTCATTACGTTCATGTTGCTCTCGGACTTTTTGAAATTTGGATTTGACAACAGATACTAGGGAAATATTGAACACTATATAAACTCAGCTCACACATTGTGCTGTGTGCTGTCACACTACTATGTACGGCGTATTATATGTTTACGTATCTGTGTACCGTACGAAGCTATTCGTTACTGACTATTCTGGTGTCCCTGATATTATGCCTGTACGATTACTCTCTGTGTTATCGACCTCTGCTAGAACAACTACCCCTTCTGGTTTTGACCATGGCTTATTATCTGACCTCGCGTTTTGTGTTGATCATCTATTAGGTAGATTTTCCCGGCCGTTCTAAGAACCAGCAGTTTAGGTTGTGAAAGGGTTGAGAGATGTTACAGAAATGATTTAATTTTTAGATAGACATTTGGCAGCTTACCGCACATTGACATTTTCTTCTCCTTGTTGGATTGGATGATAGCATATCTATTCGACCAATCACTGAAGATTTACCAATACACTTGGTAGCTGCATAAGGTTGCCGTTGTCAATGCCACCGAAATGCCAACAGAATTAATATGGACCCTCTCAAGTTCAGTATTTCAAACCAAACAGCACATCAAAATTATGTGGGAGGTTGATAATAAAACGCATATTTGCTGGAGTAAGTAATTTATATTTTCATACATTGTGTGAGTATTTCACTGCAAGTGATGAGCAGAGCCTGCAGTTGGATGACTACACTATTTCAGAATGCTATGTGGGTGCAGTAATGAAGAACATATTAAGCTGAAACTATGGCAACAGGTTTAACCATGTACCATATGCTTGTTCACTAAAAATAATTTAACCACAAAATAACGGGAACATCATACTTGTCTTTCAAATTGTAATAAACAAATACATAATCAGAACAGAGTTTTTTTTCAAGTATACATTACTTCATGAATGGTCTATGGCTTTACTCACTAAGCTTTCAGTGCGTCAGTGCATTTTAATATTCAGGTATTTTATTCAAACCACTTGAAAGTGGCATGGTAAAGACTGGAGGGACCATTGTTTTATATTTTCTACACTGTAACTACTACAATAATGCATATTGTTTATGAAACTTGCCTTTAACAGAACGCTAAGGCCCAAGCTATACCATATTTTCATTTAACATGCCATTCAAGTAATGTGATTAGCTACTAGCAAGCACAAAATAAGCAAATTTATCGACTACTTTTTCTTCTTACGAGATATATGGTGAAGAAAGCATGTTGGATCTGGCAGGAATTTGTTAAAACAACTCTTGAATGTCAACCTATACAGACCTGCAGACCAGTAGAAGAAATATGCATGTGAACGTGCAAGGTCAAAGGCATGCACAGATTGTATTATAGGGCAGTGGCTCCTAATCCTGGTCCTCAAGTACCCTTAATAGGCCATATTTTATGGATTACCTCGGGGAAATGCAGACTGAATCCTGCAATCGCTGAGCAACAAATCATATCACCCGTGATGTGCTTCAGATACAAGGCAAACGTGGCCCATTTGTGGGTCCTGAAGGCCAGGGTTGGGAATTGTTATAGGGTGAACAAATGGTACATCTATTACTTTCGAATTGTACATAAACACAAACGTTTAATCTTCCTGTTCTTTATCGTGAACCAAATAGAAAAATAATCCAAAATGTGTAGATGGAGATCTTAGAGGTCAAAGCCACAACAATTAACCAAATGGGCGTCCCCATCTGCCAAGACTATCAGGGTTATAGGGTTATTCAAAGAGCTCCGAATTGTGGCCGAAAGGTAATCGAACAGTGAAATTCAGCGTATGGTTACCTTTCCTGGCCATTCGGCTATTCAGAGAGCGGGCAGTTCAATAAATGTTGGCTAATTGCCTGCACATACGGTGCCTGTTCGGAGCCTGTTCAAGGGCAGTGAAATCCCCCATAGAGAAGCAATGCTTCGGCTATTCAGAGAACACAAAACAACAGTGAAAGGTTGCCGAAATGCCCTGCCATTTGGTGGTTTCATTCGACAGGTTTATTCAGGAGAATCCCATAGGCTTCAATGTTAAAAATATTCCTGTTTTAATTCAATATCTAATAAACCGTTTATTATTTTATTCTGCAGTAAAGAGTCTCTTTATTTATAGATTTTTTAGGATCTTTTAGGCATTTTTCGGGATTTTTTTGGCGAAATTTGTTTTCAGTTTTTTATTTAAATCGTTTTTTCTTTTTTCTGTAACAGCCCTTTTTATTATCATTCATTGGATCTTATATTTAAATTCCAGACATTTTCGTTCAGTAGTTCCTTTGCAAACAGTGTTTCAAATTTCAAACATTCAAGCAAACTGTTTTTGTTTTTTTTCACTCCATTCGTCTTCAGTGTCGGCTTTTTCCGGCGGCTGCTCTGCGCTCTGATCGGCTCCTGCTTGGGTTTCTCCGGTGTGTTCAGCGGGGTTAATCCAGATTTTTTGCGGGTTTCGGTGTGCGTTCGCCGGGTTTTGCTGTTAGTGTTCGTCGGGTTTGCAGCGGCTTTTCCATGCACTACGACGGCCCTGTGGTGCTTGCTGAATACACCGCAGGGTCGCCGAAATGGGATCGCCGAATCGCACCGAATTGAAGAGAACGAAAAGTCACTGAACGTGCGTTGATTTTTCGATTCTCTTTGAATAACCCTGTATGTGTGATATAAAATATAAATGTGAAATAGCTCAAACAAATGTCAGGGGTTTCAAGTGATGTGAAAACAGATCTAACAGTACAAATAAATCCCAGTAGGTCCTGAAGTCACCATCATTTTTAATCCTAAAAAAACAGAACTCGTCATTGTTTGTTTTAACAATGAAACTAACAAGATAAATCATGTTTTGATAACAGTCCCTATCATATATCGCTCAAGATACATCTGTAAAGGACACCCCTCGAGGCTGTAATCTTGGGGCCATCTTATTACCTAGAAAATAGAGCAAGTTGATTCTTTATTAGCGTCATGGAATTTTTGGGACTAAGTTTAGTATTACTGCAAAACAAAACAAATGACATCAACATAGGATGGCTACACATGTAGTTTATATCAAAACAGAATCATGTTCATTATCCTGAATAGACAGAAACCTTGCCTTAAAATGTTGGAGATTCACAGTATCATACCATGAAATGTTTTTTAAAACACTGCATTATGCCTACTACTCACCACACAGATTGAACCTAGTGGGTTGGAAACCGGACTCCTGCTATAAATGCAAAAACGCACACGCTGACCTCTATCATTGCTTTTGGGATTGCCCGGTAATCCGACACTTTTGGTCCTCCATCCATTCGTTTATCCTTTCTACCACAAAACTCTCCTTACCTTTAACACCGGCTGTTTTTATTCTGGGTCCCACTCCTTCTTTCAGAACTAAACTTAAACATTTCCTGTCTTTGGTGGCAGCGGTGGGTCGTAAAACAATTTTGCAAACCTGGAACCACTCTGACCCAGACCCCATTTCCCTCTTTAAAGATAAACTAAACTATCTTTTTCGCATGGATTGGATCTACACCCTTTCTGATAAAGAAACTCATACTAAAAAATTTGTCAACGTGTGGCAACACTATTTCCCCTCCCTAACACCGTCCTTGCGTGCTATGATCTGATCCTCATTACAATATACTGCTTGGTATTCTGCGGAAATGGTGGCAGGACGTCATCCTTTCCAACCCTTGCTCTAGTTGCTTGCATCTGACTGTTTGTGCTTTTGTTCTCTCCTTTTTGCCCCCGACTGAACTAAATACTCCCTTATGCATGCCTTTTCCATGACTTTTGTCGCTGATCCTGCCCGGGCAGTTTATGATTTTGTTCTGTTCCCTTATTTTTAATTTAACACTTGATTTTCACTGTTAATTATTATCTAGGTAAAACACAAAAAGGTGCACACTCTGTTTGTTTTCACCTCCCTCGTCTGCAGTGCTGGCTTTTTCCTGCGGCTGCTCTGCGCTGTGATCGGCTCCAGCTTGGGTTTCTCCGGTGTCTTCGGCGGGTTAATCCAGATGTTTTTGCAGGTTTCGGGTGTGTGTTCGCCCTCATTTTGCGGTGAGTTTTCGGCGGGTTTGCGGTGACTTTTCCCTGCACTACGACGGCCCTGTGGTGCTTGCTGAATACACCGCAGGGTCGCCGAAATGGGATCGCCAAATCGCACCGAATTGAAGAGAACGAAAAGTCACCGAACGTGCGGTGACTTTTCGATTCTCTTTGAATAACCCTGATAGTGTATTTTTTTTTTAAATCCATATATCATGAAAAAACACGAAAAAGCCTGGAAAAAGTGGTTCAGAAAGATCATCCATTGATGATTGAGGTACTCACTAATAAAAATGTGTAAAAATTAAAACATTAGGAAAAAAATAGAATGTCATCACTGGGAAAAGTTAATATGTTCTTTCTCAACCCACTCAGGTTTATGTGGTTTGTATCTGGAGGATCCAGTTGTGCGTCATTCTCATGAAAAGTCAATGGAAATGTGGCAGGATTCCGTATTACATACTGTATGTTGTGAAACAAGAATGATGTCATGATGAGAATATCCCTGCATTGCCCCATTCTAGCAAACTGCCCCCTCAAACACAAAATGTACTTCTTTGATGTGACAAAGCTTCTCTGACTTGTGAAATAAATGATTATATATAAACATTTAAAGAAGAAACCATTTTTCTTTTATATACAGCAACCTAATTCATAATGTGTATATGAGATTCCCTTACATATTATGGAAATAGAACACTATACTCCAAGATGATTCACTTAAGATTTTAAGCTTCAGTACGATGATGCTATAATTTTGCTTCTTTGTGTATAATGTAAAGCCGTAGCATATTTATACAGATGAGCATCGCTACACTGTGAGACACAATCCCACCACTTCTTGAAAAGTGAAACGCTGTTTGCATAGAAACTACAGAATGAAAATGTCTGAAATTTACATATAAGGTCCAATGATTGATAATAAAAAGGACTGTTGCAGAAAAAAGAAACGATTTAAAAAAAATTCGCAAAAAAATCCCGAAAAATGCCTAAAAGATCCTAAATAAATCTATAAATAAAGAGACTTTTTACTGCAGAATAAAATAATCAACGGTTTATTAGATATTGTATTAAAACGGGAATATTTTTAACATTGAAGCCTATGGGATTCGCCTGAATAAACCTGTCAGATGAAACCACCGAACAGCAGGGCAATTCGGCAACTTTTCCCTGCTAGTTTTTGTTCTCTGAATAGACGAAGCATTGCTTCTCTATGGGGATCTCACTGCCCTCGAACAGGCACTGAACAGGCACCATATGTGCAGGCAATTCGCCAAGATTTGGCGAACTGCCTGCTCTCTGGGTAGCCGCATGGCCAGGAAAGGTACGCTGAATTTCACTATTCGGTTACCTTTTGGCCACAATTTGGATCTCTTTCAATAACCCTAGTAGACTTTTCCACTCTCCAGTTATTCTCCTGCTTTTCACCTCTCTCAGAATAACCCTGTACGTTTTTTTTCCCTGGACTTAAGTACATTGGGAAGGCGTGGAAGTGACAATTTCTCAGCGTTTGCCAGAGGAATGGCATGCTCGTGCACAAAGAAGAGCTGCAGCTACTGCGGCTCCCAGTAATCTTCAAGACTGAAATGTACAGAAATGTTGATGAGCTTCCACACTTAAGACACAAAATATATCTGTCCTCAAAAATTTATTTATAAAGGATTTTACCAGGAAGGATACATTGAGATTTCTCTCGTTTTCAAGTATGTCCTGGGTTCAAGAACATTGAAGTGTTACAGTTACAGAAATACAAAGTAATACAATGCAAGATATTAAAAAAACAACACATATACAGATTAACAGAAAATAAATATGTAGAAAAATAGTCATTAGGTTACATATATACAGGTGCATTCCGTATTGAGGTATGTTAGTAAGGAGATCTTGAGTAACTTTAGACTGGGGGAAGATTTGATGGTGTCTGGGAGGTTATTCCATAATTGTGGTGCTCTGTAGGAAAATGAGGATAGAGCCACTTGCGATTCCTAATGTTTGATGACTTATTGTTGTGGGGGGGGGGGCTGAATGGATAATTCATTTTTAAGTCATAATTCCACATACTTTAAGCACATTGAATTTCATCTCTCTTCTAAAGTGTTCTAAACAAATGATCAATCTTTGAATGAAATAAACACAGACCTCTCAGTGAATCACAGAATCTCTCAGTGAACAATAGGGTCTGTGTTTATTTCTTATACATAGTGATCATTTGTTTATAACACTTTAGAATAAGGAGCGGCACAGTGAATGCAGTGGCTGAACACAAAATATAACGCTGTACATTTGGTTATTGGGGAGGTCGCTGCCTGATGGACATCACAATTTGAGAGAAACAGGGAGCATATAAAGGGGAGAATAAAGTGCTGACAGGATATTATACATTAATGATAAATCAATCTATAAATGAAGTGATAAAATAATGAAAAAGAGATTCCTACAATAAATTATACCAATGATGTTTTCATAATTTAGGGGTTTTCAAATGACCCTATCAGGGTTATTCAAAGAGAATCGAAAAGTCACCGCACGTTCGGTGACTTTTCGTTCTCTTCAATTCGGTGCGATTTGACGATCCCATTTTGGCGACCCTGCGGTGTATTCAGCAAGCACTACATGGCCATCGTAGTGCAGGGAAAAGCTGCCGCAAACCCGCCGAACACTCACCGCAAAACCCGGCGAACGTACACCGAAAGTCGCAAAAACATCTGGATTAACCCAGCCGAACACGCAGGAGAAACCTGAGCAGCTGCCGATCACAGTGCAGAGCAGCCGCCGTAAAAATCCGACACCGCAGACGAATGGAGTGAGGAAAAAAAAAACAGTACGCTTGAATGTTTGAAATTTGAAACGCTGTTTACAAAGAAACTACAGAACAAAAATGTCTGGAATATACTTATAAGATCCAATGAATGATAATAAAAAGGGCTGTTACAGAAAAAAGAAAAAACGATTAAAAAAAAAACGGATTTTTTTTTTCGCAAAAAATCCCGAAAAATGCCTAGAAGATCCTAAAAAATCTAGAAATAGCAAAACATTTTACTGCAGAATATTACCATAAACGGTTCATTAGATATTGAATTAAAACAGGAATATTTTTAACATTGAAGCCTATGGGATTCGCCTGAATAAATCTGTCGAATGAAACCACCATAAATGGCAGGGCAATTCGGCAACCTTTCACTGCTGGTTTTTGTTCTCTGAATAGACGAAGCATTGCTTCTCTATGGGGATCTCACTGCCCTCGAACAGGCACCGAACAGGCACCATATGTGCAGGCAATTCGCCAACATTTGGCGAACTGCCTGCTCTCTGGATAGCCTAATGGCCAGGAAAGGTAACCGTACGCTGAATTTCAGCGTTCGTTACCTTTCGCCAGCAATTTAGAGCTCTTTGAATAACCCTGTATATAATTTTCCAAGAATATAAAAAAATGCTCACATTGGTTCCATCTTGGTTTCTATGAATAAGCAACAGCTAAGAATAACGTTTGTGGATTTGAGATTCATTTGCAGGGTTTGTAAGAGTTGTCGGGATGGAAACAGCAGTGCATCATGCTTCACGCGCAACTTCTTTCTCCGTTAAACATTTATGGCTGATTGATTTTTTTTTGCTTTATCATGTATTTTTAAGGTGTTATGGCACATGAAGGGGTACTTTGGGGGGAAGGGTTAGGTAGAACAGTAAAATAAGTGTCAAGGAATTCATTGTCTGTTCTCCACCTGTTCTTACTCTGGTACCAATCAACCTGCTAGCCAGGCTGGAGCCAGTGGCCATCTGGAAACACTGCTCTGTTTATAAACTTGGCATGAAGCAGCACTCCCAGGCCCTGACCTCCCACACAAATCTGGAAACAATTAGAGCAAGATGATAGGCAGGCCGTGTGAGAGAAAAATCGAGGGAGAGGGGAGGGAGGGTGAGGAAGTGTCCGGAGAGAAGGGAAGCAAAAGAATTAACATGCGAGAGAGATTTTGGCACGGGAAAAGGGTGTTTGGATGTAAATTAAATAATGAAATTTTATACTAGTTAATATCCCAGCACGTCCGTGTTTATTTGTTCAGTCTGTTATTCTATGAAACGCTTCCTATCCATTATTAGCATTTAATGGTTACTAAATTGCATGAGTTCTAAGTCATACTATTAGTCTATTAAATGCTGGCATATCCCTCAATCTTATTGTTGGCAACATATGGAATCGCATCTTTTTTTATCTCTTGAGTGATAGCTAATTTTTACATTGCAGACTTTGTAAAATACGCTTCCCATGGCACTCAGCCCTCCTCTGTCCCATATTGACGTATAATAAACTGAAAACAACTAGTATCTGCCAAAGCACCTACGAGTGGACATGGCTGATGGATATTCTTCCTAGCAAAGCTCCAGAATATTCATACTTTTTGTTTAATATTGATATTGATATTTAATCTTGTGTCACAGGATTACAGACACGAAGAACAGACCATTGACCACCCTGATTCAGTGAGGATGTGCGTAATGAAACAAGAGATATAACTGAGCTTTGAAAGTCGAAAATATTATTGTGTCAGGGTCTTGATTAATGCGGAGAGCCAAGACTGATGAGATGGGGCTCAAATGCTACATTTCTGTGGTGGGAAGTTTCTGATCCAATAGATATTGGCCCCTATTACATTCTTCGCACAATTTCGTTCGCGCAGTGCAATTTTTTTGCGCCCATCGTCCAGCGTTATTGCGCAAAAATTAACGTATTCCGATCCGAATGCATTTTCTCATCCGTCAAAAAATAACGTTCGTAAAAACGATGCGCAAAACGAAGTGTAATAGGCGAGTAGTAACGTAGTGCACATAAATCAGTGTGCGGACTGTTTTTTTCACGGGATTCAGCCAATCAGAATTAAGAACCTTAATTGACATCAATTTACCTTCATTGATTCACTTCAGTTTTTGCGCCTATCAAAGTAAATCTGAGTATACATGCTGCAGCAATAAAAAAAATATGCACGAATTCACAATTTCTTGGTTTGGGTATGTGTAGAATGTGTAACTATACTGTGCTGTATTTTTTTTTGGTGCTGGTGTTTTTCGTTTCCGCCAGAACGTTCAGATTTGCAGTTACCACCAGTTTTTGAAAGACGTTAAAATTATGCACGCAAACGTCGTTCGTAAAAAGATGCGCATCGATTTAAATACCATCCGCGTACCAGCGCACAAACGAATTTGCACTCACAATATTAAGTATAGGACGCCCACAGTTCATCACGCTCGCGCAGGTCCATCCGCGTTAGATGTTAATGCGCATCGTTTGCGCGAACGTTGAAATACGACGTTCAGCACAAAGGGTTTTGCCCGTCGCACAAATGCGCATTTGCGCACGCAAAACGCACTGCGCGAAGAATGTAATAGGGGCCATTATTTTTTCATGTTTGGATATTATTTATATATGGATGTGCAGCTTGCTAAACATACAAAACGATCAGAGATTTGCAGACAGCAAATGTGGGGAATTAGGTGAATTCCTGTCTAGTGCAGGGTTGTGTGTCCAGTTGGGCATACAAATAGAAGACTATGGCCATAGCAGAATATTATCTGAGTGGTAGAGACAGTAAGATCATGAAAAGAAGAGTGCACAAGTATGTAAAAACATCTTTTGATCTCCATACTGGTCTATAGCAGTGCCAGCTGATGTGATTCTTCAGTCTGTACAGGTGGCCTGCAGATTTACCCAACAGTCAGGGTCTGCAGGTAGCCATTAGTTTGAGACGCACACGAAAGGTGGTGTAGAGCTAGAGAATTCACCCATAGGATGTATCCAACCCCAACGTGTCTCACCATCTCACGATTCATAGATTTAAAGAAAATCTAATCACACAGCACTTGCAGTTCAATACTGAAGTCAAACTCCTTGGCCATGTGGGAATCGGCACAAAGCCAACACTGCTCATCAACTGAACAAACCATTCTTTACTTTGAAGCATTGTAGTTGATGCAACATGTTGTGGCGATGCTTTTGAATGGCAGTAACTGGGAAATTTGCCAGGATTAAGGGTAAGATGTATGGAGTGCTGCCCGCCCAGGACACATCACACAGCCAATCTAATTGAACAACCTAAATATCTTAGAATGACAACTAATCGAGACATCAATCAGTCTTACTGAAAACCTGAAACAAACCATGAATATTGCTTTTCTCCAAATGATTCCATCCAATGCAAAATAATACCTCATCGGTTTAATTTTAGGCCTTGGTTATCTCCATCAAGTGTCTTCTTAGATTGGTTATGTCTTACTTGTCACAATAAATATGGCTCACACCTTTAAGTGTCAGAAAGGTTGTGTAAATTAAATGGTATAAATCATTATATATTTTAAAAGATTTTGGTTCTAATCAGATTCATACAGACCAATAAAGTTATTATGATAAATTTAAGGGCATTTCCTTGTTGAAAATAGAGGCCTGGAAATGGTGTATGTTAATTATTATTATTATTATTCTTTATTTATAAAGCGCCAGCATATTCCGCAGCGCTGTACAATAAGCACAGTATAGACAGGGTTACAATACATTGAACAACATACATTAATGCAATTGATGCCTGGAAACTAAAATGTTTAGCAGGTAGAGGTCAAGACATGTGTGGACATGGGAATGGGCTGCATGGATCGGAGCAGAGGACGTTGTGATCTTTATCCATCCAGTTATTCTGAATGGTACGAAAGTAAAACAATTTGGCATGGTGTGCAATGGCTTTCCACTCCCCAAAACATCATCAGTGATCTGATGAGGTCTTGTGTCTTCACACAATGAGGCATGTCAGCTTAGCATGCCTTGTTACACATATTCTTAACCCCTTCACTAACAAGTGATTTTCCAAAAAAGAATTGTAAGAAACCAGTGGTTTTTGAAAAATCATTTTTAACTAATTATAAAGTATGAAATATTTGCGCTTATACCCATTGTATTTCTTACTGTAAATAACCTATTTTTGGCCAGTAGATGGCGCTATCTACTGCCAAATTGAATTACAGAGGTTTGAGCGGCTGGTCTATTTTATTCTTTTTCTCTCTGCATCGGCTGCTGAAAGCCCGATATTTCAGAGCTTTAAGCAGCTTATTTTACAGTTTTAACTCTTTGGGCATTATGCCCACAGGGCTAAATCTTTGGGGGCACCTTCTGCAGCCCAAAAGCAAACAAAATTTGTTTGCAAAAACTAATTTAATTTGCTTTTGGGCTGCAGATCAGCATACCGAGATATCTCGATATAGGGGCACCGGATGGTGCCTTTTGAAGCCCGAGATATCTTTATATCGGCAGAGAAGCGGTTAAAGAACATTACCCATATACTTAGGGCCCTATTCCAAGGTTGGTGTAAACTTACCCAGAGCTGTTGTAAAGTTAACAACTCAATAGACTATAATGGTTCTGGTAGGTTTACAACAGCTCTGGTTAAGTTAGTACCAACTTTGTGAATAGAGTCCTGAGTCTCTTCATTTCTATTGTACCGACATAGTAAAATATGCTTTTTAGATTTTTAAATACATTTTCATCATAAGGCTATTGCACAGCCATTTTCCATAAATCCACTACATCCTGGCAGTATTTTTATGGAAAATAACTTAGTATTGAAGGGGTTAAGCAAAATATGTTATTTTTTTGGTGAAAAAATGTGTCCCTTTGCCCAGATTTAGAACGCTTATATCTGTACAGAGATCATTTATAAAGCTGTTATTTCTTTAGTTTTACCTCTGCCTTAATAAAAAATATCATCACATCGGATTATTAAATCTCTTGGGGTTTAGGCTGGTTTGCCACCAACATTCATTATTGTGACATTGTATTCCTCATGTAAATCCCTGGCATTTCCTCTTTTAAGAGTACATATACTGCTGTTACTTTTGTACTATTTCCTGTTTTACTGGTGTATCCTATGTCCCATTTAAATGCAGATTTCCCTTACAATGTTCAGTGCTGTTTCCTTCCAACAAACTTATAGTTTACCAATTCCCTGCCCTTTATATAATCCCCACCCTCTCGTGTTTACATTTACTGACAAAAACATTACATCCATATAATCTGACATTCTACGGCATTCATAATATTGGGATGCATTTATCAGATACTATTAAAATGAAATTGAAAAATATATGCTGATATGAACTCTTTGTAGTTTGGAATCCATTTTTTGTACTAAATCTATTTTACAGCTATTACTTTGATTAAAACCCTATAAAATAAGTACAGGGACAGAAAACTGGGATAAATTTCTAGATTGTAAACTCTTCTGAGCAGGGCCCTATACACGTCTTGTTACTGTTCCTATGTTTGCATTCATTTTGTCTCGTTCCCATTGGTTATTGTAAAGCCCTGCAGAAACTCTTGGCAATATATATAAATGGTGATAATAATAAAAATTATAGTATAAATTAAACTAGTGGTAAATTAATCTATTAAGCCCTTCACTGCGGATGCCGTATGGGGGAGGTCCTGGGGATTACTCACTACATGCGGAGGACGTCCCCCACACATCATGGGTTCTCAGGGGGTGACCCCAGCCACTCAGGAAGGAGTCCCGGGGCAGTCTTGATTTACGTCATTGACTTCCCAGAAGTCAGACTGTCCCATTAGACCCCTCCCAGCACGCAATGACATCCTTTTCAGGCAACCCCGGCTCCCGATCGGTAAGGACCACAAAAATGAGAGAGGCAACGCTGGAAAGGTCACAGTCTGACCTTTCCAGTGATGCCTCTCTTAACCCTTAGGTGCCAGTCTCACTTTTCCCGGAAGTGGCTGACATCTTGGATGCCAGTCCAGCGGCTGGGGCCTCCCCCTGCCCATTGATGTCATCACACATGGGTGTGATGACATCAGTAACGGGATTCCCCCCTAGCTGCCCAAGGATTTTCCTATGGAAATCCCTATGGTGGAGATAGGGGGTCCTTTCCTGATCTATAGCAGCTAAAGGGTCATGCTTGGTGTCGTTGGAAAGGCCAGAACATAACCAGGTTATTTGTAGATATAAAATAAATAAAAATGCTTTTTTTTTTCATTTTTTCAATATATAATGCAGCACTATTGTTCACTTTTCTATTATAATGTGAACAATGATGCTGCACTAACTCACCTTCTAATTTCCCATGATGAAAAAATTAGTTTTTTTCAGTTTTAGCTAAAATCGTGCATTTTCTCAGAAAAATACAGTAACAGGTTCTCATTTCTAATCTTTTTTAAAAAAAATACCCCATAGAATATATAACTACAATGCTTGGATGATAAAATGTGGAAAAACTTAAAAATTTTAATGCTAGTCTGCGTAGGCAGACTCATTGCCCTGACATGGTTTCACATCCTTTCAGTGCTCCCTCGTATTTTGGCTATTCTGTGTATTAGACCTTAGCTATTCCTAATGAACCCGCTCTGTGTACCAATCTGGCTACTGCTGACAAAACTGCTTTGTGTACCATCCTGGCTATTCATGATGAACCCGCTCTGTGTATCAACCTGGCTATTCCTGACGAACCCGCTCCGTGTACCAACCTGACTATTCCTGACAAACCCGCTCTGTGTACCGACCTGTCTATTCTGGACGAACCCGCTCTGTGTACCAACTTGGCTATTCCTGACAAACCTGCTCTGTGAAACAACCTGGCTATTACTGACGAACCCTCTCTGTGTACCGATATTGGCATACGGCAGACCCCTGCTATCCTGACCAAGTATCTTGTGGTATTTTGGTATCTGTTAACCCTTACTGGGTTTGTGTCATTCTGTTCCATGAATATAGATTGCTTTGCCGACCATCTAAGGATTGGAAGTGTAGACCAACACCATAGACCCTAGGGGAAATCATGACACAATGTTCTTAAATAGAAAAAAAAGAAAATCTTTGATTTTAGTTTAAATGCACAAATACATGTATTTCTTATAAATTCTTAAACGTCACATGAACGGATAATAATTTCCAATCACACAAGTTATTTTACATAGCTTTAATGTATGAATAATATGTTCTTCTACTGTATGTTATGTTATATGACAATAAATTTTAAAAAATCCATATAACTGAAAAACACATTTTCTTGAATTCTGAAGTTGAATTAAAGATTTTTAAGCTGAAAAGTAATCATACTTATTATTTAACCAATGCCTTCTAAGTACGCCAGATCCTTGTTTGACTTCCGATCCTCAAATAAACCCTGGGAGTTGCAGTACAGGGCTTCAGGCTGGTCAAAGAATTTAAAATAAGTTGGACAGCAAGCTTTTCTTGCTGTAATAAAATTCCTACAACTCAGAGTCTGACAGATTTATTTTGAAAATAGGAGTGAATTTAGGGAAAAATATAATGCTCTAGAGTGGAACCTTGTATTAAAATTATCGGGGTCTTAGTAAATAATATGAGCGCATATTGCACCACGCTTTCCTGTTTTTGCAGCTCAGATTAAGGCAAAGGCCGCACATTACGGGATCCCTCCTATGCATTCATTACCTCTCTGCTAGTTGATATTTTGGAAGTGGCAAAGAGGAAGCACCGGGGCAGTGTCCTTCCTGGCTCCAGAGAGTTTCCTGTTCTTCATAATTGTTTTCTGATACAGTGTTAGTCAGAAGGATTTGCAGCCATTTACGCTTGGCCTTGCTCTAGAATGCTTTGTGTCTGGAGCTCTTGTCTGCTGACTGCACACTTGTTCAACCAGACATCCAATCTGTCCTTTGGCTAAGATGTTTAAAGAAACAAAGTTTTTGTTCATCGCTGTAGAGTGAATCACATGTTTAAAGTGGATTGTTGCATACAATAATACCTGTCCAGCCTCCCTGAAACAGACATGATTTCATCATGTATCTATTATTCAGTCTGTGTGGACCACAAGTTGTAGGTTTATTGTGGTTAGATATTTTTTTTAAAAAGCGTTGGATGATTAATAGATGTGCTACAGACAACGCACATACTGAACACATTAATTCTTGCTCTGGCTACATGAAATGAAGAAACATTGGGACTGAAAAAGAACCAAATTCCTGAACCTGAGGGCAGGTGTGTAGAGCAAAGAAAACAAGACACGTTGATTCAGCAGATTAAGTAGAAAAATATTTAAATTATATTAAATACTATTTAGGCTCCTGATTGAACTCTATACGATGTGTCAATATAATTAATGGTTAGAATTTATATACTCTGGGGTTAGAAAAGGATGAGGAACAGAGGGGGGTAAACATTTTCCCCTCCTGACCCCCTCCTCACTCCCTCCCTTTATAACCCTTTTCGATAATTTCAAAACGTGTGGCCAGCATTGGCTCCCTCTGCAATCCTCTGGATGGTATATTCTACAACTTCCTCTGAACCACAGCAGGTCGCACAAGAGGGCTGAAGCATCCAGCCAATTCAATCCTTCTCAGTGTGAACACATTGAGAGCCACAGGAGGGTCCGAGGTACCGAATCGGCTCCCACTTCTGGGTCCTGATACGTGAAGCTCAGATCAGTGCTCACTCAACTAAGCTTCTGGGAGGAGCTAATCCCCTGCATTCAGAACTCCAAGAACCCTACCCACGAGGGAGCTCAGTGCACGCTTACCACTCAAATACCATTGAGTGGTCACAGTGCCTAGAGTGTCCCTTTATTCATTCACAGTGCAGGCTACAAAAAGTAAGAGATTGCTTGAATTTAGTATCTTGTAGATCCTCCCTCATTAGCAGCAATCCCCAAACAAATGATTCTTGCACATTGTTGAAGAGGAATTTTGATCAATTTGAATATCAATATTTGACTTGTCTTGAATGTGCAGTCTTCTCCGGGCCATGCAACACCATCTCAATTGGGTTAAGGTTAGAACTCTGACTTGATCATTCCAAAACGCATGTCTCCTTCCATTTGAGACATTTTTAATTAATCTGCGCCTGAGGTTTATGTCATTGACTTGTTGCAACACACTATCTTACTCGTGTGGTCATAGGTTGACTGCACAGACATTTTCAAGGAGGAAAGTCTTAATGCTGTTTTGAATTCACCATTCCATATTTGATGGCACGTCATCCAGACCCAGAGGCAAAATATTTGTATTTTAGAAAGATAGTCACAGAATGCCTGCAGAAAACAAACTATTAGAGGATATACAGTTGTGTTCAAAATTATTCAACCCCCACTGAAATTGAGTGTTTTGGCCAGTTTGACATTGATTTTGATCATTCAGTCATCTTGCTTACAATTAAATCAAAGAGGCACGTGTAGGTCAGACAAATATAACATAACATTTATAATGAAATAACCACAAATGTCTTTTCTGTGCTCACATCATTATCAGTTTTAGTCAACCCCCAAGTGACATTCAATCTTAGTACTTAGTACAACATCCTTTTACAGTTATAACAGCTTTTAAACGTGAAGCATAGCTTGACACAAGTGTCTTGCAGCGATCTACGGGTATCTTCGCCCATTCGTCATGGGCAAAAGCCTCCAGTTCAGTCACATTCTTAGACTTGCGCACTGCAACTGCTTTCTTTAAGTCCCACCAGAGGTTCTCAATCGGATTTAAGTCTGGTGACTGCGATGGCCACTCCAAAATGTTCCAGCCTTTAATCTGCAACCATGCTCTAGTGGACTTGGAGGTATGCTTGGGATCATTGTCCTGTTGAAAGGTCCAACGTCTCCCAAGCCTCAGGTTTTTGACGGACTGCATCACATTGTCATCCAATATCTCCTGGTACTGAAGAGAATTCATGGTACCTTGCACACGCTGAAGCTTCCCTGTACCTGCAGAAGCAAAACAGCCCCAAAGCATGATTGACCCCCCGCCATGCTACACAGTAGGCAAGGTGTTTTTTTCTTCATAGGCCTTGTTCTTCCTCCTCCAAACATAGCGTTGATCCATGGGCCCAAACAATTCTAATTTTGTTTCATCAGTCTACAGAACACTATCCCAAAACTTCTGTGGTTTGTCCACATGCCTTTTGGCATACTGCAGTCGACTCTTCTTATTCTTTGGAGACAGCAAGGGGGTGCGCCTGGGAGTTCTGGCATGGAGGCCTTCATTACGCAGTGTGCGCCGTATTGTCTGAGCTGAAACTTCAGCACCCACATCTGACAAATCTTTTCTCAGTTCCTCAGCAGTCACACGGGGACTTTTCTCCACTCTACGCTTCAGGTAGCGCACAGCAGTCGAAGTCAGCATCTTCTTTCTGCCACGACCAGGTAGCGTTTCAACAGTGCCCTTTGCCTTGAATTTGCGAATGATGCTTCCTATGGTCTCTCTTGGTATGTTTAACATCTTTGCAATCTTCTTATAGCCATTGCCCTTCCTGTGAAGAGTAATCACCTCTTCTCTTGTCTTCCTGGACCATTCTCTTGACTTCACCATGTTTGTAACCACAGCAGTAAATGTCTAGAAGGAGCTGAGTATCACAGTCATTTTAAAGCTGCCTAATTGGTGCTTTTTATGCTTTATTGCTGCTCCGTGACATCCACAGGTGTTTTCAATACCTGATTGAAAACACTTGAATGAACCTCTGTTCTTCAGAGTGGTAGTCTTTAAGGGGTTGAATAATTGTGTCAATGAAGAATTCACAAAAGAAACATTTACTACTGTATTACAAAACCAATTGATGTCATTTTAGTTGCATATGGTTCTTTAAAAAGTCCTTGTAGGATTTCATTCTGAATACAATTACAAATGTACACTAAATTCCCTAAAACCCTTTACAGCATTGGGGGTTGAATAATTTTGACCACAACTGTAGGTAGCACCACCTATGTTATTATGGTTCGGTAACATTTGACATAAAGCTAAACTCTGAGCGTTTATATCCTGTGAGCTCTGCCAAAATTGAAATTCTGGAACTGATGCCGCATGTCCCAGTGCAATTTAAAGAGCCTTTAGTACAATGACTTTGGCCAGTGCTACATGTATAACATCGGAAATCCTTGCAATAGTCACTAGAAGTCTAAAGTCTTTCCACTCAGAGCATTCCTTTGGGAACCTGTGAACTCTGCTTCCTAATTGTTTAATTTTGTGTATGATATTCACTATAGTCTGGCCCTGTTAACAGACTCATTACAGACTCATTACAGATCTTCCAACACTAATATAAAAGACAAACAGGAATCAGTACACACAAAAGACACATTTTCATTTTTTCAATGCTTCAAATGAGAAAAAAAATAAAGAAAACCTGTAGACTTATTTTTACTAACCCTAATGCTTCAAGTATCCCAGCATAGGTGGCTCCTGAAATAACTATAATAGATAATAGATGAGATATGCATGCCAATGTGCTTTTGCTTCTTTAATTACTTTCATCAGCTATTTGGTGCAATATGAATTCAGTGTTCTTTTTTTTAGATGTAAAAGGTTTTTATTAAGCACCGATAAGCAGGTATAACAAAATGGCATAAACGACATCAGAGGCCGTGCAGGGGCATCCACTAATGCAAGGCACAAGAACAGAACTAGATACTCATCAGTTAGAACTGTACAGTCCAATTATATATATAATAATAACAGAAGAAAAAAAAACAGAAAGGGAAAGCAAAAAAATGACAGAAGTAATACTTGCATCTGTTCTGAGTACTCCTACAAAGAGCTGATCAAGCATCAAAGTATATGTTTCCTAACCAGAAATTACCAAGTAGTGTCCAGAATAGATTTGTGCAAATACAAATGTTACAAATGAAACATTTGTGGTATTGAAGAAACCTGAATTTATATAAAATGCACAGGCAAGAATGAACTCACACAATGAAGACCGAAGGGTAAGGCCGGGTGCACACGAGGCGTTTTTTTGTGCGCACTAGTGCGCGTTAAAAACTACGCACCCGTGCGTTAAAAATGATGGATGAGATGGTAGAGGCCAGACGATGTATTATTTTTGACGCACGTCTTAAAAAACTGAGTTTGAGTTGATAATGAAAAAAGAAAAAGCTGGCCTGGAAGACACGAAATTAACAAAGTTGAGATAAAAAAAAGACATGAAAAAAAAGGCGTGTTGTGGTGAGGTATTTTTTGCAAGATGGACGGTAGAAATGATGTTCTGTTTACTCTGCTGGCTTATGCGTATTCGCAGAAACTAAAGAGGAAAAGGAAGTGGTGGGTTCATCCCATAAACACCGTGAGAGACAGTCATGGACATTTCTAGACGCTGTACAAGCTGCTGAGAGAGGGAAATCCGGTGAAATTTTTTAATTACCTCTGGATGTCCATAGCCTCCTTTGATGAACTGCTGGCCAGTGTAAAGGAGCCACTGACCAAGATGGACACTGTAATGCGTGCCACCATATCACCAGAGGAGATGCTGGTCATCACTTTACAGTAAGGATGTGTGACCAACAATGCTTGACCAACATGGTGTGGGAAATGTTTCACCAACATGGTGTGGGAAATGTTTTAGCACCAACAAGGTGTGGGAAATGTTTTAGCACCAGCAAGGTGTGGGAAATGTTTTTGCACCAGCAAGGTGTGGGAAATGTTTTTTCACCAACAAGGAGTGGGAAATGTTTGACCAACATGGTGTGGAAAATGTTTGACCATCATGGTGTGGGAAATGTTTCACCAACATGGTGTGGGAAATGTTTTAGCACCAACAAGGTGTGGGAAATGTTTTGTTGCGACCATATGGAGGGAGACAGCTAAGTGAGAAAAAAATAATATTTAATTATCGTCTGTCACGAGCCAGAAGGTATGTGGAATGCTCCTTTGGCATTCTATCCAACAAATGGCAAATTCTACATAGGCCATTAGATGTTAATGTAGATTTTGCAGTGGATATAGTAAAATGCTGTTGTGTTTTACATAATTTTACACGGGACCGCAATGGTTACAATCTTAGTGACTCTCTCAGCATTTTAGGTTTGGAAGACCATGATGACACAGATCGTTGCCCTGTTAATAGAAGCCTCAATCAGTTCAGAGATGACTTAGCAAACTATTTCTGTACTGCCAACGGACAAGTGCCATGGCAGTTTGGGAGAATTTAATATTTGTGAAAGTTTGTTCTCACTGTTTGTACATTCTTACAGAACATGTTGTTGCTAAATACTTGTAAATTTTTGTATATAGTCATTGTAAGTAAAAAATTTTACGCTTTTGTCAAACAAATAAAAAAAAAATAGAAAGGTACATACTTTTGATCCTTTTTTCGGGGTCCGTTGAGGTCTCAAAGTCATGGAAAGCTGCTTTGCAAACGTTACTCCATGCCGTTGCCTTTTTATTCTTATCTTTATAGTCCACGTGTGCAGTGTGCCACAACACGGGGTGCTCTTGCACAGCATCAATGAGTAGCTCCACATCCATGTTGATCAAGTGGGGGGATTTTACAAAACCAACAGCAGCACTTCTACAAAACAGCAGGATTCTTCTTCTACAGCAGGATTCTACAAAACCAAAAGCAAAAACCACACAGGCCAGCCTTCTTCACACTTGTCTCCCTCTGTCACAGCTGCTAGTGCATAGGTGCGCATATTTGATGTTCACATGCAGCCATTGTGCGCATGCGTGCTGCATTTGATGTTCAGCGCGCGGCCAACGTCGTGTCAATCCTAGAGCTGTTTTCATGACTGACGTCTTCAGCGCAAGTTATGTGTAACGCATGTTATGCATGTGTTCTTCTCTATCCACGTAATTATATGCTGCGACGCACGTCGGTAACGCGCATTAGTGCGACACAAAAAAACACCTCGTGTGCACCCGGCCTAAGGCACATATTTGTCAGGGCATCCAATGCTATTTTTTCTGATTGTGTGAGCCAGCGCACCCAGAAGATATGCACACCTGATTATATTGAGCCAGTGGACAGCCAAGCTCATGATCTCATGAGTGCATATAAACACATTACTTGCCCAACAGTTTATTTGTGGTTCACATGGAGGGGTCCTCACCTTTATGAACCTCCTTTAAAGATCCTGGACCATGGATTGAGAGGGACAGATAAACCCACATTAATCTCATTTCCTACATATTGAGTCAGATTTAGAAGTGGCTCAAGAAAATATGAGTGGTCCACTGTACTACAATCGCATTTTTTTTTTTTTGAGAAAGGATTTTACCAGGAAGGATACATTGAGATTTCTCTCGTTTTCAAGTATGTCCTGGGTGGCGAGTATGTACCGTTATTCTGGAACACCAGGGTCATATGCAAGAAGTGAATGTCATATGCAGGATATGAAGCACACAAGCACACAAACAGGGTTATCCAAAGAGATCCGAATTGCTTGAGAAAAGTAACCGAATGCTGAAAATCAGCGTTCAGTTACCTTTCCTGGCCATTCGGCTATCCAGAGAGCAGGCCAATCCTGGCGAATTGCCTGCACATACGGTGCCCATACGGTGTGTTCGAGGGCAGTGAAAACCCCATGAAAAAGCATTGCTTTGGCTATTCAGAGAACACAAACCAGCAGTGAAAGGTTCCCCTAATGCCCTGCCATTCGGTGGTTTCATTCGGCAAGTTAATTCAGGAGAATCCCATAGGATTCAATGTTAAAAGTATTCCCGTTCTAATTCAATATCTAATAAACCGTTCATTATAAAATTCTGCAGCAAAAAGTCTCTTTATTTATAGATTTTTTAGGATACTTTAAGCATTTTTCAGAATTTTTTAATTTTTTTAACCACTTCAATGCTGAGGACGCGCTGAGAGCGTCCTCAGCATTACCGCTGGTGTGCGGAGGACGCGCTGAGCGCGTCCTCCCATTGGGGTCAGCGTTCGGCGGGTTCCGGCCGATCGCTGGCCCCCCCGGTGCGGGCTGACATCCTCGATGTCAGCCCGGCATCCGGGACCGCAGCAGCCGCCGGAATTAGGTGTCATCGCGGCAGCGCGATGACACCTAATTCAGGCGCCCCCCCCGCATGTGCGGAGGAGGCGCCTGAAAGGGAGGGGAGGTCCTTCGGACCTCTCTCCCTCCCGATCGGCGGCTCTGCGGGGGTTACCCAGGCATCATTTGGAAGGGCACAGCCTGCCCTTCCAAATGGTGCCTGGCATTAACCCCTGGGGAGCTGGATCGCGAATCGGCGCTGAAAAGCGCCGGTTCGCGATCCTTTCCCGGAGCTGGCCGACATCTTGGATGTCGGCCAAGCCTCCGGGAACTCCCCCTGAGGACTGGCGTCATCGTGCGTAGCACGATGACGCCAGTCCTGGACTTAACCCCTAACTGCCACCAACTGTGGAGATAGGGAGTTCCAATGAACTCCCTATCTCCCGATCCATGGCAGTTAGGGGTTAATGTTTGGTATGGTTGGATCGGCCAGAGCATGGCCGTTCCAACGATACCAAACATGAAAGTGAAAAAGTTTGTCAAAAAAATAATAAAAAAAAAAAAAATAAAAAAAAAAAAAAATAAACACTTTTTTTTCTTTTTTTTGGTTTGTTAATGCAGCAATATTGTTCCCATTTCAATTATAATGTGAACAATGATGCTGCACTAACGATTTTTGTATGCGGTGCGTTTGTTAAAAATAGTGTAATTTTCCCCAAAAAAAATGTAACGAGACCCCATCTCTAATTTTTTTAACAAGCGCACCCCATACAAAATATAACCGCAATTGCTCGCATGTTAAAATGTGAAAAAAAAACACTTTACACATTGTAAATTATTGAAAATACATATTTTATTGCATTTTTTGTTATAATATACAGACATGACATAACGTATACATATAATAATGACATATTATGAATCTACCGAGTCTGACGGAAAGAACGATATATAATATGTCTGGGTCATATACTAAAATAAGCCTTCAAAACACGTTTAAACATGATGAGCAAAACCGGTAAAAATGACCTCAGCACAGGGGCGGGAAAAGCCTCAGCAGCGAAAGGGTTAAAAGTCCGTTTTTTTTTTTTTTTCAACTTTACTTATTTTTCCTGTAACAGACCTTTTTATTATCATTCCCTGGACCTCCTGTGTAAATTTCAGACATTTTCGCTCAGTAGTTTCTTTGCAAACAGCGTTTCTTTTTCACACAATCATACAAACGGTTTTGCTAATTTATTCACCTCCCTCGTCTGTGGTCTCAGCTGCTTCAGCTGCTTTGGCTGAATGCGATCGGCTCCTGCTCGGGCTTTTTCCGTGGTTTTCGCAGGTTAAACCAGATGTTTTTGGGGGTTTTCGGCATGCATTCGCTGGGTTTTGCGGTGAGTTTTCGTCAGGTTTGCGGCAGCTTTTCCCTGCAATTCGGGAACCCTGTGGTGCTTGCTGAATACACCACAGGATTGGTGGCAGAAGCTACTGTGTCAACTGAGCATATCGCGGTTAATTAATAATTTAGAAATCTTCTCTGTCTGAGGGCACTTTACACATGCTCAGTTTCCCGTTTGCTTAGATTACTGTTGTCACCCATTCACTCTATGGGTGATCAGACACAGACATTCTTGAAAAGAAGCAAGGGGCTCTCAGCTTTTCATTGGCTCAAATGGAACAAATGATAATGACATATTTGAGATGCTTTGTGACATCTAGGAGCATATTGAACTAACTGAAGGTGAAACTCAGGAGAATGACTGGAGAAGTGAAAATTCTAGGTCAAAATAGCCAATCCAGGAAAATTCCCCCATTTATCTCACTTTCCAAATTGGCTATTTGGTCTAGGTTGTTTTCTTCTTCTGCCAGTTCTCCAGAGTTTCACCCTTTAGTGAATAGACCTATGTGTCTAATATGACCAACAAGTCATCTAATCTTGGTATGTAAAATATTCATAAGAGAGTTATGCTGCTCATTTGGTGGGATCAATCCATTTTAAAGGATACAATCTGGTGACCCACCATCTTTTAACCTTCACCTGTCACTCCTAGCTAAATTACTTTCTTTGCTATGAGACCTAAGGGTGTATGCGCTAATAGAATGAAAAACCTATGTGAATTTTCTCTGCAATCTAAATTGACCAAATTAATGGATGCAATTAATATCAAAGGCCAATATTCTAAGGCAGTGTTTCCCAACCGCAGTCCTCAAGTATCCCCCCCCCAACAGGTCAGGTTTTCCAGATATCTGAAACACAGCACAGGTGATATGATTCGCTGCTCAGTGATTGCAGGATTCAGTCTGCATTTCCCCAAGGGGATCCTTAAAACCTGGCCTGTTAGGGTTACTTGAGGACCACGGTTGGGAACCACTGTTCTAAGGGCTAATTATTTGGAAAAAAAAAATGCATTGAGAATTAATGACAAATAGGTACAGGATATATAACCATGAAGTAAATAAAAACACAATTAAGAAAAGAAAATACTTGCTCTTCGAACTTATACAGTGACAGGAAGGTGTCCACGGTGACATGAATATCTGTACATACACAATAACCTGGTGCGTTTGTTTGTGAAATGGGCTAATTACACAGGTAAAATTAATTCAGTGCGAAAGCAATTAATAAACATTTAATCCACATATACATGATAACGGTAAAAAATTATTTGAGGTAGATGACACGATTATGGCAACAAATTTTCTGAGGTAGAAATACTATAATAAAAAGAGCATCATATACGATAATAATGTAGACAGTTTAAGACATGTAATAGCATCCAATTAAAAAGACATTATTGCACTTTGCAAAAAGCACTCTGTACATCACCAAATGTGTGCTTACGTCCTGCTCTCCAACATCAGAGTCTTTGGCTGGAATGCACTCCACTCTTAACACCAGCTGAGCTGAATCTGTAATGCAGACAGTGGTTGCAGACGATAGCTCTTTTGGTAGCAGGGTGAAGAATGTCAGATCAACGTGTTCCGTCTTCTGTTTCTATGACGATCTGTTTGATAAAAGGATCCTTTACTAAACAAACTTGCACCAGTTTGTTGAACATCCACCTATTAATTTCTTTCATATTCTGGCACGTTCGTTTGGGCGAAATTTCCCATTGGCTTTTTAGAGGACTTTCCGTCAATGTGAACTGGATAAAGTCCTTCAATGTCACATTATTAATGTTCAAATCCATGAAACTTCTATTCATACATCAGTACTTAGATTGGTCCATAAAGCTGTCCCAAAGGATTTTGATTTACCATGATCCTAACTAGTAACAGGAATACAGTTTAAGGTAAACCTAAAAAAATCTCCAGCACGATAATGTAACAAAACCGTTTCATAGAATATAAAATTACAGGAAAATCTCATACAGAGATTCAATGTGAGCCCTTCACAATATAAAGACTCACAGCACTTAAGAGAACATCATAACCACACCAACAGTGATCATGTGTGAAAAGATGGATCACCACTAGGAGGTCCTTTCAGTGCTGCATTGATGCAACCAATCTTCATGGAAGTTTTTATGCCAAACCGGCGGCACTGACTGAGAACTTCATAGTGTTCGTCACATTATTGTGCTATGAGATTTTCCTTTTTTTTTTTTTTAAATGTAACTTCCATCCCCATTACCAAGGATCAAGCCAATTCAAAATCGTTAGAGACAGCTTTGTGTTCTGATCTGACTGGCTGGGAAAGGTGAGAATAGTTTATCATAGAAGTGTTAATAAACATCGTTTTGTTGTTTTACTTGTTGACTAGTGTTACAGGAGAACGCGTAAAGTACATTTTAGCTGATGTTGCAATTATATTTTTTTTCTTTCCTTTGGTGTTTTTTTCATTCTACTGCAACCAATGATATATATAACCAGTTTTCCTATGATCCCATGTACCGTATACAGCTTATACATGCTGGTTTGAAGAAACCAGGTTCGAAAACAGACTGAAACGCTAAAGACGCACCTGTATGCCAGATGGTACATGGGGAATTCTAACGGCTCTGTCTGTGCTATGACATCTATTGAGCATTCCTGAATTCAGAATTTAACATTATTATGTGAGCTGCATGCAATAAATTGTGTCTTGAGACACTTTATTATATGGCTCACGCATCCATGTTCCAGTTTCCCTTTTCTTTTAACATAAATGGTATGCAAGGCCATTTTATCCTCTTATATTTAATTCTTCATATTACGTGCTATTTCATATTTTATTATTTTGGGGACCATAGATTTTCACACTTGTGAGATTGGGCATATTATTTTTTTTACATTATACTTTCATTATTTATCTTCTCTTTTTATTAGCACAAAAAACTTCTTTTTGGCTATTCTATAGCTATTCAATGCTGTAAAATATATTGGCGGTATATGAATAAAGTGTAATAATAATAATATAATATTTTTCCACAAGGATAAGTGATGTTGCTTCATTCTTATCTGGTGGAATAGTTCTATGGAGGAATATAGTTCGGCTGATTTATTTTTTTATTATTTGAGCATTTTAAAACATCTGGCTCTTCTAATGGCTGATTCAGCTTTTTAGATGCATTTTATTACAGCTGGAAAATGATCTTTCTTAATTTATAAAATTCCCCCACATTGGGAAATTGTGGAAACGCTTTACTGGAAAAAATGGCTTATCTAAAATAAAAAAAAGTCAACTAATGCATTTAGAAAGGTCATTTTTCTTCTACACATTGAGTGTATGACTAGCTTTCTGACTAATGATCAAATCACTGTTACGTGTCTTTTATCTTTTTTTTATTTGTAGGTTTGGTGTCATTCTAGCATAGCAACTTGTTTCTTTATACATTCGTTATACTTTTCATGTTCATGGTATATCTCCAGTGCAATGTAATGCATAGCTTGTAAGTGATTTTATACCACATTATCAATAATGACTTTGTCTAAAAACTATTTTTTAAAACATGATACAGTCAAAAGCAATAAAAACCCTAGTTTAAATGAAAATATAAGTTTGCTAACTTTGCCAACACCCCAAAACTCTGAAGAATAAGCAACCTGAAATATTGCTATTCTTCTGGTTGACAAGTGCAAGATGAAGGATTTGTTTAAACCTGAAAGTTGCAGGTTCTTTTCCTGGCAAAGGTAATTTAGCCTTTGACAAGCCATGAAACAAGGGCCAAAACAGGCTGTCACAAAAACTGGGATGCAAAGGGGAAAAATTAGCTTCCCCCTTGCATCCCTGTTTCCCCAGCATATCGCGGGGCAGGCGCCGCATCCGGCAGCCTGAACCTTAGCGATTGCTAAGCTCGCGGATGCTGGGGCAGTGCTAAAGCACCGTCCCAGCATCCCGTCCATGGCGTCCTTAGGACTCCATGGAGGATCGTGCTGCCAGGTCAAATGACCGGCAGGATCTGACCTCTCACGAGATCCTGCTGGTCGGTGGAGTGATCGTAGAGGGAGACAGGGGACTTTCTTCCCCCAGTCTCACTCTGCTCCCAGTGGCCAGAAGCAGCGGATCGAGCCACCGTTCTCGCTGCGGGAAGAGAGGTGAGTATCTGATTTTTGAGGGGATTTTGAGTTGCAGGTAACGGATACTGCAGCAGCGCAATCCGTCCGTTACCTACACCTCTGAGCTGGTGGTAACTTTTTTGTTAGCACCACAGCTCTTAGTAACTAGCTTTAGGACCTTGTGATCCCAATGCTAGTTAATCTGTGCTTGCACTTTGCACTCCCCATGTTAGGTATAGGGAGCGCAAAGTACAGTAAACTTACGCTGACAAATCACAAATTAACGAGCGCTGATGGGTTTTTTAACCCATTAGCGATTAGAAGGTGATGTGGGCACAGCGCTATGACCTCTTTTAAGCTAGCACTAACACTGACACTAGTGTTAGCTTGAAGGAGGTGATAGAACCCAAGGACTATCAATAGATTAAGAGTATTTTATGGCATTGAGTTGCCATTTTTAATAAATTCAAGTGTGCACACTAAAAGAGACAAGCACTTCAAATAAACACATTAAAATCAAGATTTATTGCACGATATTATTATTCATTATTATTATTATTATGTATTACTATATTGGGAAGGTGTAGCTTTCTCATATCGCTTTGCTGGTTTACTTTGCTTCTGGGTTAAACTTAAAATCCCGTAACACATCCTTGGAGTTGATTGCTCTGGTATGCATGGAGAGAGGGGTCTAACTGAAATGCATTGAAATATACCTGAAGGCAAGAAATATCTCTTTTTCTTTTCTGCCTCATTTGTGCTGTAGCTCATTGAGCTCTGATTCAGACGTATCTTAATATAAATGCAAATGTTCCCTCTTCTCAATTAGCTTCATAGCATCAGATTCCAGCTGAACAACCATGGAAACAATGAGGAGGATTAGCAAAATTAGGAAAATCCAGGCCAGGTTTATGATACAGAATGAGCGTATTCCGAGCACTGAGAAATCACAGGTTTAATCAAAATTATGCTGATTTATATTCCAGGAAATACACTGGATCAAGGGATAGAAGCTGAGATAGAAGACAGATGTTCTGGCCACAAAATTAAAATAATTCACTATCTCTCATTTCAAATTTTAGAAAATTGAAAATGTTGGAGAGCTCTGACAAAATCTAGTTTCGGTGTAGTCTGATACCACCAGTTTCCTTCACATCATCACACACTTTTGAACAAGCCAAGAGATAGCATAAATCCATTCCTAGCCATAATAGTATTTTCAGATCCCGAAACCAGACAAAGACCTATAAACAGATTTTCTCTGACGCTGGAATCTTCAAAAAAATAGATACAGGCCTTTATAGAATGATTAATGGATTATTGGTGCTGTTATTTTAATCCAAAGCAAGGATTTTCCACAATGGTGACACAGATCCATAGTACAGAGACATATGCTTAAAGTGACTGATTGATAAACGTTAATAACTGTCATAGAACATTATATACAGTGGTTCATATAGGCCTGAAAACAAAATCTTTGGTATAGATCTTGACCCTTGTACTGTCCATTTCTCGGTATCCTATCGATATGATGAGTGTAAAAGAAAAGTGTCCAAAAACGACACACGAAAGATGTTGCACCTTTAACACAGATGTTTCAGTTTGACTGTGGCTGAATTTTGATATGCTCCAAATTTGGCAGCACCTGAATAAAATGCTCCAGGCCAAAATGGAGCGTCTTTTTCCATGAATCCATGCATTCCCTCTCGATTTGACCCCTGTCTATTTTCCTGACAGATAAACAATTACCTATCCTGATTAATATAATTGATTTGTCCACACATCAATCTCTTATGAATCTGACACATTGCCCAATAAAGTTTAACCAGTTTCTAGCATGTCCACTTGTGCCCTTGCTACACTGGTCATTCGGACTGCAATTAAATCATTTCCATGGGTTCCATTCCCTTCTAGGGGCTCTATTCCTTTTCAGGCATTAGCATTAAGGAGTGAGACTTTAAATGTAGTGGCTCTAATCTTCAATACTAATGGTTCTCCTGTTATTAAAGCTGAGTCGCAAGCCCCCATTGTGGCTCAACGCTTATAGCGGGTTACTATAAACTAAGGGGGTTATTCAAAGAGAGCCGAACTTGAGAACGAACTGCATCAAATGGTGAATTTCCCCATGTGATGCAATTTTGTGGCAATTTGGATATTCAGAAAGATGGCAATTCGCAAAATATTGGCAAATTGCTAGCGAAATAAAGTGACCGGCAGCAGTGAAATTCACCATAGACAAGTAATGGTTAATCTAATTCAGAGAACGTCGAACAGCCCCGAAAAGTTGGCGAAATGCCCAGATTTTTGATGTTTTCATTCGACAGGTTTAAACAGGTGAATCCCATACATTCCCCATTTTTATAAAAAATTTATTCAACCATTTATTCTTTTTATTTGCAGCAAAAAGTAATATATTTTTAGACATTTTTCTAAAAATTTTTGGCGAAATTTTTGATTCCATTTTCTTTAAATTCTGGTCTAACAGACCTTTTTATTGTTTTTCTTCGGACCTTATATTTTATCTTCATGGATTTTCATGCATTCGCTTTTTTAAAACACCTTTTAAAAGCTTTTTTTTCCTTTTTACCCCTGTTTGGTGGCTGGTCGGCTTTTTCGGCGGCTGATTGGATGATTCTCTGCTGCGGACGGTGGTTTACGGCTGCATTCGGTGGTTTATCGAATGCGTTCATTGTTTTTTCAGCGGTTTATCGGATGCATCCAGTGTTTTGTCTGCGGTTTTTCGGATGTAATCGGTGGTTTTTAGGCTGGTTTATCGGATGCGTCCAGTGTTTTGTCTGCGGTATTTCGGATGTAATCGGTGGTTTTTAGGGCGGTTTATTGGATGCGTTCAGCGGTTTGTGGCTGCGATCAGTGGATTTATCTGCGTTCGGAGGATTGTTTCGGCGCACTTCGGGCACCCTGTGGTGAATTCTGAATTCACCAAAGGGATGGCGAATTGAGCTCTCCAAAGTGCTTGGTGCTCTTTGAATAGCCCCGGAACACGTTGTCACGGTAATACTGACAACCACAGACGCAAAACTGACCAGAGTTTGGCAGCTAACAATATAATTGCTAATAAAGCTGTCCTTAAGATAGCCAGGCTAGGCTGGTACAAGAAAAGTCTGATATGAGCGGAAGTCTGGGACCGGAGAGATACACAATAACAAGAACACAAGCCATGGTCAAGAGCTGGAGAGGTAAACGATAAAGTCAAAGTCAATGTCATGGTACCAGAGAGAACAGATTAACAAGTACATGTCAAAGTCAGTAAAATAAACTGGGATATTAAAACCACACAATTTTATATTTTAGAGTTTGAGTTTTTGTTTTAATTGTGGATTAATTTGGTAAATATTATGCCATGAAATAATTGATTATTGAAAGCAGAATTTATCAAATGCTACCTGTTCATTTATTTTGTAATCAGAGCATAGTTTGTGCACATAACACACTTTGTGAACTTCAAAATTACTTCGCTTTTGAATAGCATTTTAGAATGTGATAAGCTTTGAAGTAAAACTGATTTATTTTAATTAGTTAGCTGTTTGTATTGAGAAAAATAATTTTCGGAAGAAAACACAATGGCAGTAAAATTGCATTCCATATCTAATTAGAACCTGACTGTTTTCCATTATTTTATTACTTTTTAAATTATAAATATGCAATTTGTACAGTGTTTGGTACATATGATTACTCAGCTCCAAAATTTCATTTTTAGGGAAACAATCAATATATGTTTGACAGTAATGTACAGTTGTGTTCAAAATTATTCAACCCCCAATGCTGTAAAGGGTTTTAGGGAATTTAGTGTACATTTGTAATTGTATTTAGAATGAAATCCTACAAGGACTTTTTAAAGAACCATATGCAACTAAAATGACATCAATTGGTTTTGTAATACAGTAGTAAATGTTTCTTTTGTGAATTCTTCATCGACACAATTATTCAACCCCTTAAAGACTACCACTCTGAAGACCAGAGGTTCATTCAAGTGTTTTCAATCAGGTATTGAAAACCCTGTGGATGTCACGGAGCAGCAATAAAGCATAATAAGCACCAATTAGGCAGCTTTAAAATGACTGTGATACTCAGCTCCTTCTAGACATTTACTGGTGTGGTTACAAACATGGTGAAGTCAAGAGAATGGTCCAGGAAGGCAAGAGAAGAGGTGATTACTCTTCACAGGAAGGGCAATGGCTATAAGAAGATTGCAAAGATGTTAAACATACCAAGAGAGACCATAGGAAGCATCATTCGCAAATTCAAGGCAAAGGGCACTGTTGAAACGCTACCTGATCGTGGCAGAAAGAAGATGCTGACTTCGACTGCTGTGCGCTACCTGAAGCGTAGAGTGGAGAAAAGTCCCCGTGTGACTGCTGAGGAACTGAGAAAAGATTTGTCAGATGTGGGAACTGAAGTTTCAGCTCAGACAATACGGCGCACACTGCGTAATGAAGGCCTCCATGCCAGAACTCCCAGGCACACCCCCTTGCTGTCTCCAAAGAATAAGAAGAGTCGACTGCAGTATGCCAAAAGTCATGTGGACAAACCACAGAAGTTTTGGGATAGTGTTCTGTGGACTGATGAAACAAAATTAGAACTGTTTGGGCCCATGGATCAACGCTATGTTTGGAGGAGGAAGAACAAGGCCTATGAAGAAAAGAACACCTGCCTACTGTGAAGCATGGCGGGGGGTCAATCATGCTTTGGGGCTGTTTTGCTTCTGCAGGTACAGGGAAGCTTCAGCATGTGCAAGGTACCATGAATTCTCTTCAGTACCAGGAGATATTGGATGACAATGTGATGCAGTCCGTCACAAACCTGAGGCTTGGGAGACATTGGACCTTTCAACAGGACAATGATCCCAAGCATACCTCCAAGTCCACTAGAGCATGGTTGCATATTAAATGCTGGAACATTTTGGAGTGGCCATCGCAGTCATCAGACTTAAATCCGATTGAGAACCTCTGGTGGGATTTAAAGAAAGCAGTTGCAGTGCGCAAGCCTAAGAATGTGACTGAACTGGAGGCTTTTGCCCATGACGAATGGGCGAAGATACCCGTAGATCGCTGCAAGACACTTGTGTCAAGCTATGCTTCACGTTTAAAAGCTGTTGCAATGGACAAAAGAGTCCGTCCTCGGATGCCAGATTCTGTTCTAATTCGGTGGAGAAATCAGATAGCTTTGCGCATAAAGAAATCACACAGACAATGAATACGTCTACGTGGCTTCCAAGCCAATGACATCTCTGTCCTTTATTGATTTACAAGGCTTTTTATGCTACGTTGCATGTAACGAAAACAGGCTGTTGCCCAACATTCTATTCGTCATTAATATTGTGAAATTACAGACTTTGTTTAATAACAGTTAAAGAAAATAAAACAACAACGTCTCCGAGCTTCTCTTAGCCGTCAAGGACGTCGTTACAGGACGTTCCAAAACATTTTCTTCTTGATACTTGGAAAAAGAAACTACATGTGCGTACAAAAACAATCGGCTAAGATAGCGTTTAAAGAATAATATGCATTTGATTCTTAAATCTTGATTAACCATTTAAACTACTCAAATGAGCATTTTTCTAGGCCTCCTTCTAAGCCTTTGAGGCTTTATAAAAGCGAATATATACATTTCTGTCCACAACACTGTTATAACTGTAAAAGGATGTTGTACTAAGTACTAAGATTGAATGTCACTTGGGGGTTGACTAAAACTGATAATGATGTGAGCACAGAAAAGACATTTGTGGTTATTTCATTATAAATGTTATGTTATATTTGTCTGACCTACACGTGCCTCTTTGATTTAATTGTAAGCAAGATGACTGAATGATCAAAATCAATGTCAAACTGGCCAAAACACTCAATTTCAGTGGGGTTGAATAATTTTGAACACAACTGTATGTGGGGATTATAACTAATCATGAGCCCTATTTCACCTGAGCCATTAAGCTAACAACTCAAGTTTTACATAATGACACGAGTCATTAGCTTAACGACTCGGGTCGCTATCACAGCTGAGCTTTACTTGTGCCTCAGACATTTTGTCGCTTTAGTGTATTTTAACGACTCCTATATTTTGTACGTTAAACTTCTGCTAACTGATGAAGAAGGAATGAATAACAACTCTTAAACACTGGTGTTAATCCGTTTTCTTTTGCAATCAATATGCTTCTCTACATACACGTTTATGAATATCAGAACTGCGCTTTGATTACTGGACCTGGACTCCAGTCTCTGTGAGCGAGTTAAAATTTGCCTAGGTTTCTTGTTTGGGTCTGAATCCACTAAAAAGACACCAAAAAGTACCAGCACACATGTACTCTGCTGAAGTGTCTTTTTATTGGATGACTTAAGTACTAAGGTGCCAACAACGTTTCAGCCTGCTGGCTTTTATCACGATTGATAAAAATTTGTGTTGCTGGCACCTTATTGCATGAGACATCCAATAAAATTCATTTCAGCAGAGAACATAAGGTACTTTTTGGTGTCTTGGACTTCATTCTGGATGTGGAATAATCTGAGTATCGAGAGCCACTGTCACATACTCCACTCGGCCTCCTCCGCTCTTCCTGCAATCTGCCAGGCCTCTGGTGATCCCCAGGTTCTGATATGCTGAGGAGACGCTGAGGGGCTGATCCTTCTCCTTCAACGGCTGGGTCTCAAATAAAGAGCGCGCGCGAGCTGGCACTCTCCCATACAATCATCTCGGATGACATCATCTGGCTGCGACTCGAACTGGAAGTATGGGCCAATTGGTACACGCCGGCTGGATCCAATCTCATATAAAAGACCTACATGCTGGGTGAGTCATTCCTCATTTATTGCGGATGGTAACCTGAGCCTACCTACTTATGAATCCTTGCCTTAACCTTATCCACTGCCTACTTGTTGTTTACCTACCCTTCTGGAGTACTATTTATGCCAAACCCTTTTGTCTGAAGACCAATTAGCAAGTATATCCTATTCTGATAACACATTACCGACTCGACCTGCTACCGATTACGTCTGTCTGCTGCCTGCCTTTATGACCTTCCGCATTTTGATTGGCCTCACCTGGTATGAACTGTGCTTATTGATATATACAGTTGTGTTCAAAATTATTCAACCCCCACTGAAATTGAGTGTTTTGGCCAGTTTGACATTGATTTTGATCATTCAGTCATCTTGCTTACAATTAAATCAAAGAGGCACGTGTAGGTCAGACAAATATAACATAACATTTATAATGAAATAACCACAAATGTCTTTTCTGTGCTCACATCATTATCAGTTTTATTCAACCCCCAAGTGACATTCAATCTTAGTACTTAGTACAACATCCTTTTACAGTTATAACAGCTTTTAAACGTGAAGCATAGCTTGACACAAGTGTCTTGCAGCGATCTACGGGTATCTTCGCCCATTCGTCATGGGCAAAAGCCTCCAGTTCAGTCACATTCTTAGGCTTGCGCACTGCAACTGCTTTCTTTAAGTCCCACCAGAGGTTCTCAATCGGATTTAAGTCAGGTGACTGCGATGGCCACTCCAAAATGTTCCAGCCTTTAATCTGCAACCATGCTCTAGTGGACTTGGAGGTATGCTTGGGATCATTGTCCTGTTGAAAGGTCCAATGTCTCCCAAGCCTCAGGTTTGTGACGGACTGCATCACATTGTCATCCAATATCTCCTGGTACTGAAGAGAATTCATGGTACCTTGCACACGCTGAAGCTTCCCTGTACCTGCAGAAGCAAAACAGCCCCAAAGCATGATTGACCTCCCGCCATGCTTCACAGTAGGCAAGGTGTTCTTTTCTTCATAGGCCTTGTTCTTCCTCCTCCAAACATAGCGTTGATCCATGGGCCCAAACAGTTCTAATTTTGTTTCATCAGTCCACAGAACACTATCCCAAAACTTCTGTGGTTTGTCCACATGACTTTTGGCATACTGCAGTCGACTCTTCTTATTCTTTGGAGACAGCAAGGGGGTGCGCCTGGGAGTTCTGGCATGGAGGCCTTCATTACGCAGTGTGCGCCGTATTGTCTGAGCTGAAACTTCAGTACCCACATCTGACAAATCTTTTCTCAGTTCCTCAGCAGTTACACGGGGACTTTTCTCCACTCTACGCTTCAGGTAGCACACAGCAGTCGAAGTCAGCATCTTCTTTCTGCCATGACCAGGTAGCGTTTCAACAGTGCCCTTTGCCTTGAATTTGCGAATGATGCTTCCTATGGTCTCTCTTGGTATGTTTAACATCTTTGCAATCTTCTTATAGCCATTGCCCTTCCTGTGAAGAGTAATCACCTCTTCTCTTGTCTTCCTGGACCATTCTCTTGACTTCACCATGTTTGTAACCACACCAGTAAATGTCTAGAAGGAGCTGAGTATCACAGTCATTTTAAAGCTGCCTAATTGGTGCTTATTATGCTTTATTGCTGCTCCGTGACATCCACAGGTGTTTTCAATACCTGATTGAAAACACTTGAATGAACCTCTGTTCTTCAGAGTGGTAGTCTTTAAGGGGTTGAATAATTGTGTCAATGAAGAATTCACAAAATAAACATTTACTACTGTATTACAAAACCAATTGATGTCATTTTAGTTGCATATGGTTCTTTAAAAAGTCCTTGTAGGATTTCATTCTGAATACAATTACAAATGTACACTAAATTCCCTAAAACCCTTTACAGCATTGGGGGTTGAATAATTTTGAACACAATTGTATATATATATATATACATTTATACCTTATTGAAGATCCGACCTAGCAATTGTATCAAATATCAACTCTGAAGATTCCTTTACCTAACACCACTCCTACTGGGCAAGAAAGAGCTATACATGCTATTCCAGCCTTTCTGCCAGTAGCTAATAGAAAAGGCTGCTTCCTCTGCACAATTTGTTCCTCTGGAATACGATCCCTGAAAGCCCCTAAGTGAGTGAGTGCTGTCTAAAACTTTTTATTACTGATTCCAATAATAGAGAAATTTTTGGGTTAAGTCCAAATGGTCAGATTTATTGAAGTAATGCGCTTGTCACATATATCACTTTGATTGGCATACAGATATCGGGACTACAGTAAGCTACAACGCACGGGGACTATCAGAAATAAAGTAGCTGGTGATGCTTTTTATTCTAAAATTCTGGTGCATATCAGTCTGTCATCATGCGTAACAAACACATTTATGCAGCCATGGCGTTCAGTGGGTTGTAGCCACCTGCATGATAATTCCACAAGGAAGCCAAACAGGTGTTTTGAATTTTACTGACAGGTGTTATCCACTTCCTGCCTGAGAACGATGACCCATCCACAGCAGCAGTTCTGGTTATTGCACAAGCACTCAGAAGAAAATATTTCTTTTTAAGGAAAGGTTTTCATGCCTGAACAAATTTGTTCTGTCATAATCAGCAAGAGCTGCTCCCCGTGGGATATAAGCTTCGGTCCTAATTACACACCACGTCCAGAAAAATGCTTGCACTTACACCTTATATAGTGCAGAGTAATAATTCAAATTTGTTTTGGCTTTAGTGAACACTCGCAGTTATTTAGTATCTGAATCCTTGGCATATGCGTATCTGTTTGTCTCCAAGTACGCGTGAAAAGGGAATTTCAAAGGGAGCCGAGGGAGGTGTGTATATGCTAGGAAGATTAATACAAATCCAGAGCCCCTAATAGTATAGGATTTCTATGTCATAACACTGTAGAATGGTAGCAAACAGACATTAAAATATCTTGATTGGCCAATAAATATATCGTTCTTGCACCAGAATGAAGCATTAAACACAAGGAAGCTAACCTAGCACATGGTTCAAGTGTATATCTCTATACATATTGGTCTGCAAAGAATTTAAAGCTATGATTCAACTTACTACGAAATGAGACTCAAGCTATTTTTATCATCAAATGTTAATATGCAGCAGTTGATTTTGATTGATTTTTGTGCAGAATAGGATTTTGATCCATTTTTGAAACTTTGTAATCTATCCACCATCAATTACAGTATAATAAATTTACAGTATAGTGACTTAAGGAGGTGAGGAAATAAATCTTTTTTGAAAGGTATTAAAGGGAAACGCTTTGAAATGCTTGTGTGCGTTTAAAAACATGCTATGCCTTTTGAATGAGTCAGTAGTGTCATAACAAGTAAATATGATATTTTTTCATATTTACCTGCTTTTCTTTCTTGGAGTTTTCCACGTCCACCTCAGGAGGCACTTTAAGCTTTTTAAGGAAAGGTTTTCATGCCTGAACAAATTTGTTCTGTCATAATCAGCAAGAACTGCTCCCCGTGGGATATAAGCTTCGGTCCTAATTACACACCACGTCCAGAAAAATGCTTGCACTTACACCTTATATAGTGTATATACCTAGGTATAGATAAAAAACGCACTGAGCATGTGCGACTGAGTTGCTCCTCCTCCCTCCTGCACTGTGAGCTGAGGGGAGGGCAGGGCTGATCTTTCACCCCCAGCTACTGCAGAGACAGGGAAGGTAAGAAATCCATACACACACAGGGAGAAAAAGAGACAGCAGAGAGAGGGACAACAAATTAAAGCACAGAGACACAGCAAGAAACGGTAAAGAGAGAAAGACAGCAAGATAAAGCAGTGAAAGCACAAGGAAAGGTGCAGCGAGAGAGAGCGTGCACAAGAGACAGCACAAAGAGTGTGAGAGTGAGTGACTGTGTGAGGGAGTTTGAGTGAGACAGAGAGTATGTAAACCATGAAAGAGTGCAAGTGAGCGTGTCAGTGGGGGAGTGAGTGTGTGAGCGAGTCATCAGGTGAGTATGTGAGCGAGTCAGCGGGTGAGTGTGTGAGCGAGTCAGCGGGTGAGTGTGTGAGCGAGTCATCAGGTGAGTGTGTGAGCGAGTCAGCGGGTGAGTGTGTTTTGTTTTTCGCAGTTGCAGAGATGCTAATATTCAGTTTCTCAGTTTCCCCAGTCTGAGGTCCTGAGCTGCACAGCTTGTGTTAGTTCATACAGTCACAAGTATTTAAAATTCACTAGCAAGTTCCGTAGCGCTGTACAATGGGAGAGGCAGAATAACAGATGTACAAGTTACACACACAGAACAGTAGGAGAGAGGACCCTGCCCAAGAGCTTACAATCTAAGAGGAGAGGGGTGACACACTAGGTGAAGGTAATAGCTGAGTATGTGGTGCAGTGGGATGCATGGGGGCTATGGGCAAGATGGAGCAAGAAATGTAATTCATGTGAAGCTTTGATGGGTGGAGTAGTGGGCGGGGAGGAGGCGGGGAATATTCAGGAAGTAGGAGCTGAAGAAACACCCCTAGCTGAGGGACGACACCAGAGTAAATGAAATGACATTGTTGAAAGCAGGAAAATAATTCTAAATGTCTAAATGTCAAAAAAAATTCTAGACATGCGTATCCCTTTAATCATTTATTTTGCAAAGCTGATAGTTTTTAGTCAGTATTTATACATATATATAAAGAAGATATTTATCCCAAAAGCCTCCCAATATTGTGTTGTAAAACACTATTCTGGTGTCTACATGCACACCAATTAAACACATACAACAAATAAACACAATAGTGTTGATGTTATACATTCAATAAAGCTGATAAAACATATGTGATTAAAGGTGAAAGAAAGGCCCCACAAGTGTTATGTTATATTTTGATGACATCTTATAATAGTTAATATTCATTGGTAAGATGATAGTGACAATCCCTCTATACCTTGAGATATGTAGATAAAATACTTATACTGTATGTCAATGTTGCTTCATATCTCTTTATGTTATCTGAAAGTCATACTTGTAAAAAAAAAAAGATGAAAAGACAACAATCTAAAGGTAGTCGGTTAAACTGGAAACGTTATAAACACAACTTGAGGAGCCATAATCACAAAGGTGGAGTAATTTATGCATTGCTCCCATGGACAGTGATTGAAATTATCACCCCCCGAAGCATGTTGCCATATTGCTGATGCATTTCATCCATCTCTCTGGACTTCCTCAGATCTGTGAGTAATATATCGGCTTGATTCTCCATGCCCACCAGCAGTTGTCCAAGAGTAGTACACAAGTATATACACCGGTGAAATTCAGAATGCACCACAGAAGATGCCAATACATGGATGCTGGGGCCCGGACATGCAGAGGCGAAGCATTGTGGACTTTGATACGTCTCTTGTTTTTTTTCCCTATCAGATCAACATTGCCTTTTTCCTTTGTTTTGGTATAGTGATATGTCTATCCGTATTTAGGTCATGTCTTTGTCTTGCCAAATCCCACACTTTTCTCTTGTGGCATGTCTGTCTTTCACATTTTCCACACCTTATCTGTCCTGTGTGCTTCCATGACTTTCATCCTCTCTTCCTGAAGAGGACTATAAATCCACAGCATCATTGAAAAGGAAGGCAATCATAATCACAACAAATGAAGTTGATATTCGTTGTCCTACAAGTCAGTAATACGGACATTGAATACCACAATGGTGGTCAGTGATTATGTGTATGAGGGTTGAACAAGCAGTGTGATGTTTTTCAGGCTGTTTGAAATAAGTGGATTCTTTCCTTCCACTTTTCCTGTGTTCTGCTGTTTAACATATTGTTGAGATTCTACAGAAGAACGTTTTGGAAATGATCATATATTACTACTCTTTGAACTTGGGAAGCTCAAGCATAGCCATTAGTTTGAAGCATTGATGAGACTCAAGAGCTCTGGTGAAGGGTAGGTATATAAATGTCTGCATGCTGAGAAGCTTTCATCCGGGCTAGTTGTTTTATGGCATGGGTGGAAAGTAAATCAGGCTAACAGTCTGTAGTCATGGTCATTTCCCAAATATTATTATTTGATTCTGTTGCTTTGCCTAGCCATAGCAGAGGTTATCAGCAGTCTTGTGTCTGCCTGGAGATGCAGAATAAATCCTGGCCAACTATTTTAGAGCATGTACATTTTATTTACTCATATAATAAAACTTATAATAAAACTAGAAATAGTGAAAGCAAACAATTAACAATGGCAACCAGGGCCATCAGTCCATGGAGTCGGATGGTGCGATGTCTACAGGCGGGCCTTTGCCAAGGGCGGCATTTTTTAGCCCCACCAAAGGCTGTGGCATGAAGCGCCCAATGCAGACCTCGAACAGGCCGGCCCGGGGCTTTTATCTGCTGGTACCAGCAGGGCAGATGCGCCTCCGCTAAGATGCGGATGACGTCTCCAGCCCATAGTGGAGGTTTCACTGAACGGTGCCAATCGCGGACTTCTCCTGCAGGGAGCTAACATCTTAGATATCAGTTCCACCTGCCGGACCTATACCCGCCCATTGACATCATCGCGCATGGAGTTCCCATCCCGCCAGGCAGTGAATGCCCTAGTCTCTATAGAGAAGATACAGGGGTCCCTTGGACCCTTGTTTCTCTGGACCTATAGAAGCTAAATGGTCATGCATAGCCTTTCCAATGATACCAATCATGATCAGGTTTCGATTACAGATAAATGAATAGAAAATGTTTCATTTAAATTTTTTTTAAAAAAATCCCTTTTTTCTTAATGCAGCACTATTGTTCACTTTTCATTTATAAAGTGAACAATGATTCTGCACTGTGGAGCTCTGTGATAAGCTCATACACACCGCACATTACTTTGATCTTTACTGCTGTGGGGCTCTATGATACGCTCATACACACCACACATTACTGTGAGTGTTATTGCTGTGGAGCTCTGTGATAAGCTCATACACACCGCACATTACTGTGATCTTTATTGCTGTGGAGCTCTATGATACGCTCATACACACCACACATTACTGTGAGTTCTATTGCTGTGGAGCTCTGTGATAAGCTCATACACACTGCACATTACTGTGTGTTTTATTGATATGGGGCTCTATGGTACGGTCATACACACTGCACATTACTGTGAGTTTTATTGCTAAGGGGCTCTATGATATGCTCATACACACTGCACATTACAGTGAGTTTTATTGCTGTGAAGCTCTGATACATTCATACACATCGCACATTATTGTGAATTTTATTGCTATGGGACTCTATTATATGCTCATACACATTGCACATTACTGTGCGTTTTATTGCTGTGGAGCTCTGTGATATGCTCATACACACCGCACATTACTGTGAGTTTTATTGCTGTGGAGCTCTGTGATACGCTCATACACACTGCACATTATTGTGAATTTTATTGCTGTGGAGCTCTGTGATACGCTCATACATGCCCCTTGTTTTTTTGGTTTTTTTTTAGCGGGGGGGGGGCAGAATTTCATCTATGGCTCCAGGCAGAACAGTGGCTTGGGTCAACCCTGATGGCTACAGTGTATTCCATTGATTTTTTTTGTTATTTTGAATCAAGGGAGGAGTGGTGGTGTCAAATCAAAAGGATGATGTGGATAATTGGAAACATGCACCTAGAGTGACCTTCGGCTAGATGCTGTCATATTTTTTTGTAGACGGAAGACAGGTTAAGTAGATGAGCAGGTTCATGTGATTCAATGTCACTGACCCACTCTGATACTAAAAGCCTGTCACTGAATACTATAAAAACATAGTACGAAATTTAATAGAGTGTGTTATTCAGACAAAAACCAGTTGGTGCCACTTAAAGCTTCACAGCACTTAAAAAAAAAGGAAAAAGAAATCTTCAGGTTCATAGACTGTCTCTGGCGCCAGCCAGAGATGCAAAAATGATCTATAATGAATCATATTTTCCCTTTTTTATGTAACTGGCAAACATTCAATGTCCTTTTCTTACTTGGAAGCAAAAATTACAGAAAACTGCATATATTTGGCCAAATTGGAAATGTTAACATGAGCTTCCAATCTCCCATCACTCTCCTAGGGATCTAAAATAGCAGGATGTCTACATGTATTTCACAAGATAGAATTAGGAGAGAGTATTAATTCAATGTGCGTCACCCTGATTGCAATGATATGCTATCCTGTTACTTGTAAAGGAACACTTTAGACTTCGAAAAAAGAAAAGAAAAACTGTAAATGCTGCATAAAATCTGGAAACAGGAAATGATCTGATTGTTGCTTAAAATATATATACATTTTGCATTAAACAAAGATAAATTAATTTGAGTTAGGGTGGGTCTTTGCATTTTGTCAGCACATGGTGATAACATTGAGATGTCTTTTAAGGCTAATGTCAGACGAACGCAGTCTGAGCGCACTCTGCGTGCGTGCATAACGGACAGACGTACTGACAGAAGATACTGTAGGCACCACACGGTTCGTGTTTTTTTGACGGACGTAGAAAAAAAAGGGAACTATGGGAAATAAAATTAATATGAAAAGTGATAAAAATTTGAAAAGAATATGAAAAGCCATTTTGTGCGTCAAGGTGCTGCACGTCGCAAATGTGCTGCATCTGACATCTCATCACTCCCACAGAACGCTACGCGGACGTGGCGCACTCTGCGCGTCCGTCTAGTGGTTTTATGTTCTTGCCTAACTTGCGTCCTTTTGCGTCGTGCATGCGCAGTTCGGTGCGCACGTACTTCGTGTGTGGGTCTCTATTGCTCGTGATTCTATGCTACGACGGACGATAACTGTTCGGTGACACGGACGTGATAACTGCGCTCGTCTGACGCTGGCCTTAGGGGTGTTTTTATCAGCAGATATATTTAGTTTTATGACATATGTAATTAACAGTCCTAAAATATGTTTTAATAGGTGGAATCAATGCATAGTTGATGAACATATAAAAAGCTGACACATTTTATTATAATAGCTAACTTATAAAAAAAAAATACTCATGTAAGAAACAAAAGAATTCCCCACTCTATAAAATGTGTTTTAGGTTTAAAACATCTACATTCTTCATACTCACTATTTTTAATGCTGGAATTTTATTTTATGTACGTATTGAATTTTTTTGATAGAAAAATTTGGGTTTACTTTCATTTAGTAGTGAAAAAAGACTTGCACGACTCTTCATGGACCTCTCTGTGTCACCTCACTCCCCTTAGATTGTAAGAACGAGCAGGATCCTTTTTTACCATCATCCTCTGTGTGACTAAATTTATTATATGTTTGTTTTGTCCCACCCATTGTACAGCTCTGTGGAATATGTTGACCCTTTATAAATAATTGTAATTGTACCTCCTGTGGGCTTCAGGACAGGTTGGCAAGGCTTGTGGCACCACTGCTGGTATTTTTTAACAGCTTTGTAAAACATATAGTCTGAGCTGCTAATATAGTGACTGGCTCATTACGGAGATGGTGAAAGGGAGCTGCTAAGATTGTTTTTTTATTTTAGGGTCTTGCTGTTACTATAGACAAAATACGTATCTGGTGGCGCGACGACAGCCGCTCTTGGGTCGTAAGATATGTATATTGTCTATATTTGCACACTGGTTTGGGGGAAACCACTGATTGCTGGTTGGCTTTGGAGAGTTGGTGGTGGCACAAGCAGGGGCGCCTACCACACTGTTTGTATATCTTGCTGTTACTAACCCAGCCAAAATGTCGGCCAAAGTTATGAGATAAAAATAATGATAATTGCCTGCAGTGATGCGTTTGTGTAATATTTCTCTGGGTCTTGCTACTTACAAAATATCTGTTGTTATTAGAATAATTAATGCTACCACGGATGTCTTGCCAGTCACTGGAAGTGACCCACCACTTCCACTCTGTAAGAATGGTACCAAGACGTTGAGCATATGAGGCAAGTTGAGGATTTGTTTGCCAGTATGTACCATAGAACAAGACACCCACAGATGGTTCTGTTGGATAATGGGTATCACAGTCAAAACACTGACATCTATATAAATACACATACCCACAGTCCACATATTGACCCATTTGGACAGACCTCTCTTAATGGGGATCACCTCCCTCACACTACTAGACTATCCACCCAAACTGTGACCATACAGCCCACTCTTCATTCTATTGTACACACTGGGCTCATTGTTCATTTACTATTGCAAACTTTGTCTACCCTTATTATAACTACATCTCATATCTGAGGGAGCTTTGGTATGGAACTACCATGTGTAATATAACTGCTTGAGAGTCTTTAAAGTCTGTTTGTCTCACATGTATATTTATTTATTTATAAAGGATTTTACCAGGAAGGATACATTGAGATTTCTCTCATTTTCAAGTATGTCCTGGGTTCAAGAACATTGAAGTGTTACAGTTGTATATCTGGTACTAGGATTTACTCTCCGAATACCCTTTGCTCTCAAAGTCGAGTTGGTACTGGGGTCTGTACCTCCGAGATACTATACAAGATACCTGTGAAAAACAAGATTTCAAATATAGACTGACTTCACCCCTCCCTTTCCTACTCCCCCCCATCCATCTGATTTATACATATTCTCCTTGCGTAACAATTGTTTATTGTAGACTCATATGGTAAACTATGTATTTCTATACTCAATATCTCTATACTATTTCCTGTATAAACCTGATATACCAATAAAAATATTTACATCTAAAAATAGAGATAATTTAATGTGTCACCCACAGCAAAAAACATATGTTTTTGACACCCAAGACGCTCGACAGAAGTCATGATAACAGTTGATATCTCAATAGGTTAGTCTGTGCGGTCAAGATTTCCTGGCAGTCGGCCTCTCATAAGCACTAACCTAGAACACTCTGGAAACCTAATGGAGGTATACTGCTTGCTTTGGAATGCTTTGATCGAGAGAAAATCATTTGGGGTTTTGTAACTTGAATTTTTGATCTTCCCTTAATGATCACGTATGTGACTACCAGAGGGGTAACTAGAAACCTCAGGGCCAAGGTGCAGGAACCATGACGCCCCCCCTCCCTAAGCAAAAACATATTTTGTCCCCCCCTCCCATCAACATGCATTGGTCCCCTCCAGGTCCACAATGTTGATTCCAGACAATCAGTGTCTCTTTTTTTTTCCAGGTCCACTAGACCTCTTCAGTCAATCCCATTTTTAATGTAATGTGCACTATGTGTATCTCACAGAGCTCCACAGCAATAAAACTCACAGTAATATTTGGTGTGCATGAGTGTATCACAGAGCTCCAAAGTAAAACTCACATGTATAAAATAAATTAAAAAAAGAATTATATACTGTATAAATACAGGGGTTGTAGTGGAAGACAAAAGTGAGATAAAAGGCCTCCACACTATAATAAGTGTGTTTATTATTGCAGAAGCCTGCACATCACAGCAATAGGAAATGCAAATGACATCTGTCTCACTTTTATGCATCACTTTTAGTGAGACAGATGTCATTTACATATCCTAAACACACTTATTATAGTGTGGAGGCCTTTTATCTCACTTTTTGTCCTCCACTACATATATATATATATATATACATTGGTGTATTTTAGCCTAGGCCAACAAGGCCTAGGCCTAGGGCGGCACTTTCCAGGGGCGGTGGCCCGCACTGGTGGCCCCACCCCTAATTTTTTTTATATATATATATTTTTTTTTTTTACTTTTGCAAAGTATTTTGCCAGGAAGGATACATTGAGATTTCACTAATTTTCAAGCATGTCCTGGGTAGGCAAGGCCTAGGCTTTCACTTTCCAGGGGGCAGCAAAAAACCTCACCACTAAATGGGTTACTCACAGAGCACCGAAATGACGCCAACATTTTGGTGTTCTGTAGTTCCCTGCACTTCGGGGAATAAAATTTCCCCACCCTGCAGTGAATTCACCATTCACCGCAGGGTCCCCAAAGTGCATGGAGTCGGCCGCTGAATGCTGCCACCGCAAACCCGTGGCCTGCTGTTTTCAAAAGAACTACTGAACGAAAATGTCTGGAATTTACATATAAGATCCTATGATTGATAATAAAAAGTTCTGTTACAGAAAAAAGAAAATCTGCAATAAAAAAAAGGGCAGTAAATTTTGCTGAAAAATTACTAAAAGGTACTAAAAAAAAATCTAAGACTTTTTACTGCAGATTAAAATAATAAATGGTTTATTAGATATTGCATAAAAACAGGAATATTTTTAACATTGCAACCTATGGGGTTCGCCTGAATAAACCTGCTGATTGAAACCACCGAACATCAGGGCATTTCACTGCCATTTCTCTGCTGTTTGGTGTTCTCTGAATAGATTAACCATTACTTCTCTATGGGGATTTGCACTGCCTTCAAACAGCACCGTAATTGCTGGCAGTTCGCCAAACTTGTGTGTGAGCATATCACAGAGCAGTGGTGTACTTAGGGGAGTGGCGGAGGGCGGGCCGCCCCAAGTACCAGTGATTATTGGGGTGTCATTAGGGGGTACTAGGAGGTGCCACTGTCACTGTGTGTCAGCTTTGAGCTGTGTTCTCAAACAACGAGCAGAGGAGCAGGGCGTTTGCATACGGAATAAAATCGGATAGAATAAAAATCTGATGCACTCATACACACCACACATTGCATTGCTGTGAGTTTTATTGCTGTGAATTCTGATACGCTGACACACACACTGCACATTGCATTGCTGGGAGTTTTTTATTGCTGTGGATTCTGATACACTCATACACACTGCACACTGAATTGCTGGGAGTTTTATTGCTATGGATTCTGTGATACACACTGCATATTACTGTGAGTTTTATTGCCCTGGAGGTCTGGGATACGCTCATACACCCTGCACATTACTGTGAGTTTTATTGCTGTGCAGCTCTGTGATATGCTCATACACACTGCACATTACTGTGAGTTTTATTGTTGTGCAGTTCTGATATGCTCATACACAGTGCCTATTTCTGTGGGTTTTATTGCTGTGCAGCTCTGTGATACGCTCATATGCAGTGCACGTTTCTGTGGATTTTATTGTTCAACCAATTAGAGCGGCTGTGATCCAGTATACTTGACATGCGTGGCTGTTCTTTGTAAAAATGCTTGAATTTAAACATTTCATAATTTTATTTATCTCAATAGATACATTTGAAATGGTATACAAAATATACAAGTAGGCACTTGGTATCCACTTTTAATATAAAGAGAGGAAAAGGCGGAGCTCTAAGAGGAAAAGGTGGAGCTTAAAGAGGAAGGGTGGGGATTAACCAGGAAGAGGTGAGCCCTTGACAGGAAGGGGTGCCTCAAATTTAAATTAGGGGGTGCACGAGTTTAGTCAGGCCTAGGGCAGCACAAAACCTAAATACACCACTGTATATATATATTTCTATATATATAAGCAAGCCCCCAGGCCCAGGCAAGCGGTGTGGGCCCCCTGGACTCAAGGGCCCTGGTGCGGTGGCACCCGCCGCACCTCTGGTAGTTACACCCTTGGTGACTACACAAAGAAGATCATGTCAAGCTTTAGAGACCTCATTTTCAGAATGAGAAAAGCTAAATAGAACAGATTAGTTAGGTTGAATGTTGGGAAAATAATTCATAAGTGAAAGACTGGAATTTGCGGAGCCTGCCCTGGGCCTGGGGCCAGCAGAGGTAAGAGCTGGGGGCAGTATATCCATGAGCTGGGGCAGAGCTGGGGTAGTATATCCATGAGCTGGGGCAGAGCTGGGGCAGTATATCCATGTGCTGGGGCAGAAGATCCATGTGCTGGGGCAGAATATCCATGAGCTGGGGCAGAGCTGGGGCAGTATATCCATGAGCTGGGGCAGAGCTGGGGCAGTATATCCATGAGCTGGGGCATATCCATGAGCTGGGGCAGTATATCTATGAGCTGGGGCAGAGCTGGGGCAGTATATCCATGAGCGGCGGCAGAGCTGGGGCAGTATATCCATGTGCTGGGCAGAGCTGGGGCAGTATATCCATGTGCTGGGGCAGAGCTGGGGCAGTATATCCATGAGCTGGGGCATATCCATGAGCTGGGGCAGTATCCATGAGCTGGGGCATATCCATGAGCTGGGGCAGTATATCCATGTGTTGGGGCAGTATATCCATGTGTTGGGGCAGTATATCCATGAGCTGGGGGCAAAAATATCCATGTGTGGCCTGGGGCAATATATCCATGTGTGGTCTGGGGGCAATATATGTCCATGTGAGCTGGGGGCAATATATGTCCATGTGAGCTGGGGGCAATATATATATCCATGTGAGCTGGGGGAAATACTATCTTTTTTATATTGCAGGAAAAAAAGAAAAAAGGTAAAAATATGGATCTTTTTTGGGGGGGGTTGGGGCGGCCCTTCATGGATTCTTGCACCGGGCCCTCAGGTTTCTAGTTACGCCACTGCTTAGCATACTGAAATAAATTGATTATGTGCCCCTTACAGATATAGAAATGCATGCAAAAAATAGTCTTACAGTAGGAGTGGTAGACATTAACACACCAGATGTGTTCAAATAATCGTGGAGAGAGACATTATTGTACTCGGCAGGAACGTTAACGATAAAACCTCCGCTTTAAGACATGGAATGGCATGCTACACAGTTTGAATGCATTTTTTTGTCTGCAGACCTGTCCCTCCTGGGTATTTTGTCAATCAGTTCTCTGAAATGTGATATTTAGGAGTGTATGTGCTGATAAGAGGGGTAAGGGAGGTGGTGAAGAAAACATTTACCAAAATGTCAATATTTCAATTCATATCATACACATGTTTAAAGGGACTCTACCACCAAAAATTACCAGGGTTATTCAAAGAGAGTCGATCTGGCCCCGAAATATAACCGCACACTGAAATTCAGCGTACGGCTACATTTCCTGGCCATTCGGCTATTCAGAGAGCAGGCAATTCGCCAAATGTTGGCGAATTGCCTGCACGTACGGTGCCTGTTCGAGAGCAGGGAAATCCCCATAGAAAAGCGATGCTTTGTCAATTCAGAGAACACAAAACAGCAGGGAAAAGTTGCCGAAATGCCCTGCTGTTCAGTGGTTTCATTTGACAGATTTATTCAGGAGAATCCCATAGGCTTCAATGGTAAAAAGATTCCAGTTTTAATGCAATATCTAATAAACCATTTATTATTTTATTCTGCTGTAAAGAGTCTCTTTATTTTTAGTTTTTTTTGGGATCTTTTAGGTATTTTTTGTGATTTTTTTTGTCAACATTTTGTTTCTAGTTTTTTTCTAAAATATTTTTTTCTTTTTTCTGTAACAGCCCTTTTTATTATCATTCATTGGATCTTATATGTAAATTCCAGACATTTTCATTCAGTAGTTTTTTTGAAAACAGCATTTCAATTTTCAAACTGTCAACGTACGATGACTTTTCGATTCTCTTTGAATAACCCTGTAAATATGCTTAATTTATGTTGCTTATATATTACATGTACTTCTCTCTTTTTCTCATGTATGTGTAATTAAAAACAATATTTTCCTCCCCACAGTATCTTTATATCAGTTGCTCCCTCACTGTATGACATTTGGCATAGAATGGAGTGAGTTGGTCTGTAGTAGGGATAAGCCGAACACCCCTGTGTTCGGTTCGCATTCTAACTCGAACAATTTCAAAAGTTCGAGTTCGAACGCGAACACGAACCGAACTCAATACAAGTCAATGGGACTCAAATGTTCGATTTTTAGAGTGCCCTGCAAGAGGGCATACATGCAAGATATTTGCCATAAAAGGTGTATGGGGGTCCGGGTAGTGCCCTGGGGGACAGGAAACAAGGAGAAAAAGTTAAAAAAAGTTTTTAAAGGAACAGTGAGTTTTCCATGAAATAAGGGTTAAAAATAAAAACGAAAAATTCCTTCAAATATCGTGCCTAGGAGGTCCCCATAACCTGCCTGTGAAGTGGTGGATTTGTAGGATGTATAGAAACATTTAAAAAAAAAAAATGACATTTCAAATGACGGTAAACGGTTTTCCTTTAACCCCTTAAGGACGGGAGTAATTTTACAAGTTCGGCGCTGTTTCGAAGTAGAAGTTTGCTGAGCTCATTTTGACGGTTTTAAACGCGGTTTTAAGTCACATATTATTGTAACACCCAGAAAAATTATATATCGTTCTTTCCGGCAGATTAATAATATATCATTATTATATGTATACGTCATGCCCTGCGAAAATGCTATAACAAAATTGTAAAAAAAAAGTGAATTTTCAATAAAATTTCAATCATCCACAGTGTGTAAAGTGGGGTTTTTTTCCATTTTATTACCCGAGCCTTTGCATTCTATGGGGTAGACTTGTTAAAAAAAAAATTACTTTTTTTTTTTTTTTTGGGGAGAAATTACGTGATTTTAGTAAACCCCCCAAAAAAAAATCATTAGTGAAGCATCATTGTTCACATTATAACTGAAATGTGAACAATAGTGCTGCATTAAAAAAAATAAAAAAGCACTTTTTTATTTTTTATTAATTATTTTTTTTATTATTTTTATCTTTATTTTTTTTACACTTTAATTTTACTAGTAATATGGTCATGTTTGATATCATTCGAAAGGCCATGATCAGGCCTTTCAAATGATACCCTACATGACCCCCTAGCTGTCACCCATGATGAGATAAAGGGGTTCAAAGAACCCCCCTATCTCCACCATGGGATTTCCTTAGGAAATCCCTTGGCAGCTAGGGGTTCCCTGGTTAACTGACATCATTGGGCCACGCCCGATGATGTCAGTGGACGTGGGGAGTCCCGGAGGTGGGGCTGCCATCCAAGATGGCAGCCCCCACCGGAAAAAGGCTGTGACCTGGCATTGATTGGTGCTGGGTCAAAGCCTTGCCATCAAGGGGTTAATGCCATACATCCCTGGAAAGGCCAGGCTGTGCCCTTTCCAGGGATGCCTGGCATTAGCTGATAGCCCCCAGCGATGGGGAGATAGAGGGATCCAAAAGACCCCACCCTCCCCTCCAGGCGCTTCCCCTGCTCCGGCTGGGAGGGGACGCCTGAAACTGACGTCATCGCATCCGGCGCGATGACGTCAGTGCGCCGGGAGGTGCCAAAAGTGCTGGTCTGACTCCATAGGAGTCAGAGCAGTGAGGGAGCTGCCGAAGGAGGTGAGAATCCGCCGCCGGGGGGCTGCAGACGCCGGGGACGTACAATTACGTCCTGCGGCGTTAAAGCCCGCCTATTGCAGGACGTAACTGTACGTCCCGCAGCGTTAAGGGGTTAATCTATTCATAAACAACTGCTTGGGGCGGCAGTCTGTATTAAAAAAGGAGACATTTTAGGACACGCAGAACAAGTTTAGTGATTTTTTGGCTAAATTATGGTGAAACTTATGCAGGCTTTGGATGAAAGTAACAATAGGTGCTTTAAAATTGGGCCTTTAGTATCGGCAACAGTGCCATCACACCGTAACCCCTCTGTGGTATTGTGGAAGAGTGCAGGGTTGGACCCTGCGGTCCAAAAAATTAAAATGATATAAATCTGGTAATATAGGCGTCAGTGTCAGTGCACCCAAATATTGTGCCTTTGGTGGCAGAAAGTGCCTTCACGCCGTAACCCTTTTGTGGTATTGTGGAAGAGTGCAGGGTTGGACCCTGCGGTCCAATATTAAAATGATATAAATCTGGTAATATAGGCGTCAGTGTCAGTGCACCCAAATATTGTGCCTTTGGTGGCAGCAAGTGCCTTCACACCGTAACCCTTTTGTGGTATTGTGGAAGATTACAACAATTCCCAGATATTTTGTATAAATGACTGACCCCCAAAATAGTTGGTGGCAGTGAGAACACAAAGATTACAACAATTCCCAGATATTTGGTAGAAATGAGACCCCCCCAATAGCTGCTGGCAGACTGGCAGTGAGAACACACACTAACACAACAATCTCCTCTCAAAAACCACGTGCTGGGGCAGCAAGGGATGCCTTATATAGTGTGCTGCGGGACTTAGCTCTGTGACTCTGAGCCGTGATTGGCATAGTCTTGCACCTGTCTTGCACCTAAACTGTGGTCAGGTGCAGGCTGTAGCCAATTACAAGCTTCAGGCCAGTGGAAAAGTGCATTGTGGTCCATTGTGGTGCATTGTGGGTGAACATGCTGCGAACACGCGGAAATGTTCGGAGTTCGCGATCATACGAACTGGCGATGTTAGAATCGAACTCCAAACACATTGAACCGAACAGCTCATCCCTAATCTGTAGTACAGGAAACTGACTCACAACTTTGTATTGTGTGGGATGCATGCAAAGGACATCACCGGGGGTAGATTAGAACTCTTTTAAGCTCCCTGTCATATTTCATTCAGCTGCCATCTCTTATCCTGGCAACACAAACCAACAACCGACTGCAGCTTTATCTAAATATTCCCTCCTCCTCCCCATTTCCTGTTAAATACTGTAGAAGCTATACTATACTTGTAAAGTAATACTCCCCATAAGATTTTGGTAAATGTTCCATCATGGGATAATCCACAAAATGGGAGATAAAAACTAACTTAATTTTTCCTTTATACATGCAATTACTTAAAAAAAAAGGAAAAAAACAGCATGGGCCCTAACGCTAACGTTAGTGCTCAGCTGTGTGAGCATTAGCGTTAGGTTAAGTGGCCCTAGTGCTGGCCTACCATATTACATTCCAAACACTGATGGGTTAAAAAACCCGTTAGTGATTCATAAATTGCATTTTTCGGCACGAGCTTACTATACTTTGCTTAACATGCAAACAGTGCAAAACAGTGCAAAGAGTTAATTAGCATTATGATTACAAAGTCCTAATGCTAATTATGCCCCACTGCAGTTAACTTAAAAGTTAAACACAGCTTGGAGCTGGTGCTAACTGATGCCACTTCTGCAGAATCAGTTATCAACAGCTACAAATCCTCCCCAAAAAGCACATACTCACCACTCATCCCGCAGCAAGAACGGCAGCCCAATCTGCTTCTTCTTGCCACTGGAAGCAGAGGTAGACTGGGGGAAAAAAGTCCCCCAGTCTCCCACACCGATCACTCCGCTGACCTGCAGGCAAGATGCTGACCTAGCAGTCAAACCCTCAGTGGAGTCCTTTGGACTCTATGGAAGGGTTGCTCGAGTCGGATGCCTCGAAAATCCTCAGGCTTAGCACTGCATTACGGGCAATATCAAAAAATAATTCCAGCTCTAAGGTGGGTGGTAACAATCAAGACACATTACTAGCCAGGCTGCTGAATTAGTGCCTGCCCCTTAATATGGAGCTAAAACGGGGACGCTAAGGAGAAACCTGCAGCAGGCGCACGTTGTCCTCTTTTAGCATCCTTGTTTTAGCGGACAGTATGTAATACTGCCCCATGTGTTTTATATTGTGATTTTGTTTGTAATGCACAAGTAATCTAGATACAGCTTATGTAAGTGGTAGGTGTCCCCAGGGGCGGACTGACAACTAATGGGGCCCCCGGGCAATAGGAGGTCATGGGGCCCCCTTGTTCCTCACCCACAGGAGGCCACACCCATAAAAAACCCACCCCTACAACGCAACACCCACATGTACATTATTGTGCTTAAGAATTTATTTCTGAAATCCTAAAAATAACCTTTTTGAAATTCCACTTGGACCCAGCAGTGAATTGTGCCCCCCTCCATACTTACAGATGGCCACCGCACTGCTGCAGCAGCCATCACCCACTCATTGCAGCTAAGGCTACACCCCGGCACAGAAAGTCCCTGTGGAAAATGTGGCAAACTGCCGATCACTTTAAAAGATACTCTACAATCCTGACACACTGCACATTACAGAGCTGCACAGCAATAAACCTCACAGTAATGTGCAGTGTGTATGAGCCCATCACAGAGCTCCACAGCAATAAAACCCACAGTAATGTGCAGCTCACACATGGATATATATTGCCCCCCAGCAGCTCACACATGGGTATATATTGTCCCCCCAGCAGCTCACACATGGGTATATATTGCCCCCAGCAGCTCACACATGGGTATATATTGCCCCCAGCAGCTCACACAGGGTATATATTGCCCACAGCAGCTCAAACATGGGAAAATATTGCCCCCAGCAGCTCAAACATGGGTATATATTGCCCAAGCAGCTCAAACATGGATATATATTGCCCAAGCAGCTCAAACATGGGTATATATTGCCCAAGCAGCTCAAACATGGATATATATTGCCCAAGCAGCTCAAACATGGGTATATATTGCCCAAGCAGCTCAAACATGGATATATATTGCAGAAGCAGCTCAAACATGGGTATATATTGCGGCCCCCCTGTTGCTCACCGGCTCCCCGGTGGCACTGTCTGAGGGCCCGCGGGTCAGTAGGGGCCCGGTTTGGGGTGACGCAGTGGGCCCCAGCCGGCTTCCCTCTGAAGATCACTGAACTTAACAGGCAGCCATCGGCGCACTTTGAAAATGCCACGGTGGCGCCTGCGCCACCCCGTCACGTGACGTGTCACGTGAGGAGGTGGCGCAGGCACCACCGCAGCATTTTCAGAGTGCGCCGCTGGCTGCCTCTTAAGTTCAGTGATCAGAGGGAAACCGGCGGGGGGGGGGGCCCACTGCGTCACCCCAAACCGGGCCCCTACCGACCCGCGGGATTGTTTATTCAATCTACAATATTTAACTGTTAATTTTTTTGGTGGTAGCTTCCCTCCAAGCTTCATATTAGAATGCATTTGGCAAAGATGATCTCTTCTGTAAGAGTAAATGGTTCCTCAAGGTTGGATGTAAAACATAAGACTATGTAACCTTACTAGAGGAAGACCTGTGAATGGGAATTGTGAGTTTTCACTGAGCCTTAGGTATAAATCACAGGAAATATGATCTAGTAAGCAATAAGTAACTTGTCATGTGAAATCCTGATGTACGTGGATCCCATTCAATGGGGTTGTACCCTGTGGCTAGATAAGAGCTATGATTTACAGTTCAGTAATCTTGTGCTACATTCCAAGCCTGGTGTAATCTTTACCAGAGCCATGACGAATGAACCAGAGACATTAAAGTCATGGCGTTGCCAAGTTTACCAGAGTTCTACTTTGAGTTTCCACCAAGCATGGATTCCAGCCACTTTTGTTTTTGTAATGATATTACTTTTACTATGACTAGATTCCACTTTGTTGAGTACCACTTATAGCAGGTTGTATTTTACATAACAATGTCTTTCCATCTTATAATATCCTCCATAGCAGGTTTCTGATTATCCCCTCTGGGTTGCCATAATAATGTATTATTCATGCTTTTATGGTGAAAGCGTTTAACCAGATTTTGCAACATAGTTTCATGAATGCCTTTTCGTGGTGTCTGCGATGGTAACCCATTTAATTGCAAATTGGTGCCAGGGGTAGACAGCTTTACTTATTCTCTTTCTTCTTGTCCTGGTAAGGAATGGATTTCTCCTTGCTGCTCTGCGTATTTGTATTTGAATGCAATTTTTGGATGCTCTATATCTTATTCAAGATGAACATAAATATTGACTCGATCTCTGTACATGATTATTGCCAAGAAAAAAGTTTGCAAGTGTCCAAGAATGGTGAAACCACTAACCACATTAGGACACACTGCAATTACATATGATGCAGCTGGCATCTGCCCTTCTGCCCACCTAACTATCTGCCCACCTATTTGCAACTCTGCCTACCTATTTGCCAATCTCCCTATATGCCCACATACCTGCAAATCTGTCCACCTGTCACTCTGTCTGCCCACCAACAAGCCACCTGACTATCTGTGTTTGAGACATAGGTATATAGTGTATATTCTTTTTTAATAAATATTTAGCTGAATCTTTATTTACACAAATCACACAATGAGTGCTTAGGGAACATAATGACCGTAACACAATGCAGGGTGATTGGATCCACTGCTTATTTCATTCATATGACGACTTAAACCTTTTTGCAAAGAATATACATATAACGTATTCCTTTTAAACATGCCCCCTTAACAATGTGTGTAGTTCAATATCAAGTCCTGATAGGGGGAGTCATCCTATTGATTACCAATATCTGAAAATCTCAATTCTGATTTGCAAACATTATTGTAAATGTTCAGTAAATTTGTTGCTCTCAGACTTTGATAATAATCATAACGATAATAACTCCCCTTACCAGAGCTTGACTAATACTGAATGATATACCTTTCTGAAGCCCTGCAAAAGTCAAGAGCTGGATTGCTGTCATCTATATCTATCAGCAGGGCTGCCATCAGAAATAGTGGGACCCCTTACTAATCCGCTGGTCAGGGCCCACTTCTGCTGCCCATTACAATAAGCTAATTAAAAATATAACCTTTTGCCTCTTCCTGCAAACCTTATTTTACTGGGAATGGGCTAAATCCCTGGTGGTCCAGCAAGGAGATGAAAAGTGTTCCCTGAAGATCATACTAATCGATCCCTCCGATATGAGCCAGAGTACTCTGACTGCCTCCTAGATGCCACGGCCCACTGGGAAATTTGCTGGTATCTTGGTTGACCAGTCCTGCTTGATATGGAGGGGCCGTTACCTCTTTGGCACTTAAGGTGCACAGAGGGTTTGGTAAGGGCCCCCTGAATCAACTGGGCCCCTGAATATGTCTACAGATAGGCTATTCACCGCTGTATCTGTTCATCATGTATCTGTCCATTTCTCTAATATAGAGCTGGACAGATGGATACATACAGAGATAAGTACTTGGGTAGGTATCTAGATTAATCTATATACACCTGCAATAGGAATGGGGCAATTTTCCCTATATTGGCCACTGTGGGTTTTTTGCCCCTTCGAGACTTAATTTGATATCTTTTCCCTGTTAGGTGCTATAGTCGATGTAAAGCTCCTTTATCCAAAAATTCATTTATCATTGTTGTACCATACTACAATACTAATAGGATATTGTTTCTGCTTTGAGACAAAGCAATAGCTGGTATTCTGTGGTGGGTCTCACGGGTACACAATCAGGGTTATCCAAAGAGAATCGAAAAGTCACCGCACGTTCGGTGACTTTTCGTTCTCTTCAATTCGGTTCCTTTTGCCGATCCCATTTCGGTGACCCTGCGGTGTATTCAGCAAACACCACAGGGTCCCCGAATTGCAGGGAAAAGCTGCCGCAAACCTGACGAAAGCTAACCGAATGCACGCTGAAAACAAGCAAAAACATCTGGATTAACCTTCGAAGAAGCCGAACAGGAGCCGAACAGGAGCCGAATCACACAGAGCCGAAGCAGCTGTGACGTAGAGGAGGCAGTGAATAAATTAGAAAAAACATTTGTATGAATCTGGGAAAAAGAAACGCTGTTTGCAAAGAAACTACTGAGCGAAAATGTCTGAAATTTTCACAGGAGGTCCAGGGAATGATAATAAAGAGGGCTGTTACAAAAAAAATAAGTAAACTGAAAAAAAAAAATCAAAAAAAATCGGACTTTTAAACAAAAAAAAAAATCAGAAAAATGCTTAAAGTATCCTAAAAAATCTATACATAAAGAGACTTTTTGCTGCAGAATTTTATAATGAACGGTTTATTAGATATTGAATTAAAACGGGAATATTTTTAACATTGAAGTCTATGGGATTCTCCTGAATAAATTTGTCGAATTAAACCACCGAATGGCAGGGCATTAGGGGAACCTTTCACTGCTGGTTTGTGTTCTCTGAATAGCCGAAGCAGTGCATTTCCATGGGGATTTCACTGCCCTCGAACAGGGACCGAACAGGCACCGTATGTGCAGGCAATTCGCCAGGATTTGGCGAATTGCCTGCTCTCTGGATAGCCGAATGGTCAGGAAAGGTAACGGAACACTGATTTTCAGCGTTCGGTTACCTTTCTCAAGCAATTCGGATCTCTTTGGATAACCCTGAATGACTCCTGGATAGGGATGTGAAAAAAAAGGTCACCCCAAAATGGGTGGTAAACCTGCAATTGGCAATATGCTTAAAAAAAGTATCACATCCAACCATGAGTGTCCAAAAAATGTGTAGATGCGTAGTGCGACCACACAAATACAGAAACCAAAAAATTACAAAATTCGCTTGCTCTTTATTAGTACATATATAATATTTAAAATCCTTTTTTAAAGAAAGCTATGCATGTGGGTAAACTACACTGCGGGGCATCACATCTATTCAATGGTCCCACATGTGACCATACGGCAAAAACCACAGTCACTGGTTTGCAGAAAGGCAGGGTCGCAAACCAGTGACTGTGGTTTTTGCCGTATGGTCACACACTAAGGAGACCTTAACAGCACACTCCTATGGTTTATGGTTTATTTATTATAACGTTTCAGAATGAAGTAATGTAACGATACTCAGATAACTGTCAGGAAGGCTAACCACGTTATATATGTAGGGGCAAATATACTGTACTTCCAAAATCCTACTATTGGAGATAACCTCATTAAGGCACATCCTTGTATGGAACCACTGCCTGACGGCCAATTAGCCATACAACTGTGAAACTAGAGACCTTCAGTTTTCTAATGAGTCTACTATAATCGATGCCTTGCAATTCCACCTAACCTATGGGAACCCATCTGAATGAAACAAGCAAATAAGGGCTGTGGATTGGCTAGTTTTTGAGTGAATTCACACATTTTTAAATGTACTAATAAAGAGCAAGCAAATTTTGTAAATGTTTTGGTTTTTGTATTTGTGTAGTCGCCCTGCGCATCTACGAAGTGCCACATTTTTTGGACACTCAGGTTGGATGTGATACATTTTTTTAAGCATATTGTTTCTGCATTGCCAGTCATAATTACTTGAGTAAAAACTGTCAGGAGAAATCCCTAGTAGATAACATAAATCTGTGATTTTAACATCAAATGCAGTCTCTACACATTCATACCTGCAGGGTACAAGAGCACATGACATAGACATCCTACCTTGTAAAATGAAATTCCGTGACATCGCTAAGTGAAAGGTTAGGAAATTCTTGTCACTATGTATTACTTCCCTACTCTGATTTTCCCAGAGATTTAACACATGTAGAATTTATCCAGCTTTCATCACGCTTTGCACATGTTCACAGGTTAAAATGTTGCTTCCTCGTGTTTATTTAAAAAAAAAGCCATTTTGTCAGATCCTGGAAGGCATTCACAAATTATCTTTGTTCACATTGTGTCGTTCATGAGCAATAGGAGATTTGACGGAGCTTCTCAAAAAAACTAAATTTAAGATAATATGAAATGTTATCAATTAGTGTGAAAATGATGGAATGTTGTACTTTTAAAGCTTCCATACTTTTATGAACATTCTAAACCTTGTTTGTTTTATTCCGTAGATTTCAAAGGGTTTTTTTTAAACATTGAGCCAGATATGATCAGAGAGACCAGGAGACCAAGTGTAAAGAAAAGTAAAAAATGAACAAAATATGTGTAAGAACGTATTGCATCCATTAATATGAGTGCTAATGTGAGCAATGGGGCTTCATTCATTAATTATGCTGTTTAAATGACGATGGCAGGCTTAGAGAAGCATGGTATGAAATCCTTCACGCTATTAAAGAGGCTTTTAAATGTCACTGGTTTATATCTCTTACATAAGCAGTTAATATAAAGAATATGTATACTATGAATAGCATAGAAGAAATGAACAGAAAACATTCCACTAAGCCCATCTAGCTTCATATTAACATTCCAGTGTAACGCCTATGTATACCTCACAGTCTTCTGTAGTGAAGTTTGTATAACATAAATTATTGTTAAAATGAATCAAATAAACTTCTTTAGAAAGTTTATATTCAGTAGCAGTCATCATTGTAAGCTCAATAATACATTGCTATTCTTTCCATACACTAATACTTCCATATACTGTTGAGAAACATAAGACACTGTAACATTTCCGATTAAAACTGTACCGCTGCCTGACTTTTATTAGCTTTGGTTAGTTGGAGCACTGTGATGGATCCCATGGGACCCTTGTGAGATAACTTGGTTGACAATACAACTGTGTAGCCACTCTATAATTCAGTTACTTTCTGTTCGAAGGAGATACAGACAAAAGACGGCCATTTTGTTTCGCGGCTTGCATAAAAATGCTAGATCTTTTGCACTTCTGAGAGCTGGTTTACCTTATTGCGCTGCTTTAAACAGCCCTGTTCCCTAGGACACTTTGTGCTAGTGGCTCCATCCACAGATCCTAAGAATCTTTTAATTTATCCTAGAGGGATACAAAATCTATTGCCTCCCCAGCATTCACTGCTCTACTTTTCTCAAGGTAATGACTTAGCTTCAAGAACCAGACCTGCACAATATGCTTTCTTATTTGGGTGAGCCTCCTACTGAGATGTCAGATTAATGTCTGTCAGCAAATGACTCCATAAAGCTCCTCCTGGCAGATTTACCAGGAGATATTTGGAAATTATGGCTGGCTGAACTATGTTCAGTCCAAATGGTCCATAGATGCATGAAATCACAGACCTGCAAGCCAAAACACTATGGAAGCCCACTTCATGCATATACGGAGGCCTTCAAGAACAGTTTGGTTTAGTCACAAAGTATCTATCTGATTTATATCTGATTTAGTCACAAAGTAGTGAATTGTGAGGACAGACACAGAAGGTAGAATGTATACATTTGAGGAATACCAGAATTCATGATGCATTCTGGTCTCCTGGACGATACTAATTGTATGGCTTTGGCGATGTCCCTGGCTAAACCTGCAGTTGCTTTATTTACTTTCGGTGACTGTCCAAAGCCGCAACATATCGTGAGGAGGCCCCATAAATGTTTCCTTTTACATGCGATGTCCCCAATAAAATCACGTTTATGGCCAAAGTTGGGAAAAACCATCATTCTCTATTGAGGACTCCTGAACCTCATTCTTCAAGAATGTGGAACTTGTGGCCTCATATATAGTTAGGACAGTTGCACCATATTACGTTTATATGGAATCCAGTACCCTGGGGAGTCTCATTGAAATTTTTTATTCAAGTAGGGGAGCCATTCATGTGGAATCCTAATTGAAGGAATGTGTCCCAGATAACAGGCCTAGCTCTACATAGAACATCACTGTTGAAAGCTTGTGATCATATGAGTTCCCAAGTGCAAGTCTCAGGTTGATAAATTTACCCCCCCCATTTATGTTGATCACATAGTTTTCACAGTTGCAGACGTTTTTCCTATTATTTTAATGTTATGTATATATTTATTTTTAAGAAAAAAAATTATTTCATCTGCGCTCGTTTCTATACAATTCCATGTGCAACAAAACACTATCAGAGGTTTTAGTTTGCTTTAATGGCCATTGAAACATAAGCTCACACGGTGCAATTTCGTGGCAGTTCAGCTATTCAGAAAGCTGTCAACTGGCAAATTGACAGCAAAATACTCTGCAGTTCGCCACAATTCGGCGAACTTCGGTGGCAGCGAAAATGTCCCATAGAGAAGTGTTGTCAAAATATCCTTATTTAAATACCCAGGTTTAAACAGGCGAACCCCGTAGGTTTCAATGTAAAAAAAATAGTATCGTTTTTATTTATTTTTTATTAAACCCTTTATTATTTTCAGTTTCAGCAAAATGCCTTTTTAATATTTCTAGAATTTAGTTTTATTTTGGCTTTTTTAGGCAAAATGTTTGAGTCCCTATTTTTTTTTATGGCGTTTTTTTTATTCTCTAGCAGACCTTTTTATTATTTTTTATAGCACCTTTTTATTATTTCCACACATTTCTATGCATTTTAGCATTTTATTGTTTTAAACACCTTTTAAACAATAGCAGAGTTCCTGTTTTTTATACTGCTTTTTGGCGGTCCAGTTCAGCAATTGTCGGCAGCATTTGGCAGGCTTCGTTGGCTCCGCGTTCGACGCACTTCGGGGACCCTGCAGTGAATAGTGATTAGCGCACTGAACGAGAAAGCACCGACATTTCTGTGCTTTCTGAATAACGCTACTAGTGTGGTTAGTCGACTCCCCTATTCAATAGAATACACTGGTAAGGCACAGAGCTCATTACTGCCCCACCATAGGAGTAGAAGGACCTCCATTGGGTCAGCTTAAGTTAGAGATCTAACTAGACCTAATGTTACATCTTTTAAGAAAATAGAGTGCCAAGATCCAGACTATGGGCTCGATTTAATTCTATCAGATGATTTTTACCAAAAGAATATCTGCTGCTTGTGTGGAAAGAAAAATGCTTTTTAAATATTGGCTGATTTAATTTAAAAAAATTAAATACCAAGCCCTTACTCGAAAAAGGCTGTTCGTTAAAAAATGACCAAAAAAATTATTTTTGGCCAGCACCATACAGATTTTTGCCTTTATACATGTCTATTAGAAAAATCTGATGTTTAAAAAATTATTTCAGTCTCGTTTGCCAGAAAATCCATTTACCAACATTTTAAGCATGTCATTTTTTTTTTAAATCTGCATGCCAGTAAACTCGATTTTTTTTTTTATAAAGTATTTTACCACGGAGGCTACATTAAGTTTTCTCTGATTTTTAAGTATGTTCTCAGTGGTAAGTATGTACTGTTGGGTGTCTTGCCCAAGGACACTTACTGGAGCGGTGCTCTGCCTGGGATTCCAACCTGGGTTTCCTCGGTTACGGAGCAGTGATGTTACCTCTACTCCATCCAGCTGGTATTGAATCAATATAGCTGATATTTCCATTAAAATATATACAGGGTTATTCAGAGAGCGGTGAAAAGCAGGAGAATGACTGGAGAAGTGAAAATTCTAGGTCAAAATAGCCAAACCAGAAAAATTCTCCCATTTATCTCACTTTCCAAATCCGCTATTTTGACCTAGAATTTTCCATTCTCCAGTCATTCTCCTGCTTTTCACCTCTCTCTGAATAACCCTGATAGTCGCTAGAGCGACTATATATATATATTTTAATCTGCAGCAAAAAGTCTCTTTATTTATGGTTTTTTTTTCCAGATTTGTTCGGCATTTTTCAGGATTTTTTTGGCAAATTTTTCCCCGTTTTTTTTTTTATTCTTCAAAACGTTTTATTTACGATCAAACAGAATCACAATAATACACAATAAAATGGCTAGATTGAATATTTGATCCGAATTTTACCAGGAATCGAAATGCTGGTAAACCAACATTTGAATCGTCCGAACTGACAAATTTCAGAAATACGGTGATAAAAGGTCCTGATTTCAGCTGAATTTAATTAATGCCTATGTCAAATGATTGTAATATGTGACTTCTTGTTGTCCTGCCTTTTTTCAAAAGCTCTGCAATCTGCATGTCCCTTGATGGCTAAATCTTCGTTTTACAAGTCGCTTGGTGCCAGATGACAAGTAGTGCATAGAGTAACATGATTAATGGGACAGGCACATGACAAACCAGACTTGATGCTCTTGGCACTTTTTCTTTTTTTGTGGTTAGGCATCTGAATGTTTTCAACTATTTGGTAAATATGCAATTCTGTGGCCTCCTTATTCTAAACAACTCTTTACTTGTTCGATAAAAAATAATGTATCCAGAATCTTTTTCTTTTAGCTTCAAACCATAGAATTACAGCTGTCATAATGAAACTTATGGTAGAAAGAGGTGAGGGACATCTGGCAGCTTGCTGACTAAAACATACAAAAATCAACGTGATGCATTCCCATACAGCTACAGCGTGATGTATTCACACAAAAGCTACATACAGAGATGTTTAACATCATGAATCGTTTCCAATCCCCGCTTTCATGTGGTCAATCACATATTGTTATCAGTTTCCATGTCCAGACCTTATTTTCCTAGTTTGTCCTGAGATTCCCTCTGAAGGGTTGGTTTTAAAGCTCTTTATGCATTGATTTCGCATGCGAGTGCAGAGTTCTTTGCCGGTGAAGGGCAACTCCTCTGCGAATTTAACAAAGCATTTATTATATGTTCATACATAATCATATATTCTAAACTGGAAATATATCAAGGGGAAAAAAAAGGAAAAACAGAAGGCGGCAAAGATTAATGTATAAGAAACGATAATAAAGTACTAAATACATATTAACTGCAATTTTATTTTCATCATTTAAAGTAATGTAGCGTCCCCATGGTAATAGCTCATAAACACGATTGTATCCCCCATAAGACACTATTGTGTAAATATTTCATGCAAATTTTCCTCCAGTAATTAATTAAAATGTCCCTTCTCTATTAAAAACGCTCAATATGGGATATAACAGCGCTGCGGAATATGCTGGCGCTTTATAAATAAAGTATAATAAATAACTAAGGGTTTATAAGAAACTGCAAAAACAAATGACAGTTGTTCTAATCTTTTCATATCTTTTAAACAGTTCTTAGAAATATATTTTCTATTTTTTAAGATACTCTGATGTTATTGTTAGGATTAATTTAAGTTATGATGGTGTCTATTGGCTGCACTTTTCCGTATGTTATCTGTTTTCTGCTTGGTTTCTTCTCCGCATGCATTTAAATATCACGGTTGAAATATCGGCTAGATTTTGGCAATGCGATATCTCTGACTTCAGAAGAAATCAAAGCTACTACAGAAATACTCTGGGAATCACGAGCAGAGACTATTATTGTTGCGTTTGGGGGTAGAATAATGGGAATTTATTAGGGTAGTCACGGGGGGGGTTGTAGTAGATTTGAGAAGGTTAAATCAAGAGAGACGATGCATTAATCTAGCTATATAAATATACATACTGCTGGCAAAAAGTCACACTCTAATATTTCGTCGGATTTCCTTTTGCTTTGATTACGGCACGTATTCACTGTGTCATTGTTTCAATCAATTTATGCTATGTCACAATTTTTTCCATCCAGATTTGCATTAACGTCTCCCCAAGATCTTGTATTGATGATGGGAGAGTGTCACGGATTCCCTATGGATATATGTATATGATCCCTGTACGCAGAGTTACCCTAATATTCCGATCCTTGTAGTGGTCGGTTATAGAGACTAAGTAGAGAACAGACTAAGACAAGAGCGTATATATACAGTATATGTTAGCAAACAGATGCCAGATATCTGTATACAATACTGTGGAGCCAGATGACAAAACACTGGAGTAGTAGATCGCTAGATTCAGAGGTCTAAACAGAAGAGTAATCGATTGCCAAAAGCCAAGGGTCTATACACAAGAGTAGTCATTATCCAAAGCCAAAGGTCTATACACAAGAGTAATTGTTTTCCACAGCCAAAAAGGTCATACACAATTAATATATATAATCAGAACACTTGGGAGCACTGTGGGAGTGTGAGAACACGACAGCGCGCTGATCTGGGCTAACTGAAGGCCTTATGTAGTAGATTACGCACTTTGCTAATGTGCCCCGCCCCTCCAGGCGTCACGTGATCGGCGCCAGCGTGCATATTATCCGGCGCTCGGCAACCGAGCAGCGTGGAGGAGGCTGCTGGGCGCTGGAGGTACATGACAGAGAGTCAGAGTGCTGTGTAAAGTCTTCTCTAACACATCTCTAAGACTCTATATGGGGTCAAGTTCTGGACTCTGTGGTGGATGATCCATGTGTGGAAATGATGTTGCATGCTCCCTGAACCACTCTTGCACGATTTGAGCTTGATGAATCCTGGCATTGACATCATAGAATATGCCCGTGCCATCAGGGAAGAAAAACCCATTGATGTAAAAACCTGCTGATTCAGTATATTCAGGGAGACAGCTGACCTCAGTTTTTGCCCGCTGAAACATATTAATCGCTGCAGTAATTATCCACTGAAAGGCTTGAACTCATTTGCTTAGTTAAATCCAGGTAGGGACTTTATTTTTGGCCACTCAGTGCATAATTTTGCAAGTACTAGTCCAAAACAAAATTGAACACCTTACCTGGCTACTGGCGATATATAATGTCTCTAGAATTCTAAACACATTATTTTGTTTAACAGGAAGTGTTTAACCACAACCGATATGGTGCCCTGCCACAAGAACGAATCATCAAATTCGTATTCTGCAGAGACTAACAAATCTCAGCATTCCACAATGACTAGATTCATGACCGCTAAGAAAATATAAATCTATGTAGTTAAAGAAAACCCTTGACATCACAAGCATCGACATGCACACATTCACACACTTCCAGAACCATTCGGATGCAAACCTTCACTCCACTGTGATTTAAATGTACATATTTTGCTTAAATTTATTTCTGAAATCCAATCTTTGACACACTGAAAGCTGGCGACCACTGCTTCCATTGTATTGCTTTTTTTCATACAATGCTCAAATAAAATCACAACTGTTTTTATTTTGTGTGTCTCAAATCTTTTATTACAAATGATTGGAGATGAATTGACATGTTACAAATAGAAAAATTCAGCCACTTCTCATTCATTGAAAAACTCAAAACTCCAACCGACAATGGATCTGAAACAAGAAAGGTTTAACAATAAAATAAAAGTGATGAGCAGTGGTTTTCATGCATAAACTAATATTTTATCTAACACCAACACCTAGACAGATCAGATATTTAATTAAACACAATCACTAATCCCATTTGCATCTGAAATCTGAAGACTGTGTGCTGTAGAAAGTTAAAGTGATTTATTTATTAACGTAAAGCAATTTAATACATTATTTACAAATGATGGGATTAAGAACAGATGCCAGATATTTCTAAAACCTTACCAAAGATCAGTGACACACTAGCGGAAAAAAAAGGGGAACCAGAGCTGTCATTACTGGCACCTCCTGTTATGACATTTCTCACCCCTGCTTTTAGTCTGAAGTTTAACCCCTTTGCTACCAGTGTCTTTTTGTAATTCATCTTTAATTAATAGAAACATAGAAACATAGAAACATAGAAAAATGTCGGCAGATAAGAACCTTTCGGCCCATCTAGTCTGCCCAATTACATGGATACTTAACCTGGATTTATCTTTTGTTTAGGATAGCCTTATGCCTATCCCATGCCTGCTTAAATTCAATTACTGTTTTGGCCTCTACCACTTCAACTGGAAGACTGTTCCATGTATCCACCACCCGCTCAGTAAAATAATGCTTCCTGATGTTACTTTTAAACCTTTGCCCCTCTAATCTAAGACTATGTCCTCTTGTTTTGCTACTTTTATTTATTTATAAAGGATTTTACCAGGAAGGATACATTGAGATTTCTCTCGTTTTCAAGTATGTCCTGGGTTCGAAAACATTGAGTGGTTACAGAAACTTTGTTTCCTTTTAAATATAATATATAATTATAAGTAAGAAATATTTGAGCTTATTCCCATTATATTTCTTCCTGTAAATAGCCTATTTTGGCCAGTATATGACGCCATCTACTGCCAAACTGAGTGCGAGGTTTGAGCGGCTGGTCTATTTTCTTCTATTTCTATTTCTATTTCTCTCTGCTTCGATGCTGAAAGCTCGATATTTCAGAGATTTGAGAAGCTGATTTTACAGTTTATCTCTTTGGGCATTATGCACACAAGGCTAAAACTTTGGGGGCACCTTCTGCAGCCCAAAAGCAAACAAAATGTGCGTGCAGCAAACAAATTTAATTTGCTTTTGGCCTGCAGATCAGCATTTTGAGATGGCTCGATATCGGGGCATCAGATGGTGACTTTGAAGCCTGAGATATCTCGATATCCGTAGTGAAGGTAGTTAAAAAAAAAATCACTACTTATCCGCATGTCACAGTCTTCCTTGATGCTTTACTTGTTAGCTGGAAGTACAGTGAAACATTACTGGACCAGGTACAGTCACAGATCTTTATAAAGAGGCAATATATTATGTAGTGCTGTACAAGGGGTAGGACAAAACAAAGACAGAAACATAAAATTAAATTTATACATTTTAATATGGAGAATAGGAAAAGAAGACCCTGCTCAAGAGCTTACAATCAATGAGGCCGCTGATGATTGGCATATCCTGCACATAAGCATACAGTACATTGTTAGAATGTGCACCCATGGGATACCATTTATATTGATAGGGATAAACCAAAATGTCTAATTGGGTATATAGATAAGAGACAGCCAGGACGATTCACCTAGCATGTGTGTGTTTGACAAAACCAAAGAGAATGTCGAAGTTCTCGCACAAATGTTTTGAACAGAAATATATATTTACATAAATATTCAGTATAGTCTTGTTGTTTTTGAAATTGAAACATAAAATAGATTATACCTTTTATTACTATTTCCCAGGTGTTAACTGGATTAATAGAGGATATATTCAGGGAGAGTGCATTGGTTTCTGAATTATATGCAATCACTCTGTACACTAACGACTGATTTCCGATTGGTTCTAACATGACTTCAGGTACAAAGCTGTGTTTGAAATACCATAATATGTTTTACTTGGCTGTACCGCAGGTCTCTAAGCATCAGTGAAATTCACTTGCGATCCGCTATAATTAAAGTCTGCCCAGAATGTGTCTAGTACAAACTTAAAATCCTTCAAATCACCATTATTAGGTTCACTGGAAAATGCCAAAAGTTATATAATTTACATTTAGCTGCCACATCAATATTTACTTATAAGACACTAAGGGCTCTATTACATTCTTCACGCAAAAATACACGGTAAACGCGTGAATTTTTGCACGAAGCGTTAAACGTTAACGCGCGGAAATTAACGCTGGTATTACAATCCTCGCGCATTATTTCATCCGTCAAAAAATAACGCGCGTAAAAAAGACGTGCAAAAACGCGAGCGCATTAATGTTGCGCGCAGAAATCGGTGTGCGTTCTGTTTTTTCACGCGTTTCAGCCAATCAGAATTAAGAACCTTAATTTTCTCACGTTAAGTTTTTGCGCCTGTCAAAGTCAATCTGTCATATATGCTGCATCAAAAAAACAAACCACGCACAACTTCTCAAATTTATTGTTTGGGTATGAGTAGAATGTGTAACTATACTTTGCTGTATTTTTTTTTTTGTGCGTGTGTTTTTGGTTTCGGCCAGGACGTTCAGATTTGCCTTTAACACCAGCTTTTCAAAGACGTTAAAATTATGTGCGCAAACGCTGAGCGTTAAAAACTGTGCATAGATTGTAATACCATCTGCGTACCAGCGCACGAACGCAAATGCGCTCACAATGTTAAGTATAGGACGCGCAACGTACATTACGCTCGCACAGCGTTCGCGAAGGTTCACCCGCGGTAGACGTTAACGTGCATTTTTTGCGCAGACATTGTAAAACGACGTTCAGTGCAAAAGGTTTTGCCCCTCGTGTTAATGCGTTTTTGCACACGCGTTAAAGTTTGCGCGAAGAATGTAATAGAGCCCTAAATCTTGCATATTATATTTTACTGTAGTAGGTACTATAACAAAGAAAGTTTATGGGGAATATTCAAAAGAGCCCCTGTTCGAAGAAGTTGTAAACACTGGGGAAAATCGTTTTTGCAGTGGTGATGAATGCTGACGTTTTACAAGATCAAAATCCAAACAGTCACAGTGACTCTTCCCCTATGGCATTTTGGATTTTTCTGTCTTTAACCCCTTCACGACAGGCAGGTGGCGCCCGTCAAGAGGGGGTTAACTCTGGGGGCATACTAGTACGCCCTGCCGCCAGGTGCTGCTGCAGGCCTCTGATTCGGCCTGCTTACGCAGTTGACGCATATCATTGGCTGCAGGGGGACAGCCTGAATTGAGGCTGTCTCACAGCAGCCAATGGCGTGCAGCACTCGCCAGCTGTGGGGAGGGGTCAAAGCGGCTATAGAAATCAAAGGGGAATACTTGTATGCCCCTCGTCTTCTGAGCCCATCTGCCGCAGGGACGGCATGGTACGCCCTGCGGCGGGATAGGGTTAAACGCTGGTGTTTGTTGTCGCTGCCACAATGCTAGTTTTCACGGGCGTTTGAAAATCTGGCACTGTCTGAATAACCCCCTATGGAATATTAACTGGAAGAAGGATGCATGATTTTATATACTGCTTAAAATATTTCTGGTGACCTTTATGATTTTTTATTTTTTTTTGCAAAGTAAAAGCACAATGGAAACCTGTGGTCTATTTAATAATAAGCGTTCAATTGTGCTGAGCAGAAAATGTGGTTACAAATCAAGATGGGGAAAACAGAACACTTGATTTAGGGAGAAAAAAACTGCTGCGTGTCCTCTGTTATACTGACATTGTTGTTGAAAGCAGCTCATCGACCCAGCACAAATCATGGGCTAATGAAGTGCATGAACCGTCCTGTGAGAATGTAGTTCTTAGAATTTCAAATTCATTTTAGTTTCTATCCGGCCATTTTAGTTCTTTGATTAACCTGTACATGATGAAGGTGAATAACTAAATGCTGTCAAACGTGATTAACACCATTTATTTCTTCAACATAATTTGACAACACTAATAAAATGAATAATAACTGTGCCCAACCCTTGATGGCATTGTTATTCCCTCGCTATAGTCATTGTGAAAAAGTGACTTGCTCAGTTCCCATGCGACCGGTTTGTCTATTGAATGGGAAATCTCTGAGAGTATTTTAATTGTTTAGCAACATTACAGGTGCATGGTAATTACAGCATTTTTCCTGAGAATATAAACTTCTTAAAATGTCATGTATTTAAGCCGCTGTGATACTTAAGGTTCGATATGTGAACGCAGAAGAAATAGCTTTACTATAGGTTATTCCCTTTGTAAGAAAGAAAAAAACCAAATATAAATATACACTGTAATCAAATCAAATGAGAAACTGATTTACTGAATACTTAGGAATAACAGTTATAGATCAAAAACCAAAGGAACTGGAAAGGCAAGCCACAATGACCATGTACCAAGTGACAAGGTTACAGCACACTTCCTTAAGGGATATATCAGTGGTTCCCAACCCTGGTTCTCAAGTACCCCTAACAGACAGATTTTAACTCCTTAATGCCACCAGGGATGTTATGCTGTCCCAGCTGCCGGTGGGCTTGAACACCAAGGGATGGCATGGCACACACGGTGGCTCTCTGAGTACTCCCCCTCTCTACCTACCTTGGTGGTGGCCGATGGCGGGCCACTCACATTCAGCCTCTCCTGCAGCCAATTACAGCGATTGGCTGCAAGGAAGGGTTGTGGGCCAGTGGAGCTGCTGAAGAGCCACGGAGTTCTGGCCCGCCTGCCTCTCTGCACACCCCAGTGTTAAGGGGTTAAGGATTACCTTGGGGGAAATGCAGACTGCAATCACTGAGCAGCAAATCGTATCACCTTTGCTGTGCTTCAGATATCTGACAAACCTTGCCTGTAGAGGGACTTGAGGACCCGGGTCGGGAAACACATGTCTATAGGCAGGCTTGCAGGGTTATCCAAAGAGATCCGAATTGCTTGAGAAAGGTAACCGAACGCTGAAAATCAGCGTTCGGTTACCTTTCCTGGCCATTCGGCTATCCAGAGAGCAGGCAATTCGCCAAATCCTGGCGAATTGCCTGAACATACGGTGCCTGTTCGGTGCCTGTTCGAGGGCAGTGAAATCCCCATAGAGAAGCACTGCTTCGGCTATTCAGAGAACACAAACCAGCAGTGAAAGGTTCCCCTAATACCCTGCCATTCGGTGGTTTAATTCGGCAAATTTATTCAGGAGAATCCCATAGGCTTCAATGTTAAAAATATTCCCGTTTTAATTCAATATCTAATAAACCGTTCATTATAAAATTCTGCAGCAAAGAGTCTCTTTATTTATAGATTTTTTAGGATACTGTAAGCATTTTTCAGATTTTTTTTTTTTTTTTAAAAGTCCGATTTTTTTTTTATTTTTTTTTTTCAGTTTACTTATTTTTTTTGTAACAGCCCTCTTTATTATCATTCCCTGGACCTCCTGTGAAAATTTCAGACATTTTCGCTCAGTAGTTTCTTTGCAAACAGCGTTTCTTTTTCCCAGATTCATACAAATGGTTTTTCTAATTTATTCACTGCCTCCTCTACGTCACAGCTGCTTCGGCTCTGTGTGATTCGGCTCATGTTCGGCTCCTGTTCGGCTCATGTTCGGCTTTTTCGAAGGTTAATCCAGATGTTTTTGCTTGTTTTCAGCGTGCATTCGGTTAGTTTTCGGTGGGTTTGCGGTGACTTTTCCCTGCAATTCGGGGACCCTGTGGTGCTTGCTGAATACACCGCAGGGTCACCGAAATGCAATCGGCAAAAGGAACCGAATTGAAGAGAACGAAAAGTCACCGAACGTGCGGTGACTTTTCGAATCTCTTTGGATAACCCTGTTGGTTTGTGCCCTTTGGGGGAGTAATGTTGCTTATGCTTTTCCTGATGACCCTCGTCCTCATCTGTTTTCTCGAAGAGTAGTATAGCCAACACTCTCACTTCATTTGTTCTGTTATTCACTATCTGATATGTGACATGCAATGCAGTCTGGTAACGCATATGTGAAAGATTATGATGGTCTACTGCTCCATTGTACCACTAACAGGTGTCTGCCTGCATGAGTCAGACTGTATGGACAAAGTAATTCCAGAGAAAGAGTCATCTAGTAAGAAAAGAGAAAGGATTGAAGTAGGTAAATAGGGACACAATGCTGCAATGGGAACAGCAGAAGGGGAGAGATACAAAACTGAGAGAGGCCAATCTGAAGTAAGACATAAAACCAGAGGGACACTGTAAGTGAGTTCAGCCAAAAATGAGTAAAGAGGAAGGAGTACTTAAAATTATCGAGACAAAGTTGTAGTAGTAGGGACACTCAAACCAGGCCACCCAGATCCCTTATGTCACAGGGTTCTTACACTAGAAATTCCTTTGGTGGTATAGGTGGTCACTGACACAACAGAGGAATGGGTGTACTTTCCCCTGTGCCTACACCTCTCGCTTTCTTGCTGTTAGGTTCCTACAGCATCCTTGGAGTCCACGACATGTTGGACCTCATCTCTGCATCTTCCCACAAGCGGCACACGGGTATTCAGACTCCCTCCACAGGAGCAGACCCAGAACGGAGCAGTATTTCCCACACCGGCAAGCGCAGAAGCTAGAATAGACTGTGCATGCGCCAAGCCGGCAGCCCCTTCTGATGACAACTCGGGTCGGCACCGGCACGTTCCAGCGCACCGTGATGACGTAAGACGACTACTAATCGTCCTATGGTGTTCCCCTACAAGAAGACATTGAGTGGGTGAGTTCCTTGCTCAATTATTATTCTACATTGAGCTAGTGTTACTGTTCCTTTGATCCTGCATTACCCTTTTGATGTATTACTCGGTTTTAAACTTACTGCTTTGCATTGATACTGACTGACTGCTGCCTGCCCTTGACTATCCGCCTGTTTATCGCATATGCCTGTACGCCACCTGCCCTCTGACCTCCATGTGTTTATGGTTGTCCACTGCCTGCCTACTAACCTTGCCACCCCTACCGACCATACTGGATAACCCTCACTGGATTCCACAACTCAGGATTTAAATCTGGCGGTACAAACTCCAGTTGATGGGGTAGTGTTATATATATAGTGCTTACTTGGGTTGTGGTGGAGGGCAAAAAATTTGATAAAAAGCATCCACTCAATAACCAATAAGGTTTATTATTGCAGAAGCCATTTAAATATCCCAGCAATTCAAAGAACTGCATCACAGAGCTCCTGTGCTACATCCCCCATATGCAGCAAGGAACTCTGGGTAAGATATGCAAATGACATCTTTCTCACTACTTTGCATCCTGGGTCTATTTTTACACAGAACCCTTCAATCAATGCAATGCTATACTAGATGGCTTTATTTTTTAGCAGAGATCAGGTTAATGCAACTGGTCAAAGCCACTTCTTGACAGCAGTGTTTCGGGTTTATTGGACTCTCTTCAGCAGGAGCTAGGCATGACTAGCTGCAGTGGATGCTTGGACCCGTAGAGCAAATCAGTGCTTACTTCTTGGGTTGTGGTGGAGGGCAAAAAATGATATATATATATGTATATATATACATACAAAACAGCAGAAGGTTGCACTCAACCTCAAAACTAAGCAGGTGCATCGAAGACATTAAACACAAAACACCAAGAATGAGCACTCCATATTATTGACCACCTTCTTCCATCATTTTCTGTGGCAAAAAAAACACAGTTTTAAAAAATGTTCAAAAAAACCTGACTGAGGTAATTCAGTTCAGACTGATGAGGATTCAGTTCACAAAGTATGATCATAATATGATTAAGCCTGTCACAGTCGCCAATGTACCCCATCTTTGACAGGTCCTATCTAACTTGACCGAATCTGCACTTACATATATATATACACCCCTCCCTGACTCTGGTGTCTGCATCACACAGGTATACAACTGCACGCCTGGTTCCACAATCTCCCTGCTTGGTCAGCGCAACGCTCCTCCTCACACTTGCAGATCATCAGCTGTAAGAAATGGGAAGTTGTGCATTACAATGAACCTCCTATCTCCCGATCGAGCTAGGGGTTAATGTTTGGTATCCTTGGAATGGCCAGAGCATGGCCTTTCCAATGATACCAAACATGACCATGTTAAGTAAAAAGAAAAAATAATAACAAATAAAAATAATTTTAAAAAAATAATAAAAAGCATGTAATTCCCCCCCCAAAAATGTAACGAGTCCCCATTTCAAATTTTTTAACAAGCGCAACCCATAGAAAATATTATCGCAAACGCACGCATTATAAAAAGTGAAAAAAAACACTTTACATGCTGTAAATTATTGAAAATTCTAATTTTACTGCATTTTTTTGTTATATTATACAGGCAGGACATGTCGTATACATATAATAATGATATAGTATGAATATGAAGAGTCTGCCGGAAAGAACGATATATAATTTGTCTGGGTTGTATAATAAAAAATGGCTACAAAACGCGTTTAAACATGATGAGCAAAAGCGGTAAAAATGAGCTCAGCACACAGCGGTGAAATGCCTCAGCAGCGAAAGGGTTAAATCCAATGTGGTATATTTCTATTAGGAGGTTCAAAATTCTATAATAATTTATGCACCTTTAATAAACAGGGATAACATAAGCCCCATTATTCTACTTATACTTTTGAAATGCATCATTTTGTACTGATCTCTACTGCCATAAAGCAATCACTGTGTCTGTGTCCATAATTGCATATGCATGGTATGAAGTCGACACCACTGCAGGTCTGCTCATCGATTTCTGTGCAAATATATCTATTTTTTTATGTCTACGTAGCTTTATCAACCATTGGAGAATTCGATTTTGTGCTGTATGAATAAATATTTGCACTGGGATGTATATCCCTAGCATAGCTGCAGATCTAATATTATAAATAGCCACAGAACTCTATAGCAACAGGGATTATATGGCTTTCATTAACTCTTTGCATCTGCATTAAATAACCACGAGGTATTTTATCGTAGTTCTAGATTGTAAGCTCGCAGGCAGGGCCCTCGCATGTTGCATCTTGCTATATCGCTTTGTCTCCGTCTGTCAAACTAAACCTCGTTATAGCATTTAATTACTGTATTTGCCACTGAAGAATTTGTTGGCACTATATAAATAAACGATAATACCTCACAAGGGTGGATCGCTTCTCTGTAGGTATAATAAAGGTCTATCACATGTACAGTATATGTGTGTCTTCTTTTTCTCTCTGTCAAAAAAATCCATTTCCTAAATAGTGTAGACAGTACTTAAATAGGCTATATAAAACTGTTTCCTATAAAATAAGGTTTCGTCATCACTGATAGAAAATATATACAGGGTTATTTAAAGAGACCCGAATTGTGGCCGAAAGGTAACCGAACAGTGAAATTCAGCGTACGGTTACCTTTCCTGGCCATTCGTCTATTCAGTAGGCTTGTGCACCGATTTTTTTTTCAGTTCGATTCGGTTCGATTTTTCGGATTTTTAAACTTTTCGATTCGGCTCGTTTCGACCGATTTCGGTTTCGATTCGATTCGGTTCGGCTCGTTTTTCGGGTACATTTTTTTTTCGGAATATCGACCATTTTTCGTATTTTCGTGTCACTGTGCTCAGTTTTTGTATCGACTTTTCGTGATTTCGGAAATTTTCGTTTTTCGGAATTGTACATTTTTCGGAATATCGACCATTTTTCGTATTTTTCGTGTTACTTTGCTCGTTTTTTGTATCGACTTTTCGTTTTTCAGAAAATTTTCGTTTTTGAGAACATTTTCGTTTTTCATAAAATTTTCGTTTTTCGGAAAATTTTCGTTTTTTCGGAACGTCTGTTCTCCTCGTTTGACACATTTCAAGTCCATTCGAAAAATCCGAAAAAAGTTTCGGATCTGACATTTTCGGATCTAAAAATTTTCGGAAATTCACCCGCATCCGAAAACACGAATCGGGAAATTTCGTGAAAATTCCGAAATTCCGAAACCCGAAACGCACATCCCTACTATTCAGAGAGCAGGCAGTTCGCCAAATCTTGCTCCCTCATCCTATAACCTCCGATCCAGGACCTGCACCTTACTTGCAATACCACAATACAAAAAGAAAGTGGCTCGATCCTCATTTTCCTACAGAGCACCACAATTATGGAATAACCTCCCAGACACCATCAAATCTTCCCCCAGTCTTAAGTCACTCAAGAGCTCCTTACTAACATACCTCAATACGGAATGCACCTGTAAACATGTAACCTAGTGACTATATTTCCTACATATTTATTTTCTGTTAATCTGTATATTTGTGTTGTTTTTTAATATCTTGCATTGTATTACTTTGTATTTCTGTAACTGTAACACTTCAATGTTCTTGAACCCAGGACATACTTGAAAACGAGAGAAATCTCAATGTATCCTTCCTGGTAAAATCCTTTATAAATAAACATACGGTGCCTGTTCGTTGCCTGTTTGAGGGCAGTGAAATCCCCATAGAGAAGCAATGCTTCGTCTATTCAGAGAACAAAAACCAGAAGTGAAAAGTTGCCAAATTGCCCTGCTGTTCATTAGTTTCATTCAACAGATATATTCAGGCGAATCCCATAGGCTTCAATGTTAAAAATATTCCCGTTTTAATTCAATATCTAATAAACTGTTGATTATAATATTCTGCAGTAAAGAGTCTCTTTAATTATAGATTTTTTAGGATCTTTAAGGCATTTTTAGGGATTTTTTTGCGAAAATGTTTGTTCGGTTTTTTTTTTTTAAATCGTTTTTTCTTTTTTCTGTAACAGACCTTTTTATTATCATTCAATGGATCTTATACTGTATGTAAATTCCAGACATTTTCGGTCTGTAGTTTCTTTGCAAACAGCGTTTCACTTTTCAAACATTCAAGCGTACTGTTTTTTTTTTCACTCCATTCATCTCCGGTGTCGGCTTTTTCCAGCGGCTGCTCTGCGCTGTGATCGGCGGTTGCTCGGGTTTCTCCGGCGTATTCAGCGGGGTTAAACCAAATGTTTTTATGGGGTTTCGGTTTGCGTTCAACAGGTTTTGCGTTGCGTGTTCGGCGGGTTTGTGGTGTCTTTTCCCTGCACTACAACGGCCCTGTGGTGCTTGCTGAATACACCGCAGGGTCGCTGAAATGGGATCTCCAAATCGCACTGAATTGAAGAGAACGAAAAGTCACCGAACGTGCGGTGACTTTTCGATTCTCTTTGAATAACCCTGATAGATTTACTTTAGTCTTCATATAAAGAAATATGCTGTGTTCACCTGCAGTCACCAGTTTCATGAGAAAACCGCAAGGGTGTTTGGTAAAGCACATCTTCCATGTCTACTTCCCAAACTACTTTGCCTGGGAACAAAATAAAAATATATTTTTTATTTTTTAATTTATATATACTGTATATATATTTTTTCTGTTGCAGATGATTCTAAAATGTAGTCCCTTCACGTTTCCTCCTTTATGGCTGGGTCACATTTTCCTGCTGAGCAGCCGCTATAATAGTGGAAGGTGATGAATTAAAAGCACCCGATAGATTTCTTGGTATGTTTAAGTAAGACTTGATATTTGCAAACAGAATGAAAAAATATGAGCAAATGTGTGATCTATGGTGGGAAAGGTTAATAAATATCACACCGAAACATGTGTATTATGTTGTCCTAATCTGACATAGCAGCCTCTTTTCTGTCATGGCAGCATCTTTCCTGTTATGACCTGTGAGTTCCAGGTCAGATCTAGCAATTGCTCTCTGGGTCTCCAGCAGGCAGCCATTAAAATGCCCTGTGAATCCCTACATGAGGTTGGAGTTCCCAGAGTGCATTTCTTCCGCATGGTGTAAGTCACTCACCTTCCAGTCTCTTGTTCCCAAAGTTCCAAACCTCCAGCCGTGTTTCCTCAAGTTGCAAGCCTCCAGCCATGACCCCTCAAGCCTCCAGCTGTGTTCTCCAGAGCCACCATCTGTGTTCCTGCGCAGCCTCCACTACCAGCCCTCGTTTCCCTACCTGCATCTAGCCAGGCCTATTTCATTAAGGCTAGGGTCAGACGAGCGCAGTGCGAACGCGCGTGCAGGCGCACTTAATCACGGCCGCACTAGCAGCAAGTGCCAGGCAATGACGGCCAATATACGAAGTACGGTCGCACAAAAGTCCGGCTGCGCAACGCAAGTGGAAAACGAACGCATTTTTTCGAGAACGTTAAACTGCTAGTACTGACGTACAGAGTGCGCTGCGCCCGCTAGCGGCGTGTGTGCGTGAATTGGAGATGTCAGACACTGCTAATGTCCGGCCAACATAACGTCCAGATGCACAAAGTGTTTTATTGATGATCCGTACAAAATCACGGATGAAACTGCGCATCGTATGACCGCTATCGCGTATTCCGTGAAAAAATGCGTCCATTCGTTCGAACGCACTTTTTCACAGACAACGCGAAAATGCGTTCGTCTGACCCTAGCCTAAGGTTGACCCAATTGGCCACAGCGATCGATTGATGAACCGCAAATTACCATTTTTATAGAGCACCCCATGCCTTATAGATATCTTTCCCTCAAATGGCATAATATTGTTGAATGCAGTAATTGATTGCCCTTTAGGATTTTTAATAAATCAAATTAAGTTTTTTAGTACATCATGAGTTGGGCAAGTTATCTTATGCACAGCCTTTTACCATGACTGGATGATATTAGCACAAAATGTGTGCGGTCCAACTGCAATGTTTTGATATACTCCGAACAATGTAAACAGTGACTGTGGTTTGGATAAACAACCCACAAATCGTAAAGATACACAGGATCATCTCCTGCTGCAGGTTTAACCCCTTAACGCCGCAGGACGTTCCATGCCGTCCTGCATTTGGTGGGCTTTAATGCCGCAGGACGGCATGGAACGTCCTCGGCATTAGGAGCCCAGCCGGCGGTAATACTTACCTCCCCGGCGGCTCCCACGCTGATCTGGCTTCGATGAAGCCTGATCTGCGTATTTTCAAGCCTCCCGGCGCACTGACGTCATCGCGCTGGCGCGATGACGTCAGTTTCAGGCGCCCCCCCCCCCCGCCGGAGCATGGGGAAGCGCCTGGAGGGGAGGAGAGGGATCCTTCGGATCCCTCTATCTCCCCATCGCCGGGGGCTAGAAGGCTGTGGCCAGCATCGCTGGAAGGGTCACAGCCTGACCTTTCCAGCGATGTATGGGGGTTAACCCATGAGTTGCCAGGTCGCGACCAGGCACTAATTTGTGCCCGATCGCGGCCTATTTCCGGTGGGGGCCGCCATCTTGGATGGCAGCCCCCACCTCTGGGTCCCCCCCCGCGTCAACTGACTCATCGCGCCATGCGCGATGATGTCAGTTAACTGGGGAAGCCCCTAGCTGCAAAGGGATTTCCTATGGAAATCCCTTGCAGGAGATAGGGGGGTTCTTTGAACCCCTTTATCTCCTGATCGGTGGCAGCTAGGGGGTCATGCCTGATATCGTTGGAAAGGCCATGCTCAGACCTTTCCATCGATATCAAACATGACAATGAAAAAAGTAAAATAAAAGTTTAAAAAATAAAAATTAAAAAACAATTAATTAATTAATAAAAAATAAAAACGTGCTTTTTTTTTTTTTTATGCAGCATTATTGTTCACATTTCAATTATAATGTGAACAATGATGCTTCACCAATGATTTTTTTTTTGGGGGGGGGGGGTTTAGCTAAAATCACGTAATCCCCCCCCCCAAAAAAAAAAAAAGGGGGTTCCCAAGTCTACCCCATAGAATATAACCGCAAAGGATCGGATAGTAAAATGTGAAAAAAAAAACACTTTACACACTGTGGATGATTGAAATTTTATTGAAAATTCAAATTTTTTTACATTTTTTGTTATAGCATTCTAGCAGGACATGACGTATATATATAATTATGATATATTATTAATCTGCCGAGTCTGCCGGAAAGAACGATATATAATTTGTCTGGGTGGTATAATAATACGTTACTTAAAACCGCGTTTAAACATGATGAGCAAAAACTTCAGCAAACTTCACTTCCGAAAGAGCGCCAAAGTCGTAAAATTACTCCCGTCCTTAAGGGGTTAAGGTTTAGTTTTAAGGTTTTTCTGTTTACCAAAATAAACACACAACATGTTTATGCAGATATAGCCCGTTTCAATGCAAACATATTACCGTTACCTCATATTTTCCAAGCGTGTTTATTTTCAGAAGAAAAAAAAAAAACAGAACATTTTGGCTAAAATACCCTAATTTAACAAAAATTAAGTACTAGTCGTAGCTGCTATTCCATCCTATTCTGGGGTAAAAACGTAACTGCCGATTAAAAGTAATATAATATAACTGAAACTAACTGTACGTATGTCACAAGTCAATAGAACACATCTAGACACTAATGACAATGGTGAAAAACAGTGTTCGTATTGAAACCACTATTATGCCACATAATACAAGTAGTGTCAGGAATGTTTTCAAAATGAAAAACATATTTTCAATGAAAAAATATTAGAAAAAAGGCATCAGGCTATCAAAGTAGATTTAAAATGGGAAGCTTTGCTGTTTAAAAAAATATCATAGGCTGTTGTGATTGTGGGTTCAGTTCCCAGCCATTCTACACTTGCTGAAGAATAACACGCAAGTACTGTATATCACTGGAAATGACCATTTCATTCACAGTGTTTGTAATGTTAAAACCACCTGCTTAATAGACCCCTTGTGCTGCCCAAACAGCTCTGGTGCATCGAGACATGGACTCCACAAGACCTCTGAACGTGTCCTGTGGTATCTGGCACCGAGGCATTAGCAGCAGATCCTTTAAGTCCCTCAGCTTGTGTGGTGGGGCCTCCATGGATAGTTTGTTGTTCCAGTACATCAGATTGAGATCTGGAGAATTTGGAGACTGAGGCAACACCTTGAAATCTTTGTCAAGGTTCCTCAGAACAAATTCTGCAAGGTGACAGGGTGCATTATCCTGCTGAAAGATGCCACTGCCACTGGGGAACACCATTGCCATGAAGGGATTTATGTGGTCTGCAAAACTTTCTAGTTAGGTGCAATGTCTCCAGTGTGTTCTGACACCTTTATATCATGGTCAGCATTACGTTTTTCAGTAATTTGAGCTACAGGTGCTCTTCTGTGTGACCGGACCAGATGGGCTAGCTTTTGTTCCCCATGTGCACTAATGAGCCTTGGGCGCCCATGACTCTGAGGACAGTTCACTGGTTGTCGTCTCTTGCACTATTTTTTGTTAGGTACTAACCACTGCATTCTGGGAGAACCACATAAGACTTGCCAGTTTGGAGTTGCTCTGACTATTCTTCTAGCCATCCCTATGTGGCCCCTGTCAAAGTCACTATGGTCTTTTCAACTGCTCATCCTTCTTTCAACACATGAAATTCAGGAACTGACTATTCACTTGGTGCCTATTATATCCCACCTCTTGAAAAGTGTCATTGTAACAATGTAATTAGGGATGAGCTGTTCGGTTTGATCTGTTCGGAGTTCGCATCGAACATCGGCCGTTCGACAGTTCGCGAACTTCAAACTTTTTGGGACGTTCGCCAAAATTTCAATTTTTTTTATAAAAGTATAAAAAATGCTTAAAAAATACTAAAAAATCTAGAAATAAAGAGACTCTTTACTGCAGAATATTATAAGCAACGGTTTATTAGATATTGAATTAAAACAGGAATATTTTTAACATTGAAGCCTATGGGATAAAACATTCTTGTTACTAAAACATCAGGCAGGCACGGCCCTCTAATCAGGCACTGTAGAGGGCAGCCTGCAGGGGCCTCCCAAGGATCCCCTTGAGGAGCATGCGGCCGCCGGACGACAGAGCTGCGACTGTGCGGGCTAGTCGCCCGGGTGCATGCGGCAGAGACAGGCGGTGCAGGGAGGGAGCCACTGCACCTGCGGCCACGGCAGACCTCCCCCCACAACCAGAATCCAGGGAGCCCCCACTGACCACCAGGCTAAGGTAAGGCGACACATTTCTAAAAAAAATAAGATCCGAGGACATTTTTAAATGTCCCCGGGAACATAAAATAAAACTTTTTTTTTCTTTCTCTACCTGGCTGAATGTATTTAATTATATATATTAGATACATTCAGCCAGGTAGAGGGGGTGGCATGTGGGCTGCGCGGGGTCTCAGGCAGTGGTTTGTTTTTTTTGTGTGTATATTTTTAGCAAATTTATAGGGGAAGGTAAGGGCAGGTATGATATATATATATAGATAAGATATATATCTATATTCTTATAAATATATATATCCAGACTTGTATTACACACACATTTTGGCAACTAATTGCCCCCCCCAATTTGGCTGATCCCTCCAGAAGAAATGTTGAACCCGACAGAGCAGAGAATATATATATTATTCTCTGCTCTATCGGGTTCAACATTTCTTCTGGAGGGATCAGCCAAATGGGGGGCGCAGTTAGTTGAGATTGTCCACATGCCACCCCCCCATGTACGTATCTGTATATATGGTCTGAGGTCTGTGGTTGGGTGTATATATATATCTGCGTGTTGATATATACATATATATGGGTCTGCGTGTTGATATATACGTACTGTATATGTCTGTGTGTGGTATCAATGCATCCCTACTCTATACATAGCGCTTCGTGTCCCTATAATATATATGATATGGGGTTACCTTTTTTTATATTTTTAAACTATTCCTATTAAAGTAACAGTAATTTTTGATATATTGTATTCAGTAGAAACTTTTTTTGCCTATATAACATGTGCTTTGTGAAAATAAAATGGTTTTGTGTGTACATTTTAATTTAGTTCGTGGATTCCTGCCCAATGCGGTGAGAAGCAAACGTAATGAAGTGTAGACACGCTGCGAGGCGGAGCGGAATGAAGTCAAGCCTGCAAAATTTTTGCTTCGCTCCGCTACGCTGTGCGTCGCTACATGCTCAGTGTGTCTCGAATCAGTTTGTATACTTGTTACTGACCCTACTTGTTCACTTCTGAGGACCTGATCTGTTGCCGACTTTGCCTGCCATTTGACTATTCTCTCTGTGTATTCCCTGCCTGTTCTGTTTGCTTCCTGTTGCTACTGGTGTGCGCCGATTCTCACCATATACAGTAGCACAGTACAAGTGCCTAAACATTGCTGATCCGGTTTTGTTATAGCTGCTGATGTAACTGAATAGATTGGGGATCTCTTCTGCATTACCAAAACCTCCACCATTGCACTCTTCCACAGTACCACAGAGGGGTTACTTACGGTGTGAAGGCACTTGCTGCCACCAAAGGCACAATATTTGGGTGCACTGCCACTGACGCCTATACCAGATTCATATCATTTTAATATTTGACCGCAGGGTCCAACCCTGCACTCTTCCACAATACCACAGAGGGGTTACGGTGTGCCGGCACTGTTGCCGACGCTAAAGGCCCAATTTTAAATTACCTATTGTTACTTTCATCCAAAGCCTGCATAAGTTTCACCATAATTTAGCCCAAAAATCACTAAACTTGTTCTGCGCGTCCTAAAATGTCTCCTTTTTTCATACAGACTGCCGCCCCAAGCAGTTGTTTATGAATAGATTAAAGGAAAACCGTTTACCGTCATTTGAAACGTCATTTTTTTGTTTTTAAATGTTTCGTACATCCTACAAATCCGCCACTTCACGGGCAGGTTATGGGGACCTCCTACGCACGATATTCAAAGGAATTTTTCGTTTTTATTCTAAACCTTTATTTCATGGAAAACTCACTGTTCCTTTAAAAACTTATTTTCTTTTTTTACTTTTTGTCTTTGTTTCCTGTCCCCCAGGGCACTACCCGGACCCCCATACACCTTTTATGGCAAATATCTAGCATATATGCCCTCTTGGAGGGCACTCTAAAAATCAAACTTTCGAGTCCCATTGACTTGCATTGAGTTCGGTTCGTGTTCGCGTTCAAACTCGAACTTTTGAAATTGTTCGAGTTCGAATGCGAACCAAACACGGGGGTGTTCGGCTCATCACTAAATATAATCAATGTTATTAACTTCACCTGTCAGGCCTTTGATGTTGTGGCTGATCAGTGTAGATAATACATAAAAAGCCAAACAGGGTAATTAAAAGAGATCCGAATTGCTTGAGAAAGGTAACCGAACGCTGAAAATCAGCATTCGGTTACCTTTCTTGGCTATTCGGCTATCCAGAGAGCAGGCAATTCGCCAAATCCCGGCGAATTGCCTGAACATACAGTGCCTGTTCGAGGGCAGTGAAAACCCCATGAAAAAGCACTGCTTCGGCTATTCAGAGAACACAAACCAGCAGTGAAAGGTTCCCTAAATGCCCTGCCATTCGGTGGTTTAATTCGGCAAGTTTATTCAGGAGAATCCCATAGGCTTCAATGTTAAAAATATTCCGGTTTTAATTCAATATCTAATAAACCATTCATTATAAAATTCTGCAGTAAAGAGTCTCTTTATTTATAGATTTTTTTCGGATATTTTAAGCATTTTCCTTAATTATTTTTTTATTTAAAAGTCCTATTTTGTTTTTGATTTTTTTTTAAGTTTACTTATTTTTTCTGTAACAGCCCTCTTTATTATCATTCCCTGGACCTCATATGTAAATTTCAGACATTTTCGCTCAGTAGTTTCTTTGCGAACAGTGTTTCACTTTTCAATCATTCATGCAAACTGTTTTCCTAATTTATTCACTTCACTCTGTCTGCGGTCTCGGCTTTCTCGGCTTTCTCCGGCAGCTTCACTACGTGTGATCGGCTCCTGATCGGGTGTTTCCGTGGTTTTCGGCAGGTTAATCCAGATGTTTTTGCGGGTTTTCAGCCTGCATTCGCTGGGTTTTGCGGTTCATTTTTGTCGGGTTTGCGGCAGCTTTTCCCTGCAATTCGGGGACCCTGTGGTGTTTGCTGAATACACCGCAGGGTCACCGAAACGGGATCGGCAAAAGGAACCGAATTGAAGAGAACAAAAAGTCACCGAACGTGCGGTGACTTTTCGAATCTCTTTGAATTACCCTGAAAGTTAAAAAAAGTAAAACAGACACAATACTAAGCAAACAAAAAATATGACTTATGTAATTTTCCCAAAACCCAAGTGTACATAAACAAGAGAGTCTGAGTATCACTGTAATGACCATAGAAGATTACTCTCATCTGGGGACACCAAAGTGTATAGGATATAGGGAAGAGATTTTTCAACAAGCCTCTGCTAATTAAGATAGAATACATTAAGGTTTGGAACAGAATACAGGTGAATGTTTCAGTTCATAAGGTGTAGATTGTGAGGCTGTAGTCATTACATTTTGCATACTGGGAGATTTACGTGGGCAAAGGATACATGAGAATTGCTGCACAATCGCAAGCCTATGGTGCAGCTGTATTTAGCTCTGCTCAGACCAGGAAGTGTCTCAGCCAGTAAGGACCAAGTAATTATGGGCTATGGAGACTGATAATATGCTTTGAAGACAAGACAAGAAAACATAGGCTGATTTATAGCAGAACCAAAATACATGTAGGCTATCTCGCTGTTATCATAACTTGAAGACCTGCAAGACTCCCTAGCAAGTCGTTAATCTGCAAAAGAAATTCCATTAATCAGATGAGATGATTAGGACAGCTATTAGCTTATTCACAGCACTGACGACAGGTTTGCAATTGGACAGTGCTGGGCAAGAGTCTACTAGAGGAGTTGCGGAGGAGATGAAAGACACATGATGATCAACACATACATCTTCTTTTGACATTTCTATAGTTAGCTGCATCTATAATGACCACTGACCAACGAGACGGGGACCTCTTGCAATATGCTATGTAAAACGTAACCGTGGATATAACTCATTCTGTCTCTTTGTGCTACAATATAACTACATGACCCACTATTGTGACATGTTAAAAGAGCTAAATTGTCCGTCACTGGAATCTAGACGCACTCTTCACCTTTCCAACCTGGGGCTATATTACAATCTTCGAGCAAAAATGCTCACGCAACGTGTGAATTTTTGCGGCAAGCGTTAAAACGTTAACGTTTCGAATCACAATCCTCGCGCTTAATTTCATGCAGCGATCAATGACGCGTGCAAACAGGACGCGCCTAACTGCTTGCGCAGTACCGTCAAGCGCACAACTCAGTGTGCGCACTGTTTTTTTCACGCGATTCAGCCAATCAGAATTAAGAACCACAATTATCTCACGTTACGTTTTTGCGCCTGCCAAAGTCAATTTGAGCATATATGTTGCAGCAATAATACATGCACACACAACTTCTCCATTTTATTGGTTTGGTATGAGTAGAATGTGTAACTATACTTTGCTGCATTTTTTTTTTTGGGCTGGTGTATTTGGGTTCGGCCAGGTTGTTCAGATTTGCCATTAACACCAGCTTTTAGGAGTTACTAAAATTATGCGCGCAAAGGCTATGCGGTAATTACCGCAAATAGATTGTAATACCATCCTCGTACCAGCGCACAAACACATTTGCGCTCACAATGTTAGGTATAGGACCTGCGACGTACAGTAAGTTCGCGCCGCGTTCGCGCAGGTTCACCCGCGGTAGATGATTGCGTGCGTTTGTTGGGCTGACTATGTAATACGGTATTCGGCGCAAATGGTTTTACCCCTCGCATTAATGTTTTGCGCGAAGATTGTAATTTAGCCCCTGGTGTTTAAGAGATTTTCTGGAAAGCTACCACCCTACCTGAATAGACTGCTTCCTCCATCAGTTCCCTCATCCTATAACTAGGGATGGGCTGCCGGTTTGAATCGGTTCGATGTTCGCATAGAACATCGGCTGTTCGAAAGTTCGCGAACTTCGAACTTTTCAGGCCGTACGCGGAAAGTTTGAAAAAAAATTTAATTTTGATTTTTTTTTAATAAAAATGCTTAAAAAATCGTAAAAAATCTAAAGATAAAGTGACTCATTACTGCAGAATCTTAGAAGCAACGGTTTATTAGATATTGAATTAAAACGGGAATATTTTTAACATTGAAGCATATGGGATAAAACAATCTTTTTGCTAAAACATCAGGCAGACGAGGCACTCTAATCAGGCACTGTAGAGGGCAGCCCGCCGGGGCCTCCCAAGGATCCCTTGAGGAGCATGCGGCCGCCGGATGACAGAACTGCGGCTGTGAGGGCTGGCCGGCCGGGTGCATATGGCAGAGAGGAGGCGCAGGGAGGGAGCCACTGCGCCTGCACCCATGGCAGACCCCCCACAACCACGATCCAGGAAGCCCCCACTGACATCCAGGCTAAGGTAAGACAACACATTTCTAAAAAAAATAAAATCCGAGGACATTTTTAAATGTCCCCGGGAACATAAAATAAAACCTTTTTTTTTCCTTTCTAATACTCACCTGATTCCTGGATCCACCAACAAGCGCAGCCTCCCGTCTCCCAAACTGTTAGAAGCTGCATACACCGGTGCGCCGTGTGCAGCTTCTGAGAAGATACGCTATTAGTGTAGAGGGAGTGATGCAAAATGCGCAGTCGGCTTCCCCACTACACTAATAGTGTATCTTCTCAGAAGCTGCACACAGCGCGCCGGTTAAAGCTAGCGTCAGACTGTAGAGGTGCTGACCGGCAGTGTGAGGATTGATATGCTGCACTAACTATTCTTCTTACAAATTTGATTACTTAACCCGTTTGCGATTGGATTGTAATATTGTGACATCCAGGGCCCCTGGTGGCGATCGAGGGGGGGCCCCGGACGCATGGTGCCGCCAGCTGGCCGAATGGCACTATGAGTGATCAGGGAGCAGGGCGAGGCGTGATGACACGGAGCCGCCAGGACCTTTAAATCAGGAGTGCGTGTTGTACACCTTGCCTTGCCGTGGAGTTTCATTCTCGCATCGCTAGCTTACCGAATCAGTTTGTATACTTGTTACTGACTCTGCTTGTTCTGCGGACCTGATCTGTTACTGACTTTGTCTGCCATTTGACTATTCTCTCTGTGTACTCCCTGCCTTTTTCTGTTTGCTTCCCGTTGCTACTGTGTGTGCCGATTCTCACCATATACAGTAGCGCAGTACAAGTGCCGAAACTTTGCTGACTCGGTTTTCTTAACGACTACTCTCGCTCTGTGCCCCTGTCTGGTATATTCCGCTGCTTGTTACTACTGGTGCACTTCCATCCTGCCATAAAAGTCTGCAGCCACTTCAGACAGTCATTCCCAGCAAGTGTTCGCCTAACAGAAATTCAAAGAGAATTCCACCTTCCCACAAACCGTCTGATCTGTGACATGCCCACCAGGTGGAACTCGACATTGGCAATGCTGCAGCGTCTGCACAAGCTGCAGAGGGCCATCAACGAGTACCTGTGTGAGTATGGCACAAGGACAGGTTCAGGTCAACTTGGTTCCCCCCCACAGTGGCTGATGATCAAGGATGCATGCACTGTACTGTCACCATTTGAGGAGGCAATGAGGATGGTGAGCAGGGACAGTGCATGCATCAGTGACACAATTCCTTTAGTGTTCCTGCTGGAGCGCACTCTGCGGGGAATTATAGATGTGGCACTAGAGGCAGAGCAGCGGGAGAAAGAGGAGGACTTTGCTAGCTCTCAAGGCCCCAGTCTTTACGGAGACAGCATTCCTGCGGGTCCTCAGATCAGACAGGAGGAGGACGAGGAGGATGAGGAGGAGGAGGACTACAGTTGTGTTCAAAATTATTCAACCCCCACTGAAATTGAGTGTTTTGGCCAGTTTGACATTGATTTTGATCATTCAGTCATCTTGCTTACAATTAAATCAAAGAGGCACGTGTAGGTCAGACAAATATAACATAACATTTATAATGAAATAAGCACAAATGTCTTTTCTGTGCTCACATCATTATCAGTTTTATTCAACCCCCAAGTGACATTCAATCTTAGTACTTAGTACAACATCCTTTTACAGTTATAACAGCTTTTAAACGTGAAGCATAGCTTGACACAAGTGTTTTGCAGCGATCTACGGGTATCTTCGCCCATTCGTCATGTGCAAAAGCCTCCAGTTCAGTCACATTCTTAGGCTTGCGCACTGCAACTGCTTTCTTTAAGTCCCACCAGAGGTTCTCAATCGGATTTAAGTCAGGTGACCTCGATGGCCACTCCAAAATGTTCCAGCCTTTAATCTGCAACCATGCTCTAGTGGACTTGGAGGTATGCTTGGGATCATTGTCCTGTTGAAAGGTCCAACGTCTCCCAAGCCTCAGGTTTGTGACGGACTGCATCACATTGTCATCCAATATCTCCTGGTACTGAAGAGAATTCATGGTACCTTGCACACGCTGAAGCTTCCCTGTACCTGCAGAAGCAAAACAGCCCCAAAGCATGATTGACCCCCCGCCATGCTTCACAGTAGGCAAGGTGTTCTTTTCTTCATAGGCCTTGTTCTTCCTCCTCCAAACATAGCGTTGATCCATGGGCCCAGTTCTAATTTTGTTTCATCAGTCCACAGAACACTATCCCAAAACTTCTGTGGTTTGTCCACATGACTTTTGGCATACTGCAGTCGACTCTTCTTATTCTTTGGAGACAGCAAGGGGGTGCGCCTGGGAGTTCTGACATGGAGGCCTTCATTACGCAGTGTGCGCCGTATTGTCTGAGCTGAAACTTCAGTACCCACATCTGCCAAATCTTTTCTCAGTTCCTCAGCAGTCACACGGGGACTTTTCTCCACTCTACGTTTCAGGTAGCGCACAGCAGTCGAAGTCAGCATCTTCTTTCTGCCACGACCAGGTAGCGTTTCAACAGTGCCCTTTGCCTTGAATTTGCGAATGATGCTTCCTATGGTCTCTCTTGGTATGTTTAACATCTTTGCAATCTTCTTATAGCCATTGCCCTTCCTGTGAAGAGTAATCACCTCTTCTCTTGTCTTCGTGGACCATTCTCTTGACTTCACCATGTTTGTAACCACACCAGTAAATGTCTAGAAGGAGCTGAGTATCACAGTCATTTTAAAGCTGCCTAATTGGTGCTTATTATGCTTTATTGCTGCTCCGTGACATCCACAGGTGTTTTCAATACCTGATTGAAAACACTTGAATGAACCTCTGTTCTTCAGAGTGGTGGTCTTTAAGGGGTTGAATAATTGTGTCAATGAAGAATTCACAAAATAAACATTTACTACTGTATTACAAAACCAATTGATGTCATTTTAGTTGCATATGGTTCTTTAAAAAGTCCTTGTAGGATTTCATTCTGAATACAATTACAAATGTACACTAAATTCCATAAAACCCTTTACAGCATTGGGGGTTGAATAATTTTGAACACAACTGTATTTAAGTTGTGCGGGCATTGAAGGTGGGGATTCCTCAAGGGAGGGTTTTGTGTCCCCAGAAACCCAAGGACTAGCACGTGGCTGGGAGGAGGTAGTGCACGATACGGTCATCCTCAGTGACCAGGAACACTCGGAAGCTAATGCCACCTCCATCCTACACTGCATGGGCTCCCTTATCCTGCAAAGCCTGCTAAAGGACCCCAGGATTCGTGCTATCAAGGAGAGGGATCATTATTGGTTGGCAACCCTTCTTGATCCACGATACAAGGGTAAGGTTGCAGAGCTCATCCTGCTCTCACAGAGGGAGGACAGGATGAAACAACTTGAGGATGCTCTAAAGCGACACTTGTGTAACACCTTTCCAGGCACTGGTAGGTTACCAAGTGATGACACAGGTGCTTCTGAGGCTGCGGTTTATCAGAGGAAGAGGGTGAAGGGGGCCGCTTGACTGATGCCTTTTGCAATTTTTCTAGTCCACGACGCCCAGGGACGTCTAATGTAGGCACCCATTGCCAGCGTCTTCACCATATGGTGCAGGACTACCTAGGGGCAAGGGCAGACCTGGATACCTTTACAGCAGATGATCCACTGGCTTACTGGGTGTTGAGATTGGATCACTGGCCAGAATTTAGCCAATATCTATGCAGCTAAGGTTGCCCTTCATCCAGCGTGCTTTCTGAAAGGACGTTCAGTTCTGCTGGAGGTTTTGTCACAGACAAAAGAGTGCGTCTGTCCACCGACTCTGTAGACCGGCTGACATTTGTAAAAATGAATAAGTTCTGGATCAGCAGCTATCACTCCCCTGATGCTGATGTAACTGAATAGATCGGGGATCTCTTCTGCATTCCCAAAACCTCCAGCACTGCACTTCCACAATACCTCAGAGGGGTTACGTTGTGAAGGCACTAGCTGGCACAAAAGGCCCAATATTTGGGTGCACTGCCACTGACGCGTGTACCAGATTCATATCATTTTAATACCTGACCGTGGGTCCACCCCTGCACTCTTCCACAATACCTCAGATGGGTTACGGTGTGAAAGCACTAGCTGGCACCAAAGGTCCAATTTTAATGCACCTATTGTTACTTTCATCCAAAGCCTGCATAAGTTTCACCATAATTTTGCTAAAAAATCACTAAACTTGTTCTGCGTGTCCTAAAATGTCTCCTCTTTTTATACAGGCTGCCGCCCCAAGCAGTTGTTTATGAATAGATTAAAGGCAAACCATTTACAGTCATTTGAAATGTATTTTTTTTCTTTTAAAATGTTTCTATACATCCTACAAATCCGCCACTTCACGGGCAGGTTATGGGGACCTCCTAGGCACGATATTTGAAGGAATTTTTCGTTTTATTCTTAACCTTTATGTCATGGAAAAATCACTGTTCCTTTAAAAACGTTTTTTTAAAACTTTTTGTCCTTGTTTCCTGTTCCCTAGGGCACTACCCGGACCCCATACACCTTTTATGGCCAATATCTTGCATATATGCCCTCTTGGATGGCACTCTAAAAATCGAACGTTCGAGTCCCCATGACTTGCATTGAATTCGAATCGTGTTCACGTTCGAATTAAAACTTTTTAAATTGTTCGAGTTCGAATGCGAACCGAACACGGGGGTGTTCGGCCCATCCCTACCTATAACCTCCGATCCAGGACCAGCACCTTACTTGCAATACCACAATACAAAAAGAAAGTGGCTCGATAATCATTTTTCTACAGAGCACCACACTTATGGAATAACCTCCCAGACGCCATCAAATCTTCCCCCAGTATTAAGTCACTCAAGAGCTCCCTATTAACATACCTCAATACGGAATGCACCTGTAAACATGTAACACAGTGACTATATTTCCTACATATTTATTTTCTGGTAATCTGTATATTTGTGTTGTTGTTGTTTTAATATCTTGCATTTTATTACTTTGTATTTCTGTAACGACTGTAACATTTCAATGTTCTTGAACCCAGGACGTACTTGAAAATGTAGAGAAATCTCAATGTATCCTTCCTGGTAAAATGCTTTATAAATAAATAAATAAAATAAATATGGCATGTACCTATCCCTTTAATTTAGCATTGCGATCATGGCATTTAATATATTTAAAATTAACTACACAACACCTGTCATGCATATGTTGGAAATCTACCTACACAAATGATAGTTTGAGAAGTACTTTTGTTTTTTATTTATATATTTACATTATATTTACTTATTTTTTTTATAATTGTTTATTACAGTAGCCTTCTCTACCTCCGTACAATGTGTAGGGAGAATAACTGAATCTACTATTACTTGATTCTATTAAGGTTTATACATGAATTTTTTCCAGCATGAGCAGATTTGAACTTTGCAGAGATTATGTGAACACAATAATATGTTTTTTAACTAATAGTTATGTTCTTTATTTAGATTGCAAATGATTTGTGCCACTGCTGGAGGGGGTGATTCGAAATGTACTACATCAAGCCGTGACACAAAAAGTATACATGTATAAAGTAACTATTCAGTCCTTACTTTCAACCAAGTACTGAGACTGATGGAAATGAAAGGATAATGGAACAAACCTTCAGAACACCTACAGTGTGCCATTACCCACGATTGAAAGTCAATAGCTGACATTGTAATATTGCAGTCTAGCTCAGATGTGTGACCTATACTTGTATTGCATACAACCCCAGACTGATTACAACATTATAAGAATTATAAGACCTGTCACATTAAGCCTGTACGTCTCATGAGACTAATCAAGTTGTGTTTCTGGGTTTTAAGGGAATAAAAGGTAGAAAACGTTTCCTCAGCGCTGATACAAAGCAGACTAAGCAAGCCAGTTAATTCTGAGCGCTGCTTGCAACATCAAAGGAGCGTCAGAGAATGACAGAAATTCCATAACCCTATTCTTGTCTCCTGGACTGATGAGCCTATGATTTTGTGGTGAGGGAAAATTCCCAAAAATGCTATTGTTTGGCTCCTTCACTGTTTGACTCTTAAAGCTGTGCCTGCGTACATGTCCGTGCCTGCTATGAAAACAAAACTTTTTGTGATAACAATAAAGTCTTGTCTCCTCGCATACATTTCAGGAAATTAACTCTGCTTTAAATATTATAAAATACCTTATAAGGAGGGCGTGCGTCTTCATGAATTAACATCTTGATTGAAGAGTACAGGTTTTAGCAATGAATATGGGATTGTTTTATTCCACATTAATTCTATCTGTTTACTAACAACTACATTTTGAGTAAAAGCAGTTAGTAGGGGTTTAAAAGTAGTGAGATCAAAACTAGAAATCTTTAAAGAGAAAGTTTTAGATATCTGTGCAGCTTTTGCTTGATATAAGATTGTAAGCTCCTGTGTACATGACCAGCTATACCTCCTGTCTTTGGTTCCCAAGTTGCTTGCAATTTATTTTATTTTATTTATTTATAAAGTAATTTTACCAGGAAGGATACATTGAGATTTCTCTTGTTTTCAAGCATTTCCTGGGTTCAAGAACATTGAATTGTTACAGTTGTTACAAAAATACAAAGTGATACAATGCAAAATATTAAAACAACAACACCACAAATTCTGTTTAATACCCCATTCCTTACTGGAAAGTACTGCATAAACGGTTGGCGCTTATAAAAATAATAATAGCAATATTATTGTATATTTTTAGATTTTGAATGTACTCAAATTGCAATTACAGGTGGAATATGGATATTATGTCTTTTATTTTTGAAGATTGATCGTCATCCTTGATTTATAATTAATGCCCTTAACATTCTGTATTTGGTATTCCATAAAACATTTGCTAAAAACAACACAAACCATCCTTTTATTTTTGATACTTTTTTTATTATGTGACTTGTTGTGCTAGACGTCACTTTGTCTGGGTTTGTGATAGGAGGACTTGACTAGAGCTGCAGGATGAGACTTGCTTTTTTACATAGCTTTGAGGGTCACGACAACAATCAAAATGAACAAGTGCATCGGAGCACAGGGCGTTGAATGTGACTGCACGGCTTGCATCATCTTAAAAAGCCCAAACTTTAATCTATTTTTATTTTACACTAACGTTGTTCTTTTCTGGTAAGCAGGTGTCAGTAGATATTAATTAAAATACATATCCCTTAAACGCACATACATGCCACCCGCCAGATCCTTTTAGGTTTTCCTTCATACATTTCAATGAAATATCGGTGCTTTCTCGTTTGGCACAACTCGGTGTGCTTTGCTGATTTTACTTCGCCGACCCTGCGGTGAATTTGCTTTTCACCTGGGGGTCCTCGAAGTGTGCCAACTGTGGAGCTGCAGTCGACCACCGCCGCCGGCTACCGAACAGACTGCCGAACGCAGCCAAAGACTGCTGATCAGCCGCCAAAAACCGCCGAACTGCAGGAAAAAAAAATGAAACTCTGCTATTATTTAATAAGTTGTTCAAAACAATAAAAATACCTGAAAATGTGTAGAAATAATAAAAAAGTCTTATAAAAAATAATAAAACGGAATAAAAAAAGAATCCTTTAAAAAAAATGGGAATCAAAAATTTTACCCAAACAAATTCCAAAAAAATAAATAAAATGACAGTTTGCTGAAATTAAAAAAATAAATGTTAGCATAACCGATAATTTTTTTAACATTAAGGCTAATGTCAGACGAACGCAGTCTGAGCGCACTCTGCGTGCGTGCATAACAGACGTCTGTACTGACGAAAGATACTGTAGACACCACACGGTCCGTTTTTTTTTTATGGATGTAAAAGAAAGGGAAATATGGGAATCAAAATTAATTAAAATTAAAAGTACAGTACAGTCAGCCAGACCAAAAAAACTTCTGAGCGTCAATGTGATGGACGCCACAAAAGCGCTGCGTCTGACGTCGCGTCATCACGCACGCAGGACGCTACGCGGACGCGGCGCACTCTGGGCGTCCATCGTAGCGCTTTTACGCCGAGGCTTAAATGGCGTCCATTGCCACCTGTGTGGTGCATGCATACTTCGGTGCTCACGTACTTCGTGTGTTGGTCTCTATTAATCACAAATCAATGCTGTGATGGACGTTAAACTGTGCGGCGACACGGACATGATGACTGCGTTCGTCTGATGCTAGCCTAAATCCAATGGGATTGGCCTGTTTAAACCTGTCAAACTGAATCACTGAAAATCAGGTGATCGTTTTACTGACACTTTGGTGCAGTTCGGTGTTCTGTGAATAGAATACTTCTTTATGGGACAATTTCGCTGCAGCTGAAGATCGCCGAATTGCGGTGATCTGTGACGCAATGCACCGTATTTCAAATATTGGCGAATTGCCAGCTTTCTGAATAGCCGAACTGCCACGAAATTGCACCGTACAGAGAAATTCAACTTTCAGTGCAATTTGGTGGCAAGTTCGGCTCTCTTTAGCTAACGCTTTTATTTTTTTATATGTATATATAATGATTTTTTTTATTCTGGCAGGATTTGACTTCTATGTCTGTCCTTTTCAAATTACATCTGTTGCGCATAAGCATGCAATTATCACCTCTTCAATGGATACACACATTTGTATATGTCTAGGGGCCTGTTAAAACAAATAAGTTTTATTTTACCATTTGCACTTTCACAGCTTTTACCGTGTTACAGCATATACTTATTAGTGATTTTTCTTGAATCTTTAGGTTTTTATTAAGAAAAAAAGCAGTCCATAATATTCTCTTGTGTGAAAAGAATCATTTGAATAGTTCACTTTACTAGTTAAGTATTCATTTATTTCCTATGATATCACTAAACAAGCCATAGTGTATCTGTCTACATTTAGAAAATACATAAATAATTGAAGAGCTCTGCAAACATTCTGTCCAAATGCAAGATAAGAATGAATAATTCTAAATATTGTTGGGTTTTTTCGGAATAAAAAACTGGTTTATTAACCTGTAAGTTAACATCTCTGTGCTAGAGGGGAGAAGAAACATTGTATAATTCTCATCAGTGATGCACCATTCAGCAGTAAATAAAGATATTCCTTCTTGCGGAAAAGTTTAGGTTTCCTCTGCTGTGAACTAATGCCATCCATTCAGATTGATTATCCTGACAGTACTCAAGTGGCTTGTTATTTCTTCTTAGAAACCTAGACATTCAGGTGGTGTTTTAACTTCTCATTATAAAAAGGAAAACAACCTGTAAAGTTAAATATTTCAGTATTTACCTTAACCAGCGGAGCCTCCCAAAGCCCAAATATCCTTAGTATCTGCCAGGAAATAAGTATATAAAATATAAACTAAAAAGTTGCAAGATCGATGCAGTGCTAAAGCGATACAGAAAATATGCCTGCAAAGAAACCTTTATATCTTTTAAATCTTAATTGTAGGGGATTGCACTCACAATAGAGATGAATCTTACAGGTGTTGTTCAAGACAGGTGCTCAGGGAACCAGGTGAGGTCCAGAAGACTCCACAGATACGTTTCACGCTAACGAAGGACCTGGCACTCCAGTACAGTGTGAAAGACTGCTTTAATAGGTGCAACGCAGCTGAACACTTAATAAAGTGGTTTTCCCACTGGAATGAGGTGCTGGGTTCCTTCTTTTTTGTGAATATGCAAATAAATCTAAAACACATCTATGTTTTTTAGCTCATCTGTCAACTTCTCCTCCCCTGATCTCTCCTGCTCTCCTGGATCGAGTCACTGACTGTCTCTCCGCTGTCTCGCATTGGATGTTTTCCCGCTTCCTTAAAACTCAATCTTGCCATAACTGAAATTATCGCTGTTCCTCTCTACAAGAAAAACCCAATACCACCTATAGCTCGACGAGAAAATGGAACGCTTTGTTAGCCCAACGCCTCCAGTGCGCTGCCTTGGTGTCACTTTCGATTCTGACCTAACGTCCTCTCCCCACGTCAGACAGTGACCAAATCCTGTTACTATCAGCTCAAGAACATTGCCCGCATTCGCCCCTTTCTTATGCAAGATACCGCAAAGGTACTGGTTCACGCTCTTGTCATTTCACGGCTTGATTACGGCAACTCGCTCCTTACTGGCCTCCATACTACCCATACTGCCCCTTTGCAATCTGTAATGAATGCAGGTGCCAGGCTTATTTTTCTCACTAGATGCACCTCGCGTACCTCCCCACTCTGCTGTTCCCTCCATTGGGTTCCTTTACGTTTCGGGATACAATTTAAAAAACTGACGGTCACGTTCAAATCACTCAATAGCTCGACCCCACCTTTCATGTCTTAGTTACTATGTGCACGTCCCGTCTAGACCAGTCTAGTCAGTGGGCAATCTCCACCTGTCATCTGTCTACACCTGCACTGGCAACTCTCGCCTCCAAGACTTCTCAAGGGCAGCTCAAGTCCTGTGGAATGTCTTGCCTCACCCTATCAAACTCTCCCCTAATCTTCAATCCTTCAAGAAATCCCTCCAAACCCATCTCTTCAGATTAGTGTACCACATCACTGATGCAACGCAACCCTCTGCTCATCTACTCACACAGGATTGAAGCTGCTTCTATGGCCCCACCATTCCCAAACCACTGGCACTAATGATCCTGCCAACTAGGAAAATTTGTCTTTTCTTCCTCTACCCCAATCCCTCTAGACTGTAAGCCCCTATGAGCGGGGCCCTCTACACTTCTTGTTTTCATCCTATATCCATTTATCAGCATCTTTCTCCATTTGGCTATTGTAAAGCATGCGGGAAACGGTTGGCGCTATATAAATGATGACAATAATAATAACTGATTGTCGACTTGCTTCAGGAACACTCACTGGCTGCATACAAGAAGGCATCTAAGACTGCCCCAGCCTTTTTGGTCTTCCATTTATTAAAACATAATAAGGTAGGTGAGTCGCTACTTGACTACATGCTCTGTATTATCAAATATCAGACTGACTCCTCTTATTAGAGGGTTCTGATGATCTACCATGCTTTTATGGACTCACATCACCGCTTCATGTTGACATGACAAACTTAACGCTAAGAAAACCATTAGTCAACATAAGAAGAATTTGTTGCCTGCACAATCCCACTACTCCTGGGCACCGCAGATGAGATTTGTCTTGTCTTGATGTGGTGGTGGGCTAATTTGCAATGATCATTTAAGAAGACATTAAATCTCACTTTTTTGAACGTAGGTTCCTGGGATTCGAGAGCAGGTGATACAATGTTTGTCTGATAAAAAAACTGTAGTTTTTTTCTTTACCTTTTATTAATAAATGGATCTCCTACACCTCTTCTATCTTATAATATTTGAATTCTAGTAGCATGGGCCTAATTTAATTTCACATTGACATTAGGGCTATGGAGCAGGGACAGCAAGCTGATGTCCCAAAATAGGTCCATATGGGCTTCATAAGGAAATGAGAACATGTTTTTTTTGCAAAAAAAACAAACGAAAATACCCAGACTGTAAAAATATAGTAATATAGTAGCAGCAACGCAGCACAAAAAAAAGTCACTTATAATGTAAAATCTTTTCAGCCCTGTTAAGCGAGCTGACGAGCAAACTACGGACAGGTACACGGACAGAGCAGACAGAACACAGAATATTCAGTAAAATAGGTGGCTTTTCTGCTTGGAAACAAGTTTAAACATTTACTGCAGGTTGGGCATAGTTTTTTTTTCTTTCTCATTCCGAGCACTGGTTGTTTTGCACCTGCCACAGGCAAGTGTCTCTGACAGAGAAATAACTTTCTGCTAGCGCAGGCCTCGGCCTGTTCCACATCCTGCCGTACCTGCACAATGCTATCTGCTTTTGCAAACTGTTCAATAGAACTGTAGAAGAAAAGCCGTGAAGTTTACAGCAGACACCTGATATTCGGAAAGCTGTGCTTACGCAGCACATACGCAAATAGATGATGCCCAAAAAAATTCCTTAAAAACCCAGAACGTGAATCTACATGCAGTGTAAAAGAAAACAAAAAAAGCTTGTTTATAAACATCGCATTATTAGGCTAGGTCAGACGAACGCATTTTTCGCGTCGAACCGTGGAAAAGTGCAATCGAAACGAACGTGATATGTCTTTTTTCATGTAAACGCGGTAGCGGTCATACGAGACTTGCCTTTTCGTCCGTGATTTTGTACGGATCATCAATAAAACACTTTTTGTGTCTGGACGTTAGTTGGCCGGACATTAGCACGTCTGATGTCTCCCAATCACGCACACACGCCGCTATGCGGCCGCAGCGCACTCTGTACGTCAGTAGTAGCGGTTTGACGTTCTCGAAAAAATGCGTTCGTTTGCCACTTGCGTTGCGCGGACGAACTTTCGTGCGGCCGTACTTCGTGTGTTCCCCGGCATTGGACGTCATTTGCTGCTAGCACGGCCGTGATTTTTGTGCGGCTAAACGCACGTTAAAGCTGCGTTCGTCTGACCCTAGCCTTAGGCTAGGGTCAGACTGAGGCAGTGCGAACGCGCGTGCAGCCGCACATAATCACGGCCGCACTAGCAGCAGATGCCGGGCAATGACGGCCAATATACGAAGTACGGTCGCACAAAAGTCCGGCTGCGCAACGCAAGTGGAAAATGAACGCATTTTTTCGAGAACGTGATACCGCTAGTACTGACGTACAGAGTGCGCTGCGTCCGCTAGCGGCGTGTGTGCGTGATTAGGAGACGTCAGACGCTGCTAATGTCCGGCCAACATAACGTCCAGACACAAAAAGTGTTTTATTGATGATCCGTACAAAATCACGGACGAAAATGCGCATCGTATGACCGCTATCGCGTATTCTGTGAAAAAATGCGTCCATTCGTTCGAACGCACTTTTTCACAGACAACATAAAAATGCGTTCGTCTGACCCTAGCCTAAAACTTAGGCACCTTGGTGCTGAAATGACACTGTTGAAACATGATAGAATAAATGAATGCAAATGCAATATATACATATAAATGTGATATGTCTATTTTTCATGTAATTAAGACTCACTAGCTACATACAAGAAAGACTTGCCTTTATTTATTTATAAAGGATTTTATTTATAAAGGATTTTACCAGGAAGGATACATTGAGATTTCTCTCGTTTTCAAGTAAGTCCTGGTTTCAGCAACATTAAATTTATTAAACACAAATAAAGCAGGTGAGCCTCTGCTTGCCATCTGTTTGTCTATCTGATAAATCTTCTCACAATCTCTTTATCTATTTTACCAAAATTTTAACTTACATTGAATTTTTAATGGAGTCACTTTTTTGCAGATCATTTTTTTGATAATATTTTACTTTTTATTACCGGCTGCAGTCATGAATAACAATCGGATAGGATTCACTCATTATGCAGTGGCTAAGGCTGGCGTCAGACAAGCGCACTATGTGCGCCTGTACTGACGTGTGTACCGTCGCCCGTCGCAGCGTTGTGACGCTACAACGGGACCGGTAACACGCTTGTGCACGCTTGCAACAAGAGTCCCTTATCAAAGCCTCCCCATCGATGTGCCAGGACGCGTGATGACAGGGCTGCAAAGGAGGATCTCGCAGCGCCAGACGAGCGTTGAGTGGAAGGAACGTCCTATCGCTCTCCAATGACGCTCGTCTGAGCCTAGTCTAACTCAACATTTGCACTTCCATATACAAAGTTTTAAAAAACCTAAATATAGAGTAACCTGACGGCCAAGACGAGCTTATACTTAACAGCTCACTCGTAAATATTAACGGCTGGAGTGGAATCGGGCCCAGTGTACTTAATATTAACATTTCATTGCAACACATGCCTGCTATATGTAATTTGATAGCATGCCTTATAAACCTTAGCTGAATGTTATGAAAAAATTATTTATACAGTATATCAATAATGTAAGCCAGCAGTTTTTTTTCTTTACACACAAACAGGGGATGAAGTGTGTAAGGATTTGACATTTTCCAAGTCTTCTCAGGATATGTACACTTCACTCTCAATGATCAATGCTTCCCTTTCAGTAATCTTTCTTAATATGTGAGTACATATTTTGTTTTAACAAATATTTGAAAACGATGATGTACTAGAATGCAAAATCAGTGTAAGCAGTCAGTTTTAGTTATACAGGATACAAACAGTCTAAGATATATATTTAAATTGGCCAGAACATGTTTCTCTGCGCTCTGACACCTTTGGCATTTAGTGGGATTTGCTGTGCAAACCATTAGATCATTCTGATAATACCCGGCTTTAGAGCTATGCCTTCTTCTTCAAAAGGCTAACATCTCTAGCGTGAGTTACTATGTCAGCTTCAGGTGGTTATAGAAGAATATGCACTTATGGGTAGAATATATTACCGTTCACCAGTAAACACCTTGCGTTTATTCTGATTCTGATAGAAGCTCAATTTGAAAATGTCTCTATAATACCTGGGACACCAGTCAGACAGTCCGGAAGATGTCTACATGTCCTTCCATGGTTCTAGGACTGAAACGGGATGGAGAAACTAATGGTTTGGGTCTGAGCAATGCTTTTTTTCTACTCACCATGAACCATCATAAAGTACCAGGCAGCAAGCAGCCAATGATTTATTTTATTTATTTATTTATCTATTTATAAAGTATTTTACCAGGAAGGATACATTGAGATTTCTCTCGTTTTCAAGTATGTCCTGGGTTCAAGAACATTGAATTGTTACAGTTACAGAAATACAAAGTAATACAATATAAGATATTAACAACACAAATATACAGATTAACAGAAAATAAATATGTAGGAAATATAGTCACTAGGTTACATGTTTACAGGTGCATTCCGTATTGAGGTATGTTAATAGGGAGCTCTTGAGTGACTTAAGACTGGGGGAAGATTTGATGGTGTCTGGGAGGTTATTCCATAATTGTGGTACTCTGTAGGAAAATGAATAGAGCCAAGGCCAGGACACAATATTGCCTGAGTCCAAGGATGAAATGCTGCCAACTCCCACAAACTATGCCCACCAATACACATCCATGCTTATAACAGAGCTTCACAGCAATAAAACTCACAGTAATGTGTGTTGTATATGAGCATATCACAGAGCTCGAAAGCAATAAAATTCACTGTAATGTGCAGTGTGTAGGAGCGTTTCACAGAGCTCCACAGCTGTCACATCCCTGGGGGGCCTCGAGCCACTCCGGGGGATACCCGGCACCTGACAGCGCCGTCCACGCTGTTAGCTGGCCAGGTGCCAGGCGATGCGCCGGCTCACGGAGGTCGTGCGGCTGATCGGGGCGGGGTGCGGCATGCTGACTCGGAGCCGCAGGGTTCAAAGGCAGACGGCGCAATCCGACTCATTGTCCTGTCGTGGAGTTACTTCCCCCCAGTGCTTGGTGAGTCAAATCTTTTAATTAACTCTTTTTCTATATATTGACCCAGCTTTGTATTAGAACCCTCTATGTGTACCGACTTGGCGATTCCTGACAACCCTGACTTGTTTAACGATTTGGCTTTGTATGAGAACCACAGTTTGTGTAACGATTCAGTGAGTCCTGACTTCCCTGACTTCTGTAATGATTTGGCTTTATACATGTACCACAGTTTGCGTTCTGACTCCTCTTATCTGTGTATTACTCAGGTTACTCCTGTTAACCCTCTCCTGTATCTATACCTCCTTAAGGTTTTGTCTGTGAAGGCCTGTTTGTTGTCTGCCTCCTGGAGCCTGTTAACCCTTGATGGGATTTGCCTCCCTGCAGAGAGTCAATTTAGCGACAATTCAAGGATCTGTATACAGGGACCAGCTTTGTAGTATCTGGAGGGTTCTGTGACAACAGCAATAAACCTCACAGCGATGTACGGTGTGTATGAACGTATCACAGAGCTTCATAGCACTAAAACTCACAGTAGTATGTGCCGTTGTGTATGAGTGTATCACACAGCTCCACAGTGCAGCATCATTGTTCACTTTAAAATTTAAACAGTGAACAATAGTGCTGCATTAAAGCTAAAGAAAAACAGGAATTACAGAAAAATAATTTTGCATAAAATCTGGTCATGGTTGGTATCATTGGAAAGGCCATGCTCTGCACATTAGCTTCTATGGGTCCAGAGATACAGGCGTTCAAAGGACCCTTGTACCTCCTCCATAGGGTATTCCCTGCCCAGCCGGGGGGGTGGGGAGTCCCGCTTATGACATTATCATGCCTATTCATGATGATGTCAGTGGGTGGGGAGCTCCCGCAGGTTGGGCTGACATCCAAGATGTCAGGGAGAAGTCTTTATAGTATTTACAGCGCCTGGACAGAAGTGGGCAGAACAAGGCTAGAAATTGGAAGAAACCAGTCAAAATCTGTGCGCGCAACCGTGAATGCGCTTGGCGATGCTAACTGTACCATCTGCAGGTGTAAAGTTAGCACCTCCAGTCGAGACGCTAGCCGTTCGAGAACCCACACCTGCGCGTGCTTTGTAATACGCTCTGGAAGGCCGGATTAACATTTGGGCTATTGGAGCAGCAGCTCTTGGCTCAGTGTATTTACAGCACTTGCTCCTCTCACTGTGGGGCACTGATCATAAAATGGAGACTTTCAGGTCTTTTCACTAAACGGTGAAACTCAGGATAATTGGCAGGAGAAGAGAACAATCTAGACCAAATAGCAGATTTGGAAAATGAGATAAATGGGAGAATTTTTCTGGTTTGGCTATTTTGACCTAGAATTTTAACTTCTTCAGTCATTCTCCTGAGTTTCACCTTCATTGAATATTGAACAGATCACCAAAAATCTGACTCCTAATGATTGCATTGTGTGGGATGTATGCAACGGACATCACCAGTGGGTAGATTAAAGTGTTTTAAGTCGACTATTAGATCGCATTCAGCGGCTATCTATTAAATCAGGTAGTCTACACAACACCATAGATCCCCTGTAGCCTTGTCAAAACATTCTCTTCACCACTTATTGTTTCTTCATTACTGTTTTATCCTGTACCACAGCTGCAAAGTGTAACTTGGGCTACAACTTTGGTAACTGTTGCATCATGAGAAAAATCCACAAAATGGAAACAGGGAATAAATACCAAACTTTATTTTTCCTTTATTTATGCAATTACTCAAACAAAGAAATAAAAAGAGGTGGCACGTTTTATAATTTTTTTAAATCTAGTTACAGATTATGTTAGTGGTGTGTTCCTTTAAGTGAAAGCTGTTATGGATATAATCAGGAGAAGAAAGTGATGGGAAGTATGAATACATTTACCTTATGTTCCCTTAGTCTTGATGTAAACTCAATTGTACCAAGCAAAATCCAGTTTAAGCTGGTTAGATCTCACAAAGAAGAAGGCAAGATGATAAAGGTTCTTCCAGCTCACATGGAGGTGAAAAGCTCTTGCTTGCATTGGAAATCTGCCACCACCCTCAGAACATAGTCATCGTAATTTAATTAATCTTTTCTCAATGGAGCCAAATCATGTTGAAGTGGTTTGTGGTGATTGATCCCATAATAAAGACTCAGGTATATTACATTTTTTATTTTTTTGTTATTTGTCAATAGATTCAAGACACCCAAGTTCCACTGCTTCCGTTTACAACATCTAGTTGATTAGACAATATACTGGTGGAGTCGGTGTACGGATCGATTTGGTTAGGGAACTCTCAGACCAGACAGCATAGCTTTTTAGCTTTTGGGTGAAGTCGCACTTCAGTACCCATTATACTGGAGAAAAACACAAGCATGTTTTACTTCCCAAATATGGAATATAGGAGCAAATCCACAGAACATGATACATGCTCTGATTCATCACCCCACAGCAATGAAGTACTGGCTGGACGGAGTAGAGGTAACATCACTGCTCTATAACCGTGGAGAGAGACAGGTTTGATCCTGGCAAGAGCACCTCTCCAGCAAGTGTCCTTGGGCAAGACACCCAATGGTACATACTCGCCACCCAGGACATACCTGAAAGCGAGAGGAATCTCAATGTATCCTTCCTGGTAAAATCCTTTCTCAATAAATAAAAAAGTGCTATCCTTCTCCTTACGGTAAGATTAGCCAAATGCATCAATGAGATGTGGTGTCTCAAAAATGTTTTATGTGAATATTCTTGAAGAGAGAAAAAAGGAGAAACCCAATGGCAATAATAGTACCGGCTGGGTGGAGCAGAGGTAACATCACCGCTCTGCATGGAGAGAGCCTGTAGAGTCATGGGCTTGATCCCAATGAGCAACCTCTCCAGTAAGTGTCCTTGGGCAAGATACCTAACGGTACATACTCGCCACACAGGACATACTTGAAAACGAGATAAGTCTCAATGTATCCTTCCTGCTAAAATCCTTTCTCCAATAAAAATAAATACTTAGGGCAGTATTACATAGCCCCCACCAAAACGGGGATGCTAAGGAGGAAAACCTGCAACTGCACCTGTGCCTGTAGGTTTCTCCCTAGTGTCCCCATTTTAGCTCCATATTACGGGGCATGCGCTAATCCAGCAGCCTGCCCCGTAATGCAGCGCTAGGCCTGAGGATACTCAAGGCAACGCTAACCGCTGCCACAAGCATCCCCTCCATGGAGTCCATAGGACTCCATTGAGGCATCGACTACCGGTCACATGACCTGCAGGTTGGCAGAGTGATCACGGAGAGAGACAGACTGGGGACTCTTTCCCCCCAGTCTCACTCTGCCCCTGGCATCCAGAAGAGACGGATCGAGCCGCCGTTCTCGCTGCTGGATAAGAGGTGAGTATGTGATTCTTCTGGGGGATTTAAAGCTGGTGATAACTGATTCTGCAGAAGTAGAATCCCTTAGCACCAGCTCCAAGATGTGGTTAACTTTTGAGTTAACCACAGCAGGACGTAATTTTTTTATTTTTTTTTGAGAAAGTATTTTACCAGGAAGGATATATTGAGATTTCTCTCGTTTTCAAGTATGTCCTGGGATAGCATTAGGACTTTGTAATCCTAACGTTAATTAACTCTTAGCGCTCCCCATGGTAGGCATAGTGAGCGCAAAGTACATTAAACCCGCGCTGAAAAGCGCAAGCTCCGAATCACTAATGTTTTTTTTAACCCGTTAGCGTTCAGAATATAATATGGTCGGCCAATGCTAGGGCCACTTAACCTAATGTTAATGCTCACACAGCTAAGCGTTAATGTTAGCGTTAAATATGTAATAGGGCCCTTAAGATTTGCCAGACCTGAAGTGTCCAACTTCTATCCAGATTTTTCTTCCAAATTAAGTACGCGCTTTTTTTCTTTTTCAACTGTGCATATACATAAGTGTATGTAACATAGTTCAATTGAAAGAATTTCAGCCATCTAGTAAAAAAAAGTGTCTGTGTCATAGCAAAGGCTGAGCTTCAAGTAACATGTTGGCACCATGGCGGTTTGATTCATTTTTATGCATATTAATAATGGGAGTTATCTTTGGCCAGATGCACTTCAACACATTTTGGCAAAATGCCACTTTGCATAATAATCAAGTAGTCATTAGTAATGTACTACATGTCTCCTGTGTAACGCTGTAAGCCTATGCAAATGAATGTGGTATCAAATCTTAATCATAAATACATTATCATTGATTCAAATGTACCATGAATGAGATGGAATACCTCTATAGCTTTTTTCCTCCTCATGTTTTTAATTTTCCTGATTTTTGGAAACTATTTCAATAATTTCAAGCAGCGCAGTTAATGGGATAATAAAAGCAAAGATATAAAAAAGCTTCCTTTCAGTTCCAGCATAATAGCAGGTTATGTTGATTAGTGTCCACGGAATTAAAAAAAAATGCTATAGGATATATAAGAGAAGTGAAAAGAATCATGGAGACACAGGTTCATATGCCGGCCAGAGCACCTCTCCAGTAAGTGTCCTTGGGCAAGACACCTAACATTACATACTCGCCATACAGGACATGCTTTAAAATGAGAGAAATCTCAATGTATCCTTCCTGGTAAAATATTTTCTTAAAAAACAAAACTAATAAAAAAGTCTATGATGCCATAAATACATTGTTACAAAAAACTCGTAAGAGAAGTGTTCACATCCCTGACAGCCCTTTAAAGGCCCCAGTCAAAGAGAATAATAGGGGCAATGTGCACGCTGAATCCACCATGAAGGATGGAAGAAAAAAAATAAACAAAAGTATGTGTGTCTTAAGGGGAGGAATACTCGTTTGGATGGCCCCTGTTGCTGAAGGTGAATGGTGTAAACGCAAAACCACAAATTGCATAGGACAGAGCTGTTAAGAGATCAAAGGAAGGCCATGCTGCATAGATATGTAATAACATGTCAGCAAGTTGATGTGCAACACGTTAGCAGGCGAATGGGGTATTGCAAACTAGTAGTTGCTTGTAATCTTTAAAGGGAGGATTTTCTAGATTAATAGGCAGCCATTGTCCAATAGGGATGTGCGTTTCGATTCAGACCAATTCATTTTTTTCACGAATTAGGCCGATTCGGTGCGATGTTCCGAATCGGATCGGCACTGAAATACACAGCATCCAAAATAATTTCAGATACAAAACTAAATAATTTCGTTATTTCGTATGAACGTGAAATTTGTAAAATCGCAAGTCATTTTCGTTCCATTCGTGATTTCGGTTCCATTTCGGTCATCATATTTTTCGGTTCCATTGCTGATTCCGTAATTTTGTATAGTTTCGATCAAATTCGATAGTTACTCGATATCCATTCGATAGTTCATTTTAAATCTGATAGTTACTCGATATCTATTTGATAGTTCATTTCAAATTCGATAGTTGATCCATTTGATAGTTCATTTCAAATTCGATAGTTGCAGCATATGAATCCTCACACTGCGGGGCAGCACCTCTACAGTATAATAATGCAGCATATGAATCCTCACCCTGCCAGGCACCACCTCTACAATATACTGTAGAGGTGCTGCCCGGCAGTGTGCGGATTCATATCCTGCATTCATTACCATTATACTGTAGAGGTGCTGCCTGGCAGTGTGCGAATTCAATGCCTGCATTATTATACTGTAGAGGTGCTGTCTGGCAGTGTGAGGATTCATATGCTGCATTATTATTATACTGTAGAGGTGCTGTCTGGCAGTGTGAGGATTCATATCCTGCATTATTATTATACTGTAGAGGTGCTGCCTGGCAGTGTGCGAATTCAAATGCTGCATTATTATACTGTAGAGGTGCTGTCTGGCAGTGTGAGGATTCATATGCTGCATTATTATTATACTGTAGAGGTGCTGTCTGGCAGTGTGAGGATTCATATCCTGCATTATTATTATACTGTAGAGGTGCTGTCTGGCAGTGTGAGGATTCATATGCTGCAATAATTATACTAAAGAGGTGCTGCCTGGCAGTGTGGGGATTCATATCCTGCATTATTATTATACTGTAGAGGTGCTGTCTGGCAGTGTGAGGATTCATATGCTGCAATAATTATACTAAAGAGGTGCTGCCTAGCAGTGTGAGGATTCATATGCTGCAGTAAATATACTGTAGAGGTGCTGCCTGGCAGTGTGAGGATTCATATGCTGCATTATTATACTGTAGAGGTGCTGCCTGGCAGTGTGAGGATTCATATGCTGCATTATTATACTGTGGAGGTGCTGCCTGGCAGTGTGCGGATTCAGGCTAGGGTCAGACTGAGGCAGTGCGAACGCGCGTTCTGGCGCACTTAATCACGGCCGTGCTAGCAGCAGATGCCGGGCAATGACGGCCAATATACGAAGTACGGTCGCACAAAAGTCCGGCTGCGCAACGCAAGTGGAAAATGAACGCATTTTTTCGAGAACGTTAAACCACTAGTACTGACGTACAGAGTGCGCTGCGTCGCTAGCGGCGTGTGTGCGTGAATTGGAGACATCAGACGCTGCTAATGTCCGGCCAACATAACGTCCAGATGCAAGAAGTGTTTTAGGCTAGGGTCAGACTAACGCATTTTTATGTTGTCTGTGAAAAAGTGCGTTCGAACGAATGGACGCATTTTTTCACAGAATACGTGATAGTGGTCATCGACGATTGCATTTTCGTCCGTGATTTTGTACGGATTCATCAATAAAACTCTTTTTGTGTCTGGACGTTATGTTGGCCGGACGTGTGCAGCGTCTGACGTCTCCAATCACGCACACACGCGCTAGCGGACGCAGCGCACTCTGTACGTCAGTACCTGCGGTTTCACGTTCTTCGAAAAAGCGTTCATTTTCCACTTGCGTTGCGCAGCCGGACTTTTGGTGCGACCGTACTTCGTATATTGGCCGCATTGCCCGGCATCTGCTGCTAGTGCGGCCGTGATTAAGTGCGGCTGCACGCGCGTTCGCACTGCCTCAGTCTGACCCTAGCCTTATTGATGATCCGTACAAAATCACGGATGAAACTGCGCATAGTATGACCGCTATTGCGTATTCCGTGAAAAAATACGTCCATTCTTCGAACGCACATTTTCACGGACAACGTGAAAAATGCGTTAGTCTGACCCTAGCCTCAAATGCTGCATTATTATACTGTAGAGGTGCTGTCTGGCAGTGTGAGGATTCATATGCTGCAATAATTATACTGAAGAGGTGCTGCCTGGCAGTGTGGGGATTCATATGCTGCAGTAATTATACTGTAGAGGTGCTGCCTGGCAGTGTGGGGATTCATATGCTGCATTATTATACTGTAGAGGTGCTGCCTGGCAGTGTGCGGAATCATATGCTGCATTATTATACTGTAGAGGTGCTGCCTGGCAGTGTGCGGAATCATATGCTGCATTATTATACTGCAGAGGTGCTGCCCGGCAGTATGAGGATTCATATGCTGCAGTAATTATACTGTAGAGGTGCTGCCTGACAGTGTGAGGATTCATATGCTGCATTATTATACTGTAGAGGTGCTGCCCAGCAGTATGAGGATTCATATGCTGCAGTAATTATACTGTAGAGGTGCTGCCTGACAGTGTGAGGATTCATATGCTGCATTATTATACTGTAGGGGTGCTGCCTGGCAGTGTGCGGATTCATATGCTGCATTATTACACTGTAGAGGTGCTGCCTGGCAGTGTGAGGATTCATATGCTGCAATAATTAGACTGTAGAGGTGCTGCCTGGCAGTGTGTGGATTCATATGCTGCATTATTATACTGTAGAGGTGCTGCCTGGCAGTGTGCGGATTCATATGCTGCATTAATTATACTGTAGAGGTGCTGCCCGGCAGTGTGCGGAATCATATGCTGCATTATTATACTGTAGAGGTGCTGTCTGGCAGTGTGCGGATTCATATGCTGCATTAATTATACTGTAGAGGTGCTGCCCGGCAGTGTGCGGAATCATATGCTGCATTATTATACTGCAGAGGTGCTGCCCGGCAGTATGAGGATTCATATGCTGCAGTAATTATACTGTAGAGGTGCTGCCTGACAGTGTGAGGATTCATATGCTGCATTATTATACTGTAGGGGTGCTGCCTGGCAGTGTGCGGATTCATATGCTGCATTATTACACTGTAGAGGTGCTGCCTGGCAGTGTGAGGATTCATATGCTGCAATAATTAGACTGTAGAGGTGCTGCCTGGCAGTGTGCGGATTCAAATGCTGCATTATTATACTGTAGAGGTGCTGTCTGGCAGTGTGCGGATTCATATGCTGCATTAATTATACTTTAGAGGTGCTGCCCGGCAGTGTGCGGAATCATATGCTGCATTATTATACTGTAGAGGTGCTGCCTGGCAGTGTGCGGAATCATATGCTGCAGTAATTATACTGTAGAGGTGCTGCCTGGCAGTGTGTGGATTCATATGCTGCATTATTATACTGTGCATGTGCTGCCCAGCAGTGTGAGGAGATTCATATGCTGCATTAATTTTGTTTTTTCTTCGTTTTAAATCATTTCATTTGTTCTGTTTTTTTTCCGTTTTAAAACATTTTGTTCTGTTTTTTATTTTTAAAGTCAGACCATTTGGGTCAGTATTTTCGTGTTTTTTAAATCGTTTTGTTCATTTTTTTCCCTTTCATACCATTTTAATATGATTAAATAAAATTGTGCAATGCATATTCATAAGAAACAAAGGATCTTTCATAAAAAAACTATAGAATCAGCAGAATTACCGTATCGACCGAAATACCATTCGTCAAAACGAATAGACCCTTTGAAACGAAGAGAACAGACGATCCGAAAAGACCGAAAATTTCCGATATCACGAAAATAAAGTCGATAGGAAAAAACGAGCCGAAACGAAACGGGCCGAAACGAAAATTTAAAAAACCCGAACGAGCCGAACCGAATCGAAATGAGCCGAAAAAAAATCGGTGCACATCCCTATTGCCCAATAACATAAAAGTAGCTCCAATAAACGTTGCGGGGAAAAAAGGCAGGCTTAGAAAACTGGGACGATTTGTAATACAAATGTTGCATTTGAACTAAGAGGGAGATCGAAATTCAATCAGCAACTTCAAGAATAAAGTGTCTCAAAATGGAATAAAACAGATGATTTGAGATTCCAATTTATTGTTAATATGTACAAATAAACTAGGAGCAGGCGTGCCAGCTCTGTGCTATTTTTCATTAAGTTCCAAGTGTCTTATCTTAAAGACGACGTGATCGAGGTGTAAGTTTAATTTAAGAGTATACAACTGACATATATATATATATATATATTCTATAAATCACCAGAGTAAAGCAGTGCACAGTGATTCATTTTTTATTGGACTAATTTTAGATTTAAAAGACCAGCTTTAGAGAGTATAACTCTCTGCCTCACGACTGGAAGTAAATGTAACGTTAGTCCAACAAAAAGGTATCACTATGTACTGTTATTCTCTGGTGATATTGATATAGATATATAGATTTATGTATTGGCATCTGGACTAAAAGGGCGTATCCAGTAGACATACAGTATATATATAAATATATATTATAAACAACAATATTTAATATAATATATATAATGTACAGTGGCAAGAAAAAGTATGTGAACCCTTTGGGATTACGTGGAGTTTTGCATGAATTGGTCATAAAATGTGCTCTGATCTTCATCTAAGTCACAACAATTTGAAAAAAACAGTCTGCTTAAAATAATACAACACAAACATTATATGTTTTCATGTGTTTATTGAACAGAACATGGAAACAGTCACAGTGCAGGGTGGGAAAAGTATGTGAACCCCTAGCCTAATGACTTCTCCAAGAGCTAATTGGAGCCAGGAATGAGCCAACCTTGAGTCCAATCAGTGTGATATTATTGGATGTGTTGCTGAAAGCTGTCCCGCCCTTTAAAAACACACACTAGTTTTGGGTTTACTGGTTTCAAGAAGCACTGCCTGATGTGAACCATGCCTCGCAGAACAGAGCTCTCAGAAGACCTACGATCAAGATTTGTTGACATGCCTGAAGCTGGAAAGGGTTACAAAAGAATCTCCCTAAAGGCCTTGATGTTCATGTGTCCACAGTAAGACAGACTGTCTACAAATAGAGAAAGTTCAGCACTGTTGCTACTCTCCCTAGGCGTGGTCATCCTGTAAAGATTACTGCAAGACCACAGCGCAGAATGCTTAATGAGGTAAAGAAGTCAGCTAGAGTGTCAGCTAAAGACTTACAGAAATCTCTGGCACATGCTAACATTTTTGTTGACACATCTACAATAATGAAAACATTACACAAGAATGGAGTACATGGGAGGACACCACGGAGGAAGCCATTGCTGTCCAAAAAGAATATTGCAGCACGTTTGAAGTTTGCAAAAGAGCACCTGGATGTTCCACAGCACTATTGGCAAAATATTCTGTGGACAGATGAAACCAAAATTGAGTTGTTTGGAAAAAACAACCAACACTATGTGTGAAGAAAAAAAGGCACAGCACACCAACATCAAAACCTCATCCCCACTGTAAAACATGGCGGAGGGAGCATCATGGTTTGCGGCTGCTTTGCTGCCTCAGGGCCTGGACGGATTGTTGTCATTGATGGAAAAATGAATTCCAGAGTTTATCAAGACATTTTGCAGGAAAACGTAAGACCATCTGTCCGCCAACTGAAGCTCCGCAGAGGATGGGTGATGCAACAGGACATTGACCCAAAGCATACAAGTAATTCAACAAAAGAATGACTTCAACAAAACAAAATACGCCTTCTGGAGTGGCCCAGTCAGAGTCCTGACCTCAACCCGATTGAAATGCTGTGGTATGACCTTCAGAGAGCGATTCACACCAGACATCCCAAGAATATTGCTACACTGAAACAGTTTTGTGAAGAGGAGTGGTCCAAAATGACTCCAGATCGTTGTGCAGGTCTGATCTGCAACTACAGGAAACGTTTGGTTGAGGTTAATGCTGCCAAAGGAGGGTCAACCAGTTATTAAGTCCAAAGGTTCACATACTTTTTCCACCCTGCACTATGAGTGTTTACACGTTCTGTTCAATAAAAACATGAAAACCTATAATGTTTGTGTTGTATTATTTTAAGCAGACTGTGTTTTTCAAATTGTTGTGACTTAGATGAAGATGAGAGCACATTTTATGACCAATTCATGCAAAACTCCACGTAATCCCAAAGGGTTCACATACCTTTTCTTGCCACTGTATATACAGTATATGTGTGAAACAATACATATAATTGTCAAAACATCAATTTACATGTCCTACCGTGAGTTTCTTGCTGCAAGTGAAGCAAATCAGCTCTGTGGGCTTTTGGTCTTCACTATACTGTATGTCCTCCTCCATCACCTATATAGATACATATTTTAATTATATATATATATATACACACTATATTGCCAAAAGTATTCGCTCACCCATCCAAATAATCAGAATCAGGTGTTCCAATCACTTCCATGGCTTTACAAACATTTGTGAAAGAATGGGTCGCTCTCAGGAGCTCAGTAAATTCCAGCGTGGAACTGTGATGTGATAGGATGCCACCTGTGCAACAAATCCAGTCGTGAAATTTCCTCGCTCCTAAATATTCCACAGTCAACTGTCAGCTGTATTATAAGAACGTGGAAGTGTTTGGAAATGACAGCAACTCAGCCACGAAGTGGTAGGCCACGTTAACTGACGGAGCGGGGTCAGCAGATGCTGAGGTGCATAGTGCGAAGAGGTCGCCAACTTTCTGCAAAGTCAGTTGCTACAGACCTCCAAACTTCATGTGGCCTTCAGATTAGCTCAAGAACAGTGCGCAGAGAGCTTCATGCAGTGGCGTAGCGTGGGGGGGGGCCTCGGGGACGGTCGCCCCGGGCGCAATTTTCTTAGGGGGCGCAGAATTTCAAAAGAAATTTGAACCACTAATATTTTCCAGCAGGGATCAGCAAGGTGTTTGATCACGGACACTGGTGTCCGTGAGAGGCCCTTGCACGGGCAGCCACAAGTTTTGTGGTGCCGGCGGTGACTTAGCACTCAGCGTCCGGAAGGGAGGACCAGGAAATAAAATTCTGGTCCTGTACTGACTCCTCCTTAACGCTGATATGAGTCACATGAAGAAGTGCAGCATTATTCGACGGAACACCCTGTTCCATGCTTGTCAACCCCCCGCTGCTGGCAGCCCTGCAGTCACTGAACAGAAAGGAGGGAAGAGCCTGCCCTGCAGCACATTAAAAATACGGTCTCCACTAAGCCCCCTGTACAGCTCCCCCCCAGGCCACCAGCAACTCCACGAAGGAGGCGACACTGTGTGACACCAGAGCAGCGTGACCAACACACAGTGAGGGGATACAGGGAGAGGGTGACTGGAGGTTCAGGGAGAGGGTGACGATAGAGAGAGAGACTGGGGGTACTGGAGAAAGTGAAGGTACTTGGAGAGAGAAAGAGTGACTGGGGGTACTGGGAGAAAGTGTGTCTGGGAGTACTGGGAGAGGGTGACTGGGGGTACTGGGAGATTGGAACTATGCTAGGGTATGCTGGGACAGGGTGACTGGTAGCAGTGGCGCAGCGTGGGGGCATGTGTGTTTCATTTTTTTACTATAGCAGTATTTTGTTAATATACAATAAATGTGCTTGTGGGGTAAGGGGGGGTCAATACTCTACTGGTAGAAGGGAATCAGGGTGTGTTACGGTGTCCACAGGTTGGGCGGGGGGCGCGCAATTCTTGCCTTGCCCCGGGCGCCGACAACCCACGCTACGCCGCTGGCTTCATGGAATGGGTTTCCTTGGCCGAGCAGCTGCATCCAAGCCATACATCACCAAGTGCAATGCAAAGCGTCGGATGCAGTGGTGTAAAGCACGCTGGACTCTAGAGCAGTGGAGATGCATTCTCTGGAGTTATGAATCATGCTTCTCCATCTGGCAATCTGATGGACGAGTCTGGGTTTGGCAGTTGCCAGGAGAAGTTCCAGTGAAAGGAACTCTGAATGCTTCAGCATACCAAGACATTTAGGACAATTCCATGCTCCCAACTTTGTGGGAACAGTTTGGAGCTGGCCCCTTCCTCTTCCAACATGACTGTGCACCAGTGCACAAAGCAAGGTCCATAAAGACATGGATGACAGAGTCTGGTTTGGATGAACTTGACTGGCCTGCACAGAGTCCTGACCTCAACCCGATAGAACACATTTAGGATGAATTAGAGCGGAGTCTGAGAGCCAGGCCTGCTCGTCCAACATCAGTGTGTGACCTCACAAACATACTTCTGGAAGAATGGTCAAAAATTCCCATAAACACACTCCTAAACCTTGTGGACAGCCTTCCCAGAAGAGTTGAAGCTGCTATAGCTGCAAAGGGTGGATCAACGTCATATTGAACCTTATGGATTAGGAATGGGATGTCACTTAAATTCATATGCGAGTCAAGGCAGGTGAGCGAATACTTTTAAAATATGTATCTATTTAAGTGATGGTGGAGGACATATAGTGAAGACCAAAAGCCCACAGGTCTGATTTGCTACAGTTGCAGCAAGAAACTCAAGGTAGGACATGTAAATTGCTGTTTTCACAATTATATGTATTGTTTCACACACACACATATATATATATATAATCTCCAATCCCTCGAGCATAACGATCTAGGTACCAGTTGCCATGGTGCTGAATCCCGAAAAAATGTATACAACCCAAAAATGGGAGCACTCACGGACTTGTAGATGTAAAACTTTCAAGTTTATCCAACAATGCATTAAAATTCCGACGTTTCGTCCCACACAAGGGCCTTTTTCAAGGAGAAAAACAATAAGGCACCGTGCCTGTATTTATACTTTACTGGGTGAGTTAAATACTTGTTTGTATTAAAGTATAAATACAGGTACGGTGCCTTTTGTTTTATCCTTGAAAAAGGCCCTTGTGTGGGCAGAAACGTCAGAATTTTAATGCATCGTTGAATAAATTTTAAAGTTTTACATCTACAAGTCCGTGAGTGCTCCCATTTTTGGTCTGTATATATATATATATATATATATACTGTTTATATATATAATGAATTTATCAAGGTGCAAGTTTTGGGATGAGGAAAGAAAGTGTGAGGACATCTAGGATTGAAATCAGATAAGTGGTTTATATGCCATAGTGAACTCTTAGCACAAATTAAGAATTTTATCAGTAACAGAATTCGAGTAGGACAAGTATTTTTTCTAACAAGCCAATTGTCCTGTTGATCCTTTTAATTTTTTTTCTTACCAGCTATACCTCCAGGCATGCCGACAATGGTCTTTGTTTAATAACTGATTGAGCAGTCTACATTAAGTGCTTTTTTTCAGCCAGTCCCTCCCCATGGTGTGCCTATGGCAAATATGTAAGTGAATAGAGCCCAGTGATACAGTGACTCCACATGTTCCAGGAGATTGATTAGCCTAAACTGCTTATGTATGACCAATTAAAGGACTAGTAGAACATTACCACCCCTACTGTGCATTAAACGCTCTCATGAAGAGATCATTGTAGTCTTTTCAAGAAGCAGACAAAACTGCAGACTGTCCAGAATGTGTTACTTCTTACGCATATTAAATACATGTCAAAGAACCATTATAATGAGATTTTAATTTATTTCATAGGACATTCCTTATGATAGCCAACATTTGTGACTAGATCAAATTCTGTTTTGACATCTCATTATCATTTTTATAAATAGATATTGGATTTATCCATCTAAATCCTACCAGAAATTGAGATTACAGAACGCTGCTACTTATTTTATCATCCATTTTTTAAAATGATTTGTCATCTAGTCAGACACAAAATATATCATACTACTAACTAGCCCCGTGGTAAGAAAGCAGATTGTACAACAAATGCTTATGCCAGCTAATGAATACAGAGATGTAGTGTATGCAGCTGCCCCGCAAACACACCTTCATAAACTTACTACATTGTATAACTAATTCTGCCGCTTTGTGCTACTATGTAACTACATGACCCACCATTGTGACATGTTAAAAAAACTAAACTGGCCGTTGCTGGAGTCTAATCATACTCTTCACCTTTCCAACCTGGTGTTTAAGAGTTTTTCTGGGAAGCTACCACCCTACCTAAATAGGCTGCTTCCCCTAGCAGTTCCCTCATCCTATAACCTCCGATCCAGGACCAGCACCTTACTTGCAGTGCCACAATACAAAAAGAAAGTGGCTCGATCTTCATTTTCCTACAGAGCATTGCAATTATGGAATAACCTCCCAGACGCCATCAATTCTTCCCCCAGTCTAAAGTCACTTGGTTCAATAGAGATCTCTATTGACATACCTTGATACAGAATGCACCTGTAAACAAGTAACATGGTGACTATATCTCCTACATATTTATTGTCTGTTAATCTGTATATTTGTGTTGTTTTTTAATATCTTGCATTTTATTATTTTGCATTTCTGTACCTCCTGTAACAATTCAATGTTCTGGAACCCAGGACATACTTGAAAACGAGAAAAATCTCAATGTTTGTATCCTTCCTGGTAAAATACTTTATAAATAAATAAATAAACTAGTAAACTCCTACAATCTGTATTGTCAATCTCGTCTTAACAGTTTCAATGCGGTGCACACGTCACAATGGGTTTGAGTCGAGTTTCCAGCTTCTAGTAAACCTATAAAATATTGTAATTTACTTAAATTCACCATAAATTTTCAAATCACCTGTTAAAATCAGCACAACATGCAGTTTAGTGGATAAACCCCAGAAGGACTTCTGTCAACTTTACATGATTTGCAATGGCTGCCAATTATTGCTTTGGTTTCCTGGTTACAATGCATTGATAAATGATTATATCAAATAAATAATAAATAAACATTTTTTATTGATTAGTCAGTCTGTAGAAGTATAGCTACAACATTACTTACTTTCATCTGATCACTATTACCATTAAATATAGCCAAAGAAGCACTTATATTTATTTTTAAATAGAGTGTGTAATTACAATCTAACTATTATCTTGTTGCACCCATAGAATGAAAGAATAAATGGACTTGACACACAACCTCCTTTTATAGACAGATTTATTGGACAATACAGCTACTTCAGTTTTGATAGAAAATACCCTGTTTTAGCCAAAACTTTGTTGAATATGTTTTATTCAAAAAAATCCGTCTTAAAAAGGAGGTTCAATGCCTGGTCCAGTTCTTATTTCCTTCTATGGGTGTTTGGAGGCCATCACTCCATGGATTGTGGTGGCACCTGCCTCGCATTGCTTGGGAGTCTTGCTCTACATTGTGTAATGGAATGCCATTGCATTCATTCCTGTTCTCAATGAAGCGGTGAAGCTACTAATCTGTGGTATACATCCTCCATCGTAGACACACTGAGTGTTTCATGTGAACACCTAGAAATACAAGGCCCATAGGACATCCCAGAATAAAATTTGATGACGAAACATTGAGGTCATCATCCCTGGTCTTTATTTGCACTGATAAATATCAGTGTTGAAGGAACAGTAAAACATTCCTATTATAACGACCAAACAGATGGAATACGGACTGGAAGATGATAGCAAGATATAATAGTAGAACCACCAAACTAAATGGAAAATAAATAGCCCCTTATAAAATTAATAACTAATATTGAATTATATTCAACATTTTTTTGCATGTCCTTGAGTATCTTTTGGTTTGGTTTCTACTTCATCGCTCAAAAGATGTGGGTCTATTATCTCCCAGTGTGCATAGTGTTCCATCGTCCTCTATTTCCCAGATCATCCTAAATCACCATGCACCTTCTCCCCTCAATGCAAATCAGCACATCTGACTTCACTCGAGTCCTATTAAACAGCTGCAGCTATATGCATGTACTATGTAAGATACTGGTCTCTACCTGTTCCAGGTTTTCTGATATCCTTGCTACATTCATAAAAACAACTGTATTTAGTTAACACAAGCTTTTGCTTCTAGTTTCTTATGCACCTGCCCGGCCCCTCTATTTCTCTCCTAGAGGCTGCTTCATCAAGTCTCACCTGCCGGTAAACATCAGAAGCTCTATTTGTATTTCAGATAGACATTAGCCATGCTATTAACACGATGGCAACACTCGATAGATAAGTATGACAGGTGCGTTTTAAGAAGGGAGATGACAGTTACAACAGTGTATATAGTGTCAACGTATCCCACAGCGATGGGGAAGACAGAACAAATTTGAAATTTTAATAAAAAAAGTTTGACAGTCAGCAGAGCCTCGCTGCTTAGTACTTTGTAACTATGGAAAATCATACATTTGAAAGATTTTATTTCATTCTAATGTGTTACAGTTCCAATTTAATAGAATTTAATAGAAATAGCGCATCTCGGCCTGCAGTGGCCTTTCATGTTTCCTGGACTGTATAAGGTTGAAGGTGTAAAAGGTTATATGTCAGAGTATGATCTAAGGGCAACTTTGTTGGTTAATTCTAATGCTGTTTACAGGCTGTTTGAACACAGGATGGGCTTGTTTTGTTCGATACTGTGCATAATAACTGACTGTTACTCAACTTGCAACCTCAGGCCATGAATTAGTAAGAAACCTCGCCTGTGATGATAAATCTAATTTGGTAGCAAACAAAGTTTGAATAATTCTGCTGTTTGTCAAACTGGTGAAAATCTTAGGCACATATTCGTATTTTAACACGTTGAAGTGAGGTGATTTATATATATATTTACAATATAGTATATATTTTCTATGCATTTTTTTTTGCTATGTGACATTCAATTTCAATCACATGACTTCTGTTGCTCAGCTGTTTGTTTAACAGACAGTACAAGATTTGTAATCATAAAACCAGGGATCGAGACTTTGTAATTAAAAATATTCTTAGTTATATAATTCCATGGGGAACTCACAGAAGAAAGGGTGAGGGGCACACAGGAATATGACGTGGAGACACCGGATCAAGATGGCTTGGTAAAGATGGACAATGGTGAGGTTTGGCTGGTAGGAGACACCAGAGTTCAGACACTCCATGACCTGGTAATGCAAAGGCTTTATGACCTGGTAATGCAAAGGCTTTGTTAAACTGCGGCAATGCCACACCCTTTTGTAGCAAGTCTATCAAGGAAGAATGCCACTAAACCTAGACTATATTCATGTACCAGCTGGATGGAGTAGAGGTAACATCACTGCTCTATAACCGTGGAGTCACAGGTTAGATCACGGCTAGAGCACCTCTACAGTAAGTGTCCTTGGGCAAGACACCTAACGGTACACACTTGCCTACCACACAATATCAGCTATTGAGTCCAGTGGTAACATCTCTACCCTTCGACCGTGCAGAAGCAAGTCAAGGTCCTGTTCGGCACATCCCTCCGGTACAACTGTGGAGAAGTCTCAGCTGTATGAGACGCAGGTTCAACCTAACCACCAGGTCGCTGATCATCGCTACAATCAGGGAAAGACGACTTGATTCCACTCAGACGCCACCGGCGAGTGTTCTTGGGCTAGATACCTAATGATATGGATGTGCCGACCTCACAAAATACTTGTGCATCTCATAGATTGTAAATTCCCTTGGGAACAGGTTCCCCCCTGAATAAGGCCTTATCATTCATGTGTGGTTTTCCAATGTATGGATACCTTGTACACTGAACTTGTGGCACTATAATAATGGTAACATACATATAGGGCTCACAAAGGGATGAAATCCAGTCAGGTCCCTTAATGGAATGGTTTTGCATGTTGCTTGGAGAACTCGGGGTGGCTTGTGACACAATCAGTGTTATTCAGAGAGCAACGAAATCTCACTGACATTTTGGTGCTCTCTGATTCGCCCCACTTCAGCGAGTACGATTCGCTGACCCTGCAGTGAATTTAGCATTGCAGGGTCCCCAAAGTGTGGCGAATTGGCTGCTGAACAGCGCCACCAACCCGCCGGACAGCCGGCGCAAACCCGCCGGCCGCCACTGCAAAACTGCCGGCTGCTGCTGCCAACCCGCCGTACAACCGCCGCAAACCCACCGGACAACCACTAAATGTAGCCAACGAGCCACCAAACACAGCACCAACCAGCCGCAGAAAAAAGCCGACAAGTCACCTGAAGGGTAAAACCCCTAAAAAACGATTGAAAGTGCCAAATTGAAACGCTGTTTGCAAAACTACTGCTGGATGGCAATGTCTGGAATTAACATATAAGGTCCTATGAATAATAATAAAATGGTCTGTTACAAAAAAGAGAAAAAAAACTATTATAAAAAAAATGTGAAAAAAAAGATTTGCTGTATAAATGCTGAATAAATCCCGAAAAATGTCTAAAAGATCCTAAAACAAAAATAGAGACTTTTTTTTACTGCAGATTAAAAGAATAAATGGTTTATTAGATATTAAATAAAAACAGGAATATTTTTTACATTGAAACCTATGGGGTTCGCCTGCTTAAACCTGCCGAATAAAACCACCGAACATCAGGGCATTTCGACATTTCCCTGCTGTTTGGTGTTCTCTGAATAGATTAACCATAGCTTCTCTATGGGGATTTCTCTGTCGTTGAACAACACCATCAGAGTTATTCAAAGAGAATCGAAAAGTCACCGCACGTTCGGTGACTTTTCGTTCTCTTCAGTTAAGTGGGATTTGGCGATCTCACTTCGGCGACCCTGCGGTGTATTCAGCAAGCACCACAGGGCCGTCGTAGTGCAGGGAAAAGCCGCCGGAATCTCGCCGAACACTCACCGCAAAACCCAGGCGAATGCACACCGAAACTGGCAAAAACATCTGGATTAACCCTGCCAAACACGCCGGAGAAACCCGAGCAGGAGCCGATCACAGCGCAGAGCAGCCGCCGGAAAAACCCGACACCGCAGACGAATGGAGTGAAAAAAAAAACAGTACGCGTGAATGTTTGAAAAGTGAAACGCTGTTTGCAAAAAAACTACAGAACGAAAATGTCTGAAATTTACATATAATATCCAATGAATGATAATAAAAAGGGCTGTTACAGAAAAAAGAGAAAACAATTTTAATAAAAAAACGGGAATTTTTTTTTCGAACAAATCCCGAAAAATGCCTAAAAGATCCTACAAAAATCTAAAAATAAAGAAACTTTTTACTGCAGAATATTATAATAAACGGTTTATTAGATATTGAATTAAAACGGGAATATATTTAACATTGACGCCAATGGGATTCGCCTGAATAAACCTGTTGAATGAAACCACCAAATGGCAGGGCATTTCGGCAACCTTTCACTGCTGGTTTTTGTTCTCCGACTAGACTAAGCATTGCTTCTCTTTGGGGATTCACTGCTCTCGAACAGGCAACGAACAGGCACCGTATGTGCAGGCAATTCGCCAACATTTGGCGAACTGCCTGCTCTCTGAATAGCCGAATGGCCAGGACAGGTAACCGTACGCCTGAATTTCACTGTTCGGTTACCTTTCGCCACAATTCAGATCTTTTTGAATAACCCTGCATATTTTACTGGCAATTCATCAAAATTTGGTGAACTGCCTGCTTTGTGAATAGCTGAATGGCCACGAAATGGCACCGTATGGAGAAATTCACTGTTTGGTGCATTTTCGGGGCAAGTTCGGATCTCTGTGAATAACCCCTTATGTCATAGTATAATGACACAAATATCTTGCATGTGAAAAATAATGATTGATTTAAAGATAACCCCCACTTTGTATGAACCTTGAACAATTACACATATACTGGCTGCTGAGTTTGAGGGCTTTGTGTTTCGCGTATTTTTCCTGTATACAATTATAAAACAAAATCTACATTTCATACATATCACTGAATCTATATATTTATTCCAGTACTAAGGCAAAATACAAAAATAAGGAATGAATGAACCCCAAAAAAACATTTAAACCTTCTCTCCCTAATGTCATAGCATAAAAAGACACAGAGAAATGGACGGTGTGTTGGTTTCCCTGGCTCTGCCTTATACTGGAGGTATCTGTTATGACCTGTAAAAAGCAAGAGAGAAATGTCTTCTGACTTTAGATATAGTAGGCCAACCTTCTCTACAATCCTATTTTCTGATCTTGGCATCCATGCTATTTTAATCTCCTTTAACTGTTCAGGATGACAATTTTACTATGCTGTCCTAACATGCATGGTTAATGGAATGGGATACGCACATCAACATGTACAGACAGAAAGACTGGTCGTGGTGCATCCATATAATTAATAGAGTTATTCAGTCCAAGCACTGTTTCATTTACAGGGTTATTCAGAGAGCGGTGAAAAGCAGGAGAATGACTGGAGAATGGAAAATTCTAGGTCAAAATAGCCGATTTGGAAAGTGAGATGAAAGGGAGAATTTTTCTGGTTTGGCGATTTTGACCTAGAATTTTCCATTCTCCAGTCATTCTCCTGCTTTTCACCTTTCTCTGAATAACCCTGATAGTGGTGCTTAGACAACACTTAGGCTAGGGTCAGACGAACGCATTTTTCACGTGCGTTTAGCCGCACGAAATCACGGCCGTGCTAGCAGCAAATGACGTCCAATGCCGGGGAACATACGACGAACGGCCGCACGAACGTTCGTCCGTGCAACGCAAGTGGCCAACGAACGCATTTTTTCGAGAACGTCAAACTGCTACTACTGACATACAGAGTGCGCTGCGGCCGCATAGCGGCGTGTGTGTGTGATTAGGAGACGTCAGACGCTGCTAATGTCCGGCCAACATAACGTCCAGACACAAAAAGTGTTTTATTGATGATCCGTACAAAATCACTGACGAAAAGGCGCATCGTATGACCGCTATCGCGTATTCGTTCGAACGCACTTTTTCACAGACAACGTGAAAAATGCGTTTGTCTGACCCTAGCCTAAATTACATTTTTATCATGAATTTTTTCCCTAATTTAGGTAGATGATGGCATTTGAGGTAGACCCTCTCAAACACCCAAAAGTACTAAGAGCATTTGATTCTCCTAGAGAATCTTAAAGCGTAGTATAATGTACAGGTGTCTCACTAGATGGAATGAGAAGAGACTCCGACAGGTGGGATTGAAGCAAAACACACTCCCTGAGGGAAGAATTATACGAGGGGGAAGTGAACAATTCTGCAAGTAGTTCGTAATATTATACCACCATTTATTATGTTCTCCTGCATTAAAAAAAAATGATAAATGACCAGGAGAACACAACAGCTTGCATGAGATATATATATCACATGTCTGTCCTGATGAAGGCTCCTTGGTGAGCTGAAACGTTGATGTCTATGGACTAATAAATGGAATTATCTTTGAAAATCCCTGGAGTGCTGGCGTTCTTGCTAAATTGATATTAATTGAAGCCATCGCAGAAGCACCGGGTGAGGCTAAATCTTTGTGGTGAACCGTGAGTGCAGAACTTTCGTGTTTATTTTTATATATATATCAGGGTTATTCAGAGAGTGGTGAAAAGCAGGAGAATGACTGGAGAATGAAAAATTCTAGGTCAAAATAGCCAATTTGGAAAGTGAGATGAAAAGGAGAATTTTCTGGTTTGGCTATTTTGACCTAGAATTTTTCATTCTCCAGTCATTCTCCTGCTTTTCACCGCTCTCTGAATAATCCTGTATATATATGTATTATACACTGCTATAACTACTAAAACTTCATTACTAAGCTTAGTAATTCTACATAGGGCACCTCAGGACATTCTTCATACACCATCAGGACATAGATGTAAAATGTGTTCAGAATTTTATAAAGTGGAGCATCTGGAAACCCTAAATTTGCTATTTTGAAAAAGTAAATAATCCATGATTTCAAAAATTTCAATCTCTTTCAGGGTTATTCAGAGAAAGGTAAAATTGGGAGAATTGGCAGGAGAAGAAAACAATCTAGAGCGGATAGCCGATTTGGAAAGTGAGATAAATGGGAGAATTTTTCTGGTTTGGCTATTTTGACCTAGAATTTTCACTTCTCCAGTCATTCTCCTGGTGTTTCACCTTTCTTTGAATATACCTATTTGACTCCCAGCATTGGGGCTCATTTACTTAAAAAAAAAAACATTCTAAAATAATTGCCTTTATTTTGAGAAAGGATTTTACCAGGAAGGATACATTGAGATTTCTCTTGTTTTCAAGTATGTCCTGGGTGGCGAGTATGTACCGTATAGGTGTCTTGCCCAAGGACACTTACTGGAGAGGTGCTCTGCACGGGATTCAAACCTGCATCTCCACAGTCTCTGCTCTTTCCTTCATCCCCCACATCAAGTCTCTTTCCTCCTCCTGCCGATACCAACTGCGTAATATTTCCCGAATTCGGCCATTTCTTACCGCTGTCACCACAAAACAACTCATACACGCCCTGGTAATCTCCCGACTCGACTATTGCAATAATCTCTTATCTGGCCTCCCTCTGTCCCACCTCTCCCCCCTACAATCCATCCTGAACGCCTCCGCCAGGCTAATTCACCTCACCTGCCGCTCTGTCTCTGCCGCTCCCCTCTGCGAGTCCCTTCACTGGCTCCCCATCCACTGCAGAATTAAGTTCAAAATCCTTATCCTTACCTACAAAACCCTCACTAACTCGGCTCCCCACTGCCTGTCCTCACTAATCACCAAATACACCCCAGCCCGCTCCCTAAGGTCAAACAGTGACCTGCGACTAGCTTCTCCCCGCATCACCTCTTCCCATGATAGACTGCAGGATTTCTCACGCGCAGCCCCCACTCTCTGGAACGCTCTCCCTCGTACTGTCAGACTTTCCCCTAACTTCTCTTCCTTCAATCGCTCCCTTAAAACGTTCCTATTTAGGGAAGCCTACCACCCAACTCACTGACACAACCATCAATCACTCTCACCTTACGGTCCTCTCCTCCTGTTTCCAACCCCAACCCTCCTAGATTGTGAGTTCCTACGGGAATAGGGCCCTCATCTCCTCCTGTACTGTTTGTCAAATGTTGTTCAATGTATTGTAACCCTGTCTATGCTGTGCTTATTGTACAGCGCTGCGGAATATGCTGGCGCTTTATAAATAAAGAATAATAATAATAATAATAATAATATAGAGCACCGATATTACGTCTACTCCATCCAGCCAGTATTTGACAGTTAAATATCTCTCCCTGTAAAACCAACAAGCCGAATGCTTTGTATAAGTAACAATTGTTACAAAAGGGTTACACAAACTAAAATCATCACTGTCGGTCAAACTATCCAAGTTATCACCAGTATTTGTAATTTATAATCTTATCAAACCAAAACAGTTTCCAATGCGATTAGTGTATTATGTACATAAACACACACAATACTTATACATATATGATATGCACTCACAGTATATGTACTCACACAGTATATACTCACAAACATACGTATACACACAGTTAATATTCCCACACATATACTGTATATACATACATACACACAGTGCATAGTCTCACACATACATTTATACAGTATATAATCCCACACATACACACTGTATATTCTCACACATCTAAATGTGTATAGTACTATGAACTCACACACATAAATAGTATATAATCACACACAGGGTTATTCACAAAGACCCGATCTGGCCCCGAAATGGCACCGAACAGGGAATTTCCCCGTACGGTGACATTTCGTGGCCATTCAGTTGCTCAGAGAGCAGGCACTTGGCCAAATTTTGGCGAATTGGCAGCAAGTATGGTGCCTGTAGAAGGCAGTGAATTCCCCATAATGAAGCAATGGTTAATCTATTCAGAGAACACCGAACAGCAGGCAAATGTCAAAGAAATACCCTGATGTTCGGTGGTTTCATTCGGCAGGTTTTTCAGGCGAATCCTATAGGTTTCAATATTACATATATTCCCGTTTTTATACAATATCTAATAAACCGTTTATTCTTTTAATCTGCAGTAAAAAGTCTCTATATATATTGATTTTTTTAGGATCTTTTAGGCATTGTTTGGGGGGGTTTTCGGCAAAAAAAATTTACGCATTTTTTTTTAATAGCCGTTTTTCTTTTTTCTATAACAGACCTTTTTATTATCTACATATTCTACATATAACTGACCATGGCTGAAGATGGGTTCAGGCAAATAGATTCCAACTCTATCAAGAGTTTGACCTTATTGCGGGGGGGGGGGTTGGGTGGGTATTTATTGCGGAGAGGGGTTAGTTTTTGCTGAGGGGATATTTATTGGGGGGTGCTATGGGAGTTGTAATGGAGATTATAAACTGGGCAGCAGAGACAATAACTGGAGACTTGTTTAAAAGGGGGCTGATTCAATCGTTCGGCGGGGGAATTTTTCTAACTGCCGAGAGGGAGGGCAGAGTGAGCAGCTGTGATGGGTGCGCGCGTAGACGGCGACGGACGCGTTACATATATGTAATTTCTATATATGATTATTATTTTACAATTTTGCTCCACTACGGAACGTAACATTGATATAAATTTTTATCTATTTTAGGTATCTATAGAGCATCAATATGATAGGAAGCCAGCACTAAAAATTGAATGTCAGATACTGTGAAAAAAAGGGTTAATTTAAAGGGACACTACCACTTACATTAGCTGTTACTAGATTTCTTGTGCACTAGAAATAAAATCTTTTTATTATATGTTTATTCAATTATCATTATTTAACAGTTAATGAGGTGGAGGAGGAAATGTCAAAGAAATACCCTGATGTTCGGTGGTTTCATTCGGCAGGTTTTTCAGGCGAATCCTATAGGTTTCAATATTACATATATTCCGTTTTATACAATATCTAATAAACCGTTTATTCTTTTAATCTGCAGTAAAAAGTCTCTATATATATTGATTTTTTTAGGATCTTTTAGGCATTGTTTGGGGGGGTTTTCGGCAAAAAAAATTTACGCATTTTTTTTTAATAGCCGTTTTTCTTTTTTCTATAACAGACCTTTTTATTATCTACATATTCTACATATAACTGACCATGGCTGAAGATGGGTTCAGGCAAATAGATTCCAACTCTATCAAGAGTTTGACCTTATTGCGGGGGGGGGGGTTGGGTGGGTATTTAGTGCGGAGAGGGGTTAGTTTTTGCTGAGGGGATATTTATTGGGGGGGTGCTATGGGAGTTGTAATGGGAGATTATAAACTGGGCAGCAGAGACAATAACTGGAGACTTGTTTAAAAGGGGGCTGATTCCAATCGTTCGGCGGGGGAATTTTTCTAACTGCCGAGAGGGAGGGCAGAGTGAGCAGCTGTGATGGGTGCGCGCGTAGACGGCGACGGACGCGTTACATATATGTAATTTCTATATATGATTATTATTTTACAATTTTGCTCCACTACGGAACGTAACATTGATATAAATTTTTATCTATTTTAGGTATCTATAGAGCATCAATATGATAGGAAGCCAGCACTAAAAATTGAATGTCAGATACTGTGAAAAAAAGGGTTAATTTAAAGGGACACTACACTTACATTAGCTGTTACTAGATTTCTTGTGCACTAGAAATAAAATCTTTTTATTATATGTTTATTCAATTATCATTATTTAACAGTTAATGAGGTGGAGGAGGAAATGTCAAAGAAATACCCTGATGTTCGGTGGTTTCATTCGGCAGGTTTTTCAGGCGAATCCTATAGGTTTCAATATTACATATATTCCCGTTTTTATACAATATCTAATAAACCGTTTATTCTTTTAATCTGCAGTAAAAAGTCTCTATATATATTGATTTTTTTAGGATCTTTTAGGCATTGTTTGGGGGGTTTTCGGCAAAAAAAATTTACGCATTTTTTTTTAATAGCCGTTTTTCTTTTTTCTATAACAGACCTTTTTATTATCTACATATTCTACATATAACTGACCATGGCTGAAGATGGGTTCAGGCAAATAGATTCCAACTCTATCAAGAGTTTGACCTTATTGCGGGGGGGGGGGTTGGGTGGGTATTTATTGCGGAGAGGGGTTAGTTTTTGCTGAGGGGATATTTATTGGGGGGTGCTATGGGAGTTGTAATGGGAGATTATAAACTGGGCAGCAGAGACAATAACTGGAGACTTGTTTAAAAGGGGGCTGATTCCAATCGTTCGGCGGGGGAATTTTTCTAACTGCCGAGAGGGAGGGCAGAGTGAGCAGCTGTGATGGGTGCGCGCGTAGACGGCGACGGACGCGTTACATATATGTAATTTCTATATATGATTATTATTTTACAATTTTGCTCCACTACGGAACGTAACATTGATATAAATTTTTATCTATTTTAGGTATCTATAGAGCATCAATATGATAGGAAGCCAGCACTAAAAATTGAATGTCAGATACTGTGAAAAAAAGGGTTAATTTAAAGGGACACTACCACTTACATTAGCTGTTACTAGATTTCTTGTGCACTAGAAATAAAATCTTTTTATTATATGTTTATTCAATTATCATTATTTAACAGTTAATGAGGTGGAGGAGGGAATGTTTACATAAGTTGGCAGGCATTGCTCTCCCTGCTAACTGTTAACTGAGATAAGAGATGGTAGCTAAATGAGATATGACAGGGAGCTTAACCCCTGTCCCGGCAGGAAGGTAGTTAATGCCTGTGGGGCATACTAGTACACCCCGCTCTCCGACTGCTGCACTGGGCTCCTCCTACAGCCCTCTTACGCAGCTGACATGCGGCGTGCATCATTGGCTGCAGGGGGACGGCCTGAGTTCATGCCGAACCACGAACCAAATATTAAAACTTAATATTTCTTTTTACTGCCTCTGTGCAATTGTTATGTCTTAAAATCTGGAGTGCAGTTTGTTTTCAGCCACTGATTTGTACTGCACTCGGAATATGGATTGCATGAGAATATCATAATGGGACAATTCATCTTTATTACGTGTTTCCAATAAAGCTTCTGTAACGGTCCCAGCTGGTGTTTTCCATGGAGTCATTTCTGTTTTAACAGGTTCTTTAGCTAGTCTGCAATTTAGCATGATTAAAATAAGACAGAACAAACTAAGGAAGGAATGCAGTGCTCACTTTACGCCTACACCCAAAAAACTTCCAAAACAGAAGGTTCTTACACCTGTGGGGATAGAACAAGTGTATCAGTGTCCTGGGATTTGCCTCGGCTCGTTCGCTTTGTTGGCTGGAATGTGCCGATGAGACAATCAGGTGTATAAGGCGCGTGGCAGCCTGCTTGAAGACAAGTACCTGAGACAGGGAGGGGGCTGTGACTCACTGGAACATACACATAATCTGATAATAGTAATTGTAAAGCTAGTTATTACATAAATAATAAAGAGCACTGGGCGCATTTCATGCATGGTGCTAGGTCTCCTTCACAATTTTAACTCCTTAATAACCATCTCCATGTGTCTTTCCTTATCTGGCTAATGTCTTGCTTTTAAAGAGTTAAATGTAATACCAAGCTCTTCTTGTTAACCAATAGAATTCCACAGATAAGAAGCAATGAAACCTTTTATAAAGTCATCAAAGAGCACCTTTCAGACTATGAGGTGGCCAGAGAAACTGTGATTTACTTTATGAAATGGGATATATATTTTCAATGCGTGAAAAATTTAAAGTCATGCAAATATTTCGCAAAAGTTAATAGTGAGAAACATGAACAGGTGGCTAGTACAGGTTTGTTTTAGTAATATGTTCTGTGCTTTTTAACACTTGTTCAGATTTGTGCAGAATTATAAAGCTTATTAAAAAAATTTATCTGAGTTTTTCTTTTTTTTAAGAAAATTGTGAAAAATAATATATATATATATACATGAGAAAAAATATTGAAAACTAAGGGCTCTATTCTATAGTTGGTGCTAACTTAACCAGAGCTGTTGTAAACTTATCAGAGAAATTTTAGGGCCCTATTACAATCTTAACACTAGCGTTAGTGCTTACATATGGGAGTGTTAACACTAGGTTAAGTGTCTGTAATGCATGCCCCTATAATACAATACTTTTTTTTTTTTTGAGAAAGGATTTTACCAGAAAGGATACATTGAGATTTCTCTCGTTTTCAAGTATGTCAGGGGTGGCGAGTATATGCCGTTAGGTGTCTTGTCCAAGGACACTTACTGAAGAGGTGCTCTTGCTGGGATCGAACCTGTGTCTCCACAGTCTCACTCCACAGTTATAGAACAGTGATGTTACCTCTACTCCACCCAGCCGGCACATCTCTAGCCTTAATGTTTTCAAAAATCCATTACCGAATCGGTGATTGTGCTAGCTTGTGCGAGCTTACTGTACTTTGCGCTCCCTATACTTAACATGGGGAGCGCAATCAGTAATTAGCTAGTAATTAGCATTAGGATCACAAAGTCCTAATGCTAATTACTGCACTGCTGCGGCTAAATGAAAAGTTAACCATATTTCTAAGCTGGTTCTAACTGATTCCGCTTCTGCAGAAAAAGTTATCACGAGCTAAGGCAGTGATCACGTCCGTGTTGTCGCACAGTTTAACGTCCGTCGTAGCATAGAATCATGAGCAATAGAGACCCAGACATGAAGTACGTGTGCACCAAACTGCGCACACACAACGCAGGTGGCAAACGGACGCAAGTTAGGCAAAAACGTAAAACCGCTACCACGGACGCGCAGAGTGCGCCACGTCCGCATAGTGTTCTGTGTGAGTGATGAGATGTCAGACGCAGCGCATTTGCGACGTCCAGCACCTGGACGCACACAATGGATTTTCATATCCTTTCCAAATTTTTATAATTTTTCATATTATTTTTATTTCCCATAGTTCCCTTTTTTTCTACGTCCATCAAGAAAAACTGATCGTGTGGTGTCTACAGTATCTTCCGTCAGTAGTCTGTCCGTTATGCATGCTCACAGAGTGCGCTCAGACTGCGTTCGTCTGACTGTAGCCTAAACCCCCTCAAAAAATTCGATACTCACCTCTCATCCCACGGTGCGAACGGTGGCCATATCCGCCGCTTCTGGCTGCTGGAAGCAGAGGGAGACTGTGAAGAAATAGTCCCCAGTCTCCCTCTGCAAATCACTCCGCAGCCCTGCACGATCGCGAGATGACGCAGGGCTCACAGCCCAGCAGCACAAGCCTCCATGTAGCCCCGTAATATGGTGCTAAGACAGGGATGCTACAGGGAAACCTGTAAGCGCAAAGAGCAACAGGAGAAGCTGCACTGTGAAACCTCTCCTGCCACTTTAGATTTTAGTTTTGTGAAATGCTGGTGTCAGGGTTGCCGTCAGAAATCCCAAGGCCCCTTACTGACCCACTGGTCAGGCTCCCCTTCCCACAGCTGCCTATTTCCATAAACTAATTATAAATAAAACATTTTGGCTCTTTTACCTTATTTTACAGGGAGTGGCTGAAATCCCTGGTGGATAAAATGTGTCTCCTGGTGGGAAAGTGTTCGCCTCTGCCTGGTGCAGACCACACTAATCGCTCTCTCAGGGATTACCCAGAGTGCTTTCTTTACCCTCAGATGCCCCGGCCCACAGGGAAAGTTCCTGGCATCCCGATAGGTCAGACTAGTTTGGCACAAAGGGGCCCTTATATCTGAAGTACTTCGGCAAATGACACAGCATTTGGTAAGGGTCATGGCCCCCTTCAGCTACTGGGCCCCCTTCAGCCACTAGACCCCTGAACATATCATGGTCTGTCACCCTCTGATGGCTGCCCTGGCTGGCGTTTGTCTGCAGCGCAATCCCGAAAATGATTTCCGTCAGTGTTTTTAACACCTGCGCTTTATGACCCCGTTAGTTTCTTATGGCTTTCGTATTGGGTGAATCCTAGTCTACTAAATGCACATTACAAATATAATTTATAGATCTTAGTAGGCTTTGCCCCTTCTTTTATTTGAGTTGTTCTCCTATTAAGGGATGTATTGATGGAGGTTTTACTAAGTTCTGTTGACTCAATAAAATCCACCTACATAACTCAAACATAACAAAAAATAAATAAATGAAGTAGCTGAATCATGACTGTAACCTTTTATTTAACTGTTTAATCATATCCATTTTAGCCATTGTGTAAATGTATGAATTATTTAAAAATACCGTGCCTTTTTCTGGCTTTGTTAACAAATGTTCCATAATTGATATGACTACTAATTATAAACTCTTCCCGCTCTGCAAGTGTATGGTGAGGCACCTTATGGCATTTTGACATCTATTACAAAGAAAATCATCACTTTGAAGTTTCTATTAAGCTCCTCACACTGTCGGGTGTGCTATGCTATCCTGGCTGAGAGCGGGCCTGAACGCTGCAGGGTGGCATATCTTGCCCTGCAGCTCTATGGTAACTCCTCAGCCAAACTCCCTTCCCTATAACCGGTCGACGTCATTGGCTGCAGGGGGGGGCCTGCTTGCACCTTAAAGTATAAAACATTTTTTGGATGTCGTTCCTATTCCATTCACCACTACATTATATATGTAATCAGTGGCAACTCTAGGAACAATATATAGGGGGGGGGCACATAAGATACCACAGTCAAAATTGTGGGGCACTAATAATTTTCACCAGTAAATCATACAACTGAGAAAAAGTAAATTATATATAATTTATAAAGGAGACATTTCTTAATAACTTAGGGGGACATAAATACGGTCTGTACATTCTTATTTTGTTATGCACTTTGAGAAAGACTTTATGTCGAAACGCGTCAGTGCGTATTTTTGTATTGTATTAATAAACATACACTTGTGGATTTAACGTAGGGCGACCTTGTGTGCCATCGTTTTTGAAGCCCTATCTTTCTCTGGATATCCCTCGGATGTGTGACCAGGTGAGGAGCTTCTAAATCTGCAGTTATTGGCGGTACTGGTGAGAATTCCATCTATCATCACCACCACACGTTATGCTATTATAGCTTAGAGCCGGCTTATATGTGGCTCTTTAAAAAGTGAGTTGGATGTGTAATGTTCCCCTATGTGTTCCTCATTATCAGACGTACTGTGCAATGTATGTCCTGTTCTGTTTATTATAGGACACTAAAGGAGAATACATAAAGAAGAATATACTAAGACTTCTTTGGACCTGTACGGTTGCGTGAGGACTCTATTTTATTTTATTTATGGACTTTTGGTGTGCACTTTAGGAGTGAGTTCACACGGGACCTCGCTGCACATACATACACTGAAAATATTTGCTTATCATTTGATCTGCGCCCACTTATTTATTTTTTACATTAAATGAATAAACTGTGAGTGTAAGGTTCCTGAACCGTGCCTTGGCAGCTCCCTTCAAGTATTGTGCATCTGATCTGTGCCTGCACTTGAGGGCAGCTTCATTCTTGTGCTGCTCATTTCCAGCGCTGAAATCCAGCACATATTCAGTTAAAATACACACACCATAGGTCACATGACGTACCTGAATAAAGGGCCATGCCCCCTCTCCTCCTTGCTCATTGCCTCCTCATTGCAAAACCACTACCAGTGAGAGAGGACCTACTGTATGCTGTGACTCTCCTGCGTGATCCTGAACCTCAAACCTTACCGTTGTTACCAGCCTTTCCTGTGTCCATACCCTTCAGTATCCATCCAGTGTGTCCAAGATCCCATTGTCCTGGTTTGTTTCCTGCTTCCCTTTTGTCAAGCCCTATCCGTGTCTGTTCCTCACCTCCAAACCAATTGTTGTGCTGCTTGCTGCAGCAACTCACCTCTCATCACACACCCCTTTATTGATGCATCACCGCATCCCGGGTTCAGTATCCTGCAACCTCGGCACAGCCCAGGTACAATACCTGACAGGGAGGCATGTAGCCTACCCATTAACCCCTAAAATGCCATTAAGGGAAACCATGAAATGAATACACTGTGGGGCATGCAGCCTATCCATTAACTCCTAAAATGCTAGTTATCAAGAGAAAACATGAAATATATACACTGTGAGGCATGGCGCCTACCCATAAAATCCTAAAATGCCAATAATAAAGGAAAAAAATAAAATGAATACTGTAAGGGAAGAAACCTGCCCATTAAATGCATCCGATATGATCCGAAGAATCGGATCACTCGAAGCGCCGCAAAATACACGCCGAACACTTTTGGAAAAAGCCAACGAGAAGCCGATCACAGCGCAGACCAGCCACCTGAAAAAGCTGACAAGCTAATGAACACGGTAAAAAGAGAATAAAAAAAAAAGTTTGAAAGTGTCACAAATGAAACGTTGTTTGCAAAAAAACTTCTCAACGAAAATGCCTGGAATTTACATATAAGGTCCTATGAATGATACTAAAACGGTCGGTGACAGAAAAAAGAAAATTGCTATTAAAAAACAACTGAAAAAATCCCAAAAAAGAGATAAAAAAATTATAAATAAAGAGACTTTTTGCTGCAGATTAAAATAATAAACGTTTTATTAGATATTGAATAAAAGCGGGAATATTTTTAATATTGAAGCCTATGGGGTTCGCCTGAATAAACCTGACGAATGAAACCACCGAACAGCAGGGCGTTTTGGAAACTTTCCCCTGCTGTTCGGTGTTCTCTGAATAGATTAACCATTGCTTCTCTATGGGCATTTCACTGCTTTAGAGCAGGCACCGTACTTGCTGGCAGTTCGCCAAAATTTGGCAAACTGCCTGCTCTCTGAATAGCCGAATGGACACGAAATGACACCGTGTGGGTAAAGTCACTGTTCGGTGACATTTCGGGGCCAGATCGTCTCTCTCTGAATAACCCCTTAAATGCACGATTTTCATTGCATTGGAAAAGGAAGCGACAGCAATTTGTATTTTTTTTAATCTTTATTTCGGTATCTATTTTATAATATTCTCAAACATTCTTCTAAAATTTGGCGAACTACCTGCTCTCTGAATAGCCGAATGGACATGAAATGACACCGTGTGGGTAAATTCATTGTTCGTGAAATTTCGGGGCCAGATCGACTCTCTCTGAATAACCCCTTAAATGCACGATTTTCATTGCATTGGAAAAGGAAGCGACAGCAATTTGCATTTTTTTAAATCTTTATTTCTGTATCTATTTTATAATATTCTAAAACATTCTTCTATTTGGTTGGGATAGTGTAAGTAGATGTAATGAAGAGTTAAAACCTTTGCGTCGGCAATGTATCAGAGTAAGAGTCTGTAATGAAAAAAACGAACATGTCCTTGACACAAAATTATGTATTACTAGAGATGTGCACGGCTGAAAAATTTGTTTAGTTTCGTTTCATTTTGTATCGTGTTTAAATAATTTCGTTTTCGTAATTTTGTTTCTTATTTAGTTCGTATATCGTTTCGATCGATTTGAAATTTCGTATTGATTTGAAATTTCGTATCGATTCGATAGTTGATATCAATTCAAAATTTGATATCAAATTCGATAATTGATATCAAATTCGATAGTTGATATCAAGTTGAATTTTTTTATCAAATTCGATAGTTGATTTAAATTCGAATTTTGGATCACTAAATAAAACCCCAAGTAATAAACTTTTGCTGTTAAAAGGCAATCTAGGGTTAAATTTTAAGCTGTGTCACAGATTTAGTATTTGAGCCAAATTAAACAGTGAAATGAAATGAATTTGTTTTATAAAGTCCTTTGCTGACTATTACTTGTATTGTAAATTAAGATCAATTTGATAGTTGATATCAATTTGAAATTTGATATCAAATTCGATAGTTGATATCAAATTCGATAGTTGATATCAATTCGAAATTTGGATCACTAAATAAAACCCCAAGTAATAAACTTTTGCTGTTAAAAGGCAATCTAGGGTTAAATTTTAAGCTGTGTCACAGATTTAGTATTTGAGCCAAATTAAACAGTGAAATGAAATGAATTTGTTTTATAAAGTCCTTTGCTGACTATTACTTGTATTGTAAATTAAGATCAATTTGATAGTTGATATCAATTTGAAATTTGATATCAAATTCGATAGTTGATATCAAATTCGATAGTTGATATCAATTCGAAATTTGGACCACTAAATAAAACCCCAAAAAAACAAAATTTTCTGTTAAAAGACAATCTAGGGTTAAATATTAAGGTGCTTGTGAAACAGGGAAACAAAATGAATTTGTTTCATAAAGTTGTTTGCTGACTGTATACTTGTATTGTATGTATTTTAATTTAGTATCAATTCAATATATCAAATATCGAATTGATATTTCAACTAACAATTTGATATCGATTCGATAATTGAATATCGATTCGAATTACGGAACACAAATTTTTTTTAATCAAATTTATGATGACTCAAAAAAACTAATTAAATTAGTTAGATACTGTTTCGTTTCGAATTCGTATCGTATCAATTCGTTAATTCGGAAGTACTTCGAATTCCGAATTAGTGAATTTCGATCCGAATTATGAAAATTTCCAAAACAAATGCACATCTTTATGTATTATGTTGTGTTTGCAGGCCCTGTAGTTCTCATTGCTCAGTAAATATAGATTGTACAGCCATCTGAAGGAACTATGAGTTCAAATACGGAATTTAAAATAATTTCTCACAACATTTTGGTAACTTTCACACTAAAAAGATTAAAGGAACTTCATGTAGAATATGTTAGTGTGGCGATAGATTCCCATTTCTTGTCCCATGTTATGAGGTAAGAGCCAAGCCCCTCCCACAAATACTTGCATGCACATTGCTGCGCAGTGCGAAGCTATGATACCTATGGAATGTGCCAAGAATTCTCTAGATGAATAGATGAAGTGTCCCAAAATTGCAGATAGGTGCAATATGTGAAATTCACTATTAGGTGCAATTCGGTGGCAAGTTCTGAGTTTATCGAATAACCCTCCAAGTGATTACATATAGTACATGTATCACATACACTGGCAGTTGGTGATGTTATAACGAGCAATATACATCATAAGTGCCTAGCTGCTGCTAAAGTATGAAAAGTAAGGGCATTTGCAGATAAATACATGCAGGGATTCGTATTTAAATTAGTAGCTGCAACAAGGATATCCAGGTATCCTCAAAAATAATAGAAATCCTACATTTTACAGAAAGGATGTCATTGTGCCCATTGTGTGAGATAATGAGGAATCTGTGTGGCATGCCAGTGTGAGTGTGTATCCAGGTGTATTTGCGAGGTGTGGGCTCAGGGGGTTACTTGAGTGGTGTGGATACCGGGGGTTAATTGTATGGTTTGGATACTGGGGTTATTTGTTTGGTGTGGATACAGGGGGTTATTTGCTTGGTTTGGTTACAGGGGATTATTTGAGTAGAATGGATACAGGTGGCTAATGCTATTTGTGTGGAGTGGATAATGGGTGGCTATTTGAGTGGCTTGTATACAAGGTAGTTATTTGTATTGTGTGGATACAGGGGGTTATTTGAGTAGAGTGGATACAGGGGGGCTATTTGTGTGGAGTGGATAAAGGGTGGCTACTTGATTGGTGTGGATACAGGGGTTATTTTTGTGGAGTTGACACTTGGGGCTATTTGTGAGGTGTGGCTACAGGGTTATTTGTGTGGAGTGTGGCATGAATATGCAAGGATATTTGCGTGGTGTGAATACACAGGGATAGTTATAACCAAAAGGCCGCTCTACTGAGCAGCTCCAAGCCCCTCCTCAGTAGAGCGGCCTTTTGGTTACATTTGTTAGGTACTCACTCTGTAAAGAGGTGCCGTGAAGTGGCAAGTGAGCTTACGATGCAATGGCCATTGAAACAAACAAAAACCTCAGTTTTGTTGTACATGGAACACATAGAAATGAGCGCAGATGACACCTTTTTTCCTTGTTATGTTTTATACATTAACTGGGCTGTTACTCCTGGCAGTTGCTGCCACTCCGTTGAGTATGGGCGCGACGCCATTTTTTCTGTATTTATGTATATCATGCTTGTAACACCAGTCTGTCGTTCTGCAGCTGTTCCTCTTTCCATGTTTTTGTTTTTAATCCAAATGGGAAGTGTTTGGTGCGTGTATAAATAAAACCCACCATCTCTGTCTCTCCTTGGCTGAAAAGCAGCAGGAGGGGCTTGGAGCTGCTCAGTAGAGCGGCCTTTTGGTACAATTGTTAGGTACTCACTCTGTAAAGAGGTGCCGTGAAGTGGCGAGTGAGCTTACGTTGCAATGGCCATTGAAACAAACAAAAACCTCAGTTTTGTTGTACATGGAACACATAGAAACGAGCGCAGATGACACCTTTTTTCATTGTTATGTTTTATACATTAACTGGGCTGTTACTCCTGGCAGTTGCTGCCGCTCCGGTGAGTATGGGCGCGACGCCACTTTTTCTGTATTTACACAGGGATAGTTGTGTCGTGTAGATGTTAGGGACTATCTGGGTGGTGTGCATACAGGAAGTTATTTGTGTGGACATGATACATGAGGCTGTTTGGTGTTGATACAGGGGTATTTGCTTGGTGTGCATACAGGGTGGTATTTGTTTGGTGTGTCTGTGTGTGTGGATACAGAAGGAATGTGGGTGGTCTTACCTATTCCAGGTCAGCCGTTATTAGGGAGCCACAAAAGGGAAAGGTTGGCTCAAGCTGAAAACCCCCAGCAGCTCCCTATTACTAGTTTTACTATGAGTGAGCCATTTAATCTATTGGATTGACTCATAAGGGCACCTCTAATCGATACTGGCAGCAGTGCCACACAACACCACTGGTGATTTCCCCTGGAGTCCTTAGAGTCTCCTTCTAATTCAGCTGTATTTGGCTAATTTGTATCTTTTTGCACAATGAAGGGTCTCATATTTGAGCTTGGCCTAAGGCCTCACAAACTCTAAAGCAGCCACTGGTTAAGAGTGATCTACAAGCTTCACACAAAATCGCTGTTTTTCTTTGTTAGAGAGAACTGAACAGTTCTGTCGTGTGAAGCTGCTATCTTTAAACTATAAAACGGAGCTTAGATTCTTTGGTTTGTGAGAATGTTTTATCTCTAATGATGAGGTTATATTTCACAAACGTATAGGCTCATGATTATAATGGAACAGAGAGAATGCACTTTATTTTAAGAACGGATTCCCCAGCTCCCCGCGTGCCTGTCAAAAGAAATAAATCTGCTTCTTCGGTCCCAACAGAGTAACTTTTATTTCAAAACCATGATGCCTTTTCTTTCTTTTTCTGAACAAACGCTATACTCTTCAAACATTTGGGAATGTACTTGAATATATCATCGGTGACATCCAAACCCCCTGTTTAATGATATAAGGGGTGTTTGTCTCCTGTAAGTCTACAAGTGGAATTTATACCAAGGAAAGAGTTGCTCATAAACAGGCAAGATGGTGATACTTGGCCACGGATTGGACCTCAATATATTTCCCACAGTGATGGAAATGGAAAAAAGTCATCAAGCTGTAAGTTCTTAAAGCGTCCAATTTCCAGAGCACATCTCCCCAGCTGACTGAAATAAGAATTGAATTTATAGCTAAAGCCAAGAGTGGTAGGAGGAGTACGTGAACATTCTGCTAGATCTTGAAAGCTCAGGTTACAGTATGTAAATGTACACGAGAAGTCATATGTGTGTTTGAAAGCTCAACATTCTTTGCTTTATGATAACAGTATTTGTCTTCTAGGAATTGTTCTTATGGAACTCAGGATAGATACTATCTTGTATCAGTAATCTCCAAGAGATACATGATCTAGACATGTAGAGGCAGAATACACCAACCATTTACACTATCTTTAGTCATTTAGCATAATAAGACATGTCGCAAAAACTGACTAGTGAGATCATTTAAAGGTTAGGTATGAGCATCGTAACCTATGATATGTTCATTTAAAATGGATTTTTTTTAATGCAAATAGATCCCTCTCGAAGTTTATCATACTATAAAACCCTTTTGATCTCTGTCCTCCAGCCTTAGGTCATCGAACGTCATGGGTAAAATGATGGGGTGGTGCTCCTGCCCTGTCACTATATCCAGCAACCTAGTTAGTTAATTTGTGCAGATATAGAAACAAAAAGTATAAATATCCTCACCTTATTTTGCTTACTTTATTGAATCATCTACCGTAAATGTATTAAATATTAGGGGTCATTGCCAGCTTGGAGCCTCTGTTATTAAAACATATCCAAAAGCTATGCTTGCCATTGTGGCAGTATTTATTATTATTGTCATCATTTTTATAATAGTGCACAATCACACGCTTCACGCACTTACATCCACACATCCACATGTCTTTAGATATATTTTTATTAGGGTTGCCAGCAGACCTCTTCAGAAATATTGGTCAACTTGATATTTAGACATTGGGATGTTGGCGGTAATGATCTGATGCTATCAGTTCCTCGTACCTGCACCCCTAACTCTCGCCTTCAGGACTTCTCCCGAGCTGCCCCCTTTCTATGGAACTCTTTCCCCCGCAACATTAGACTCTCCCTGTCTGTCCAGAACTTCAAGAAGTCTCTGAAAACGCATTACTTCAGAGATGCCCATCGGCTTACTCCATGATCTCCCCACTGTCATTTCCTGCTCCTCTTCCCATTCAGCCCTCCTGCAACCCGCCACTTCATTTACCGTTTTCAACCTCATCTAATGTGTCTCTCCTCTCCTCTTAGATTGTAAGCTCTCGAGCAGGGTCCTCCCTCCTTCTGTACCGTGTGTGTAACACATATGTATATTGGTTATTTTGTCTCTCCCATTGTACAGTGCTAAGGAATCTATTGGATAAATACTTGTAAAGGTATATTGGTCAACTTGATATTTAGACATTGGGATGTTGGGGGTATCAGGTGGTAGCATCCACCACTAGATAGACAGTGAGAGTTAACTATTCAGTATCTAATTCTTTTAATACTTTAACTTCATAGCACTTTATAATATGGTCAATTTTAAGACTGGAGCGTCTTCTGCTTAGAGTCGTAGCTGTTAATTCTATCTACACCTCCAGTTGCGTGCTCTGTGCTATGCAGTGTGGAGGGTTAAATACACAGGCAGTCAGTGATGTCATATTTAGCAGCTTACATCACACATGCTAAGCTGCTGTAGGAGCTTCTATATCTGGAAGCTGAAGCCATTTGCAAATAAACTAAGCAGGAAAAAATAACCCTAGTCCAAAAATACTAGACAATTTCCAGATTGGGGCATAGATGGATGTGGAGTGGGGTGCGAATAGATGATATCTTTGTGGCTTAAACCTTATGGGGTGATGGGAGTGAACACTAAAGATGTGCAATTCGTTTTGTTCTGAATTGAAATTTGGACGAAATTCACAATTTTCGTGGTTCGGGAGCATTTCCGAAAACAAAATAGCAACCACCCGAAATTTCGGATCAATCCGAAATTTCAGATCGATTCAATTAGATGATTCGGATCATTCGGTGATTCGATACATTTCGACGATTCGGATCATTTCTCCGATCCTGCTCATTTCAGGTGATTCGAATCACTTGGTTTTTCGCTTTTTTAGGATTTATTTAGTTTTTTATTGCTTATTTGAGAATGGGAAGTAGACTACTACCAATAGAATGTAAGTTTCTTTACTTAATTATTCTTTAACCCCTTGACTGCTGAGCCATTTCACATCTTAAAAAAGCAAGTTTTTCTTTTTTTTATTATTATTTTTATAATTTCTTTTCTTTACTTTAAACATGGTCATGTTTGGTATCATTGAAAAGGCCATGCTCTGGCCTTTCTAATGATACCAAACATGACCCTGCTAGCTTCAGTCAGGAGATATCGGGGTTCAAATGAACACCCTATCTTTCCTTAGGAGTCAATGAAGACGTTCCCCACACCTCCTCAGCAGAGAAAGGGTTAAGGATTTTTTAGGCATCTTTTGAGTGAAATTATAGGTTTACTAACTTTTTTTAAAGAAACAAGACTTTTTAACCCATAGGTTTCAATGCAGCATATGAATCTGCACACTGCCGGGCAGCGCCTCTCTACAGTATAATAATGCAGCATGTGAATCCACACACTGCCGGGCAGCGCCTCTCTGCAGTATAATTAAAGCAGTAAATGAATCCGCACACTGCCGTGAACTTCCCTGCAGTCTGTGGATTCATATGCTGCATTAATTATAACGCCTAAAAAACTAAAAACTAACTGATCAAAAAATGAATGGATCCGAATCAATGAATCGATCTCCAGAAAGGGGCTGCCCGGCAGTGTGCGGATTCATATGCTGCATTAATTATACTGCAGAGAGGCGATGCCTGGCAGTGTGCGGATTCATATGCTGCATTAATTATACTGCAGAGAGGTGATGCCCGGCAGTGTGCGGATTCATATGCTGCATTAATTATACTGCAGAGAGGCGATGCCCGGCAGTGTGCGGATTCATATGCTGCATTAATTATACTGCAGAGAGGCGCTGCCCGGCAGTGTGCGGATTCATATGCTGCATTAATTATACTGCAGAGAGGCGATGCCCGGCAGTGTGCGGATTCATATGCTGCATTAATTATACTGCAGAGAGGCGCTGCCCAGCAGTGTGCGGATTCATATGCTGCATTATTATACTATAGAGGTGGTGCTCGGCAGTGTGTGGATTCATATGCTGCATTAATTATACTGCAGAGAGGCGCTGCCCGGCAGTGTGCGGATTCACTTGCTGCATTGAAACCTATGGGTTAAAAAGACTTGTTTCTTTAAAAAAGTTAGGCATCTTTTGTGTGAAATTTTAGGTTTCCTAACAAAGCCTAAAAGAATAATTAAGTAAATAAACTTTCATTCTATTGGTAGTAATCTACTTCCCATTCTTAAATAAGTAATAAAAAATGAAATAACTCATAAAAAAGCGAAAAACCAAGTGATCCGAATCACCTGGAATGATCCGAATTGCCGAAATGAGCCGAATTGTCGAAATGATCCAAAATGAAAGGACAACTGTCCGAAATGATCCGAAACGCAAAAAAAACACGCAAAAAAAATGAAACCTAGCGCAAAAAAAGTCATGCACAACCCTAGTGAACACTTTCTTATGGAAACATCCTGATACTATCAAACTGAAAAGCGCTTTATTTTTAAGGCAGAGGTATTAACTCTTTTTGCTACATCTTTTTACACTTGTACAGTAGGCAACTGCAACAGTTTAGTTGCAAGAGAAGTTTGCATTTCAACTGAAATAACAGAGGGGCTGTTAGTATTAACAAGATGAGCCTTTATACTAATATGCCGGCTGTAATAGGGCCCACTATTATTATTTGCATGGGTTGGAGAGAGAATTAGAAAAACAATATACTGCAGACCTACTAACTTTTGCCAAGTGTAGACCTAGTGAAAATGGCATGGTCATCACGAGTTTGTGGCTGTGACATTATTCGAGTGATCACTGTCAAAGCCATGCCTGCAAAAGGGGTTTATCATTTAAGAGTATTCACAAATCCAGTAGGCCAGTTTGGCCTGCCGAGCAGGAAATCAGGGCTGCAAACCTGGCATTAACCCTTTAAGCACCACAAGCTCCATCAACCCTTTCGCTGCTGAGGCATTTCCCGCCTCTGTGCTGAGGACATTTTTACATTTTTTGCTCATCATATTTAAACGTGTTTTGAAGGCTTATTTTAGTATATGACCCAGACATATTATATATCGTTCTTTCCGTCAGACTTGGCAGATTCATAATATGTCATTATTATATGTATACGTCATGACCTGTCTGTATATTATAACAAAAAATGCAATAAAATATGAATTTTCAATAATTTACAACATGTAAAGTGTTTTTTTTTCACATTTTAACATGTGAGCAATTGCGGTTATATTTTGTATGGGGTGCGCTTGTTAAAAAAATTAGAGATGGGGTCTCGTTACATTTTTTTTTGGGGAAAATTACGCGATTTTTAACAAACGCACCGCATACCAAAATCGTTAGTGCAGCATCATTGTTCACATTATAATTGAAAAGAGTACAATATTGCTGCATTAACGAACCAAAAAAAAGAAAAAAAAACTTGTTTATTTTTTTTATATATTTTTTTAAAATATTTTTTTAATTTTTATTTTTTATTTTTTTAAAAAACTTTTTCATAGTCATGTTTGGTATTGTTGGAACGGCCATGCTCTGGCCGATCCAACAATATCAAACATTAACCCCTAACTGCCACGGATCGGGAGATAGGGGGTTCATTGGAACCCCCTATCTCCACCATTGGTGGCAGTTAGGGGTTAACTCCAGAACTGGCATCATCGTGCTATGCACAATGACGCCAGTCCTCAGGGGGCATTCCCGGAAGCTTGGCCAACATCCAAGATGTCGGCCAGCTCCGGGAAAGGATCACGAACCGGCGCTTTTTGGCACCGATTCGTGATCCGGCCCCCATGGGGTTAATTCCAGGTACCGTTAGGAAGGGCAGGCTGTGCCCTTCCAAACGGTGCCTGGATTAACCCCCTGCACCCCAGCGATCGGGAGGGAGAGAGGTCCCCCCCTCCCTTTCAGGCGCCTCCTCCGCACATGCGGGGGGGGGGGCGCCTGAATTAGATGACATCTAATCGTGCCGGCGGCGGTTCCGGGTGCTGGGCTGACATCGAGGATGTCAGCCCACACCGGGGGGCACAGCGCGTCCTCCGCAAGGAACGCTACCTGTGGGTGGACGCGCTGAGCGCGTCCTCCGCAGCGAACGGGTTAAACAGATGCTCCCGGTGCTTTTTTTTCCCTCGGGCCTCCTGAAAACTGGATGACAGCCTTGGACAGTTAGGTAATCAGGAGGTTTGAGGTAAAGTCATATGTCACATGGCCAAAATGGGTGACTTGGGAGGTCTGATACTGCATATCACACAAAGAGACAAAGGTATTATATAGCATTAAAGTAGACCACAAGCATATAAAAGGGATCTAGTACTAACAAACAATCCTAGGAAGGATGTTCCTCTGGATGCCTACTCCCCCAAGTGCCTACAAAGACTGGAATAGGGAAGTCAAGCAAAATTGGGTGATTAGGTAATAAAAGTAGGAAATAGCAACCCTTTTATGTAAAGAATCATTCTAAAAAGACTGCCCATAGAAATGAAAAGATGAAGTGACCCCCCCAAACCATTTATAAGGCTATTTTGATCATAAAGCCTAGACCTGGGGTCAGCAACTTTGGCTCCCTGATGTTTTGGGAACTACATTTCCCATATGGCTCAGTCAGCCTAATGGGTGACAGAGCCACATGGGAAATGTAGTTCTCAAAACATCAGGGAGCCAAGGTTGCTGACCCCTAGACGATCCATGGGACTGAGTCGTGTGTGTTTAAGAATGAGCAGATCCACTAATCCACTTACTTTATTTCACTTTCTACAGTTCCGCCACTACTTTATGCATATTTCATTGTTTTATAACCATGATAATTTACAGATTGATGTAAGTTAAACAAGTCACAATATAAAAAAGGTCCCTGTGATGCAAATAAATAGCTGAAAGCAGAACACATGCGAAGCGACATAGACCTTTTTTTCCCTTTATTCTTATTTTCGCATGATAGATAAATATTCAGATCCAAGTTGGATTTTCCCCTTTGCTCCAATGGTCTGTGTAGGTTTCGCAACAGCATACAAATCAGATCACACAAAGCAAATCTTACAGTTTTTTCAAAGAATGTCTGACATTTTCTCCTAATGGGAATCAGTGTGTATGATGTCACCGGTGACCCTTTCACCAGCAATTCAAAGCACACATGATCAGACAGAATGCTCGAATAAGGATGAAGGCAACATGTATCTTGTCACATTGCTGTCTGTTGCATAATGGTATTTTTTGCCACAAATAAATATTGTATTAAGGGTGATTGGGATAGGGGTTACAAATTGCCTACATAGACTCGGAACAAGATAAAATATATATATGCATGTACTCAAGCACACTCACACACACATCAATTTTATTCACAAATCACAAAATTAAAAATATTTTTATTGTAAAATATATTTTGTTTTCATATCACTTTAAAAATTGAACAGAGTAGCTAAAGTGCTCCTGTCAGGTAGGTGTGACATGCAGATGTATTATTTGAAGTATACCTTTTCATCTTTGCAGTGTGCAGCTGTGTCTCCTACAGAAATTATAGAACAAATGAAATATTGTTATACAATTTTAGATTTTTATTAATTAAAGACTGTAAGGACAGAGGCTTGAACCCTGTGTGGTGTTGGATGTATGGACCCCAATAGCAAGCCGAAAGAGGAGACCAGAAGGAATATAACTAATAGCTTTACTGAAGGAAACAAAATATAAGTCCAGAACAAACGTAATGCAAGTTTCTTTGGTGGAAATAAAGTCCAGAATACACGTAATGCAAGGTTTCTTTGGCAGAAATAAAAGTCCAGAATAAACGTAATGCAAGGTTTCTTTTGGCAGAAATGAAAGTCCAGAATAAACGTAATGCAAGGTTTCTTTGGCAGAAATAAAAGTCCAGAACGGAAAGTCGTAGGGATTTGAGGACAGGGTCCGGTACTGATGTCGTGGAGACAAGCCTGGGAATGGAACGGGCACTGTGATGGCAGGTTTGGAATGGAAGTAAGCTGGTACCGTGGCAACCGGAACAGAAGCAGGACTTGCACTTTGGAAGCAGGAACGGAAGCAGGACTGGCACCTTGGAAGCAGGAACGGAAGTCGGACTGGCACCTTGGAAGCAGGAACTCTAAAGGTAGAGTTAGTTAACGACAGAAGTAAGTAATGTTAGGCTTAAACCACAATTACAGTAAGTCTATAGTAGGAAGAGTCCTTAAATTGTGGAGGGGTTAAACAGGCTTATCACCAGTCCCCACTTCTGCCCACTGTCGAGGTTGTTGCTTTCCGGGCTCTCTAACCTCACTCTTCTCTATAAACTACTAAATACTGGCAGTCTCTCTTTTCTCTAATTACAGGTCTAACCTGACCATTGGTTTAGCACAGTTTTAAAAACATTTCCTACCTTTATAAGCTACGGATTTTGTCCCCAACAACAAATCTAAGGAACAAACCATTGGTTGCAGGTGTGCGAAACCAACGTGTGGGTAGGTGTTGCAACGAAGAGAGGGCTATCGTTTTCCGTAACCCTGCAAATCTAAAGTCACTTTGTTCCAGTTCCAGAGTACCTGAGTTTTCATGTTCCAGGATGGACGATCGCGCATGCGCGCCCGACCTCCGCTCAGATGGATCGCGGAGACGGTGTGGGACGCATCTTGGATCTCCTCCCTCGAGCTGCAGGCCGGAACCAGGGAGCGACGCGCCACGAGGGACCTCAGGTGAGTCTGCCAGGCGTCCCAACATGGCGGCCGCGGTCACAGGACCCCCCACCAAGGCGCGACCCCCGGGTGCGCTTGATCGACGGCTTGGAAGGATAACGGAGATGAAAGGCACGAACCTTTGCAGGAGCATGGACGCTGGCACTGGGTTCCCAGGATCGTTCTTCAGGACCGTATCCCTTCCAGTGAACCAGGTATTCTAACCTGCCGTAACGGAGTCTCGAATCCAGAATGCGTGATATCTCGAATTCCTCTTCTCCAGATACAGGCACAGGAACAGGTGGTTTAGCATTCCGATCGGGAAACGGATTCTCATGCCAGGGTTTCAAGAGAGATACATGGAAGACAGGATGGATCCTGTAGGAAGGAGGAAGAGTTAAGCGGGCCGCAACGGAGTTAACCATTCTGAGGACCGGGAACGGGCCAATGTAGCGAGGACCCAGCTTCTTTGAAGGGCAATCCAAACGGAGATGAGCCGTGGATAGTAACACCTTATCTCCAGGTGCATACACAGGAGCTTCTTTGCGACCACGATCAGCATATTTCTTTTGGTTCTGCTGGGCTAGTCGTAGCTGATGGCGTAGTGTTCGTAGTTGGCCGCGTAGGGTTCTCAAGCGGGTTGACACTTCTGGAACTGGAGTGTTGAGCGGCATTTCCGGAAGAGTGCTAGGATGATAACCGTAGTTGGCAAAGAAAGGTGAGAAACGAGTTGATAAATGTACCTGATTATTGTACGCAAATTCAGCAGTTGGTATGACGTCCAGCCAGTCGTCTTGGAGATGCGTGGTGAAGCAACGAAGATATTGTTCTAGCGTCTGATTTGTCCACTCCGTCTGGCCATTACTCTGTGGATGAAAGGCTGAAGAGAGACACTTCGCAATTTTTAAGCTACGACACATTTGGGACCAGAAACGGGAAGTAAACTGAGATCCTCTATCAGTAACAATGGAACGAGGAGTACCATGGAGTCGGAACACCTCCTTGATGAACAAGGTGGCTGTTTCAGCCGCTGTGGGTAGGCCTACCGCTGGTATGAAATGGGCCATCTTGGTGCAGCGGTCTACCACCACCAGGATGGTGGTGTAGCGATGTGAAGGGGGAAGATCTACTATAAAGTCCATCGAAATGTCTTTCCACGGATGCAGCGGTGGAGCCAGAGGTTGTAGAAGACCAGCAGGATGGGTGCGGGGTTGTTTGTTGCGTGCACAGACAGAACAAGAGGATACAAAGGCGACGATGTCTTTCTTCACGCATGGCCACCAGAAGTACCGATATACGGCATCTATGGTTTTCTTGATGCCACCATGTCCAGCGGCCGGGATGTCGTGGGAGTGTTGCAATACCTGTAGACGAATCTCAGGAGGGACGTATATTTGTTCGCCATGATAGAAGAGACCATCGTTGGATATGAGCCCTGGATGTCAGTCGGTGGTTGAAGACTATATTTCTTTATATTGTCTATTAAGGACCCTTGAGAAGCGCAGAAGAAGTCGTTAGGTAGGATGGAGTCGGTTTGTGTGGTGGAAGGAAAGGCGTCTGAGTCGTACCGACGGGAAAGGGCATCTGCCTTACCATTTCTTACTCCAGGTCTGTAGGTGATATGCAACAGAAAGCGGGCGAAGAATAACGCCCATCTGGCTTGTCGAGGTCGCAATCTTTTGCGGTGCGGAGATATTCCAAATTACGGTAGTCCGTGTAGACGACCACAGGATGTTTTGCCCCTTCGAGGAGGTGTCTCCATTCCTCGAGGGCACTCTTGATTGCCAGGAGTTCTTTCTCACCTATACTGTAATTCTTTTCGGCTGGGGTAAGACGTCTGGAATAAAAGGCCACGGGATGCAGAAGGTTCTTGATTCCGGATTTCTGGGAGAGTATCGCTCCTAGGGCGATATCAGAGGCGTCGGTTTCCAGGGAATATGGCAGGTTGATGTCTGGCTGTTTCAGGATTGGGGCTTGGGTGAAGCTTTCTTTCAGTTTATTGAATGCCCGCTGAGCTTCTTCAGTCCAACAGAATCTCACATCTTTCTTGGTCAGGGAGGTGATGGGTGCGGTGAGATGAGAGAAGGACCGAATGAAGCGACGATAAAAATTGGCGAATCCCATAAATTGCTGAACCATCTTTTTGTCTCTGGGTGTCGGCCAGTCCAGGATTGCCTTGATTTTGGCTTTATCCATTTCGATATGTCCTGGTGATAAGACATATCCCAGAAATTCTATAGAGGACTTTTCGAAGGTGCTCTTTTCAATTTTACCGTATAACTTATGTTGGCGGAGACGAGATAGCACAAGACGGACGTGTTGCGTATGTTCTTGGATGGTTCGAGAGTACACCAGGAGGATCGTCGAGGTAGACCACAAGGAAGGTATCCAGAACGTCGCGGAAGATATCGTTGAGAAAATGCTGGAAGGCGGCTGGAGCATTACATAACCCAAACGGCATGACGAGATACTCGAAGTGACCGTATCGGGATCGGAAGGCGGTCTTCCACTCGTCTCCTTCTCATGCGGACCAAATTGTACGCTCCGCGAAGATCAATCTTCGTAAAAATACACGCATCCTTCACCCTATCGAGTAGTTCAGGAATCAATGGGAGCGGGTATCGGTTCCGTACTGTGATTGCGTTTAGTGCCCGATAGTCAACGCAAGGGCGGAGACCGCCGTCTCTTTTCCCAACGAAGAAGATACCTGCTCCAGCAGGAGAGGTGGAGTGCCGGATGAATCCTTTAGCGAGACTGTCTTCGATATAGTCCTTTAGAGACTGTGATTCGGGAACAGACAGGTTAAAGATACGTCCGTGGGGTATGGGTGCTCCTGGAAGGAGGTCAATAGGACAGTCGTACTCTCTGTGTGGAGGAAGTGTATCGACCCTTTTTTCTCAAATACGTCTTGAAAGTCTGAATATTTAGGTGGCAGTGTGGAAGATGGATAGGTGGAAAAGGCGACTTTCTCGGAGTTGGAGCCGTTCATGCAGTGGACTCGGCAGTGACAGGATGGAAAGGAAACGGTATTGGAAGACCAATCAATATACGGGTTGTGGGTACGAAGCCAAGGAAGTCCCAGTACTATAGGAAATAGGGGGAAGGAACGATATCCCACTGAAGACTTTCTTGGTGCTTGGTTCCGATTAGAAGCTTCAAGAGGATGGTTTCATGGGTAACTGGACCGGTGCGTAGGGTGCTTCCATCTACCATATGCAGAGGTACGGGTTTCTTTTTTAGTTGGGTAGGAACAGCCAAGGAGGTGGCAAGGGATAGATCAAAGAAGCTGTTACTGGCTCCGGAGTCGATGATGGCGTTCAATTCAACGCTTCTATCTCCCCACTGTAAGGTGACAGGAATAGTTAGGTGGGTAGAAGCGGAGCCGACCACACTTTGCAGAGAGGCAATAGTAAGATGGCTCTTACCTCTTTCAGAAGGACGTGGTGGTCGTGTAGGGCAGCCACGTAACAGGTGACCTGGTTGGCCGCAGTATAGGCAGAGATTCTGGGTGCGACGTCTATCACGCTCAGAGGACGACAGCGGACCTTTAATAGTGCCAATCTCCATGGGTTCGGGACTTGAAGAGGAGGAGGTCGGTCGTGGAGAAGTCACAGGGGAAGGTTCGTGTCTTCGAGGAGGCGTGAAAGGAGTATTAGAGAGTCTCTCTTGACGTCGTTCTCTGAAGCGCTGGTCCAAGACCAGAGACTGGGTGATCAAGGCCTCCAAGGAAGTAGGTACTCCTATACGAGCCAATTCGTCTTTCAGTTGTTCGGAAAGACCATGACGAAAGTGATCTTTAAGGCCCACATCATTCAGGCCTGTATCGGCTGCCACCGCCCGGAACTCAGAGATGTAGTCCTCCACCGGTCGCCTTCCTTGTTTTAGATGTCGGATGGTGGTTAAAGCAGCAGAAGACCTTAGGGGTCATCATAGATAGGATTCATAGCCCGGACGAAGGAACCCCAGGAAGTCAATAGGGGGCTTCCTTCACGTAGTAACTGGAAGGCCCATTCCTGTGGAGGTCCAGACAGTAAGGAGATGGCTGACCTCACCTTCACAGAGTCTGATCCATAGGTACGTGGGCAAAGTGAAAACATGAGCTCACATGCGGTGATGAACGTACGATACCTTGTGCGATCACCGGCAAATCGTTCAGGCATGTTGACTCTGGGTTCAGGAGCGGGCAGATCCACCTGCTGTATCACAGAGCCAGATGGTGATGGAGGTAATGCAGCATTCTCAGCACGGCTTCTTTCCTTATGCAATAAGGATTCTTGGCCGGTTTGTAGTTTCTGTACCACCTTGGTTAGTGCTGATACCTGTTCTGTAAGTACAGCAAGGATTTGGTTTGAGCTTGCGGGTTCCATGTTTTGAGAACCAGGTTATTCTGTAAGGACAGAGGCTTGAACCCCTGTGTGGTGTTGGATGTATGGACCCCAATAGCAAGCCGAAAGAGGAGACCAGAAGGAATATAACTAATAGCTTTACTGAAGGAAACAAAATATAAGTCCAGAACAAACGTAATGCAAGTTTCTTTGGTGGAAATAAAGTCCAGAATACACGTAATGCAAGGTTTCTTTTGGCAGAAATGAAAGTCCAGAATAAACGTAATGCAAGGTTTCTTTGGCAGAAATAAAAGTCCAGAACGGAAAGTCGTAGGGATTTGAGGACAGGGTCCGGTACTGATGTCGTGGAGACAAGCCTGGGAATGGAACGGGCACTGTGATGGCAGGTTTGGAATGGAAGTAAGCTGGTACCGTGGCAACCGGAACAGAAGCAGGACTTGCACTTTGGAAGCAGGAACGGAAGCAGGACTGGCACCTTGGAAGCAGGAACGGAAGTCGGACTGGCACCTTGGAAGCAGGAACGGAAGTCGGACTGGCACCTTGGAAGCAGGGCGAAAAGCAGGACAGGCACCTTGGAAGCAGGAACGGAAGCAGGACTGGCACCTTGGAAGCAGGAACGGAAGCAGGACTGGCACCTTGGAAGCAGGGCGAAAGCAGGACAGGCACCTTGGAAGCAGGAACGGAAGTCGGACTGGCACCTTGGAAGCAGGGCGAAAGCAGGACAGGCACCTTGGAAGCAGGAACGGAAGTCAGGATGTCCTTAGCGTAGCACGAAGGGAACCACTGGGTAACGTGGTGGAACCACAGTATAACCTGGTTAGTGAGCTGGAGAAAGCGGCAGGTTTAAATAGGGCTCAGGGAATCATACGAACACCGTTCACCTGGGACTCGCAGGTGGAATTGAGATACCTGAGTGCTTGGCAGATTAATTGGTGGTATGCGAGGATCTTCAGTGCAGGTGGAATGCAGTACCTTAACTTGACCAGCAGAGGGCGCCAGAGTACCTGAGTTTTCATGTCCAGGATGGACGATCGCGCATGCGCGCCCGACCTCCGCTCAGATGGATCGCGGAGACGGCGTGGGACGCATCTTGGATCTCCTCCCTCGAGCTGCAGGCCGGAACCAGGGAGCGACGCGCCACGAGGGACCTCAGGTGAGTCGCCAGGCGTCCCAACATGGCGGCCGCGGTCCGACCGCGGCGCGGGGCATCACAAAGACACAAATATACTGTTTTCTTTGAGACTATTCTATAAATTAGTTTTTCACTTTTTAAAAAATTGAAGAAATACAAATCCATTTGCCATAAAAAATGGTTAAGTTAAGATATTGGAAGACTAAACAGCCTTTAGGGTATAAATTGCACTAATTAATGAGATAACATGGTTAGAAAGATTCAGATGTATACATTTAATACAATATTTGTAAAATGGCACATTTTAATTGCCAATTGCATTACAGCAATGCTGTAATGTGGTTGTCAGGTAATTTTAAGATTGGGTTTAGAGGGTAACAATAAGATGGGAAAGAAAGGTCAAGGCAAAATATAGATATAGGGGGGAGTTCATTGGAAAAGCTAAACCTAAAGGTAGAGTTAGTTAACGACAGAAGTAAGTAATGTTAGGCTTAAACCACAATTACAGTAAGTCTATAGTAGGAAGAGTCCTTAAATTGTGGGAGGGGTTAAACAGGCTTATCACCAGTCCCCACTTCTGCCCACTGTCGAGGTTGTTGCTTTCCGTGGCTCTCTAACCTCACTCTTCTCTATAAACTACTCAAATACTGGCAGTCTCTCTTTTCTCTAATTACAGGTCTAACCTGACCATTGGTTTCAGCACAGTTTTTAAACATTTCCTACCTTTAATAAGCTACGGATTTTGTCCCCAACAACAAATCTAAGGAACAAACCATTGGTTGAGGTGTGCCGAAACCAACGTGTGGGTAGGTGTTGCAACGAAGAGAGGGCCTATCGTTTTCCGTAACCCTGCAAATCTAAAGTCACTTTGTTCCAGTTCCGCTGAGCGGCCTGTCTCATTACAAAGAGACAGTGCAGCAGGGATGTGCGGTAAGATAGGAGTCAGAAGCAGGACCAGAGGATCACCACTGGAGTGGTTGGGCACAAACCTCTAATACTTTACCAAGGCGAACATTTAGAGCCGAGAAATTAAGAGGCTCCATAGACAGTGTGTGTGATACCTATGGGGACCTAGCGGAAATTTCTAAATGATGCAAGCTATGCTACGAGAGCTCCTTCTCTCCTGTTTGTTTTTGCTTATATTGAATAGGCACTGTTCCGGCTTAAAGAAGGGAAGAGCCACTCTCTAACTGGCCAGAGGCGTACATTCCTTAGAGACATGATTTAGGGGCTGTATATTGTGCGAGCTGGTAATTTGCACATGAGAATTGTTTTGTTTGGGACCTATGAGTTGCTGCACTATTGTGTCCTCTATGCTCTTATTTTTGAGGTCCTGAGTGGAACGAAGAGTATAGGGGATCTGTTAACTTCCTTCTCCAGGTCCACCCTCCCATTTCCCTACCAACATCAATGCAATATAAGTATAGGCCATTTTGAATCTTATTTGCACTGGAAATTGGCACAATTTTAAGACGTATGAACTTTCCGTATGATCTTATGCTTTCATGTTATTTTCACAAAGTGACATTATTGTATCTTAGGATATCAAGCACTTTACAGTATACATTATTTGAACTGAATTGTTATTTGCACCATTTGGATATTTTGTCTTATGAGTCACCTTGCACTTTATAGGTCTGAACGTGCAATTTATGAACACAGTTTTCATTGGATAGATACTTTATAGATATTGTGCAGGAAGTCACAATGTAATATATATAACGCACATTGCGCCAAAAGGAACACTCTCGGAATTGTTTTTGCTCTTGTACATTCTTGTATGGTTTTAATGTACTTATTTCTCCTTAAGGCAGCAGTTTTATGATTTGACATATTAATCACGCATTACTGTAATAACGCCTCTACTATACATATATATATATTTTTGTAGGTATTAACATTATCCTTATAAATGATAACTTAATTGAAAAATATATATTTTTTATTAAAACAAATCCAGTGATTCAAGTGTAAGTAAATTGACTAGAACCAACAGGTCGTCTTTCTTTAAACTTTTTATAATGACCTGTCTCAGTAGTATCCTAAGGTAAACATACTTCACTAACTCATACAAGTATTTGGCATCGTTTTCTGGCCAGATTTTACTGCACCCTGAAGGAAAAATGTGAACTCTATATCCAGAGGAAAAAAAATGCACGTTTGAGAAAAAAAAAAAGGTTTTCTTTGCTAGTGTGTTGTCTGTTGTGTAAGTTTTCCTTGGTGGTAGAGAACAAAATGCTCTTCTGTGAAATGGGTTCTTTTTCAGCAGACACTGTGTCTGTACAGGGAGTTCCTGTCCCTGGCCCAAACCCACAGACCCTCGACACTGACGGACGAAATTGACCACCTCACACTCTCTCCTGTGCTCTTTTGCTGTTTGCTCTGGAGACACGCACACCAGGAGACAAATAGCATTTTTTTATGCACGCCGAGCCTGGAATATAGCTGCTGTTGATTAGTGTTCCAGAAGCCAAATTAATGCATAAATTCAAAATCAGTTTTATAGTATAACTAGTGTGAAATAACTCAACAAAGCTCCTTTATCTACTGAATACACAGTGTCTGCGGTGTCTGGGTGAATTTTGTTTCATTCAATAACAGTGCATGTAAGATAAAGTCTTATAAACATCTTGTAAAATCACCATAATATGTCATTAATCATAAACTGAGCTCATCATGACAATACACAATGGCTATGGCCCACGAAAGCAATTGAATACAAAGTCTCTAGGCACCTGCTGAAGTATGTTGTGTCTTATATGTTGGGGTTTGAGCAAACTCCGTGAATGTTGACCATAAGGAGCTTTATGTCCCTGAAATCACTCACTACATTGTCCACTGCTTAGAACACTGCATAGCATAGAAATGAATGATTTGACATTTGAGTGAAGTTTAACTTCATGTAAATAAATAATATATAAATGTAGACATGCAATTTAAAAGGTCAGCCATTATCAGGGCTCCTCTTTGATTGCAAGCTTTTGAGCAGGGTCCTCTTCTCCCATCTGTCTTACAGGCTTATTATTTTTTTTGAGAAAGGATTTTACCAGGAAGGATACATTAAGATTTCTCTCGTTTTCAAGTATGTCCTGGGTGGCGAGTATGTACCGTTAGTGTCTTGCCCAAGAACACTTACTGGAGAGGTGCTCGTTGGGATCGAACCCATGACTCCACAGGATCTCTCCATGCAGAGCTGTGATGTTATCTCTACTCCACCCAGCCGATACTTTATTCAGAGAGAGGTGAAAGCCAGGAGAATGACTGGAGAAGTGAAAATTCTAGCTCAAAATAGCAAAACCAGGAAAATTCTCCCATTTATCTCACTTTCCAAATCGGCTATTTGGCCTAGATTGTTCATTTTCTTGGCAATTATCCTGGTTTTCACCTCTCTCTGAATAACCCTGTTACTTTGTCAAACTTTTTTACATATGTGAAATATATATAGAAAATACCATTATTTAAATCAGATATGCATTTATGTTCCAATATTCAGGTGCATTACTTATTTATTTATAAAGTATTATACCAGGAAGGGTACATTGAGATTTCTCTCGTTTTCAAGTACGTCCTGGGTTCAAGAACATTGAAATTTTACAGTCGTTACAGAAATACAAAGTAATAAATGCAAGATATTAGAATCAAAACACAAATATACAGATTAACACAGAAAATGAATATGTAAGTAATATAGTCACTATGTTACATGTTTACAGGTCCATTCTGTATTGAGGTATGTTAATAGGGAGCTCTTGAGTAACTTTAGACTGGGGAAAGATTTGATGGCGTCTGGGAGGTTATTCCATAACTGCGGTGCTCTGTAGGAAAATAAGGATCGAGACACTTTCTTTTTGTATTGTGGTATTGCAAGTAACGTACTTAAAATGAATTTACGGTAATTAGGCATGCGTTTTCTTAACTGGGTTCTCATTGTCATTATAAGGATTTGATCACACTGAGCAGTGAATATAAATGATATCATATTAGCATATTGAAATTATATGGAATGGACATTTTTGGCACTGCAGTGAAGGAGGCTAGTTGAACCCAGGACATACATACGAGAGAAATCTCAATGTATCCTTCCTGGTAAAATACTTTGCAAATAAATATATACTGCAGTGGCTTTATATCTCCTGCAGGTTATTGAGGTCTAAACCCTTCCTAAACAATACATAATACATAATGGCAAGAAAAAAGGAGAGACCAATAGCTAATTTTCTGCTGGACAATTGGGAGGGGGGTTTATACTTTTATAAAACATTGTAGCAATGGTTGAATTTTGTTAAGAATATATTGCAATTCCATCTGAGTAGAAGCAAGTTAAACTTCAATCAAACAAGCAGAGTCTGCAAAAACAAACAAACTTTTGGACCTTCACTTATCTACAAATAAGAGGTGATGCTAATTAACAATCCCATTGTGCTGTAAATAGACTACACATCAAGATAACAATCAGGGAAGCATGAGGGAAAGTGGAAGAGAAAAGGGAAATAAATAGGACAATAAACTAATGGAGAGATAGAAAGAGTAAAGCTAACTGCTCCTTTATGTAAACATGGGTTAATTAGAATGGAGAGAAAAGTAGACTGAGGGAGAGATGGGATGGAGTTGGAGGGAATTAAGGTGAAAATGTTCTTTTATTATATTGTTCATTAAAAAGAACCTTTTATGAAATATAGGCAATTATAGGAGTGGTAACTTGTACGTAGTTTTAAACTGTAGGGTAGGGAAATAATTATCCAGATAGTTCCGAAAGTGTATCCAGCTATACAAAAAGTAAGTTTACATCCAATAATAAGCGATACATTTGGTAAACTAACTCTAAATCATTCAGACATTTTAAAATTCAAAAACAGCTTTACTGTCCCTTTTTGTCTTACTTGGGGAATCAGGAAAGCATTAGCTTTTCAAAATAAATTAAATATATCAAGCCAAAATAAAGAGGACATAGCAAACTAATAATCACTATTTTCATATGAATACTCAACTTTTTGACTTTTATGTAAAGGGCAGGGGGTAACTCGGTTTCTTTTGCATTATATACAAAAAGGGTTATTCAGAGAGAGGTGAAAACCTTGAATTGGCAGGAAAATGAACAATCTAGACCCAATAGCCAATTTGGAAAGTGAGATAAATGGGAGAATTTTTCTGGTTTGACTATTTTGTCCTAGAATTTTCAATTCTCCAGTCATTCTCAAGGTTTTCATCTCTTTCTGAATAGCCCTGAAACAGTTCCACATTCCTTGCGGGCTTTGTTAGATAAGAATGCAGAAATAATTCCAAAGATTCGCTGATTAGACCTAACTGATAAATTGACTCTATAGGAATCACCAGATTGCTATGATATTAAACAAAGCAAAGAAACATGTCAGTCAATGGTACAACTTGATAGAAATACATTGAGTATTACAAACGAGAAAAAAAAAAAACAGCAAATTAAAAACATATGAGGAAGTTGAGTTGTAAGGTAAACGTTAAAACTACCTTAAACCCTTCACCACTTATATCAACCTGTTGGTGCTCAGAGATCGAACAAACTTCGATCTGGTTTTATTCTAGACCAATGCAAACAAATTTAGTTTATTTCAAGCAAAATTAATTTACTAGGCGCTCCAGAATGTCCCACTAGAGTTCTAACACATTAAATATTACAGCTGATGTGCTAGAATGGATTGGACAGCTGCACTTTAGTGGCAGAAGCACTTTTTGGCCAGCAGATGAAGTCATTTTCTTGTCAAATAGTGCACTGGAAATGTGCTGTAGGGGTTCTACAGCATATTTATACGGTATGGCTACTTTGAAATGATTTTCCATAAGAACCACTAGTTCCTGACAATGATTTTATGGAATCCATCTGGGAGTGAAAGGATTAAACATGTATTTATCGACTTTGCATGTCCTACCCAGAATTCCCTGCTACACAGGGGAATCTAATGGATAAGCCCGGATTTAATTAGACTTCGGAAAGGCTTAGAGAATCACCTACTTTTACCGCTGGATAGAGTGGCAGTAACATCACTGCTCTATAACTGTGGTGCCCCAGGTTCGAATCCCGGTCAGAGCACCTCTCCAGTAAGTGTCCTTGGGCAAGACACCTCATGGTACATACTCGCCTACCACACAATATCGGCTGTGGAGACCAGTGGTAACGTCTCTGCTCTTCAACCATGGTGAAGCAAGACAAATCCCGTTCAGCACATCCCTCCGATACAACTGTCGAGAAGCAAGTCTCGACTTTACGAGAAGCCGGTTCAACCTAAGCACCAGGTCACTGATCTACAATCATGGAAAACAGACTCCGATCTCACTTAGAAGACACCACCAGCGAGTGTCCTTGGGCAAGACACCTAACGATATGGATGCGCCTACCTCACAAAATACTTACATAGAACCATAGAAAAATGTCGGCAGATAAGAACCTTTCGGCCCATCTAGTCTGCCCAATTACATGGATACTTTACCTGGATTTATCTTTTGTTTAGGATAGCCTTATGCCTATCCCATGCTTGCTTAAATTCAATTACTGTTTTGGCCTCTACCACTTCAACTGGAAGACTGTTCCATGTATCCACCACCCTCTCAGTAAATAATGCTTCCTGATGTTACTTTTAAACCTTTGCCCCTCTAATCTAAGACTATGTCCTCTTGTTTTGCTATTTTGTTTCCTTTTAAATATACTCCCTTCCTCCACCTTGTGGATTCCCTTTACGTATGTAAATGTTTCTATCATATCTCCTCTGTCTCGTCTTTTTTCCAAGCTGTACATGTTAAGATCATTAAGCCTTCCTGGTAACTTTTCTCCTTCAAGCCGTACACCATTTTAGTAGCCCTTCTCTGAACTCTCTCTAAGATGTCTATATCCTTCTGGAGATACGGTCTCCAGTACTGCACACAGTACTCCAAGTGAGGTCTCACCAGTGCTCTGTACAGTGGCATGAGCACTTCCCTTTTCCTACTGCTAATACCTCTCCCTACATAACCAAGCATTCTGCTAGCATTTCCTGCTGCTCTATTACATTGACTACTTACCTTTAGATCCTCTGCAATAATAACCCCTAAATCCCTTTCCTCAGATGTTGAGGTTAGGACTGTATCAAATATTCTATATTCAGCCCTTGGGTTTTTACGTCCCAGGTGCATTATCTTGCACTTATCCACATTAACCCTTTCGCTACTGAGGCTTTTCCCGCCTCTGTGCTGAGGTCATTTTTACCGGTTTTGCTCATCATGTTTAAACGCGTTTTGAAGGCTTATTTTAGTATATGACCCAGACATATTATATATCGTTCTTTCCGTCAGACTCGGCAGATTAATAATATGTCATTATTATATGTATACGTCATGACCTGTCTGTATATTATAACAAAAAATGCAATAAAATATGAATTTTCAATAATTTACAGCGTGTAAAGTGTTTTTTTTCCACATTTTAACATGCGAGCAATTGCGGTTATATTTTGTATGGGGTGCGCTTGTTAAAAAAATTATAGATGGGGTCTCGTTACATTTTTTTTTGGGGAAAATTACACGATTTTTAACAAACGCACCGCATACAAAAATCGTTAGTGCAGCATCATTGTTCACATTATAATTGAAATGGGAACAATATTGCTGCATTAACAAACCAAAAAAAAGTGTTTATTTTTTTTTTATAATTTTTTTTTAAAATATTTTTTATTTTTATTTTATTTTATTTATTTTTTTTACAAACTTTTTCACATTCGAGTTTGGTATCGCTGGAACGGCCATGCTCTGGCCGATCCAACAATACCAAAAGTTAACCCCTAGCTGCCACGGATCGGGAGATAGGGAGTTCATTGGAACTCCCTATCTCCACCGTTGGTGGCAGTTAGGGGTTAACTCCAGGACTGGCGTCATCGTGCTATGCACGATGACGCCAGTCCTCAGGGGGAGTTCCCGGAGGCTTGGCCGACATCCAAGATGTCGGCCAGCTCCGGGAAAGGATCACGAACCGGCGCTTTTCAGCGCCGATTCCTGATCCGGCTCCCCAGGGGTTAATGCCAGGTACCATTTGGAAGGGCAGGCTGTGCCCTTCCAAATGGTGCCTGGGTTAACCCCCGCAACGCCGCCGATCGGGAGGGAGAGAGGTCCGAAGGACCTCCCCCCTCCCTTTCAGGCGCCTCCTCCGCACATGCGGGGGGGGGCGCCTGAATTAGGTGTCATCGCGCTGCCGCGATGACACCTAATTTCACCGGCGGCGGTTCTGGATGCTGGGCTGACATCGAGGATGTCAGCCCGCACCGGGGGGGGCCAGCGATCGGCCGGAACCCAGCCGAACGCTGACTCCAAAGTGAGGACGCGCTCAACGCGTCCTCAGCACAGCAGGAGTCATGCGGAGGATGCGCTGAGCGCGTCCTCCACATCGAAGTGGTTAAAACTCAATTGCCACAGCTCCGACCATTTTTTTAGTTTACCTAAATCATTTGCCATTTGGCTGATCCCTCCAGGAACGTCAACCCTGTTGCAAATCTTTGTGTCATCAGCAAAAAGACACACTTTTCCATTAATATCTTCTGCAATATCACTAAAAAAAATATTAAAGAGAATGGGTCCAAGTACTGACCCCTGAGGTACCCCACTGGTAACAAGACCTTGCGCCGAATAAACTCCATTTACCACAACCCTCTATTGCCTGTCACTCAGCCACTGCCTAATCCATTCAACAATATTGGAATCCAAGCTCAAAGATTGCAATTTATTGATAAGCCTTCTATGCGGAACAGTATCAAAAGCCTTACTGAAATCTAAATAAGCAATGTCTACTGCACCACTTCTACTTCTCATATAGATTGTAAATTCCCTTGGGACCAGGGACCCCCTGAATCAGGCCGTATCATCCATGTGTGGTATTGTAATCCCTTGTACACTGATCTTGTAAAGCACTGCGAAATATGTGATCCTATAAAAAGGATAATATTAATAAACAATATCTTATAATAAACCAAGTATTAACTATTCTGAGAATCACCACTGCAAAGCATCGAAATCACCTAGAAGTTTATTGCTTATATGAGCTCCAAGGCATTTACAGTCAATGGGTTTAACAGGAAAATAATATACAGAGCTAAACTTATTACATAAATAAAAATCATCACTTCACAAAACTATTAAGTCTTGGATAACATACAATGTATTGTGTTCAATCAATATGTGTCTGGGGGTTTGGAGCGAGCTTCCATATTGTATTAACATCAGCCTGCGACTTTTAATTAAGATATATTTTATAGAAGTAAGCACTGTCTTATAACCCTAGCTGTGAAAAGGAATTTGATACATTTATGACACAGTGCAGGTCTTGCTGAGGACAGGAGACACTTTGTTCTTTTGTAACTCCTCCACTGTCTGGAGGATCATCAAATCTTGTCCCTATCTTTAAGAAGCCTTTTAAGCCAAAAGCCCTGGTCACATTACAATCCAGCAGGTGCTGTCCAGAACTCCAGATACCAATGTGCACCTTTCATTCTAAACATTTCTCCTAACCCAAATGCTCCTGATCATTCCTGGAAACCTTATCAGTTAGCTGTTAGCTTTGAAGTGTGTCTGCTGTTTGTCACTTTGTGGCCATGCCACTGTTAGAAGTGAGCTGACAATCCAGAGTATGTGTCAATTAGCAGAAAAGAAGGAATGGTCCTGATAAAGGCTTTAGGATGATGTCAAAGAGATTCTATTTTCTAATACACTTCTATATATGTCAACAGGTCACCAGCAACATCTGACTGAGTATTTGGCTTGTACAATTTGGCTCGGACTGAATATAAATAATACTAACTTCTGAAATAAATTTATTAAATCATTCCAAATATAATTTGAATCAATTCTGATCACCTGTAAAAATGGATTGGATCAATTTGAATGACTGAAAAAATGGATTGGATCAATCTGAATGACTGAAAAATATATTGGATCAATTTGAATGACTGAAATTTTTAAAAATTGTACTCTCTGTGCTTTACAAAATCTCTAACCCTAATTGTAATAACCTAATCCTAAACAAACTTATAAAAGTAACTCTAACCTCAATCCAAAACAAAAAGTAACCCTAATCTTAACCTGAACCATAACTTTCAAAAAATAACCTAAACTCTAAAAGTAACCCGAACTATAAAACTAACCTTAACTAACTTCTAGAATGGGAGTGAGTATAAGAGGTAGTATAGAGGGGATATAAAGGAAGTACCGGCTGGGTGGAGTAGAGATGCTCTAAACCATGGAGACTGTGGAGACACAGGTTGGAATCCTGGCAAGAGCACCTCTCCAGTAAGTGTCCTTGGGTAAGACACCCAACGGTTCATACTCGCCACCCAGGACATCATTTAAAATGAGAGAAATCTCAATGTATCCTTCCTGATAAAATACTTTCTCAAAAAAATGGAATGGGGTACAGAGAGAAGTATAGAGGAGGGTAAAAAACAAATGTGCACCTCCAAATTTTTGGAAATGTCTGAACTGGTCGGATTCGGCAGATTTTTCAAATTAGACTGAATAGGAGATTTCCGATTCCAAATTGCTTCAGAATCCGAATTATTTGGATTTCAACATGTCCAAATCTGACCCAGACCAAAATCTTTGGCCATGCACATGTTTACTGTAACCCATTAATTTTCAGTTACATTTATTGCCATTGTCACAATACAGACCCGGCAGACCGATATAAAGCCAGGCTGTCAAAACAGCAGTGACACTCAAAATGCAGCTTAACTCCAATATCAATAACATTTCAGAATATGTATTTGCTTCCCCATGGGACTAAAATAAATTTTAATAAACAAATCAATAATAACAACTTTGTCATAATGTCTCACGAATAATATTCCAAATTCTATATTGTCATATTGCTTCCATGGTGCAACTAACCTCACCCAGCAACTTTTTTCATCCTAACATGATCCTGGTAGTTTTCAGAGCCATTTCATTCATATAAGTTCATGAATTGACCTAGTGTAGTTTTCAGTATCTACCTATTAGATTTTAAAAAGGAATACTAGTGATTTTTAAAAAAAAAATAAAAATAAATCCAGTCTGATAAAAGAAACCTTTTATCAATCAAATAAACTTATTTTTTGTTGATGAGGTGCTGTTTCTATTTATTTATCAAGCTTTGGGATACTGCAGACTGAGTTTTCTGCTTCTGATCTGCTTTGTTCAATGTTGGGGGGAGGGACTTTCTGCTGTTCTGTGCTGGGAACACGAGAAGGCGGGGGGGGGGGGTCGATGTCAGATTACAGAGTTAGAGGCAGGGAATATAAATTGGATCTGTAAAGTATAAAATATTCACCCACTGCTTTATTTTTCAATTTAAATGGTAAACATGTTCTTATTTAATAACGATGTGGTTGGCAATAGATACAAAATATTAATGGTACAGTTGATGTCAATGTTGAAAGATATTCACATGCATCTCAGTGGGATAAATATTAGGCCCAGGATTAGCTCTGCATATGCAGCAAATAATGAAAGCTCTTTCAGGGTTATTCAGAGAAAGGTGAAAATCAGGAGAACTGGCAGGAGAAGAGAACAGTCTAGACCAAATAGTTGATTTGAAAAGTGAGATAAATGGGAGAATTTTTCTGGTTTGGCTATTTTGACCTAGAGTTTTCACTTCTGCAAAAGTTCTCCAGAGTTTCACCTTTCTTTGAATAGACCTGTTGGTTTTCTAAGATAATAATATCTCAAATAGGAGAAGATGAACCCCATGCTTCACTTTTGCTCTAATTATTAACTTTGTATGTAGTTTGCAATAAGGTCTTTTTGTAGTTCCAGATACATTTTAATCTCATCACTACACTTCATTCTTTCAAAATCTAACACATCTCTCGTCACTTTATCTCTATCATGACACTGGATTTTCTCTGCTGTGTGATCATAGGCGAAGCCGAATCAGATACATTTCATCTGTTCAGAAAGCACTTACTGGCACTTGTCTAGAGGAAACAGTCGATATAGATAGTGTTCTCTTTCTTTTCCCTCCTGCAGCTGTGTGTAGTTACAGTAGATAAAACTTATTTTATGTTGTGAGGATAAAACCAATATTTTTAATAAAGAGCTGTTTTAAAATTATGAACATACTCTGTGATATCAGTACTAGGATGTTCTTTAGTTTAGTAACTGAATTGACAAGATTACATATATATATATCACCAGAGTATAGCAGTACGTAGTGATACCTATTGGACTAATGTTACATTTAAAAGTCAAGCTTTCGAGAGTAGAACTCTCTTCTTCTGGACTGGAAGCTATACTGAGCAAAATCATAGAGTTGAACATTAAGGGGCACATGGGGGGGGGGTAGATGTCATAATGTCTTAATGCTCAACTCAATGATTTTGCCCAGTATAGCTTCCAGACCTAAAGAAGAGAGATATACAGGGTTATGCAAAGAGAATCGAAAAGTCACAGCACGTTCGGCACGATTTTGCGATCCCATTTCGGCGACCCTGCGGTGTATTCAGCAAGCACCACAGGGCCGTCGTAGTGCAGGGAAAAGTCGCCGCAAACCCGCCGAAAACTCACCGCAAAACCCGAAGAAGGCACACTGAAACCCGCAAAAACATCTGGATTAACTCCACCGAAAACGCCAGAAAAACACAAGCAGGAGCCGATCACACGCAGTGCAGCCGCCGGAAAAACCCGACACTGTAGACAAATGGAGTTAAAAAAAAACAACTTTCTCTTGAATGTTTGAAAAGTGAAACGCTGTTTGCAAAGAAACTAATGAGCGAAAATGTCTGAAATTTACATATGAGGTCCAAGGAATGATAATAAAAAGCGTGTTGCAGAAAAAAGAACAAACGTTTAAAAAAGAAATAAAAAAAAAAAATCGGCAAAAATTGTTTGGCAAAAAAATCCCGAAAAAAGCTTAAAATATCCCCAAAAAAGTCTATAAATAAAGAGACTTTTTACTGCAGAATATTATAATCAACGGTTTATTAGATATTGAATTAAAATGGCAATATTTTTAACATTGAAGCCTATGGGATTCGCCTGAATAAATCTGCCGTATGAAGCAACCGAATAGCAGGGCAATTTGGCAACTTTTCACTGCTGGTGTTTGTTCTCTGAATAGATGAAGCTATGGGGATTTCACTGCCCTCGAACAGGCAACGAACAGGCACCGTATGTGCAGGAAATTCGCCAACATTTGCGAATTGCCTACTCTCTGAATAGCCGAACGGCCAAGAAAGGTAACAACGCTGATTTTCAGCGTTCGGTTACCTTTCGGCAGTCATTCAGACCTCTTTGAATAACCCTGTTAGTCTCGAAAGCTTGACTTTTAAATGTAACATTAGTCCAATAAGAAAGGTATCACTATGCACTGCTATACTCTGATGATTTTGGCATCTGGACTAACACGGCTTATCTAATCTATATATACTGGTAAGAGGATTCTGTGTTAAAACCGACCCAGGATGCAAAAAAAAATGAGAAATTGCAAACGTCATTTGCATGTCTTACCCACAGTTCCATGCTGCATATGGGGAATGTAGCACGTGAGCTCTGTGAAGCAGTTCTCTGAATAGCTGGGGTGTGTAGATGACTTCTGCAATAATACACTTATATATATGATCCAGTACTCCTTTGAGCAACAAAGAACAATATTTACTGAGCAGAAATAAAAAGTTATGCAATCTATCCTTACGTGGACTCACTCAAGGGACTTGCATAAAAATAAAAAACATTATTACCTACTGTTTAAAACATATGTAGTGCTCACCCCCGGAGGAGCCACTGAATAAACCTCGGGATAGTCTCACCGCACTAGGTATCACTATACGCCAGCACTGTTGTGGATTTTCTAGATTATATACTTTACTGGTCTCAATAAAGTGGCATATAATACACATGTACGTTGATATGAATGACAGGAATGCGTAACGCGGGAAAACACGCGGCGGAAAAAGGAACGGTTAACCCCCTCAGTTCGCGAGTGTAAGTCCCGTCAAAAAGGCTCAAAAAATGTGGTGTCTAGGGTACCCGGGTACTGTGTTCAACTGGCCAGTGAACGAAAAGAATACTCTTCGACTAGTCACCGTTGGGGCCCTGTGAATTGAAGCAATTTAACAAGTACGCGCTTTCGTTTCGGAACCATGGGCCTGGAGGCCTCTCACGCATCCGTCGAACGAAATGTCCAGAACCGATGTCTCAACCAAAGAATCTCTCTCCACTTTAGACTGGAACTCAGTGCCAACGAATCTGCTCCCCGCTTGCCGGCCGAATCTCCGCAACTGGAACAACGATCTGCCGCCTGCACTCCCAATCGATCGTCGCGGCCTCCTAACTCGAGGTCCTACCAGAACCTGGTTGTCCTCCCAGCAGTTAAGCGCAGTGTAGTAAGCGATAACACACTCTCCGTCTCCGATCTCCAGCACTGGATATGATGGCATTCACACTCTGGCCTGGCTGCGATCCCGGACAGTGTTTCTGCATACGTCCTACTCCGCTCGTCACTCTGCTCGTTCTCCTCTCTCCAAGCACAAAGCTGCGGATGTCTTTCCTCAGCGCCGCACGCCAAATTCCTGTCCTCTTTGCAAAGAGTTCTGGGAGATGAAGTCCTTTTTTTGTCCAGCATAGTCCACAATGTCTCTAGCTCTGTCTCCCTCTAGTGGTAACAATAGTTCAATACACCAGAGCTAATCTAATGCAGCACTACACATAGCTCTGCCATTTCGACACTTAGCGAACCTTTTCCAGGGAACGAAACACTGAACAGATGACATATATACAATATCTAAAAAAAACCACTTACCAATCATACTACAGTACATACTACTCTGATGGTAACTGTGAATATCACCACTGTTTCAATCGTGATAAACATTGGTGATGTCAAGAAGGATATTCAAACAGTGGCAGAAGAATCTTCCACCAGTCTTAAGTCACTCAAGAGCTCCTTACTAACATACCTCAATACAGAATGCACCTGTAAACATGTAACATAATGACTATTTCCTACATATTTATATTCTGTTAATCTGTATATTTGTGTTGTTAATATCTTACATTGTATTACTTTGTATTTCTGTAACTGTAACACTTCAATGTTCTTGAACCCAGGACATACTTGAAAACGAGAGAAATCTCAATGTATCCTTCCTGGTAAAATCCTTTATAAATAAATAAATAAATAAATAAGCTCCCTTAATGCTCAACAGAAACCATCTATTTTTTTACCTCAGCTGACTTTCTTTAGTCATCAACGTTACAAAGGTCAGCCAGGAGATTGCGACCTTAAAATGGTATGCTGGGATAAGTGGTAAAAATGGAATTTGTTTTGCTTACTTTTTTTATAGTTAAGTGTTTTTGCACATACAAAATCACTTAACACCAAATTTTGTCAGTCAGTAATTTATTCATTACTGGCTGCATACAAGAATACCAAGTGAACCTGGAAACACTTGTAATTCTCCCGGTGCCTCTGCATTAGCACTTCCCATACTTTCACATGTGCTTTAGAGCAGAGTTTGCAGCATGACTGGAATAAGATGGGAGCTGTTAGCATTATCAAATGAGCTCACACGTTAAAGCTGGCTAGAGTGGATTACACTTAATTCATTAGCTTTTATGTATTAAATATATTGTTACTGGGCAGGTGCTTGTGTTTTCTTTAGAGCCAATTCAGGTTTCTCTAGGTTTTTTCTCTCATTATAGTGTTATTCATAGAGAAATTGAGTTCAAACATGTATCACATTCATTTTCACACCAGAAAAGATAAGGAGAAACATTTCTTAGCAACAAGCATTGACATGCTGTGTTTGATACATAGAATTCAATTTAAATAAGAAAGAAAAATAATATCTGTGGTGTCCCTGCTTTTAGTGGAAGTGGAAGCTGTGACGTTGGAATTATGAGGTAGGTGCTTTACATGTTATTGGTTTTCAGTAATTAAGAACAGAAGAAAATGTTCCAACATGCAGAAACTAGCCAATCTAACCTTAAATATCAGTCCTTGTAAATGCCATGTTAAACAAGAGAACAGAATATCCCTATGTTGAGGAGGTCAGAAGACAAATGAAAACGAGGACACGCTGGATTCAGAGGTACCAAGATGATAAAAGGGCAAGGTCAAGAAACAGGCTGAGGTCGGGACAAGGTGAGAGACAACCCAATGGTCAAGAACAAATTCAGTGTTGGTGCATAATATAGAAATAGATAAATATAAGAATGCACTTTTGAGTAATCAGAGGCATGGCAAGACCCTGGGCAATGGGTAAGAAGGGTTTATAAAGGCAGTATGACTTTCCTATTGTCTTGCATTTTGTTGGTGCACCAGTTTGAGAATGACACAGTCACCTAGACATATGTCACAGCGACTGAGAATGATGCATGATGTCAGAAACATAAAGACATGGCGTGGGAAGGTGGCGCGCTTCTGTCTTGCCAACCATATGAAACGCAGGAGTGATACAGTCTGCATCAAACAGAGAGGTATACGCCCACAGGTGGCACCAGGGTCCAGGTAACGAACGTGACAATTTGTAGATCTGATTCATTGAATATGATGCATTCATTGTGGTGGTGATGTTGAGTTAAAATTAACATTAGACGGTATTAAAGTTGAACAGGTAAGGGACAAAGTCTGTAAAAATGCCGTCCTACTAAAATGGTAAGAGTACGTCACGTTTGCTGTCCCTCACTGGAGACAGCTGGTGGGATGACGGAGGGAATGCCACAATAATGGAGATGCGCACGATAAATCTTGAAATCTGGTAAGAGAGGAGGAAATAAAAAAGGATGGATGCCGGAGACTGTAAGCTTTCTTGAGCTGAGTCCTCTTCTCCAATTATTTTGCAATTGTCAAACTTGTTTGATAATTTTATTTTTGTTTTGCCTTGACCAATGTACAATTCTGTAGTATAGGAGGCCTATCAGAAAGGGACATGTGAAAGACAATTAAGACATACAGCAGCACTTCATAATATATCCACTTTATTTCAATATAAAAAGTGAATATAAAAAAATGAAGACATAAATATAAAGTTTAGAGTGCTCTGTTCCAATGAGCTTACAATCATTGGTGACAGTGATTACGCAGCGTTTTTTTTTACAAAAGATAAATATGAGTAAAATAAGCAAACTGGTGGAGCATATAGTTTCATCAGACACATCTCAAATACTCATGTAAGCACTGGAGGAAAAAGAAATGAGGGGTAAATTTTTTCATTAAGGTCTTTAACGGCCTTTAAAAAATTCACATTTCTCTTTCTCTCAAAATATTTACTAATTTATGGTCATTGAAATTTCTATCTGTAATTTCCATGACATACACTTTCTTCATGACCATTAATCTCTGGGTAAACAAAGGCTGACATGAAAGATGTATTATTCAAGGCAGATACTGATACATGTACCCGAAACATTAGCCATTTTCTGTGACCTGAAGACAAGTACCTTTTCATGGTTATCATTCATGCAGTGTAGATACTGTCAAAGAGGCTAAGGGAGGTATCATCGCAGCAATTGCAAGCCCACTTAGATCAAAAGGCGCTGCACATGACTGAATATGGTATTATGATGAGGGTAGCTGCACCATGTCTGTGTTTTGTGTTAATACATGTATATATGTGTGTGTATAAATAAATAAATTATAAGCCAAATTAAAGGAATCAATGTGGCAAACACAGCAGCTCCTTCAATGGTATTCTGGCTTTGATATTCAATTTTCTTTTTAGAAATTTGTGTGAAGCCCAGCAACAAAGATGATAGTGTATGAGTAAAAGAATTGTCTGACCTTATCTCCAGCTGAGATTATATATCCCCATGTGATAACAGATAATGGAAATATGTTTGCAAGTCTAGATATTTTATATGCTCATCCAAGCTCTTATTATCTCCCACCTTGACTACTGTAACCTCCTTCTCACTGGCGTTAAGAGATCCCAGATTCTCCCTCTCCAGTCTGTTATGAATACCTGTGCTAGGCTCATCCACCTCACCTCCTGCACCTCTTGCACCTTGCCTCTTTGTCAATCTCTACACTGGCTCCCTGTTTCCTTTAGAACAAATTTACAAATATAGCAATTGTAAGGAATAAAAATCGAAACGATCTTATAATCATTGTATATAGTGATGTGTTGCGGAATAGTCTTTAAACAATATTATTGTTTTCTTTTTGTTGTTTTTTTTTTTGAGAAAGTATTTTACCAGGAAGGATACCTTGAAATTTCTCTCGTTTTCAAGTATGTCCTGGGTGGCGAGTATGTACCGTTAGGTGTCACAGAACTATGCACACTCACTTCCATACACGTCCTGGCTTCAAAACAGAGACTGGATGATACAATTGGATTCTAGAAATAACAATTCGCCAGTAACAGCCACATTTCTTTCTTTAGGCTTTTCAACTCAATTATTTTATATAATTATGAATAAACGATTGATTGATAGCTTTGTTTCCCCCTCAATTATTGCACTAATGTTTCTTGCGTGGTGGAAACATATGTTCTATGTGTCTATAGTCTATTGTTAAATTCACATTAAAAATAGCATTGTTCAGTAATCGGACTCATCATTTGTTTTTTTTCCTGAGAGGAAAAACAAGACAAAATGTGGTGAAAGTTCACTGATAACAACTCTTTCAGTTTAAATGAAGTCAATGTTGCCATGGGCTTACTGTGCACTTCTAGGTAATTTTTCATAAATCATATTTCTCTCTGCTAGTATGACTGTATTTTCGGGGCCTGATCCTTTTAAAGGAAGATGTAAGTCACTCTGAGATTACATACATATTCAGACGGCTGTGGCCATATGTTTCAAACATTCTTCTACGTGACTTCGGCTGGAAGAAAATATTTTAAGCAATTCATGTCCAAATCTCTTCCATGAATAGCATTCTTTTACTGATAACTATAAAATCTGAAATCACTTAAATCAGTTAAGTATAAATAAATCATCTTGAGCTTTTCGTCCTGATAAAATCTCTAAAGCAATGACAGCTTGCCAAAATTTGGTAAACGTGACTCAGGCATACAGGGTTATTCAGAGAGCGTGAAAAGCAGGAGAATGACTGGAGAATGAAAAATTCTAGGTCAAAATAGCCGATTTGGAAAGTGAGACGACAGGGAGAATTTTTCTGGTTTGGCTATTTTGACCTAGAATTTTTCATTCTCCAGTCATTCTCCTGCTTTTCACACTCTCTGAATAACCCTGATAGACTCAAGTACATACAGATAGACATATCTCCCCTGTTCACAGAAGGGGGTGGGAGTTTCTGGTTTTCAACCATTCCCTTATTTTTCTCAAAGTGTGACCATGAACAACTGTCAAAAACACTACTGGTATTTCTGTCGTAAGCAGAAAAAAATTAGCAAAACCATACTACAATTTGCAGAATTTGTGGCCATGCCACGAAGTGTAAATGTTTTATTTTTATGTAATTTTTCTTTTAGTTCTTCTGCCATCAATATGCTTTTGAGGAGAGAAGCTTAGAGTCTTACCTCAGTTTGAGAAAGGCTGAGTTTTCAGCTGAAATGACACTGTTGCTGCTGTAAATAAAATACGTCCTTGTTTCCGGAGTGCAGGGTACCTGCTTGCTTTTTTACCTTAGTTAGTGACATTATCATTGTCGTGGCCACTGGCCAGTTACAGCTTTATGCTCCATCAATTAGGTTTCTGGTGCTAAACGTGTGACTATGGCAATGATAGGATAGAGTAGAGGTAACATCACTGCTCTATAATCGTGGAGACCCAGGTTCGAATCCCGGCCAGAGCACCTCTCCAGTAAGTGTAAATATCACTGTTTGTCTAATAAGCTTATGGTATTTGAAGCCTTCTTCTGTGTGGTATATTTTCTCTATCAGCTGAGATGAATCAGGATAGAGTTTGCAAATTTCACACCTAGATACAACAGCTGGAAAAAAGGATTTCAAACTTATCATAAACTCCTAATTTGGCAAATTTTACTATACATAAGTGAATCCATTGTGACCCCCTTCCAGTGTATATCGTCACATTTCAATGGATCGGCTGGGAGTGCCATATAATTTATTTATTTATTTATTTATAAAGGATTTTACCAGGAAGGATACATTATTATTATTATTATTATTATTATTATTCTGTATTTATTAAGCGCCAGCATATTCCGCAGCGCTGTACAATGCATTGAGATTTCTCTCGTTTTCAAGTATGTCCTGGGTTCAAGAACATTGAATTGTTACAGTCGTTACAGAAATACAAAAGTAATAAAATGCAAAATATTAAAAAGAAATTGCACAAATATACAGATTAACAGAAAATAAATATATTCACTATGTTACATGTTTACAGGTGCATTCTGTATATAGTCACTATGTTACATGTTTACAGATGCATTCTGTATATAGTCACTATGTTACATGTTTACAGGTGCATTCTGTGCTGAGGTATGTTAATAAGGAGCTTTTAAGTGACTTTAGACTGGGGGAAGATTTGATGGTGTCTGGGAGGTTATTCCATAATTGTGGTGCTCGGTAGGAAAAGGAGGACCGAGCCACTGTCTTTTTGTATTGTGGTATTGCAAGTAAGGTGCAGGTCCTGGATCGGAGGTTATAGGATGAGGGAACTGCTGGGGGAAGCAGCCTATTCAGGTAGGGTGGTAGCTTCCCAGAAAAGCTCTTAAACACCAGGTTGGAAAGGCGAAGAGTGCGTCTATATTCCAGTGACGACCAGTTTAGTTCTTTTAACATGTCACAATGGTGGGTCATGTAGTTACACTGTAGTACAAAGCGGCAGAATGAGTTCCACAATGTAGTAAGTTTATGAAGGTGTGTTTGTGGGGCGGCTGCATACACTACATCTCCATATTCAAAAGCTGGCATAAGCATTTGCTGTACAATCTGCTTTCTTACCGCGGGGCTTAGGCAGGATTCGTTTCTGTACAGGGCACCTAGTTTGGGGTAAGGTTTAGATGAGAGTTTTTCGATGTGGGGGCCAAAGGATAGATTTCGGTCTAACCACATACCTAGATATTTGAGAGAAGTGACTATTGTTAGCGTGTCATAATGTTACGTGCTTACTTTTAATGAACATTACAATGGACATGGATTTTACCTCCTCATCTAAGTGCTATGATGGATGGTAAGGGGTCATATAGAAGGCTCGCGCTTTGTGCACAAATGCGCGCACAGCAAGGTGGCCACATGGGCATCCGAACAGAAAGAACGGCAGTTCTCACGGATGTCTTAGTGAATGTACACCCATATTTCACAGCATTTGTCTTTGAGACCGTGCTTTAAAGAACCACACCTTTTATTTTTTTTGCAAAAACAAAAAAAGGAAGGGGGAATTCCAGGCTAATGTAAGCTTGAGCGTCTGTATTCATGCGACTGATGAAATATTGTTGTTGACAGTTGTGATTTCTGTTGATGTTGACTGATCGAAAAGTATTACATTTTCCTGTTGGAGCAAATCCCTGCCTTATTATTGTCTGTGCCAATAGGGGAATTCTTGTGGTTACATTTAAATAAACAGATACACATGCATATTTCTATATATTTTTTTAAGATAGGCCTGTTGATTGAAGTAATTTAATCTGATGAACGAGTGAAAGGACTCACATTCTATTTTAAGGTACTGTATCATTATGCCGGAATAATATGTTACGTCATTAATATTACATCAATGTAAAAAAAAGTCAAGCTAAAACAGGTTTACATCATTATTGTAATTAATTCAGCCCAGGAAAACAGCTGCGTCTAATTTTGGGATCCACCTACACTGCTGTTACTTAAAAACTGTTGTTCCACAGCAAAAACTGTAGATAATTTCAGGTTATTCATTTTAATTTATCCTCTACAGAATTAAATAATTTTTTTGCAAAGATGTCAGGGGATCTTTTTATTTTGGACAAATTATAAAAGTTGCATTCAGCTCTTCCAACAATGTGGTACTAGTACACACCATATACCACATGTATAAATACTACGTATCCATAAGACTACACAACAAATGCAGAAAGAACATTTCTAGGCACATGCCCTTTTTCAAAACCAGACAACAATCTTATGTAGCTTTTAATCACTCTTCAACATTGCCCATTTACCATAGTAAATTGTGAGAAATAACTGGTACTTTGTGTCCTTCTGTGAGCCATAGTGACAAATCTCAGATACCCAGAAGAATAGTTGAGATTTCCCTTGTTATTTAAAGCTAGGCTTGTGCACCGATTTGTTTTTCGGTTCGATTCGGTTCGATTTGTTCGGATGTTTAAAATTTTCGATTCGGCTCTTTTCGACCGATTTCTGTTTCGATTCGGTTCGGTTCGGCTCGTTTTTCGTGTACATTTTTTTTCGGAATATCGACCATTTTTTGTGTTTTCGGGTCACTTTGCTCGTTTTTTGTATCGACTTTTCGGAAATTTCGTAAATTTTTGTTTATTCGGAACGTCTGTTCTCCTCGTTTCAAAGTGTCTACGATAATTCTGGCGATTCTATCGTGTTTTTTTTATTAAATAAAGATCCTTTTTTTCTTATGACTAATTGAATATACATTTCACAACTTTATTTAATCATATTAAAATGGTATGAAAGCCAAGGAACAAAAAAAATGAACAAAACGATTTAAAAAACGCTAAACTGACCCGAATGCCACAAGAAACAAGTGATACACATTTACAAATACAAAATTTACAGAATCAGCGATATAACCGATAATAGTTAAATATACGATGTCCAGAATTACCGAAATGGAACCGAAATCACGAATGGAACCGAAATCATGAATAGAGCAAAAATAAATTTAGATTTGACACATTTCAAGTCCATTCGAAAAATCCGAAAAAGTTTCGTTTCGGCTCGGAAAACTTTTCGGATCTATCGGTTTTCGGGTCCGACCCGATTCGGAAATTCGGCCGAATCCGAAGACACGAATCGGGAAATTTCGTGAAAATTCCAAAATTCCGAATCCCGAAACGCACATCCCTATTTAAAGCTGTCAGAGATTTGCACTTTGTATTACGACTAACTGAATTATTCACCAAGAGCCATTGTTCGCTGTTGTTGGAATCAACAGTGAATAATATCGATCCAGGGAGGGAAAAAACTACATCAGGAGTAGGTCCAGGGCAATCATTATTTATTTATAAAGTATTTTACCAGGAAGGATACATTGAGTTGTCTCTCGTTTTCAAGTATGTCCTGCCTAGGTCGCCAAAAACAATAGGGCACAATTTGAGCACCCTATTTAGGCCAGTGCTACACATCCGCTATGTGTGTAGCACTGACTGACGCTGTTGCGCCACATGCTGGAGTGCCGTGATTCCCACATTCCCAAAGTTGGGAGCAGGCTGCCAGAAAATTGAGGGTTTCTATGGGTAGGGTCCAGCCCCACAGAAAATTGTAGCCCACAATTCTCTGTGGGGCTGAACCCTCCCTCATTGAGGCCCTCACTTTTCTGGCTGCTTTGTAACATTTTTGAGTTTTATTGTTGTGGAGAGCAGTGACACACTCATACACACTGCACTTTACTGTGAGTTTTATTGCTGTAGATCTTTGTGAGAAAAACATACACAGTGCACACTAATATTAAAAATGGGATGGGGGAAGTGCCAAAATAGGTTTTTGCCTAGGACACCAAAACTCCTTGCACCAGCCCTAATCGAGATGCAACTTTCTCCAAACTACAGTGAACAACGCTGAGCAAAGTAACCTGTGTTGTTCTCATGGAAACAGTGAAAACGACAACTATTCTCTCTTTGCCATTGTTTCAGCGATGTGTGAAACAATGGTAGATATACAGGTGCATCTCAAGAAATTAGAATGTCGTGGAAAAGTTCATTTATTTCATTAATACAACTCAAATTGTGAAACTTGTGTATTAAATAAATTCAATGCACACAGACTGAAGTAGTTTAAGTCTTTGGTAGAGATGTGCATTCGTTTCGGAAAAATTCGGAATTTGTAACGAAATTTGATAATTCGTAGTTTGGAAGTACTTCCGAATAACGAATCTATACGATACGAATACGAAACGAAACGAAATGGTATATAACGAATTTATTTCGTTTTACACTGTGTCATCATCATAAAAGAAAAATTTGAATAATTGATATCAACTATCGAATTTTAAATGAACTATCAAATTGATATCAACTATCGAATTGATCTTAACTTAAAATACAAGTAATAGTCAGCAAAGGACTTTATGAAGCAAATATATCGAATTGATATATGAAATGCAAATCGATATGAAATCGATACGAAATCCATATGAAAAACAAAATGAAATACTAAACGAAATTAGTTACGAAATTCCAAAAACTAAATTATTTAAAAACGTAACAAAACAAAACTAAACAAAACTAATTTTTCAGCCATGCACATCCCTAGTCTTTGGTTCTTTTAATTAATTAATTTATTTATTTTATTTAAAAAGGATTTTACCAGGAAGGATACATTGAGATTTCTCTCGTTTTCAAGTATTTCCTGGCTTCAAGAACATTGAGTGGTTACAGAAATACAAAGTAGTAAAATGCAAGAAATTATCACAAAAGAAATATACAGATTAACAGAAAATAAATATGTAGGAAATATAGTCACTATGTTACATGTTTACAGGTGCATTCCGTATTGAGGTATGTTAATATGGAGCTCTTAAGGGACTTTAGACTGGGGGGAAGATTTGATGGCGTCTGGGAGGGTATTCCATAATTGTGGTGCTCTGTAGGAAAATGAGGATCCAGCCACTTTCTTTTTGTATTGTGGTATTGCAATTAAGGTGCAGGTCCTGGATCGGAGGTTATAGGATGAGGGAACTGCTGAGGGAAGCAGACTATTCAGGTAGGGTGGTAGCTTCCCAGAAAAGCTCTTAAACATCAGGTTGGAAAGGTGAAGGGTGCGTCTAGATTTCAGCGACGGCCAGTTTAGTTCTTTTAACATGTCACAATGGTGGGTCATGTAGTTACATTGTAGCACAAAGCAACAGAATGAGTTATACAATGTAGTAAGTTTCTGGAGGTGCGTTTGCGGGGCGGCTGCATACACTACATCTCCGTATTCAATAGCTGGCATAAGCATTTGTTGTACAATCTGCTTTCTTACCATGGGGCTCAGGCAGGATCTGTTTCTGTACAGGGCACCTAGTTTGGGTTAAATTTTAGATGAAAGTTTTTCAATGTGGGGGCCAAAGGATAGATTTGGGTCTAACCACATACCTAGATATTTGAGAGAAGTGACTGTGGTCAGCGTGCCATTTGATTTTGTCCTGACACATAGATGGGGTGTTTGCAATTTGTGTAGTTTAGGTGCTGTTCCAAAGAGCATCGTAACAGTTTTGTCAGCATTTAGAAAAAGTTTGTTATCTTTGATCCACTTTTCTACCTCTGTGAATTGGTCTTGCAGCACTGCCTCCAGCTGTTGGAGATCTGGTTTGCTGGTATAGATTACAGTGACGTCTGCGTACATGTGTACAGTTGAGGCTTTGCAGACATTGGGCAGATCATTTATGAATATTGTGAATAGCAGGGGGCCGAGTATCGAGCCTTGGGGTACACCGCACGTGACTGGGAGGGGGAGGGAAGTGCTGTCAGAAATGGACACATATTGCGACCGATCAGACACATATGATTGAAACCAGATTAGCGTGCGATCACCAATACCAGAGATTTTAAGTTTTTGTAATAAGATGCCACTGTGTCAAAGGCCTTGGCAAAATCAAGGAAGATGGCTCCAGTTAGGTTTCCTTGTTTCATGCCAGCCTGGATATCATTTGAAACTTTGTGATGATTTAGCTCACATTTAACGAAAACCCACCAATTCTCTATTTCAACAAATTAGAATACTTCATAAGACCAATAAAAAAATATTTTTAGTAAATTGTTGGCCTTCTGGAAAGTATGTTCATTTACTGTAACTGTACTCAATACTTGGTAGGGGCTCCTTTTGCTTTAATTACTGCCTCGATTCGGCGTGGCATGGAGGTAATCAGTCTGTGCCACTGCAGAGGTGCTATGGAAGCCCAGGTTTCTTTGACAGTGGCCTTCAGCTCATCTGAATTTTTTGGTCTCTTGTTTCTCATTTTCCTCTTGACAATACCCCATATGAAAGCTCATTTAGTTTAAATAAAATGAAATTTCTGAGGTAAGAATGAGATTTTTTTTCTCATTTTAAATGGGTTTCTATAACATTCAACTTACGCTGTTTTAGCCCCAAAACACATGTGCTTGGAAATAGGGATGAGCCGAATACCTCCGTGTTCGGTTCGCATTCGAACTCGAACAATTTCAAAAGTTGGAGTTCGAATGCGAACTCGAACCCAACTCAATGCAAGTTAATGGGACTCAAAAGTTTGATTTTTAGAGTGCCCTCCAAGAGGGCATATATGCAAGATATTTGCCATAAAAGGTGTATGGGGGTCCGGGTAGTGCCCTGGGGGACAGGAAACAAGGACAAGACGTTTAAAAAAACACGTTTTTAAAGGAACAGTGTGTGTTCCATAAAATAAGGGTTAAAAATAAAAACGAAAAATTCCTTCAAATATCGTGCCTAGGAGGTCCCCATAACCTGCCCGTGAAGTGGCGGATTTGTAGGATGTATAGAAACATCGCCATCAGAGACCCACACACGACACCTAGCCACCCTTAAGGGGTGAAAATGCACAGGGACTGGCTACTATCCTGTTAGATGAGGGAATGTATTATATGTATTAAAGCAAGGTATATATGACAATGGATAGTCAGAGACTCTAGGGACTCAGCTCGTATGCTTTATGATAGACATTTCTAACACAATAATAATTGTATGCTCACATAGGCCCTTCGGGAGAGGTACATGACATACAAATACTGGAATATTATGTTTAAATCTAAGGAGTGTGATAAAGATTTTATTAAGCCCTTGATGACAAATGACGTAACATCTACATCATTAATGATTGGCTTTACAGAGCCCTGGTCCTTAAGGGGTTAAACAGCATATCAGAGGATCATATAGTAGAAATGAACACTTCTTAGAATTCAGAACAAGCACAGTGTTTGTTCATACATGTGCAGGCCACACCCAGTCTGCAGGCAATGTATCAAATATGTATCAAATTCATGAGACCAGACTAATTAGAAGCACACGTTATTTCCAAACACTAATTAAACACCTGTTGATTATGCCGTTTGAGAGCACAGGTCATTTAGAGGTGAGAATCTTTGCACCTAGACATTAGGTCGTTTTTTAATTCAATAACTAATAAACCGTTGCTTATAATATTGTGCAGTAAAGAGTCTCTTTATTTCTAGATTTTTTTATACTTTTTTCAAAATATTTTTTTTTCGAACTCAAACCGCACACGCCAAAAAGTTCGAAGGTCGCGAACTTTCGAACTGCCAATGTTTGAGTCGAACTTCGAACTGATCGAACCGAACAGCTCATCCCTACTTGGAAATTGCTCTTATTTTTCACTGACTTATTTAGATTAATGGTTTTAAAATATTATTCACATTATATTTAAATCGTAGAAAAGATACCAATGAAATTACTGCATCTAGCTGCAAAAAAGGCAAGGGAGATTTTGCAATGAACTCTGCCCATCCCAGGAAATTGATCAGACAATCATGATGTTCTCATTTGTTTCAATGGAAGATTAAAATACCCCTTTAATCCATTCCCAGCATGATTATATTCCTTAGAATTAATCACTTGGCAACAACCCCATTTAGTGAATATGATGAAAGAATGTTGCCTTAGGTGATAGCTGCACAAATACTATTACCCTCCTGACAGCTCCACTCGCTGTTCTGCAAATAAAGCTGTTCCCAATCCAGGGGCCTGTTTCAGCTTAGTTTAGGGAAAACTCTAGGGTTGAAATGGGAGGGTAGGGCTGTGGAACAGAGGGGTTAAACGTTAACCCCCCTGACCTTTCCCTGCAACCGAAGAGGGTTGAGGGCACTCAATGGAGCAGAGGTAACATCACTGCTCTGTGTGGAGAGAGCCTGTGAAGACATGAGCTCGATCCCAACAAACACCCCTCCAGTAAGTGTCCTTGGGCAAGACACCCAATGGCACATACTCACCACCCAGGACATACCAGAAAATGAGAGAAATCTCAATGTATCCTTCCTGGTAAAATACTTTCTCAAAACAAACTATTAAAAGTGCTTAAGTGTTCCTTTAAGTTCAAAAATATAGGCAATATACTGAATGTTTCTGTGACGCAAGTCACTTTGGACTTGGGGTGCAGGCCTGAGGTTCTTTATTATTTTCTTGCCTTCTCTTGTGTGCAGAATGGTTGTGTAATCTGAGTTGTGCATGAATAATGTTATCTGTCTATTGTATGGTCCATGTATATCTGTTCATCTGCTGCATATTTGAGGGGTCAGATTAGAGCCAATTGGGGCTCCTCGTTTGTGAGTTTAAATCTACAAATACTATCTATATATTTTATAACTAATTGGGTCCTGGGATATTTTTTTGGGACTGAGGAAGTCGGCATAGCGACTGACGAAACGCGTATCCCAGCACTACTATTTGGAACAACTGGCCCACGGGCCCATAGGACATGATTATATGTCTTTTAAATGCCTTTAATTTAATAATTTTTTTATGTTTTATACTGACTAAGTGCATGTTATTGAGGTTACAACTCAGATACAGACCAACTACCACAAGGAGCAAATACAGGAAGTCCAGGCTGTCTTCAACTACGGAGCAAGACGCTGCAGAAAATTTAAGTATAAATTTATGTTCTCTTCCAAATGTAAAGCACGGTATTACCACTCTTTGATTATATAATAAGGGGTGACATTTGTTAAACGTATATATTTAAAATATTGCGCTCCCAGGACCCAATTAGTTATAAAATATTCCTGCGGCAATCCATAATAGGGTGGATGACCTTATCCGGAGTTAGCAGCATTTATATCTTTATTAAATACGCTGAAGGTCTCTTTAATTAGGCGCCTAATAAACCACACCAAACCCTTATTTTGAAATCAATTATCTATATATTGACTGTCATTGCTTTAAAGACAATATTGCATCATATGTCCTTTTTATGATACATTTAGGTCATATTTCTATTGGACAATAGTCCAGAAAGTGGAAAAACCAGATAAGTGTGCTTTTTCTAGATTATTGATGTGTATTCAGCACTATTGGGAATAGGTGGTGCGCTCACACAGGGTCTTGTACCCAATTGTTTTGGTTGATTATATATGTGTGGGGTGCACATAGGTGTGGGAGCAGCACGTGTTATAAGATACTAGTGGGTTAACTGATAAGCGCCATTTTTCACTTCTTTCCTTAATTGGAGATTTGCTATATTTGAGTTGTTAATCTGCCTTGTCAGGCAAACACTGTCCCATTATCTGATTCCTGTTACATTGGCTTATATAATAATTGTGTTGTCATAATTGTTAGGGATGTGCGTTTCGGGTTTCGGAATTTCGGAATTTTCACGAAATTTCCCGATTCGTGCATTCGGATTCGGCCGATTCTCTGAAAATTTTCAGATCCGAAAACGGCAGATCTGAAAAAATTTACGAAACGAAACGATTTTTTTTTCGGAATTTTCGAATGGAGTAGAAATGTGTAAAATCGAAAATCATTTTCGTTCCATTCGTAATATCAGCTCCATTCCTGATTTCGGTTCCTTTTCAGTAATTTCGGACAACGTATTTTTTGGTTATATCGCTGATTCTGTAATTTTGTATCATTCCCATCTCAATTTATCCTTTTTGTAAAACCAGAGAAATCTTAATGTATCCTTCTTGTAAAACCAGAGAAATCTCAATGTATCCTTCTTGTAAAAACAGAGAAATCTCAATGTATCCTTCTTGTAAAACATGAGTAATCTCAATGTATCCTTCTTGTGAAACCAGAGAAATCTCAATGTATCCTTCTTGTAAAACCAGAGAAATCTCAATGTATCCTTCTTGTAAAACCAGAGAAATCTCGATGTATCCTTCCCGGGAAACCAGAGAAATCTCAATGTATCCTTCTTGTAAAACATGAGAAATCTCAATGGCAGAATTATCGTATCGTCAGAAATATCGGATCCGAAAAAGCATTAGTTTACGTCAAAACGAATAGACACTTTGAAACGAGGAGAACAGACGTTCCGAAAAACACAAAAATTTCCGAAATTATGAAAAAAAGTCGATACGAAAAACGAAACGAAAACGAAACGAACCGAAACGGAAATCGGCCGAAACGAGCCGAAACGAAAATTTACAAAATACGAACGAACCGAATCGAACCGAAAAAAAAATTGGTGCACAAGTCTAGTCTCTACCTTCAGGATTGACATAACGCCAGGCGTCAAACAAGGCTAAGTGGTCTTTTAAAAAAATGGGGCCAGCTGAGGCCTGTGAGGGCGCTGGACGAGAGCCTATATGGGAGCGGTCCAAGACTGAGTCCAAAACCGCATTAAAATCCCCACCTATTATGCAATGTGTAAAAGTGTATTGAAGGAGAGTCGCGTAGAGATCGGAAAAAAATCGGTGCACAAGTCTAATAATTGTTAATTTATGTAACTTCACTCTGTTATTTAATGTATTCAGGCATTCTGAGATGCAGCCTGTGATTACATGCCACCATATTGTTCCATTCATGTCTGGACATGTCTGGTTCACTTGAGGCTGGGGGGGGGGACCAATGGTTTAGTTCTCCATGGTCTCTAGCCTCTCCTAGAACTGTATATATAGAATAAAAGTGTTCAGTTTGTCTGTCCCATTCTAACCTTCAAAAACCTCAGATCTACAGCCTCGTCTTATTTCTGGGGGATGCTAGCAGGCTCTCTATGTGTCCCGGTCCTTAAACTTCGTCTGAGGACTGGAGAAAGGTACGGGAGTCTGCCTGGGTAGAACAGCAGCATTGGCAGATGTGACCCTGTCAGGGTACAGAGATCTGTCACAGTTTCCAATCCCTATTTCAACGGGTGAGGCTATTGGAGAGGTCCTTTTAGTATAGATTTCTCATGAAACATATGTGTTTGAAGTATTTTCTAGTCTTTGCTGTGTCCTCATGGGTATCATTATAGTGAACAAAATGTATTCAGGACAAAATTAATCCTGATTGTCTTATGTGCAAAAAGAATGGTTCTACTTAGTTAATGTGCCCTTTATGTTATAATGTATAATCACAATATTCCTTCCAAGGATAATAGGCAGGAAGCTGTGCAGCACTGAAAACATACTTTTCACTAAATTTATGCTCCCCCCTGATAAACCTCTTAACTTGTTATCTCTGCTTGCAAGTTTCTACAACATTTCTGAGGCTTAACATTATGGGAGGAACAGTGAGCTTTCTCCAGAGTTAATGTCTCATTATTTACTTAGTGACGTGATTTATTGCATTATATTACGTTATATGTATACTATTCCTTAGCAAACAATGTCCATTGCATGAGATGAAATAAAACAAATGGTTGTTTGTTGTGGATCACTGTTTACCACTTTGTCTCTATGCTGTTATAATTGCATTTTTTCATATTCCTCTAATAAACACTGCAATGAAGTATGGTAGAAAATGTTTCTGCATTAGACACTTGTGTTTATAACTAGGGATGAGCCGACCACTGCCCGAGTTCGGTTCGAAGCCGGACCCGAACTTTCCAAATGTTCGGATCAGAACCCGAACCCGAACTCGAACCCCATACAAGTCAATGGGGCTGAAAATTCGGTTTTTAGAGTGCCCTCCAAGAGGGCATATATGCCCTGGGGGACAGGAAACAAGGACAAAAAGTAAAAAACGGACAGTGAATTTTCCATGAAATAAGGGTTAAAAATAAAAACAAAAAATTCCTTCAAGTATCGTGCCTAGGAGGTCCCAATAACCTGCCCGTGAAGTGGTGGATTTCTAGGATGTATAGAAATATGTAAAAACCAAAAAATGACATTTCAAATGACGGTAAATGCTTTTCCTTTAATCTATCCATAAACAACTGCTTGGGGCAGCAGTCTGTATGAAAAGAGGAGACATTTTCGGACACGCAGAAAAAGTTTACTGATTTTTTGGCGGTGAAAAGCAGGAGAATGACTGGAGAATGGAAAATTCTAGACCAAATAGCTGATTTGGAAAGTGAGAAAAATGGGAGAATTTTTCTGGTTTGGCTATTTTGACCTAGAATTTTCTCTTCAGTTATTCTCCTGAGTTTCACCTTTCTCTGAATAACCCTGTCAGGGTTATTCAGAGAGCGGTGTAGAGCAGGAGAATGACTGGAGATTGGAAAATTCGAGGTCAAAATAGCCAAACCAGAAAAATTCTCCCATTTAGGCTAGAATTTTTAACATGCGTTTAGGCGCACTTAATCACGGACGCACTAGCAGCAAATGACGGGCAATGACGGCCAATATACGAAGTACGGTCGCACGAAAGTCCGGCTGTGCAACGCAAGTGGAAAATGAACGCATTTTTTCGAGAACGCAGAACCGCTAGTACGAACGTACAGAGTGCGCTGTACGCAGCGTCCACTGCGGCGTGTGTGCGTGATTTGGAGACGTCAGACCCTGCTCATGTCCGGCCAACATAACGTCCAGACACCCAAAGTTTTCTGGTTTGGATCCGTAAAAAATCACGCACATCTAATCACATCTAAAATCACGCAATGACATCTAATTCAGGCGCCCCCCGCATGTGCGGAGGAAGCGCCTGAAAGGGAGGGGGGGAGGTCCTTCGGACCTCTCTCCCTCCCGATCGCCGGGGGGCAGAGGGTTAATCCAGGCACCGTTTGGAAGGGCACAGCCTGCCCTTCCAAACGGTGGCTGTGATTAACCCCTGGGGAGTCGGATCACGAATCAGCGCTGAAAAGCGCCGGATCGTAATCCTCTCCTGGAGCTGGCCGACATCTTGGATGTCGGCCAAGCCTCCAGGAACTCCCCCTGAGGACTGGCGTCATCGTGCATAGCACGATGACGCCAGTCCTGGAGTTAACCCCTAGCTGCCACCAATGGTGGCGATAGGGGGTTCCAATGAACCCCCTATCTCCCAATCCGTGGCAGCTAGGGGTTAATGTTTGATATTGTTGGATCGCCAGAGCATGGCCTTTCCAAGGATACCAAACATGAGCATGAAAAATGTTTTAAAATTTTTTTTTAAGAAAAAATATTTAAAAAAATTAAAAAAAAAATAAACAATTTTTTTTTTGTTTTTGTTTTGTTAATGCAGCAATATTGTTCCCATTTCAATTATAATGTGAACAATAATGCTGCACTAATGATTTTTGTATGCGGTGTGTTTGTTAAAAAAAGCAAAAGTTTCCTCAAAAAAAAATGTAACGAGACCCCATTTCTAATTTTTTTAACAAGCGCACCCCATACAAAATATAACCGCAAACAATCGCATGTTAAAATGTGAAAAAAAACACTTTACACATAATAAATTATTGAAAATTCTAATTTTATTGCATTTTTGTTATAATATACAGACATGACATAATGTATACATATAATAATGACATATTATGAATCTGCCAAGTCTGCCGGAAAGAACGATATATAATATGTCTGGGTCATATATCAAAATATGGCTACAAAACGCGGTTAAACATGATGAGCGAAAGCGGTAAAAATTACCTCAGCACAGAGGTGTGAAAAGCCTCAGCAGCGAAAGGGTTAAATGCAGCATATTAGGATGTTTTAGGGAAATTGATTCTCAAATCTCAATCAGAAGCAGACACCACCCCACCCTCAGTATGGTGTACAATGTATCAAATTGATTACCAGACTAAAAACACCTGGTGTTATGCCCGTTTGTGAACAGAGGTCATTTAGAGTTGATAATCTTTCCACGTACACATTAGTTTTTAATTCAATATCTAATAAACTGTTGCTTCTAATATTCTGCAGTAAAGAGTCTCTTTATTTCTAGATTTTTTAGTATTTTTTTAAGCATTTTCTATTCTTTTTTAAAAAAAAAATTTTTTAGAACTCCAACCGAACACGCCCAAAAAGTTCAGGTCGACCTCCGAACCGTCCGAACCCGAACAGCTCATCCCTATTTATAACTCATTACCCATTACATTCTAGGACAATACAGCATTGAACACTGAGAACCTGCAGGTCTTTGCAAAATAAACATCTTTTTAATTTCATGACACAGTATCACTTGTTTTATCAAAGCTTTACTGGGAGATTCTATGAATAAGTATTACCAGCAAACCTGATAAGACTGTCAGCTTTGGTCACATGCACTTTCCTGTATTTTTCTGTGAGTTTCTTTATCCTAGTGTACATTTATTTATTTGTTTACAGTGTCTCAATGTATTTCAACCAACAAGGCCACCTTTAGAAATTTAAGGGTTTTGGGCGATTCAAATTTGCGAGGCACCCAAAAAAGGCCATTGATTCAGTACTGCTAATCAAGCCTGATAAAGGGAGTATCTGAATAAAAAGGCATTTCCAGTATGTCAGCCAAATGAGAACTGAACACCTGAAAATGCCTTTCAATAATCCAATTTTGATTGGATGTATTCACTGAACCTGGAATTCATGAGATTTGACAAACTGATTAGAATATTTAGAGCAGCATCTCTGGAAGAGCTGGGCCTGCTGAGACTTCAACATTTGTATCACCAGGGCTCGCCGCTTACCTTTCAGGATATACAAAGCCGTGGCCGGGTGAGGCCTTCGGATTACTTCCGCTACTTACAGCTCTCTGACTTTGCTAGGTCGCTGGATATTAGAAGAGCGGCCACCACTCCGCTAACCTTTTTTGAAGTAATGTGTTCCAAGAACATCCGCCCACAGTCTCTGATCTCCTCACTCTACATCACCCTGTTGTCTGGCTCCTCGGAATGGGGATCGTGCTATATACTCTCCCATGCGAAGATTGGGAGAACATCTGGGACAATGTGGCTCACTGCTCCATAAATGTGGCTCATCAGGAACAAGCATTAAAAATGTTGTTTTGCTGGTACACCTCTCCCTCCCAGTTATTGTATATGGGGCGGAGCCCCACGGATCTTTGTTGGAGGAATTGTGGTCTGAAAGGCTTTTTTTACCACATGTGGTGGACATGCCCGCATATTCAGGTCTTCTGGTCCCAAATTCATGACCTTGTATGGGTGGTGCTAGGCCGCCCGGTGGACAGGGACCCCTGACATACTTGCTCCACCGCTCTCAGGAGTCATTATCTCAACTGGAAAACAAACTCCTTCACAGGATTGCGTTGGCAGCGCGGAGAGCCGTGACGCAACTATGTACAGCGCCCACCCTCCCCTCCTTGGAGAGGATGAAGATAAATATACGGGATGCCCTGATGATAGACAGACAATGCATCTCTTCCACCAAATTTGGACCCCCTGGCTAGATTACGAGCCTGGCTAATGCTCTTCTGGACAGGCAGCGCGTGTCCTCCTGTGTCGCTGATGCTACTATTGTGGTTCTCCTTCTTTTCTTTTTCCTCTTATGTCTCTCTGATTTTTGTCTTTAGGTTTTCTTTCCTGGTTATTCGTTTTCCGGTGCCGAACTCTCTGGAGTTGTGTTGCCCCCATTGGGGGGGTTCATTTACTGTTTATACTGGCATCTTGATAAATAGAGAATTATAAAAACAAGGAATTATTTATTATTAATCTTTATTTAAAATGCGCCGGCATATTCCGCAATATTTGGAGCAAAAGAATATACAAAACATTCATCATGCATCCGTTATTTCAGGATCACTGGTTGAAATACATTTTGCAAAGTGGCTGCTAAGTAAAGAAAAAAACATGTTTACCATAGGGTTATTAAGAGAAAGGTGAATCTCAGGAGAAGTGGCTGGAGAAGAGAACAATCTAGATCATATAGCCGATTTGGAAAGTGAGATAAATGGGAGAATGTTTCTGGTTTGGCTATTTTGACCTAGAATTTTCACTTCTCCAGTTATTCTCCTGAGGTTCACCTTTAGTGAATAGACTTGTAAATTCCCCACTTCCGTAGCTTTATAAATATGAGAATTTATTTAAATGCATGATTTGATTGATAGTGTATTTATAATTTAATTTTTCAAACTAGCCAAAGCACCTTGTTACTGAGTAACTTCCATCTCTCATCTGTGTTTCAACCACTAGTTTGCAGTTACCTGACTTGAAAGATAATACCAACATGTTACAACTGGACTAGACAAAGTTTTCACCTGCATATATTCCCCGACGCCAATATGACAGGACCTGGCTGATTGCTATCTTTGGGAAATTACAAGGGCAAGTGTTAAAAATACAGAGCAGGCTCTGCTACACGTGTTCTTGCTAACATGCATAAAAATACATAAAGTCATCAGGCTGGCTTTTTCATTTTAACCTCCACAGATATATGTATGTGTATACACATAAATACACACGTATATATTAACCGACCAAAAATGAACATACTTAGCAGGTTTTCTGTATGGGTGATTATCTGTTCAGAAAGAAAAACTAATGTTTTGACTAGGCTTATCCAGAATTTATTATTTATTGGTATTATTGCTTAAAGCAGGGGTCAGCAACCTTGGCTTCCTTATGTTTTTGAACGGCATCACCCATGACACTCGGTCAACCATAAGTGACTGAGCAGCATCATGGGAGTTGTAGTTCCAAAACATCTGGAGTGCTGAAGTTGTTGACCTTTTGGCTTAAAGTGACCCTGTTGCCTCCAAAATAAGTTTGGATTATTTGATATGTAATTAAATTCTAAACATGGGTTAGAAATTTTGCGAGCACAATGTAAAATCAATTTTTAGCAATTCTTTATTGATTTATTGAAGTCAGACTAAAGTAGAAAGATCCTGCCTGCCCAGCGCTCTGAGAACGTAAGTAGCAGTTTGCAATATCTCAAAGGATATCCATTGATGAGATGAGATTATCTTTTAGACACACCTGAGTTTCTGACGGGACTTCATCTGTTAACCTTTATTGCTATGTATAAATATCTATCCTTTTTTTGGATATAAATGAAGACTTGGACCAGTGGTTCAGGTAGTAGTGTTGTATTTGTAAGAGCCGCTGACATATATTTTTAAATGAATGAATGCTGTTTTAAGTGAGAAGAAAAGAGCATCTTAAAGTGCTGAAGGATGGCTTTCTTAGAGCCCAGAGGTAGCTGATATCTTTTCTGTTTTCTTGGTCCAATATATATTAGCACTTAGCCTATGTTATTTCTCTTAAATCCCCGATCAATATTTCCCCAAATAATGCTTATTGTGGTAAAGTATTTAATAAATATATCCTTTATTTAAATATATACATGCCTTATGGTGATTTCTGTAACTTGGATACATCAGTTGCAAGAAACTCTATTTAATACAAGGTGATTTGATATGAACACTATCCAGACTTTGAGGAACTTTTGGGTCTATTCACTAAAGGTGAAAATCAGGAGAACTTTCAGGAGAAGGGAACAATCTAGCCCAAATAGCCGATTTGGAAAGTGAGATAAATGTGAGCGTTTTTCTGGTTTGGCTATTTTGACCTAGAATTTTCACTTCTCCTGACAATTCTCCTGACTTCACCCTTTAGTAAATAGACCGAGTGTCTTTTTTAGTGAATGGTGGAAGAGGGCACATGGGCATTCAGAATGATGATGATTTTACAAAATATAAGGAATCTGAAGTTCCCAATGATGACAAATGCTTAGGTAAAATTTATGGGACAACATTTATATCCTAAACTTCAAACGTTAGTTCAATATTACCGGACGGCTGAATATTAACAAAATTTAAAATAATAATAATATATATATATATATGTAACACACAATGTAAAATATAGTAAACACAATAATGGGGTAAAATAAATATATAAATAACTAATTAATAAGAATGGGGTGTACAATATATATACACTACAGGGGCAATGGACAAAAGAAATACTGTATAATGTGGGGCTAAGGGAAAAGGATGGAACTATGTGCGTGAAGTGCGAGTATAAGTAAAATGTGGATGAATAGAGATTAGAGGTGTGTGTTGCATCCTAATATTTGGGGTGCATTTGCAAAAAACCTACGAGGAATGCCACCATATGGCATTCTGACTACAGAGCAATAACTACTATAAAAGGATGATGCTTCCTGCAGGTCAAAGCAACCAAAGAGAGAATATTTTGTTTTATTGGAAATACTATGATTTGTTTATTAGGATAGTTTGAATTAAAAACAAGAGAATAACTTTACATTAATAACACTCACAACGTATCATGAGGCATTGATAAAATGCTCCCTGCTTTCTTGCCTCGCACTTTAAGAAGGTGTCTTTACCACTTCTTAGCTTCTCTCTTCCAGTAATACACATTTTAAAGTGAGTGTATTCCCCAGTCTCATAATCCATGCCTCTACAGACAAATTAATGGTATAGTAATCGAATTAAGTCCATCAGTAAATTAATAGACCTCCAGGTAGTTTTTTCCAGACATCTTCGGCATTGTGCCTGTTAAAGCATTCTTGAGCATAAATTCCAAACCTAGTGAGTAGTGATAATGAAATAAAGAAACTGTGCAGCAAAGGAAAGGTTGGCTCCTCTTCTGATTGGCGTGTTTTTAATTATTATGATATTAATAATCTTATCTTGGGAGGAATTTTTTTTTCTTTTCCAACTTATGAAATTCGAGACTGCTAGAAACTCCGGCAAAATGTCAAATTGTATTTATCTGATTTTATTATTAATAAAGAAACAGTTGGTTTCTTCATCTTTAGTTTTCAAATCACCTTGAAATCGCCTTGTACAGCAGCACGTTGTATCAGAACGAGCATGCGTATTATTATGGTTTAAATTCCTTAATCATTCATTGCTCATTAGGACTGGAACCTAAATAATGTTGTTTGAAGGAAGCAATGCATTATGCATACATGTCATAAAGAGTTGAGCAGACAGTCTGCAGTATGCTGTGTCTTATTTTACAAACAATAATAATGGTTCATAATTGCAAAGCATCCTCAACACCTTGATCTTCCTCTTCCCATGAATTCCTACCTGCCGTAGGCATGACATGTCTGCAGTATTTTTTTTTCCTTAACAACCTGTGTATGAGGGTAGGCAGTAACTTATCATGTCCTAGCCTTTCCACCATGAGATCTAGCAGCTGCTTGAAGCCATGTGATACATTCAGCTTTGTATAATAGTTCACTTGAAGGTCTTTGCATAGTTCAGACATGTCAGCTGAGTAACTTCAAGCAGTACAAGGACTTGTAATTATATTGGCCTTGGGCTGAAATCATTCTGAGAATGCTTTGTTTCCACTCTCTAGTCCAATCACAGTCCTGCATCCAGAAAAGTAACTCCTAGAATGCCGAAAATGGGTGACCAAAAGTATGTGAAAAAATACAGGTAGAAAATCAAGTCGAGACAAAGACCCCCTTTTACTGAAAATAAATGCTAAGAACAGAACACCTTGCTGCTTCTCACATTGTAGAACAGGTCATATCCTGACTCTTTCAACCTGTGCTATTCCAATTGTCTAATATTGACTTTTGGCTATGTTAACATCCGTAAGAATGCGTGCCGCTTTATTGCAATGTATCTCACTGCACACAACTATCTTGGTCGATTTTTTTTAAAGGTGAAAAGCTAAAAAATTGATTTCACAAAAGTCTTTCATCAATTAAACCTCCAAGGCTTTGAGTTTGCTTACTTTATTTTAATTGTTAATGCTAACTTGTTTTAGCATGAAAGAAGTCTTGTCCGGGCCACGCCAGTGATCATAAAACATGTTTTGATTCTTGAGGAAAGACAAGTAGACCTTTCTCTGCTGTAACTGAACTTATGAACAGATGCCAGTTATTGTTCCACTAAAAATAAAAGTAATTGCTCGATAATAATTTTCAAAGTGTCAACCAAACAAACAAAATAAGTATGTTTCATTCATATTAGGATTTCATTGATAAAATCATCTATTTGACTGCTGACATGTAATCAGTAGCAGAGTGTTTTGGTTCCGACTAGGCAAAGATAATATATTCTAAGCATCAGTACACCACAGTATAGATCCATATAAGATCAATCTTTTTGCTGCTCAGGATTTCCCGACTCATATAGAGTTAAACTGCACATGTGTTTAAACTACAGAGTTTTCAGACGATGCTCAAGGACTCCAGGTGTCTCACTGAGCCCTCCACAGAAGCATTTTGGAAACACCTGAAATCTTCCATTCTGGAGACCTCTGGGGACCTCTGAAAAGGTTTTAGGGTTCTCCACAAAGAAGAACAAAGACTGGTTTGATGAGAACAATCAAGAAATCCAAGAACTGCTGATGAAAAAGAGATCTGCTCACCAAGCACACCTTACCTAGCCATCTTGTCCTGTTAAGAAAGTAGCCTTTCGGCTTGTATGTAGAAGCCTCCAGTGCAAGCTTCGGGAGATGCAGAACAAGTGGTGGAAAAACCTTCCAGAGCAAACTCCTGCTTTACGCAGATGTGGCTGCTAAAGAGCGGTTCATGAAGTACTGAACGCTGTCTCTGGCCCCTTGCACCATGTACAGAGTCCCTTGCGAACTGCAGATTGCTCCTCACAGACGAGGCATCCATCCTAGACCAGTGGTCAGAACATTTATAGTCTCTCTTCAGCACCAATCGCTTGGTCCATTTCTCTGCACTCCAGCACATCCCAGAACCAAAAAAAATGGAGTTGGACAAGATCCCCACTCTTGAAGAGACTGTTGAGGCCAAAAATAAGTTTAAAAGTGGCAAGGCAGCAGGAGTTGATGGAATCCCACCTAAAATCTGGCAGCATGGGGGCCCAGCATTACACACAGAACTTAATGTGCTCTTTGTCTGCTGCTGGGAGCAAGGCAAGCTACCACAGGACCTCTGTGATGCAGTTATTGTTACCCTGTACAAGATCGAAGGGAAAAGCCTGACTGCTCCAACTACTGGGTGATAACTCTGCTCTCCATTGCAGGAAATATTATTGAAAGAGTACTTTTGAACAGACTGGTACCCACCATTAGAGAACAACTTCTTCCAGAGAGCCATTGTTGCTTCTGAGCTAACAGGAGCACCACTGACATGGTATTTGTCCTCAGATGACTCCAGGAGAAATCAGGAACAGAACAAAAGCTGGTATGTGGCATTCGTTGATCTCCCCAAATCCTTTGGCACTGTTAGCAGAAAAGGTTTGCACCCAATTTTGGAACACCTAGGATGTCCCCCAAAGTTCCTCAACATGATCATCCAGCTACATGAAGATAAACATGGCCAAGTCAGACAGGGCAACAACTCTCAAACCCCTTCCCAATAGGCAATGGCGTTAAATCAACTCTCTACACAATTTTCTTCAGTATAATGCTTCAAAAGGCCACTGCAGACCTTGATGACGAGGATGGTGTTTATATTCAATATTGCACCAATGGCTGCCTATTCAATTTGAGGAGACTAAGGGCCCACACCAAGATGGCAGATCAACTAATCCGTGAGTTGCTCTTTGCAGATGATGCTGCCCTTGTTTCCCACTTGGTGACAGCCATTAACGTTCAATTTAGCTTTTGTAATAAATACTTTCTTTCGATAAATAGTGTTTCTATATCCAGTAAATTCCATTTAGTGCTTAATAAGGAAAGTTTACATATTTAACATAATATATTTATAATGCACATGTATTGTCCTGTTTAAGAATGACCTGATATTGATATTTTGGTTTCATTTCATTAAGGAATAGCAGAATACCTAGGTTGTTATTGCTGTTGCTGAGTTAAATCTTATTATCTCTCACATCATTAATCCTTTTTCAAACTTGCAGGACAAAGATTGTAAAGTTGCTCCCCCCCCCCAAAGAATTCCAAAAATGTTACATGTCTGTGTATTTGTGTGAGTTTCCTAGTTAGTTTTCAGAAAGGTAAATTAAACAGAAAACCTACTGGCATGGTCAGTGTTTAAAGAGATACAATAGTGTCTGTTCTTTGATAATCAATGTTGACAGAATTAATTACCTGCACATTGGTTGACAAGTGAGTCTGTGTGGAATTGTTTATTTAAATTGATGGTAATCACCAAAGCTTCAGGAACAATAAATAAACAAGTGCATTCTACAGGATGATTTTATCAGGGGATGGAATTACATTAGAATTTGCTGAAATTGTTATTTTGTTTGGATGCTGCACACTTTCACCCTGTTAGAGAATGAGTAAAGCTTTGTCCAGGGTTCTGAAATTCTTTACTGACCTGTTTTAAAATTAACTGCTTTGTGTTGCGGCAAAGTGGCAGAAATTATAACTGAGCCATTATTCCCATTTACTAAACAATAATAATAAATGTATCTGTGCAACTTGCTTCATTAGTGAAAAGGTTCTTTTAATGCAGTTTTCTCATCATCAATCTATGGTAAGTGAATAACCTCAACAGGAACTAGCATGCAGTAATAATCCATGTATTGCTCATAATTCCCATTTTATTGGTAAGAAAGCAGATTGTACAACAAATGCTTATGCCGGCTATTGAATACAGAGAAGTAGTGTACGCAGCCGCCCCGCAAACACATCTTCAGAAACTTACTACATTGTATAACTCATTCTGCCGCTTTGCATTACAATGTAACTACATGACCCACCATTGTGACATGTTAAAAGAGCTAAACTGGCCATCGCTGGAGTCTAAACGCACCCTTCACCTTTCCAGCCTGGTGTTTAAGAGCTTTTCTGGGAAGCTGCCATCCTATCTGAATAGACTGCTTCCCCCAGCAGCTCCTTCATCCTATAACCTCCGGTCCAGGACCAGCACCTTACTTGCAATACCACAATACAAAAAGACAGTGGTTCGGTCCTAATTTTCATACAGAGTACCGCAATTATGGAATAACCTCCCAGACGCCATCAAATCTTCCTCCAGTCTTAAGTCACTCAAGAGCTCCTTACTAACATACCTCAATACAGAATGCACCTGTAAACATGTAACATAATGACTATTTCCTACATATTTATTTTCTGTTAATCTGTACATTTGTGTTGTTTTTTAATATCTTGCATTGTATTACTTTGTATTTCTGTAACTGTAACACTTCAATGTTCTTGAACCCAGGACATACTTGAAAACGAGAGAAATCTCAATGTATCCTTCCTGGTAAAATCCTTTATAAATAAATAAATAAATAATTATCCCATGTCGTTAGTGTTTTCTCATGCATTTTGTTTTGTATCCTTTCCACTACACAAAGAGAGAATACATGTTTAAGACAGTCACAGTGTTCTTTCATTTTCATATTGTTACATGAAGAAAGAAAGGTAATGTAAAAATGTATAGTATCACATGCCAGTGTTTTCATTTACATGGAAATTGCCTAATAAAGTACATACAAATCTGGTCACCAGGACTGGAGCAAAAATTGGCTTGGGCAAGGTTGGGACCATGTACGGTCTGTGGAGGGATCATGTTGAGGGGGAACTCATTGGAACGCAGTTCCTCCACTATTCTCAGAAGGACTGGAGTTCCCCTTTGGGCCTAGCCTAGCAGGCTATGGAGAATAACACACAGGTCTTCACCCTGTGGGTAATAGGGCAACAATGATGAGGCACTGACTGAAGGTAGTCATAGCCTTTTATTGAGATCAGCCCATGCTAACAGGTCACGTGGGTGCTGAGGCAGGGAACACCAGTGCTGGTGAACTGGAGTAGCAGGAGGATATACCAACTCTGGGCTGGATCAGTGTAGAAAAGATGCTGCCATCAAGCGATCATTCAGGCAGGAGTAATATCACTTTTAGGCTTCCTGTGGCGCCGGCGTCAAGAACTGTGACACAAATTTGCATGTAGAATGGTGGATTAAATGCAACATTTCAATGGTCAATTGAGGAGCAAAAATCTTGGAGAGGTCCTATGGTATGCTTATCTTTTTAGGACTAGACCTCTGAGTTTGTAGGCTGAAACCAGAAAACAGGCTCCATGCATTTAACACTTACATATTAATGGGATGAGTCTTAGGCAGGATATGTGCCAGCCATAAGAGGGGTCCAGTCACAGTTCCATGAAGCATGCAGTTCTAGTTGGCGAGATCAGTTGATCTGTCTACTGGATGCATAACGTTCTGATCATACCGTTTGCTGCTAGATGTAGACTCCATGATGACCTGTGACTCTTGCATCCCACTAGCCATTTGCCCAATGTGACTGAAGGTCAGTACTGGCCAGTGAGGCTGAAATCTTTCGATCTCCTAACTGTGTGCATTAAGCTATGGTCATCCATTAGCTTTCTGGAAGATGTGGTCTCCCTGCTGGGCGTTCGGGCTGTTGCCGCCTACCAGGCTTTTCCAAAGTGCGACTGTTGGACGATACTATCAGTCATGGCAAGGTAAGCTTAATTCAGTACTGCTTGTAGTGTTCAACTTCCACAATCCTAATTTTGATTTTTCCAAATAAAACAGACAGAAAATAGGCTAGAACAATTTATTATTATACGTAAGTCGAAAAGAGAATTGTTTTTAACTGCAGCATCACACCTATTTGGTTTGAATTTAACAAACACTGGATTATTTCCTAACTCCCAAACCTTGCTACCCCACATGGGATTAAATGTGATAATGCACCCAATACATGTTAACCCATTTTGGTGCAATCAAGGGAGAAGGGGTCATTGATTCTTTAAACTTGGCTTATTAAAGCACTTACAAAGTGTTTACCAGAAAAAGGTATAATCACTGCACTGTGTTGTTTCCCCAAATTTATAATCAGGTTTAAAAACAATCTATTTATTTTGAAGGCAATGGTCTACGTCTGAAGGAGGTCTATTGACTCATTATAGGGTAGATTGAGTCCCAAAGGGCTGAATGCAGTCAAATCACGTCGGCAACCCATGACTATGATCACCTGGAGAAACGTAGGTAATTCATTAAATAACAATGTTTAACACATATTGTAGATCTGTTTCAATGAGGAGGTCGTGCCCAATCAGTCAGCTTTTAAAGAGCCTCGGGCATGTAGTACTAGTAACTATGGTTGAATTTATACTTTTAGTAATGTTGGGCATAAAGGATAGATTCCTATATCCATGAAAGCTTAATGCTAAGAATTTGCTGCTAGAGCATATCAACTGTAACCGTGACAGCTAGAATTGCCTTCTCCCTGTGTGTGGTTCCAAGCATTTTCTTTTACTAGTTCATGGTTTAAGAAATTTGGTGAAGCATATTACTGTGAAGACAGAACAAATTCCTCACTTGCCTGCAGTGACATGCATTTATCGGAGTCTGTATAGAGAACAAGGTCCCAGTGACAGGTTCCTGGAAGCCTGAGGCAACATTTTCTGTGCATGCGGGCATTGGGCAGAAATTACACAACCTGTAGTCATTGCAAAGTGAAAAATGATAGACCGTATGAACTTTGCTGGTGGAAGAGAGGTTGATGTAAAAATTAAAATTACCCAACTTACTGGCTAATTCTGAAATAAATTAATTTTACAGTCCTTAAATGTTAATAGATCTAAATGTGTTTCTGTTAAGAAAGGATATTGTGAAGTGACATATTTATTCATTTAAACATCATGGGTGCTGGATTAGAAATGGAGCATTTGGATTGAATGATGCAGATAATAGCTTTAAGCTACTTTATTGCAAAAAATAATAGATACAGTATTCTTATCTCAGGAAATACAAAGACCGTTACACTCCAAGAAATGTAACAAAGTATATGCACAGATTGTGGTCATCCAGGATAGATTTGCTTATAGGTGCAGAAACCTGCAATACTTACTCCAACCACAATAAAAATGGCAAAGTAAAAAGAAGAACGTTGAGCTCTCCAAATACTGTGAATGAGGATGCATCCATGCTTGGACAATTGGTCATTCCAAAAATATATAAAGCTTCATTCCCAAAATGTAATTGAAGCTTTATGTCCTCTGATTGCAGTTGTATGTAATGTAGCAATATTTATTGATTTATTTATAAAGCATTTTACCAGGAAGGATACATTGAGATATCTCTCATTTTCAATTATGTCCTGGGTTCAAGAACAATGAATTGTTACAGTTGTTACAGAAATACAAAGTAATACGATGCAAGATATTAAAAACAAAACACAAATATACATATTAACCCCTTAAGGACGCAGAGGTGGCGCCCTTAAGGGGTTGATTTCGTACAGGTACGCCTCGCCGACAGGTGCTGTCGCGCGGCACTAATTCTGAGCCCTCCCCGCAGCTGGCGTGCAGTGCGTGTCATTGGATGCAGGGGACAGCTGGATTTCAGGCCGTCCCTCTGTAGCCAATGACGTGTGCCACAAGTCAGCGCACGCAGGCTTCGAGGAGGGGCCGAGGCGGTCCCATTGAAGACAGCGGGACGTACATGTACACCCTGCGTCTTCAAAGCCCGCCCGCCGCCAGGACGTCATGGAACGTCCTGCGGCGTTAACGGGTTAACAGAAAATAAATATGTAGGAAATATATTCAATTTGTTACATGTTTACAGGTGCATTCCGTATTGAGGTATGTTAATAGGGAGCTCTTGAGTGATTGAAGACTGGGGAAGATTTGATGGTGTCTGGGATGTTATTCCATAATTGTGGTGCTCTGTAGGAAAATGAGGATCGAGCCACTGTCTTTTTGTATTGTGGTATTGCAAGTAAGGTGCTGGTCCTGGATCGGAGGTTATAGGATGAGGGAACTGCTAGGGGAATATCTTGAGTGCAGTTCATATGTCTATCTGATGAATGAACTGCATGGCATGCAGATCCCTGATAGATACAGAGTTATGTGAAATTTGTATATACCCCTGTAAAAAAAATATAGGGGTTAACTATCAACACATGCTGACATGCAACCATTTAAAAAAAATAAAATTAAACGATAGGTAAAATTTACCTTTGATCCAGCAATGCTGTCACATCTGTTTGTCTTTGGCACTGGAATAAAATTTCAGGAAGTAGCTAGATGCCAGGATGAAGATGACTAATGCATGCAGCCAATCAATTGCTTCTGATGTAGTTTTTTGAATATTCCTGCAGCAAATTCCAACAAAGCATCCGCTGAATGATGAGCCTTCAAGGCAGAGGTAACACTGGACAAAGCAGCAAACTGCAAGATGGAGAAAGTCTTCACTGACTGAGCCACTTTCAGATACGAGTAACTTTAATTCCCTGTAAAATTTCTATAAAGTAACTTTGAAGGTATATATCTTTCCTTGATCTAGACTTCTTGCCCTAACATGCTTTAAGAAATCATCCATACTGTGACATCCTGGAAAAAAGGTTGTCATTTGCGCTCACCACTGTAGCTCCATGCGAAACAAAACACAGAGGTTTTGGTTTACTTGAATGGCCATTAAAGTGTAAGCTCACCCGTCACGTCACACAGCACCTCTGGGTTAGGTGGGTCCTACCTAATGAAACCAAGAGCTGATTTTCTAAGCAACCACATATCCTCATGCCGCTTATCAGCAAACTGTTGGGTTTATATTTATACCCTCACCAGGAACAATTCCACTTTGGGATTAAAAAGAAAACACAGAAAGAGGCAGCAGTAATAATGACCTGGCGGGTGATACAACAAAATATACATATACACAGAAAAACGGTTTTGTGCCTATTCCCTATCAGGGAGGCTGCATAGACCAGATGTATCCAGCCTGCTTCATTTAAACAAAACAAGAAAAAAGGTTGTCATTTGCGCTCACCACTGAAGCTCCATGCGAACGTCGTACTACGACGTTCCGTGCAAATGGTTTTGTCCTCGCGCGAAAGCACATTTGCAAATGCGCTGCGCGAAGCATGTAATAGGGGCCTATAATGGCTCTGGTAAGTTTACAACAGCTCTGGCTAAGTTAGCACCAGCTTAGTAATATCACCCGTAGTGTTTATAAAATCTCTTATAGCATATAAAAGTGCAATGCACTGCATATTGTATTCATTGGTTCATTGGTCTCCAGTGCACCCTTATATAAATACATTTTAAGGTTTGAGTGCAGCCTCACCCAGTTTTGTGTAAATAATATATATATATATATAAAACACATGGGGGTAGCACTCAACCTAAACTAAGCATTCAGTGCGGGTGCATCTCAAAAATAAAATACAAACAAAAACCAGGGAGAGAGCACTCCAGTCAAACACATTCATAAACCTGCAACAATATATATATTACACATACACAAACACAGTTATTGTTTCTCAGTGGGCTAGATATCAGAGCAAACTGTTACAGACTAGGATTATGCTTTTGAGATAAACTACTTATAATTCTATGTATTCCAAGAACGTGTTGAGAACAATAAATGAAAAGCATTTTCCTAAATGAAGACAACATGAATGAATTACATTGAGTCTTAGCCATGTTTAGCCTTTGTATATTTATTTTTCACATCAATTATTCACTATGGATTTCATGATAAACATGTAATCATGAATGTAAACAACAGATATGCACACAATACCCATAAAATTACTGCTGAGAAATAAGAGGCATTTGAGGTATCAATAAATAAAACAGAATGCAATTTGTATATAACTATGGGAACTGGCTTTAATCAGAATACAGATTATGTTTATGTTTTAATGTTACAGCTTTATATTCATTAACCCTCGTTCATTTTTCATATGTAGCTTGTCACTGGTTTTTGTTTGCTGTATTCTTTTTTTCAGCCAGCAATGAGCAATCTGAGTAAATAAGCAGATAGGAGAGATTTCTGTTTGGATTTATTTTATTTTGTATTTCTAGAACAGCAGATGTTAAGGTTACCTGATGTAAGGGGGCCTGGCTAATGCCCCCCTGTGATATTATCTACTTATGAAATGCATACAGTGAAATCGCTGTTTCATTTCACAGGCAGTAGGTTTAGTCATATTTTTACATATTTTTTATAATGTTATCACACAATCAGATTTCTAATTGCAAACAAAGCAATACAACGTATTTTTTTATCAAAATCTATTATATCCTGGTTGATTTTAATCTGCCTCTTTGCTACCTTTCGAGTTTCCAAAAGGGTACCTTTAGTTAAATTTTTTGTTGTTGTAACCCCTTAATGGCAGTATTATCATTGATACATGTATAGTTTATAACCTGTAGTTCAGAGTTACTTCTACCTCTCAGGCTTGCTGCCTCGGGGTCCTCTTGGACTCCAATCTATCCTTTACTCCTCACATTCAGTCATTAACCAAATCCTGCTACTTCCACCTAAATAGCATTGCACATATCTGTCCCTTTCTTAATCATGACTCTGTTAAAATGCTCAGCCAAGCTCTTATTATCTCCCGTCTGGACTACTGTAATCTCCTTCTCTCCCAGATTCTCCCTCTGCAGTCTGTTATGGACGTCTGTGCCTGACTCATACACCTCATATACCGCACCTCTCACACCTCACCCCTTTGTCAATCTCTACACTGGCTTCCTGTTTTCTTTAGAATCCAATTCAAATTATTGGTGCTCACATACAAAGCTCTCCATAACCGCTGACTACATCTCCTCCCTTATTAACAGGTACATCCCATCTCGGTCACGTCGCTCTGCCAATGACCTGATGTTATCTGCTCCTAGTACCCGAACCCCAAACTCCCGCCTTCAGGACTTCTCCTGAGCTGCCCCCTTTCTATGGAACTCCCTCCCCCGCAACATCAGACTCTCTCCGTCTCTCCAGTCCTTCAAGACATCGCTGAAAACCCATTAGCCTATCGGGTCACTCCCTAATCCCATTGTTCATTTCTTGCTCCTTCTTCTCACACTGCCTACATGCACCCCGCAACTTCTTGTACTCTATTCACCCTCACCTAGTGTGTCACCCCTCTCCTCTTAGATTGTAAGCTCTTGAGCAGGGTCTTCTCTCCCAGTTTTTGGTGTGTGTAATGTGTATGTATTTTTGTTATTATGTCTCTCCCATTGTACAGCACTACGGAACTTGTTGGCGCTTTATAAATGCTTGTAACTGTGCTACAGTTGTCTAGATATGGCTTACAGTCTAGAATGTTAAGATAATTAATGTTATACATATATTATGAGTTCAAAAGGTAATGAACCAACTGGATATGCATTAGGAATCGATCCGAAATTTCGTGTGGTCGAAATTTCAGATTCGGGATGCCCTCGGAAGCACGAAAATGGTAAATTTCGTAGGAAAAATGAATCTGTACGAAACAAATTGCACATCCCTAATGCATATCCAGTTGGTTCATTACCTTTTGAACTCATAATAAATGTATAACATTGATTTTAATTTACAATACAAGTAATAGTCAGCAAAGGACTTTATGAAACAAATTAATTTAATTTCACTGTTTAATTTGACTCAAGTACAAAATCCATGACACAGCTTAATATTTAATAGGGATGCACGTTTTGATTCGGACCGATTCGGTGCTTCGGATACGTCCGATGTTCCGAATCAGATCGGCACCGAAATACACAGCATCTGAAATTTTTTCCGATCCGAAACAAAATAATTTCGTTATTTCGTATGAATGTGAAATTTGTAAAATTGCAAGTCATTTTTGTTCCATTCATTATTTTACGTTCGTTTCATTTCGATCAAATTCGATAGTTCATTTCAAAGTCGTTAGTTGATCCATTTGATAGTTCATTTCAAGTTCGATAGTTGCAGCATATGAATCCTCACACTGCCGGGCAGCACCTCTACAGTATAATAATGCAGCATATGATTCCGCACACTGCCGGGCAGCACTTCTATAGTATAAGTAATGCAGCACATGAATCCTCAAACGGCCGAGCAGCACGTCTACAGTAGTGATGGGTGGAACACCCACGTGTTTGGCTCGCATTCGAACTCGAACTTTTGAAAAAGTTTGAATTCGAATGAGAACACGATTCGAACTCAATGCAAGTCTATGGTGCCCAAAAGTTCGAATTTTAAAGTGCCCTCCAAGAGGGCATATATCAGACAGGAATTCAGTTTTAGCAAGTGCCTGTCAGTGTCGTTACTAAACTTCTCCGTAAGCAAAAAATGAAATACCAGTCTGGACCTGATCAAATACCAGCAATGCTGCTGAAAATCAGTGCGCCAGCAATTGCAAATCCTGTCGCAACCCTAATCAATGAATCACTGGCGACTGGATACATACCCAAACTCTGGAAGACTGCGAGAGTGGTACCTATCCATAAAAGTGGTGACAGTACTTTGGTATCCAACTACCGTCCGATATCTTTGCTCCCTGTAGTGTCAAAAATCTTGGAAAAATGCGTCTACACACAATTACGTGATTATTATCAATATTGGAACTACTTAACCCCAGATCAATCAGGCTTTCGTCCAAATCACTCAACCACAACCGTCCTTTTAAAAGTCTGCAATGATATCCAAGCTGGGATGGAACAAGGAAACCTAACTGGAGCCATCTTACTTGATTTTGCCAAGGCCTTTGACACGGTAGACTATGGCATCTTGTTAGATAAACTTAAAAACTCTGGCATTGGTGATCGCACGCTAACCTGGTTTCAATCATATGTATCTGACCGATCACAATATGTGTCAATTTCTGGCAGCTCCTCCCTCCCCCTCCCAGTTACTTGCGGTGTACCCCAAGGCTCAATACTAGGCCCTCTGCTATTCACAATATTCATAAATGATCTGCCCAATGTCTGCAAAGCCTCAACTGTACATATGTACACAGACGACACTGTAATCTATACCAGCCAACCAAATCTCCCGCAGCTGGAGGCCGTGCTGCAAGAACAATTCACAGAGGTAGAAAAGTGGATCAAACACAACAAACTTTTTTAAATACTGACAAAACTGTAACAATACTCTTTGGAACAGCACCTAAACTACACAAATTGCAAAATCCCTATCTATGTGTAGGGACAAAATCAAATGGCACGCTGACCACAGTCACTTCTCTCAAATATCTAGGTATGTGGTTGGACTCTAATCTATCCTTTGGCCCCCACATCGAAAAACTCTCATCTAAACTTTACCCCAAACAAATCCTGCCTGAGCCCCGCGGTAAGAAAGCAGATTGTACAACAAATGCTTATGCCGGCTATTGATTACGGAGATGTAGTGTATGCAGCTGCCACGCAAACACACCTTCAGAAACTTACTACATTGTATAACTCATTCTGCCGCTTTGCATTACAATGTAACTACATGACACACCATTGTGACATGTTAAAAGAGCTAGACTGGCCATCGCTGGAGTCTAAACGCACCCTTCACCTTTCCAGCCTGGTGTTTAAGAGCATTTCTGGGAAGCTGCCATCCTACCTGAACAGACTGCTTCCCTCAGCAGCTCCCTCATCCTATAACCTCTGCTCCAGGACCAGCACCTTACTTGCAATACCACAATACAAAAAGACAGTGGCTCGGTCCTCATTTTCCTACAGAGCACCACAATTATGGAATAACCTCCCAGACACCATCAAATCTTCCCCCAGTCTTAAGTCACTCGAGCTCCTTACTAACATACCTCAATACAGAATGCACCTGTAAACATGTAAAATAATGACTATTTCCTACATATTTATTTTCTGTTAATCTATATATTTGTGTTGTTTTTTAATATCTTGCATTGTATTACTTTGTATTTCTGTAACTGTAACACTTCAATGTTCTTGAACCCAGGACATACTTGAAAACGAGAGAAATCTCAATGTATCCTTCCTGGTAAAATACTTTATAAATAAATAAATAAATAAATAAATATGCAAGATATTGGCGATAAAAGGTGTATGGGGGTCCGGGTACTGCCCTGGGGGACAGGAAACAATGGAAATAAAGTAAAAAACAACAACTTTTTTAAAAAAAAATAAAGAAATGTGCACCGATTTGGATATCGACTAACTATCGAATATGAAATGAACTATCAAATGGATATCCATTTGATAGTTCATTTCAAATGTTAAAAAAGGTGTGGGAAATGTTTTACCTGATAGGCTTTAATGTTAAAAAAGGTGTGGGAAATGTTGCATCCCATAGGCTTCAATGTTAAAAAAGGTGTGAGAAATGCTTTACCCGATAGGCTTCAATGTTAAAAATATTCTCGTTTTAATTAAATATCTAATAAACCATTGCTTATAATATTCTGCAGTAAAGAATCTCTTTATTTTTAGATTTTTTAGGATCTTTTGAGCATTTAAAAAAAAATTTGAATTTTTTTTATCAATTTGAATCGATACGAAAATTCGAATAGATCCGAAAAATTTTAATCGATCCGAAATTTCGAATTGAATTGAAACGAAAACAGTCCGAAATGAAAAAAACACCTGGAAAGAAAAACAAAACAAAATTTTTAGCGGTGCACATCTCTAATATGCATCTGTGTTTGCCTGAGAAACCCTAATGGTAAGTAAAGTACAATACGCAAAACAATGATAAACAACTTTGAAACCATTTACACAAGCACTTTTATATTGGAACTGTTTATATGGACTTTCATACTGAAAATCTTACATTGTATTACAATTGAGCACAGAAAAATTCCATGGGTTCCTTTACACTGTTGGTGCTCACCTGAGTGAGCTTTAATGGTAGCCCTGGTAGCTACTGCATATTACAATCCAAACGCTAACGGGTTAAGAAACCTGTTAGCATTTGGTACCTTGCGGCTTTCAGCGCGAGGTTACTGTACTTTGCGCTCCCTATGCTTAACATGGGGAGCGCAAAGTGTTTAATCAGCGTTAGGATTACAAAGTCCTTACACTGATTAATGTCCGGCTGCGGTTAACAGAAAGTTAACCACGGCCTGGACTTTGTGCTAATGGATTCTGCTGGTGCAGAATCCGTTAGCACCAGCAGGAACCCCCCCAAAAAATCCAGATACTCACCTACTATCCCGCTGCGAGGATCGCGGCTCCGTCCGCCTCCTCTGTCCGGCGGGAGCAGGGAGAGATTCGGGGAAAAAGTCCCCCAGTCTCCCCCTGCGGATCACTATGCCGACCTGCCGGGTCTCACGAGGCGAGATCCGGCAAGGTCATGTGACCGGCAGAGTCCATAGGACTCCATTGAGTTTCCCCCTACCGGTCACATGACCTGCCAGATCTCGCCTCGCGAGATCCGTCAGGTCGGCATAGTGATCTGCAGGGAGAGACTGGGGAACTTTTTCCCCGAATCTCTCCCTGCTCCCGCCGGACAGAGGAGGCGGACGGAGCCGCGGTCCTCCCGGCCGCGGTCCTCGCCGTGAGATAGGAGATGAGTATCTGACTATTTTTTTATTTTTTTTGGCTGGTGCTAATGGATTCTGCACCAGCGGAATCCGTTAGCACCAAGTCCAGGCTGTGGTTAACTTTTTGCTAACCACAGCTGGACATTAATCAGCGTTAGGACTTTGTAATACTAACGCTGATTAACACTTTGCGCTTCCCATGTTAAGTATAGGGAGTGGAAAGTACAGTAACCGCGTGCTGAAAAGCACAAGATACCAAACGGTAACGGGTTACTTAGCATTTGGATTGTAATATGCGGTAGCCACCGGGGCTAACGTTAATGCTCACGCAGGTGAACACTAACATAAGCACCAGGATTGTAATGTGGCCCATTGTGTGCCATGGGTCTGGCAAAAACCTCATTAGGGAAAGAATAAGGCCAGAACTCTGGTTTGTCTCAATGGCGATCTGGAAAGTCATCATTAGGGCTATAATCCAAGAGGGAGAAAAAAACCCCAGCATAAACAAGGTATATTTAAAGCTTGATAAAGTCCAGAGGAAGTTTTCACGTTGTCATAAGATGGTATAAACTTAAATCAGAAACATCCCGAACCTTTTTAGCTTGACTAGTGTAACTGAAGGAGATTTTGTAGTTTCCTGATTAGGCTAAAGTCAGACCAACGCAGTCTGAACGCACTCTGCGTGCGTGCAGAATGGACGCACGTACTGACGGAAGATACTGTAGACACCACACGGCCCGTTTTTCTTAGAAAAAAAAGGGAAATATGGGAATCAAAATTAATTAAAATTAAATGACAGGTACAGTCAGCCACACCAAAAAAACTTCTGAGCGTCAACATGATGGACATCGCAAATGCGCTGCGTCTGACGTCGCATCAGCACGTACAAAGGCCGCTACGCGGACGCGGCGCACTCTGGCCGTTCGTTGTAGCGCTTTTACGTCGAGGCCTAAATGGCATCCGTAGCCACCTGCGTGTGTTGGTCTCTATTGTGTGTCTATGGTGTGTTGGGCGCATATACTTCGTGTGTTGGTCTCTATTGATCACAAATCAATGCTACGACGGACGTTAAACTGTGCAGCGACATGGACGTGATGACTGCGTTCATCTGACGCTAGCCTTAGGAGGTGTCTGAAGGATGTCCTGGATTTACACAAATAAAGAAAAGCCAATCATTCGCTGCTAAATGGGGTAGATAGGTCCAAATGACATAGTAGGAAACAATCCATATTTTAGAGGCTTAAATTCAAAGGGCCAGATCACAACCTGGACACAAAGCACAGCACTCGAGCTGTGCAGCATAACTGTTTGGGCGCTGTGCTTAATTTTAAAATGTCCTATTACACGAGACACAGGCTCAGGTAAGATTTTATATCAATGCAACAAATATTTCCTGAGAACCAACATTTGATAATTAGTGCAGTATATTAACCACTTCACTGCTACGGACGCGCTCAGCGCGTCCAACCGCAGGTAGCATTCCATGCGGTGGACGCACTGAGCGCGTCCTCTCTTTGGGGCCAGCGTTTGGCCGGGTTCCGGCCGATCGCTGGCCCCCCGGTGCGGGCTGACATCCTCGATGTCAGCCCAGCACCCGGAACCGCTGCCGGAGTAATTAGGTGTCATCGCGGGGGCACGATGACACCTAATTCAGGCGCCCCCCACGCATGTGCGGAGGAGGCGCCTGAAAGGGAGGGGGGGAGGTCCTTCGGACCTCTCTCCCTCCCGATCGGTGGCATGCAGGGGGTTAACCCAGGCACCGTTTGGAAGGGCACAGCCTGCCCTTCCAAATGGTACCTGGCATTAACCCCATGGGGGCCGGATCACGAATTGGCGCTGAAAAGCGCCGGTTCGTGATCCTTTCCCGGAGCTGGCCGACATCTTGTCACGGCTGGTCAGGGGCTGGGGCGCCTGGCAGCAGATTCCTCGCTGCTCGCTGGCCAGGCGCCGAATGATGTACGCTACCGGGTGCGCTCACGTGGGACGCCGAGGGGCGGGGCCTGGAGTTATGACGCGGACCCGCCGGGTTTAAAGCCCAGTCTCACTACCATGCCGGTGCCCTGACGTGGTATTCACTTCCCGCAGAGCTCTTGTGTATTTTGGCGATTTCTGTATCTACCTTGCTTCTGACAAACGAACCCTCCTGTGTATGACCCTTGGCATTGGCAAACGAACCCTCCTGTGTATGACCCTTGGCATTGGCAAACGAACCCTCCTGTGTATGACCCTTGGCATTGGCAAACGAACCCTCCTGTGTATGACCCTTGGCATTGGCAAACGAACCCTCCTGTGTATGACCCTTGGCATTGGCAAACGAACCCTCCTGTGTATGACCCCTGGCATTGGCAAACAAACCATTCTGTGTATAACCCCTGGTATTGGCATTCACTCTGCTCTTGGTTCTGCCCTTAACGTTGGTACCGAGGTCAGTCTATGTGGCACCCTAAGCACACATCAGATTTCCTCTGCTATAACTAAGGTCCTAGGAGAACGTATACTCTGGTCTGTACCCCTGTCTGGTGTTTCCCTTTGTTTATCTATTACCTGGTTAATTGTCTATCTAGTTTTGCCGACCATTCAAGGATCGGAAGGGTAGAGAGCGATCCACATAAAGGGATCACTATCTTGGTAGTCAGAAGGATTCGTGACAATACCCTATTCTGTACCTCTGTCTGGTGTTACCTCTTGTCTATCTATTGTCTGGTTAATTGTCTTTCTAGTTTTACCGACCATTCAAGGATCGGAAGGGTAGAGAGCGGTCTGCGTAAAGGGACCACTATTTTGGTAATCAGAGGGATCCGTGACATTACGTCAGGGCCAATGGATCCCGCAGACCTCTCTAACCAGCTGGCACGTATCGCAGCCAGACAAGAGGAACAGGACCATAGGATGGACCAGATTTCTCTCGCTCTGCAAACCCTGTTAAATCGGTCCAATACAGGTACCTCAAACCCTCCAGATCCAGCATTACCTAGGGTCAGTTCCGTCTCCCCTGAGGGACATAGGCTTAGTATGAAGGCACCCCTACGCTATGATGGTACACCAAACTTATGCCGGGGTTTTTTGACTCAACTCGAGATCTTGTTTGAGAACAACCCTGGTTCTTGTATGTCTGATAAAGCCAAAGTAGGATATCTGATTAATCATTTAACAGAAAAAGCTTTATTGTGGGCTACGCCGTTGTGGGAAAATAAGAAACCCATCATCTACGATTATGAGGGTTTTACCTCTGAGTTAAAACGTACCTTTGATCCCTCTAGAAGGGCTACCAATGCGGGTAGGTCTTTGTTTCACATCAAACAAGGCAATAAGAGGGTTGCAGACTATGCCATCGAGTTTAAGACTTTGACTTCTGAGGTGCTTTGGCCGAACGACGTTTTAACCTTAGCCTTTACCGAAGGTTTGAACGAGGCTTTTATGTTTGAGCTGGCTCCCTTAAAATTACCAGAGAATCTAGACCACCTGATAGATTTTTGTATAGCCATGGACGACCAAATTAGGGAAAGGAGACACCCCAGAGACAGACCCAGAAGGGTCTTGCCTCCTTTACCCTCATTACCCAGACGCACCAGTACGTCAGGTACCTCGGATAATGTGAGAACAGATTTACCAGTTGTTGAACCCATGCAAATAGGGAAAACGGGTATTTCAGAAGCAGAAAGAGCGCACAGAAGAGAAAAGGGGCTCTGCTTCTATTGTGCAGGGGCAGATCACTTCCGCCTTCAGTGTCCTCAGAGACCCAGGGTTAGTAGGGGTGAATATGGCAAACTGGGTCAAAGAACAGCCAATACCCAGGTTATTGGTTCTCTGTATGCCTCCTTTGTGGACAATGAAAAAAAAAATCCAGGATTCTGTTACCAATCTCCCTAACCTGGGAGGGGGTTCACCTCAAGACTGAGGCGTTCCTAGACTCTGGGGCCTCAGGCAATTTCATGGATAAGAATTTTGCTGCCAAAAACCTCTTACCTCTGGTTCTTAAAGAGAGACCTCTAATGGTGGAAGCCATAGATGGTAAACCCCTGTCATGCCCACATATCACTCACGACACTATCGATGTATGTATGAAAACAGGAATTTTGCACCAGGAAACAATAAGATTTCAAATTATTGAATCACCCTCATGTCCTGTCGTTCTTGGTTTCCATGGTTAACAGAGCACAACCCGGTTGTCGATTGGGTCCTGAGAGACATAAAATGTTGGGGTCAAAGTTGTCAGTCTAAGTGCCTAGGCAGAGTTAATGTGATTGGTAGCCTCAATATTGCCACAGCCCCTCCTTTGTCCACAGAGGTCCCTGAATGTTACCTGGCATTAAAGGAGGTGTTCTCTAAAGCCAGGACTGAGGTCCTACCACCACATCGTCCATATGACTGTGCTATTGATTTACTCCCCGGTACGATGCCTCCTAGGGGTCACGTATACCCTTTATCACAAAAAGAGAACGACATTATGGAGGAATACATAAGGGAGAATCTGGAACGAGGATTCATTAGACGGTCCTCTTCTCCAGCAGGAGCAGGTTTCTTTTTTGTTTCCAAGAAAGAGGGAGATCTGCGACCTTGCATCGATTATAGAGGTTTGAACAGGATAACTATAAGAAATGCGTATCCCATACCTCTCATAACAGAATTGTTCGACCGATTAAAAGGGGCCCGTGTTTATACGAAGCTTGATTTACGCGGAGCGTACAACCTGGTCAGGGTTAAAAAGGGAGATGAATGGAAAACGGCTTTTAATACACGTAGCGGGCATTATGAATACCTGGTGATGCCTTTTGGGTTGTGTAATGCGCCAGCCGTTTTCCAGGACCTTATAAACGACACCCTAAGGGATTTTTTGCAAGAATTCGTTATAGTATATCTGGATGACATCCTGATATACTCTCCGGATGTAGACACTCATCATGTCCACGTAAAACAAGTATTGGAAAAACTATTGAAGGCTGGATTGTACTGCAAACTAGAAAAATGTCTATTCGACATAGTAACTGTGCAATTCCTTGGTTATATAATAACCCCTGAGGGTTTTCAAATGGATCCTAAAAAGCTCTCAGCTATTCTTGACTGGCCTCTACCCCAAGGGCTTAAAGCCATCCAGAGGTTTCTGGGATTTACGAACTATTATCGAAGGTTCATTAAAGATTTTTCGGCCTTGGTAGCTCCCCTCACGGCTATGACAAAGAAAGGGGTGGGAAATCAGAAATGGACACCTCAAGCCACTCAAGCCTTTGAGGCACTTAAGCAGGCATTCACTACTGCCCCTGTTCTCCGACATCCAGATCCGGCTCTGCCTTTCCAAGTAGAAGTTGACGCCTCCGAACTAGGTCTTGGCGCAGTCTTGTCCCAAAGGGAGGCACCCGACAAACCCTTGCATCCATGCGGCTTCTATTCTCGGAAATTGTCCCCGGCAGAGAAGAACTATGACATTGGAAATAGAGAGTTGTTAGCAGTCATCGCGGCCTTGGCCGAATGGAGATACTTATTAGAGGGGTCTAAGGACCCCATCGTTATCATAACCGATCATAAGAATCTCACGTACATTGGTGATGCTAAACGTTTAAATTCCAGACAAGCGAGATGGTCATTGTTTCTCTCAAGTTTTAATTTCGTGCTTACCTATAGACCTGGGTCCAGAAACATTAAAGCAGACGCATTGTCGAGACAGTATGAATCTTATGAACACAATATCCAAGATCAGCATCCCATTGTACCCCAGGAAAGGATTATAGCCTCTACCACGATTAGTGTCTCGTCTCCCCTAATGAAAAGGTTGCAGACCGTCCAGGGTGCAGCTCCTGGGGGAAAACCTCCTGCGAAACTCTTTGTACCTGAGAACGAAAGAGAGGAAGTACTTAACATCTATCATGATAATAAAACTTCTGGGCATATGGGTATCACCAAGACTGTGTCTAATATCAGTAAACTCCTCTGGTGGCCCACGTTACGCCGAGATGTTAAAGATTACATAGCTGTGTGCGAGGTGTGCTCAAGGCAGAAAAGTCCCAAAACAGCACCCATTGGGTTACTCCAGCCTTTGCCGATCCCCGAACGACCATGGTCACATGTAGCCATGGATTTTATAGTAGATTTACCTGAGTCAAGGGGAATACAGTGATACTTACGGTCATAGATCGATTTTCCAAGATGGGTCACTATGTTCCTCTTCGGAAACTACCTTCGGCAGCCGAACTGGTGCCCATATTCATTTCCAACGTGGTCCGCATACACGGTGTCCCTCTGGAGATTGTCTCTGATAGGGGGACCCAATTCATCTCCAGATTCTGGAGAGGGTTTTGTAAGAATGTGGGGATAGACCTCTCTTTCTCTTCGGCCTATCACCCCCAGACCAACGGAGCAGCAGAACGAGCAAACCAAAATGTAGAGAAATATCTCAGGTGCTTTATATCAGAACAACAAGATAACTGGTCAGACCTGTTACCATGGGCGAGTATGCCTTGAACAGTGCAGTGAGTGAGTCCACAGGACATTCTCCTTTCTTCGCTGTTTATGGTTTTGATCCTCCCGTGCTCCCCGCTACGTTTCCTGATACCACGATTCCTGCTTTGGATGAGCAACTGGCATCATTGAAAGAGACTTGGGGGAGAGTGAGACGGGCACTAGAGGAGAGTAGTGCCATCCAGAAAACCAAGGCCGACAGACACAGGAGGCAGGCACCTGTGTATCAAGTTGGGGACAGGGTTTGGCTTTCTTCACGTAACATTAAGCTCTTAGTGCCTTCCATGAAGTTGGCTCCTAGGTATATCGGCCCCTATAAGATTCTGCGGCGAATCAACCCTGTCTCCTATGCTTTGGCGTTACCCTCCCATTTTAAGATACATAATGTGTTCCATGTACACCTTTTGAAGCCGTTGTTGTGTAACCGGTACACCAAGGTCCATGCTCCACCGCCTCCTATCTCTGTGGAGGGTGAGGAGGAGTTCGAGGTTAAGGCCATTCTGGGTGCCAGGATATCAAGGGGGTCCTTGCAGTACTTGGTCGATTGGGTGGGTTACGGTCCGGAGGATCGTTCTTGGATTCCGGCTGCAGAGGTCCATGCTCCTAGGCTAGTGAAGGCCTTCTATTTGGCGCACCCCCGTGCCCCTGGGGGTCGTCCAGTGGCCGCCCGTGGAGGGGGGGTTCTGTCACGGCTGGTCAGGGGCTGGGGCGCCTGGCAGCAGATTCCTCGCTGCTCGCTGGCCAGGCGCCGAATGATGTACGCTACCGGGTGCGCTCACGTGGGACGCCGAGGGGCGGGGCCTGGCGTTATGACGCGGACCCGCCGGGTTTAAAGCCCAGTCTCACTACCATGCCGGTGCCCTGACGTGGTATTCACTTCCCGCAGAGCTCTTGTGTATTTTGGCGATTTCTGTATCTACCTTGCTTCTGACAAACGAACCCTCCTGTGTATGACCCTTGGCATTGGCAAACGAACCCTCCTGTGTATGACCCTTGGCATTGGCAAACGAACCCTCCTGTGTATGACCCTTGGCATTGGCAAACGAACCCTCCTGTGTATGACCCTTGGCATTGGCAAACGAACCCTCCTGTGTATGACCCTTGGCATTGGCAAACGAACCCTCCTGTGTATGACCCCTGGCATTGGCAAACAAACCATTCTGTGTATAACCCCTGGTATTGGCATTCACTCTGCTCTTGGTTCTGCCCTTAACGTTGGTACCGAGGTTAGTCTATGTGGCACCCTAAGCACACATCAGATTTCCTCTGCTATAACTAAGGTCCTAGGGAGAACGTATACTCTGGTCTGTACCCCTGTCTGGTGTTTCCCTTTGTTTATCTATTACCTGGTTAATTGTCTATCTAGTTTTGCCGACCATTCAAGGATCGGAAGGGTAGAGAGCGATCCACATAAAGGGATCACTATCTTGGTAGTCAGAAGGATTCGTGACAATACCCTATTCTGTACCTCTGTCTGGTGTTACCTCTTGTCTATCTATTGTCTGGTTAATTGTCTTTCTAGTTTTACCGACCATTCAAGGATCGGAAGGGTAGAGAGCGGTCTGCGTAAAGGGACCACTATTTTGGTAATCAGAGGGATCCGTGACACATCTTGGATGTCGGCCAAGCCTCCGGGAACTCCCCCTGAGGACTGGCGTCATCGTGCATAGCACGATGACGCCAGTCCTGGAGTTAACCCCTAGCTGCCACCAATGGTGGAGATAGGGGGTTCCAATGAACCCCCTATCTCCCGATCCGTGGCAGCTAGGGGTTAAAGTTAAAGGTTAAAGCCAGAGCATGGTCGTTCCAACGATACCAAACACGACTGTGAAAAAAGTTTTTAAAAATATATAAAAATTAAAAATAAAAATAAAAAAATATTTAAAAAAAGATTATAAAAAAAAAACAAGTTTCTTTTCTTTTTTTTGGTTTGTTAATGCAGCAATATTGTTCCCATTTCAATTATAATGTGAACAATGATGCTGCACTAACGATTTTTGTATGCGGTGCGTTTGTTAAAAATCGTGTAATTTTCCCCCAAAAAAAAATGTAACGAGACCCCATCTCTAATTTTCTTAACAAGCGAACCCCATACAAAATATAACCGCAATTGCTCGCAGGTTAAAATGTGAAAAAAAAACACTTTACACGTTTTAAATTATTGAAAATTCATATTTTATTGCATTTTTTGTTATAATATACAGACAGGTCATGACGTATACATATAATAATGACATATTATGAATCTGCTGAGTCTGACGGAAAGAACGATATATAATATGTCTGGGTCATATAATAAAATAAGCCTTCAAAACACGTTTAAACATGATGAGCGAAACCAGTAAAAATGCACAGAGGCGGGAAAAGCCTCAGCAGCGAAAGGGTTAAAGTAACTTGTCTGATGAATGTTTACTGTATATGTGGCCATTCAGGTAACTCTCTTTCTATCTACATAGAGACATATATAGTACCTATGTAGCTTTATATTTTCTACTGACTTTGTTATTCCTCACTTGTCTGTATGTGTAATACCTATTTTTTTAAAACCGCTTGGCTGCTATGGACGCGCTCAACACATCCTCTAGAAAGGGCTTTCTGTGCAGAGGACTCACTAAGCGCATCCATTCTAAGCAGCCGTGATCGGCCGGTATTTCAGATAATCATTGCGGTCTCCCAGTGCGGACTGCCATCTTGGAAGTCAGCCCAGCTTCTGGTACCCTGGCTGGCGTAATTGCGGCATTGCACTGGGTGCGATGACGTCTATTTCAGGCAGCCCCTTGCCAAAGCAGGGAAAGTGCCTGAAGGGGAGGTGGGGTCCTATGGACCTCTCTCCCTGCCCATCAGTAAGGGCCAGAGAAAAAGGCAGGCATTGCTTGGAGGGCACAGTCTGCCCTTCCTGGCAGTGCATGCCTTTAACCACTTAGGTCTGGAACACGATTCAGTGCTAATTGGCGCCGGATCTCGGACCTATCCCAAGGTGGCCAACATCTTGGATGTGATGACATCAGTCTGGGAGTTAAGCCTTAGCTGCCACCTATGGTGAAGATAGGGGGTCCCCCTTATCTCCTGATCTCTGGCAGCTAGGTGTTAATGCTTGGTATCAATGGAAAGACCAGAGCATGGCCTTTCTAATGATATCAAACATGACCAAGCTAAAAGTAAAGAAAATTTTAAACCAATAATAATAAAAAAATAAAACCCTGTTTTTTATTAATGCAGCATTATTGTTCTCATTTCAATTATAATGTGGACAATGATGCTGCACTAACGATTTTTTTCTATTGGGAGTTTTAGGTTAATGTCAGATGAGTGCAGTCTGAGCGCACTCTGCGTGAGTGCATAACGGACGGACGTACTGACGGAAGATACTATAGACACCACACGATCCGTTTTTCTTGACAGACGTAGAAAAAAAAGGCAATTTTGAGAAACAAAATGAATATGAAAAATTATAGAAATTTGAAAATCATATGAAAAGACATTTTGTGCATCAAGGTGCTGGACGTCGCAAATGTGCTCCATCTGACTTCGTGTCATCACACACACACAGAATGCTATGCGGACGTGGCGCACTCTGCGCGTCCGTCCTAGAGGTTTTACGTTCTTGCCTAAATTGCATCGGTTGCCATCTGCGTGGTGCGTCCACACTTCGGTGTGCACGTATTTCGTGTGTGGGTCTCTATTGATCATGATTCTATGCTACGACGGACGTTAAACTGTGCGGCGACACGGACGTGATCACTGCGTTAGTCTGAAGTGGGCCTTAGCTAAAATCACGTAATTTCTCAGAAAATTAAAAGTAACGTATTCCCAGTTCTAATTTTTTTAACAAGTGTACCCTATAGAATAAATAACCACAAATAAAATTAAAAAATGTAAAAAAAATAATTTTGCACGCTGTACATGATTAAAAATTTACATTTTTTTAAAATATTTTTTGTTATAGCATTCTGGGAGGGCAAGATGTATACATATAATAATGATATATTATGAATTTGCTGAGTCTGTTGTAAGAAATGATTTAGAATTTGTCTGGGTTGTGTTATAAAATGTGACTTCAAATCGCGTTTAAACATGATGAGCAAACACGGTAAAAATGAGTTCAGCACTACAGGTGAAATGGCTCAGCAGCGAAAGGGTTAAAATACAGTCATGCTATGCTTGCATGAAAGGAACGCTCTCAATATGTCCTGCTACATTATTTAATGCATTGTATCTTAACACATTATACTGTATAACATATTTGTCCTGTATGTATAGAAACTGTAATATAAATTCTTTTAGCTTTTGCTGAATCCGCGCATTGTGACAGGTCAGAGCCCAAGGCCAGGACCTTATTATCATGCTAATGCCTTCTAGTCACAGTGGGATTAAGTGACATATCTAGTCACTAAATAACTGAGTTACTTTTACAGAGGTCCCAGGGAGCCATTATGACCTAAAGGTACAAATCAGTTTTTAGTGGCATGAAAAAAACATTACATAAATGTCAATATGGAGTTTATGAAACCAGACGGGAGCAGTCTTATTTAAATGGGCTCTATCACATATTTATAGTTCAACATCTGAACATAACTGCTTCTTTCATAAGATACAAATCAAGTTATTCATGGCTGAGATGGCTTCATAACCATTATAATAGTCCAAGCTTTATTTTAGCATTATCTTGACCGATACAGACAAATTCTTTTGATGCTTTTTTTTGCCAGAGAACATATAGATTGACCTGATAAATATGATATTTATAGATTCTGTGAGAGTCTATTGGAGACCTTGTTTTCCATAGTTGGATGAACAAAGCAGACTTGATCGAGTCTGAGAAAAACAAACCACAGTCTTCTGTCAATTTCAGCACTGGCCTTTGATACACCTCACCAAAACATCTCAAATGATCGAGAAGAAACTTACTTGGTGAATGACGGATTCCAATGTCTACAGCGGTCTTCCTCTGTAAAAGATTCAATGGGTGGTCATTACTATGGATGCGTGCCAGTCAAGATGGGGAGTATTTCTGGATGGAAAATATGCCCAAGGATTGTAGTCGAAGCAGAAACAAGTGTCGCCTTTGAACTTGCGACCAATGGAAGCAGTCATCAAAGCAAGTCAACACTTCTGCCAATAGATTCATTAGAATTAGGAAGAGATCATAGTAGATAACACTACAGTGGTGACACACCGGAACCTTCAGGGAAGAACAAAAAGCAAGAAGATGATGTTATTTCTGTGACAGAATATGACACGACCACAATTCAACCTAGATTTATTTTCAGTGATCTTTCTCCCGGGGAGAGAAAATCAGAATGTGGACTATCTGAGCAGGTTCCAGATTCATCCAGGAGAATAGTCCGTTTCAAAACCAGCTTTTTGGTTCATCAGCAACAGGTGGAGAAAACCTGTAATCCATTTAATGGCTATATTCAAAAGTACTCAAACCTAGAAATTTATATCCAGAACATATTATTCCCTGGCAAAAGAATTGGATATTCTCTCATGCCCATGGATTTTCAGGAAAGGGTAAGTGCTTCCTCCTGATCCAGTAATTTTCAAGCTCCCCTGGAGGATTCAGAAAGATACTGTACATGGAGGTTCTGGCAGTATTTTCCCTGTTGATGACCCTTTCAATTCACATATGCCCTCTGATTAAATCATAATTTCCTCCATGGAACCATTTTTTTGGTGTTCTCTGTTATGTTTTGTTTTCTGTTTTCTTCTCTTTTTGAACCACTGGAGGATATTTCCATTCGGTTACTAATGCTTTAAACGGTGTTGCTGGTGGCCTTGGCCTTGTGGCCCAGAATTTCAGAACTAGGAACATTTTCCGGTGGACTCCAATGTATGTTGTTCAATGAGGATAATGAACAAGTCAAGATGGAATAATCATTGATTGTATTTCATAGTACCATACCCAGCATGTGCCTTCTGGAAACGCTACTAATTGTTTTCAAGCACAATCAAAATGTATATTTTATAGCTGTATGTTATATGAGTGAATGAATGAATGAAGCACCATTCTGACTCCTACCAAGAAGTTTACGTACATTAAGTTTCTGGACGATTTGCCATTTAGTTATTGGCTTTTGCCATTTTTTTATGATGTGGCACACTAGCATGGCTAAAATTTGTCCTTGCCATGCAAGTGTGTGTTTTCTATGTTTGCTGCAAATATAGCCACCATAGAGAATATGCATTGGATGTTTATGGGAATGCAATGCATTTGCATATATACTTGCAATTTATGATTAATTTACTCCTACAGCTGCTTCTCCTAGTGAATGGTAAACTCATACTTAGAACAGTTCATTGGATTCTAAGAACTCAAAATTCTCGATCAAGGAAGGAAATCATAAGAACTACTATCACTGTATTTTGATTGGATATGCTATAGTGTATTTTCGATACAGTTTGCAGCTCTGATACAGTTTACTAAAGCAAGAAGGAAACATTTTCCCTCTGGCAAAACTACGGAAGTAATTGCCACGAAAAAATAAAAGTATCCATCCTTGCCTAAGGCACCGCCAAGCGAATAATACAGACTCTGTAATAAATGAGGTATCCTGCTAGGACTGTATCCATGGTTCACTTATTGTAAATAAAGGACTATATGTGACCAAGTGCAGTGAATAAGATCTGGCGTATGATAGATGAAAGTACTCTCATTGCCTGAAGAAATCAGCTCATAGACTGTAAATATTTAACACATAGAAACTATTTTTTTCCTCCTTCTTTTAGAGTTGAGTAAAAGCTGAAAAGTAAAGAATAAAAAATAAAACGGCTTGGTGTGACAATAATTAGCATAATGTTCTTATAACATCTATAAATTATATAAATGCTAAAAGGTGTTTGTTATTGGCAATTTAATGCACACTACGGGCTATATTACAAAGTTGGTGCTAACTTAACCAGAGCGGGTGCTTAACGTAACAGCTCCATAGGCTATAATGACTCTGGTAAGTTTACAACAGCTCTGGTTAAGTTAGCACCAACTTTGTAATATAGCCCTACATTTATTGTATTATCATGGACTGTTTATGTACAGCTGACACATTTAATTCTGACCAAATGTATAACCACCAACTCACCATGTTTCAGACCAAAACAAGTATAAAAATGCGTGTATGGCAGGGTTGTATTCTGGCTAGGGTTGCAAGGGCGGCCATATTTTCCTGGACACATAATACTATTTCATGCACAGGAGATCACAGGAGATCACAGGAGAAAGCGCTGCCTTGCAACATGTATAATTCATATGTTGTAGGAAGGGAATCAAGGCAGGTCACCTTTTTATTTCTTACCGGTTGCAGCATATCTATTCTACGTGCTGCAAGGTTGCAATTTTCATGCAATGCCCATCAGCATGTATAAATTGAATGTGTCCATGAAAACATGGCAGTCTGCAAACTCTAATTTTTGCATAGACCATCTAGACCTAGGGCAGTCGATTATGCTGAGTATATTTGAGATGAGCATGTGAATAACAGAGCTGCAAAGCAATAAAACTCCCAACAATGAGAATCTAAACTATTAAATGTTGTTAGAAATCACATTCTGTAAATAAGATGCTTTACTTGTCTTCTAGATTAGATTTTTATTGAGTTAGGTGACCCTGATAAATCGTGAATATTTGGGAGAGCAGAGGCAGAAGACTTTGTAGCGCCTAGTGCAACACCAAACCTAAATACGTCTCTGGTGTATGGTTAGCTTCATGAAATTATTAAGCAGATACAATTGAAAAATAGAGGCTAGAACTGGAATTTTGACATTGAAGCTTGTGTTAGGGTTTGGAATTAAGGTTCTGTCCAGGACAGGTAAATATTTCAGGTTAGAATAAATAGTTATTAATTAAAGGTTGATCAGGATCATATTGTCACTAAGTTATGATTTAGTTTAGGCAGAGGGCTAACTATAACGTTGCCTACTGGATGGAATAATAGACTTAGATAACAGTTTACCTACAGGTGAATTGCAAGCACATGGGTAATAGGAAGATCTAATCCAAAATCCAATTCACAAGCATTCAATAATGGAAGGTCCATTGTTATGCTCAATGTTGTAATGATATATAGTGCTGTATTGGAGGGTATACTAACCTCTAGCTAAACGGAAACCTGCTGTTTACAGTAGCACGTCCTTACTATTGCCTGATGTTTTGCTAATTGAGAGTTTCTTTTTGTTAACCCCTTAGTGACCGGGCGGTTTTACACAAATCCGTCTTTTAGTGACTGCTGCTGTTTTTACGTTTCTGCTCTGTTAGTGTTTAGGTCAAATTTTCCTCTTACTCGTTTATTCAACCCACACATATTATACACAGTTTTTCCTGCCATTAAATGGACTTTCTAGAAATACCATTATTTCCATCATATCGAATAATTTACTATAAAAAAAAATATGAAATATGAGGAAAAAATGGTAAAAACACACTTTTTCATAATTTAATCCCCAAAATCTACAACCACCCAAAAAGACCCCGTCTAAATAGGTTCAAAATTTTGTCCCGAGACTAGAAATACCCAATTTTTACATGAGTTTGCTTTTTAACCCCTTCACTGCTGAGACAGTTCACCTATGTGCGCTGCGCTCATTCTGACCATTTTGTGCTAATTATTTTTAGATGACAGCCTAGGTCCTATTTAATTAAACTTTTTAAATAAAAAAAGATTTTATTTTATTAAATTTTTTTATAATTTTTTTATAATTTTTTTTTTAAACCAAACCTGGTCATGTTTGGTATCATTTGAAAGGCCACAATCAGGCCTTTCACATGATGTCAAATATGACCATCTACCTGCCATGGATCGGGAGATAAAGGGATCCTTAGGATCCCCTTATCTCTACATGGCAGCTAGATGGTTAACTGGCCCACTGACATCCTCACACATATGGTGAGGTTGTCAGTGGGTGGGGGGGGACCTGGAGGCTTAGCTGACATCCAAGATGTCAGCCCCCCTCCAGGTTTGGCGCCGAAACATGATCCGGCCAGCGAAACAGTTAATGCTATACACCGCTGAAAAGGGGAGACTCTCCCCTTTTCAGCGGTGTAAAACGCATCTCCCTAGCTGCAATGGTTGGGGAGATAGAGGGCTCTGAAGGAGCCCCCCTCCCCTCCATTGCTTTGCATGGGGACGCCTGCTGATGACATCACCATGCAGCGTGGCAACGTCATCAGCCTTGCCTGCCCATGTAAATCACATGGGCAGGCTTCCTCCCTGCCAGATCGCCGAGGGATCCAGCGAGGGAGGTGAGTATCGGGCGGGAGGGGGATTAGGTGCCGCTGACGTACCCTGTACGTCCGCGGGTCTAAGGGAGACCCGAGGACAGGACGTACAGGGTACGTCAGCGGCCCTTAAGGGGTTAAAGTAATCAAGGGATACAGAAACCAAAGGAGGGGAAGAGAAACATAAGAAAACCCAGGAAGCATCACCATAATACATATTGTGATTTTTTTTATTATTAAATGCATCCAGTCTCTATAAAGTGTAGAAATTACCTGAAAATCAGGCAGCGGTATGGTAGACAATAGGGGTTATTCAAAGAGAGCCGAACTGGCCCCGAAATTGCACCGAACTGTGAATTTCCCCATACTGTGCAATTTCGGGGCCATTCGCCTATTCAAAACCTGGCAACTCGCCAAATATTGGTGAATTGCCAGCGAAACATAGGTGATCTTCGGCAGCAGTGAAATCCATTCCCGATAGAGAAGTAATGGTTAATCTATGCAGAGAACACCGCACAACATTGAAATGTCAGTGAAATGCCCTGATCTTCGGTGGTTTCATTTGGCAGGTTTAATCCGGCGAATACCATAGCTTTCAATGTTTAAAATATTTCTGTTTTTATACAATATCTTTTAAACCATTTATTCTTTTAATTTGCAACAAAAATTTTCTTTATTTTTAGGATTTTTTAGGCATTTTACAGGATTTTTTCAGCAAAATTTTTCTTTCTGATTTTTTTTAAATAGCATCTTATTTTTCTGTTACAGACCCTTTTATTATTATTCATAGGAACTTATATGTTAATTCCAGACATTTTCGTCCTGTAGTTTTTTTGCAAACAGCGTTTGCAACTTTAAAAGTTGCAGTAGTTTTTTTTTAAAACTCCGTTCATTGGCTTGTCGGCTTTTTCCGATGGCTGTTCGGCGCTGTGTTCGGCAGATCATCTGCTTTTTTTTGGACACATTAGGTGGGTTTTTGGCAGCTTATCGGATTGGATTCGATGTTTTCCGGTGGTTTTTATTTCTGATTCTGCGGCTTTTTGGTGGACATTCCCTGCACTTCGGGGACCCTGCGGTGAATGCTGAATTCACCGCAGGGTCGGGGAATTTGATTCCCTAATGTGCGGGGAGCTAAATAAGTGCTCTTTGAATAATAATGTGCAATAATAAAATAAAATCTATAGTTATTGAAATAATAAAACTATCAGACAATAAATAACAAAAATATGTGATAATGAATATGAGGACTAGGCCAAATTATTACTTGACAAGGTCAATAGAGGGTGGTGAGGTAGAAATAACTAGATATATAAATATCTCCAAACGATCTAAGTAGATCAGTAGATTCTAGTATCCCAAAATAAGGGTAATAGGAGCAAAGGCACAGTTGTAAATAGAAAGGGAACATCTGTCCAAATTAGAAACAGTACCAGCTAAGCTAACCTCGGTGGTTCATGCCACCTACTGTATACCACTATACTAGAATTAAAGACATATATAGTCATATATAGTTGACCTCCATTCTAGGTAAATGATATTGGAAGTAAAAGGACATCAAACAGTTAAAAACCCCAACATAGAGACACTCAACGCGTTTTGCCTCTAATGTGCGGCTTTTTCAAGAGTATGTCTCAGTAATGAGGTCGGAGGGGATAAGAAAAAGACCCTTTACAGGAGACAGCAGACAGTGAATATCTCTATGGGGGACTGGAAGGGCCTCCTTCTGTCACAGACACATTTAACTAACGTACATTGAAATGTCAAAATGTAATGACTACTGGTGGTGGCTGAACACAAGGGAACAACAAACCACATTAAAAATGGACTCTGCTTGACAAAGAGTTTAACTCCCTCCACATATGCATATTTGGTCCTTGCACTGCGCTCACGACTTAAAACAGAAAACTGAAAAAATTTATATGAACCAAAACATATTTTTCTACAGAAAAATGCATAATTTAATCAAAATAATTTACACAACAATATTACAGTCCAAAAAACACACAAGACTAAGAAATATCTAAATGCTGAGGCATCTCATACACTGGAACTTGTAGTTAATATCTACACTATCCTGATATGAAGCTGGGAAAGCCCTAAGACGTCCCTGAAACACACAGCTACATTCAATTCAAACTTGTAATATCAATTTAATTGATCAATTAAACTCAGTTAAAAAATAAATATTTTTTGTAGATGCTTTTTATTCTCGTTTCTTACTTTTAGGATGATTTTTTGTTCAATGGAGAAATGGAATAGTAAGTCTCTCAATGATATTGATTAGGAAAAAAGACACCTAATGCAACAAGGGGGTAACCCGTAAATTCAAATGGAGAGCTATATGTCAGTGCCTAGGTGAAAAAGCAATACACAAGAATAAAATTTAACTTTTATTCAGAAAAACAAATTAAAAATGCCTCACTACATAAGCGGAGATATCAGCCAAGTGGCTCAAAGTGAAAGAGCAACAGTACAACAAAAATGAATATAAGCCAGTGAATCAAAAAAGCCCAGACAAGTGTAACAAAGAAAAACAATAATAAGAGTCAAACAATGCCCAAATGCTTTGTAATCAGAGCGCCTTCGTGGGATTGTTTTCCTGCTTATTGAGGCACTCTGATTACAAATCATTTGGGCCCTGCTATAAGTTATACAGTGTCACATATTCATATACTTTTTTCCTTGATAAATCCAGTGGAATTGACTTTTAATATTGTGTTTCTTTGTTAAACTTGTATGTGCTTTTTTTTTTATTCACTGGCTTATTTTCATTTTTGTTGTACTGTTGCTCTTTCACTTTGAGCCACTTGGCTGATATCTCCGCTTATATAGTGAGGCATTTTTACTTGTTTTTCTGAATAAAAGTTAAATTTTATTCTTATTTACTGCTTGTTCACCTAGGCCAGTGTTTCCCAAACCTGTCCTCAGGACCCTCCGCCTCGCCAGGTTTGCAGGATTTTTGAAGCACAGCACAGGTGATATGATTTGCTGCTCAGTGATTGCAGGATTCAGTCTGCATTTCCCCAAGGTGTTCTGCAAAATCTGGCCTGGTTGAGGGTCCCGAGGACAGATTTGGGAAACATTGACCTAGGCATTAACATATAGCTCTCCATTTGATTTTTTGTTTACAAAGTAATTCTGAGCTTGACCATGCCTGTAAATCTTGCAGAAATTACACCCCCAATTCTCCCTGAGCCGTTATCATTAAAGGGACATGCATGCTTTGCTAGTGTGCTTTTAAAAACATGCTATGCCTTTTGAATGAGTCAGTAGTTTCTTCCAGCAGGCATAAAAAGCAAGGAAATATGATATTTGTTCATATTTGCCTGCTTTTCTTTCTTGTCGTTTTACACACCTACCTCAGGAGACACTTTGAGCTAACCAATCCGTGTGCATACTTTAGTCTACATAAAAAACGCACTGAGCATGTGCATCTGAGTTGCTCCTCCTCCCTCCTGCATTGTGAGCTGGGGGCGGGGCTGAACTTTCAACTCCAGCTACTGCAGAGACAGGGAAGGAAAGAAATCATACACAAAGGGAGAAAAAGAGACAACAGAGAGAGAGACAACAAAGAAAAGCACAGAGACACAGCAAGAAACGGTAAAGAGAGAAAAACAGCACGATAAAGCAGAGCGCCACCAAGAAAAAGTACAGTGAGAGGGAGAGTGCACAAGAGACAGCACAAGAAAGAGTGGATGTTGCTAGCACAAGCAGTGGCGTAGCGTGGGTTGTCAGCGCCCGGGGCCAGCCAAGAATTGTGCGCCCCCCCCAACCTGTGGACACGTTATCGATATTGCCCCAGCTCTCACATGGATATTGCCCCAGCTAACACATGAATATTGCCCCAGCTCTCACATGAATATTGCCCCAGCTCACACATGGATATTGCCGCAGCTCACACATGGATATTGCCCCAGCTCATGGGATTTGCCCCAGCTCTCACATGGATACTGCCCCAGCTCACACATGGATATTGCCCCAGCTCTCACATGGATATTGCCCCAGCTCTCACATGGATATTGCCCCAGCTCTCACATGGATATTGCCCCACCTCTCACATGGATATTGCCCCAGCTCATGGGATTTGCCCCAGCTCATGGGATTTGCCCCAGCTCTCACATGGATTTGCCCCAGCTCTCACATGGATTTGCCCCAGCTCACACATGGATTTGCCCCAGCTCACACATGGATTTGCCCCAGCTCTCACATGGATTTGCCCCAGCTCACACATGGATTTGCCCCAGCTCATGGATTTGCCCCAGCTCTCTCATGAATTTGCCCCAGCTCATGGATTTGCCCCAGCTCATGGGATTTGCCCCAGCTCTCACATGGATTTGCCCCAGCTCTCATATGGATTTGCCCCAGCTCTCTCATGGATTTGCCCCAGCTCTCACATGGATTTGCCCCAGCTCTCACATGGATTTGCCCCAGCTCATGGATTTGCCCCAGCTCTCACATGTATTTGCCCCAGCTCATGGATATGCCCCCCAGCTTACACATGTATTTGCCCCAGCTCATGGATTTTCCCCCCAGCTTACACATGTATTTGCCCCAGCTCATGGATTTGCCCCCAGCTTACACATGGATTTGCCCCCAGCTCATGGATTTGCCCCCAGCTCATGGATTTGCCCCAGCTCTCACCTGGATATTGCTCCGGCAGGGGTTGAGGGGACCCAGATGCCGGGCAGCGGGAGTGCCTGCCCGCCGCCCGGTCCAGAACAGTCCGTCCTGTTCTTGAAGGGGAGGCGGCTGCGTGCGTGCGCAGGTCACGCGGTCCGGCCAGTCAGGTGGTACAGAGACTCAGTACCACCTGATTAGCCGGACCACGTGACCGTCTGCGCCTGCACGCAGCCGCATCCCCATCAAGAACAGGACGGACTGTTCAGGACCGGGCGGCGGGCAGGCACTCCCGCTGCCCGGCATCTGGGTCCCCTCAACCTGTGGGCCAGTTTTAGGGGCAGATGCGCCCCTAACAAAACTGTGCCCGGGGCCACGGCCCCCCAGCCCCCCCCACGCTACGCCACTGAGCACAAGAAAGAGTGTGAGAGTGAGTGACTGTCTGAGGGAGTTTGAGTGAGACAGTGAGTATGTAAACCATGAAAAAGCTCAACTGAGCGTGTCAGTGGATGAGCGAGTCAGCGGGTGAGTGCGTGAGCGGGTGAGTGTGTGAGCGAGTCAACTGGTGAGTGTGTGAGCGAGTCAGCGTGTGTGTGTGTTTTGTTTTCACAGTTGCAGAGATGCTAATATTCAGTTCATTGGTTTCCCCGGTCTGAGGTCCTGAGTGCACATAGGGTTTCACGTGCACAGCTTTATTAGTTCATACAGTCACAGGTATTTATAAAGTGCTAGCAAGTTCCGTAGCGCTGTACAATGGGAGAAGCAGAATAGCAAATGTCCATACAAGTTAAACACACAGAACAGTAGGAGAGAGGACCCTGCCCAAGAGCTTACAATCTAAGAGGAGAGGGGTGAGACACTAGGTGAGGGTAATAGCTGAGTATGTGAAGTAGTGGGGTGCATGGGGGCTGTGTGGGAAGATGGAGCAAGAAATGCAGTTCATGTGAAGCTTTGATGAGTGGAATAGTGGGTGGAGTATTGGGCAGGGAGGAGGCAGGGATAGTCAGGAAGTAGGAGCTGAAGAAACACCCCTAGCTGAGGGGCGTCGCCAGAGAAGATGAAATGACAGAGTTTAACCCTTTCACTGTGGTGGATGCGCTCAGCGCGTCCACCCGCAGGTAGCATTCTGTGCGGAGCGCTGAGCGTGTCCTCCCTTTGGGGCCGGGTTCCGGCCGATCACTGTGCCCCCCGGTGCGGGCTGACATCCTCGATGTCAGCCCAGCACCCGGAACCGCCAGCGGCCGAATTAGATGTCATTGCGATGAAATCTAATTCAGGCGCCCCCCCCCCCCCCGCGTGTGCGGAGGAGGCGCCTGAAAGGGAGGGGGGGAGGTCTTTCGTATCTCTCTCCCTCCCTATCGCCGGGGTGCAGGGGGTTAATCCCAGCACCGTTTGGAAGGGCACAGCCTACCCTTCCTAACGGTGCCTGGAATTAACCCCATGGGGGCCGGATCACGAATTGGCGCCGAAAAGCGCCGGTTCGTGATCCTTTCCCGGAGCTGGCCGACATCTTGGATGTCGGCCAAGCCTCCAGGGAACTCCCCCTGAGGACTGGCGTCATCGTGCATAGCACTATGACGCCAGTCCTGGAGTTAACCCCTAACTGCCACCAATGGTGGAGATAGGGGGTTAATTGGAACCCCCTATCTCCCGATCCGTGGCAGCTAGGGGTTAATATTTGGTACTGTTGGATCGGCCAGAGCATGGCCGTTCCAACGATACCAAACATGACTGTGAAAAAAGTTTTTTTTAAAAAAATAAAAAATAAAAATAAAAAAATATTTAAAAAAATTAAAATAAAAAAAAATAAACAAGTTTTTTTTTTCTTTTTTTTGGTTCGTTAATGCAGCAATATTGTTCCCATTTCAATTATAATGTGAACAATGATGCTGCATTAACGATTTTTGTATGCGGTGCGTTTGTTAAAAATCGCGTAATTTTCCCCCAAAAAAATGTAACGAGACCCCATTTCTAATTTTTTTAACACGCCACCCCATACAAAATATAACCGCAATTGCTCGCATGTTAAAATGTGAAAAAAAAACACTTTACAAGTTGTAAATGATTGAAAATTCATATTTTATTGCATTTTTTGTTATAATATACAGACAGGACATGACGTATACATATAATAATGACATATTATGAATCTGACGAGTCTGACGAAAAGAACGATATATAATATGTCTTGGTCATATTATAAAATAAGCCTTCAAAACACGTTTAAACATGATGAGCGAAACAGGTAAAAATGAGCTCAGCACAGAGGCGTGAAACGCCTCAGCAGCGAAAGGGTTAAAGCAAGAAAATATTTTTTTTAAATAAGCACTTTTTACACATTTTTAAAACTTTTATTGATTTATTCCAGTTTTTCAATAGGTATAAAAGTGTTTAAATGCCAATTTAAAAATATATATATCTAGACATCCATAATATCCCTTTAACGAACTTACCATTACGTACAACAGCAGAGCGCAACAGGAGTTTGCGGCTTGGCTTGAATTCAACAGGGGACATTAGCATTAATGAGCAGGTCCCTTCAGTGGCGTAGCGTGGGTTGTCAACGCCCGGGGCCAGCCAAGAATTGTGCGCCCCCCCCAACCTGTGGACACGTTATCGATATTGCCGCAGCTCTCACATGGATATTGCCCCAGCTCACACATGAATATTGCCCCAGCTCTCACATGGATATTGCCCCAGCTCACACATGGATATTGCCCCAGCTCACACATGGATTTGCCCCAGCTCTCCCATGGATATTGCCCCAGCTCACACATGAATATTGCCCCAGCTCAAACATGAATATTGCCCCAGCTCACACATGGATTTGCCCCAGCTCTCCAATGGATATTGCCCCAGCTCACACATGGATATGCCCCAGCTCACACATGGATTTGCCCCAGCTCACATATGGATATGCCCCAGCTCACACATGGATTTGCCCCAGCTCACACATGGATTTGCCCCAGCTCATGGATATGCCCGAGCTCACACATGGATTTGCCCCAGCTCATGGATTTGCCCCAGCTCATGGATATGCCCCAGCTCATGGATATGCCCCAGCTCATGGATTTGCCCCCAGCTCATGGATTTGCCCCAGTTCTCACATGGATTTGCCCCAGCTCATGGATTTGCCCCAGCTCATGGATTTGCCCCCAGCTCATGGATTTGCCCCAGTTCTCACATGGATTTGCCCCAGCTCATGGATTTGCCCCAGCTCATGGATTTTCCCCCAGCTCATGGATTTGCCCCAGTTCTCACATGGATTTGCCCCAGCTCATGGATTTGCCCCAGCTCATGGATTTGCCCCAGCTCATGGATTTGCCCCAGTTCTCACATGGATTTGCCCCAGCTCATGGACTTACCCCAGCTCATGGATTTGCCCCCAGCTCATGGATTTGCCCCAGCTCATGGATATGCCCCAGCTCATGGATTTGCCCCCAGCTCATGGATTTGCCCCAGCTCTCACCTGGATATTGCCCCAGCGGCAGCCAGCTCTCACATGGATACTTGCCCCAGTTCCGGATCCAGCAGGGGTTGAGGGGGCCCAGATGCCGGGCAGCGGGAGTGCCTGCCCGGTCCTGAACAGCGTGTGAGTCCGTCCGTGTTGAAGGGGAGGCGGCTGCGTGCGTGCGCAGGTCATGCGGTCCGGCCAGTCAGGTGGTACAGAGACTCAGTACCACCTGATTAGCCGGACCACGTGACCGGCTGCGCCTGCACGCAGCCGCATCCCCTTCAACACGGATGGACTCACTGTTCAGGACCGGGCACTCCTGCTGCCCGGCATCTGGGTCCCCTCAACCCGCGGGCCCTTGGGCGGCGCCCAAGGGCCCGGCGGGTCAGTCCGGGCCTCAAGTTTTAGGGGCGCAAATTTCTTTTGAAATTATGCGCCCCTAATAAATCTGCGCCCGGGGCCACGGCCCCCCCAGTCCCCCCCACGCTACGCCACTGGGTCCCTTATACTATTACAACGTTATGCATAACAGCTCATTTGGTCATCCGATTCATTCAAATCCCTGCTGAAATATGTGATAGGAATCTACCTTTTAACACCGTTAGGTTAAGATACAGCCTTAGATGTTATTTTTTAATGAACCGGACTGGTTATTTGTAAACTCACTTCTTCCCATATCCATCGATCATTAAATTCACCATCCACAATCCATCTATTGCACAAGCTTTATCAGACACCAGGTAACGCTTCGATGTCCTACCTCATTACTGTGATCACTCATAATTCCCCTCATCACACATTTTTCACTGCACTATTTTACTTCTGCCACCTTCATTCATCTCAAACCTCGTTCTTCAACTGCTTCTCTCTTTTGACAGTCCACATACTTGCATTTCATGGAATTCATTAACTCTCGGTTATCTTAGTCTCACCTTGTACGTGCCTACACCATGCAAATAAAATACTATTACTTCTACTAATTAATAATAATAATGCGATTTCAAAGTAATTATTTGTTATATTATTATACTCGAAACGTCATGTCACTTTTTTGTTCTGACTTCTAGATATCTCTATTCTGTATTTTTAAGATCTGATGTAAATGGCTTCTGAAAGGTCTATTTTTAGTGAGCGTAAATCTCATTGCAGAAGCCAGATCGTGAAGTTTAGCTACTGACAATAAAGACAAAAAGTGAGAATAGTTTTCCTTGTCTAATCAGTTTTCTTTTCTTGAAACTACATGTTCCTTATGACTGTGCAACTGAACAAGAATGTTTCTGTAACATAATGTACATGAACAATATATAGTTATTTATAATGCCGCGGCCAGTATCCATTGATGGCTACAATATATTCTGAATTGAGTTGCTGATACAATGGCATGGACGGAATAGGGCAGTTAATAGCGAGCCACACATGGAAAAATTTTAATTCTTTCAAAAGCTTGTCTTGTTGTGTGGTTTATACAAGTTGTAATGTTCCATGCTTACTGAAACAACAATTTAGTTCAATAGTGCTGTACTGAGCTGTTAAATATTTTGCTAGTCTGAAGGGGTTATTCAAAGAGCACCAAAATTTCAGTACTCTTTTATTCAGCGCAATTCGGCAAGCTGAATTCAGCATTCACCACTGGGTCACCTAAGTGCATTGAATGCATCTGCCGAACGCCGCAGATATACCAGATGAATGCATTTGATAAACTGCCGAACGCCGCCAAAAATTTGGATGAAAAAATTAAGGAAAATGTCTAAAAAATATATTAATAAAGAGACTTTTTGCTGCAAATGAAAAGAATAAACGGTTGAATAAAAATGAATGAAAACGGGGAATTTTTCTTACATTGAAACTTATGCGAGTCGCCTGTTTAAACCTGTTGAACGAAAGCAACGAAAATCTGGGCATTTTGCCAACTTTTCGGCATTCTCTGAATAGATTAACCATTACTTCTCTATGGGGAATTTCATTACCGCCTAATTGCACCATATTTCGCTGGCAATTCTTCAATATTTGGTGAACTGCCTGCTTTTGAATAACCGAATTGCCATGAAATTGCACCGAACGGTGAAATTCACCATTCGGTGCAATTCAGTGGCAAATTGGGCTCTCTTTGAATATTGATTTTATGAGCAGCAAAGTGATAATGCCCGTATCACTTTACTTGGGAAGAGGGAAAAGTAAAATGTGATCTTTACATGAAATCCAGCAAAATACTTAATGTGGCTTGATTTTCCTTATCCTACTCTATGTGGAGATAATACCTCGTGCTTTGCTATAATAATCATCGTAATTCTTTTCACAGTTTAATATTGATGAATTAATTCTAGCTAAAAACTAACAATGTATTTCATTATAGAGATGTATATGTCACCAGGGTGGTACCGGGATGGCAAGATTCTACAGTGATCCGTACTCCAGGGATGTGTGGTGAGTGGTGAGTTGTAGGATTACAAATGGTTTGTTGGACTCTCTCCTAGTTTCCCTTCCGTCAAACGCTCCCTTAAGACATTCCTATTTAGAGAAGCCTACCATCTGACTCACTGACGCAACCAGACCATCACTCTCACCTTGCAGTCCATCACCCTCACCTTGCAATCCATCACTCTCACCTTGCAGTCCATCACTCTCACCTTGCATTCCATCACCCTCACCTTGCAGTCCTCCCCTCCTGTTTCCACCCCAACCCTTCTAGATTGTGACTTCCCATAGGAATAGGGCCCTCATTTCCTCCTGTACTGGTTTGTAAAATGTTGTTCAGTTGTATTGTAACCCTTGTCTATTATGCCCACTATACAGCGCTGCGGCATATGCTGGCACTTTATAAATAAAGAATAATAATAGCAGAGGAGCAGGACACGTAGAGGGTTTGACAATGGGGAAGCAGGAAACCAACCAGGACAATCGGATCTTGGACACACTGGATACTGCAGGTATGGAGATACAGGAAGGACTGCGAAAGAAGGTAGGGTTCAAGGAAATTCAAGATAATGCAGGAGAGCCATAGCATACAGGTCCCCTCTCTCTGGTAGAGAGACAATGCTGGGGAAGGGGGGGGTGGTCCTTTATTTAGGAAAGTCAGGTGGTGTAGTGTTTCACTGTGTGAGTTTTAACTATTAACCAGTTGTGTGCAGGAATGCCAGTGTTGGTTCTGAGATGAGCAGATGAACAAAGCTTGAAGAGGGCTGCCAAGACACGGTTCGGGAACCTGAATAAGAGGACAAGACAATAAGTCTGTCAGCCTATTTTTATTGTTTTTTTGAGAAAGGATTTTAACAGGAAGGATACATTTGAGATTTCTCTAGTTTTCAAGTATGTCCTGGGTGGCGAGTATGTACCGTGAGATGTGTTGCCCAAGGACACTTACTGGAGAGGTGCTCTTGCCGGGATTCAAACCTGTGTCATCACAGTTATAAATATAGAGCAGTGGTGTTACCGCTACTCCACCATGCCGGTACGTCCCTATTGGTCTATGAAATGTATTTCTGCCATTGACAACCAATATGGTGAAACTTAAAAGAGTCTTCCCGAGCCTATGGACACAAAATTGTGTGCAGAATACAACATTATTTGTAGTAATTACTTTCCACTACAGCTAATACTATGCAGTCAGACAGATAATGTCATCTTTGGAACCAAGAGTAATTTAATGGACCTATTCAGTATTTTATAGTTAAACCAATTCAGTATTTTATGTAAGACACAGTGCATACTTTATTACGATGAAACATACTTAATGACTTCAGCTGTTCTTCCAGGCTGTGGATTGAGCTGGAGCCTGAAGTGGTACCAAGGCTGAATAGCTAACAGCTCCAATGGAATGGCCTTCCTTATCCCACTCACAGTACAGGTCTTTTGATGTACACTTCCTGTTACACTCTTCTCACCTTGTAAAGATGGGTTTTCAGCCTTTTGGTCTATATTTTCCATTTCAGTCCTTCAATCCATTGTTTTGGATGAGGGCTTTGTTGTGTGCAATTGTCATTGGCAATATGGACCCTTGAAGGAGCAGGATTCCTGAAGAGTGGAATTGACTGTTCAAGGTAACTTGCTTTGAACAGGTTTGGTACAGTACACAGATACAGGTTTTAAAAAAGCTCAGAGATTTTCTTAAGCCTGGAGTGTAAAAAGAAGGTTAGGAAATCATGTTTAAACGTGATTTGAAGTCATGTTTTATTATACGACCCAAACAAATTATATATTATTGTTTTCGGCAGATTCATATCATTGGTATATGTACAAGTCCTGCCCTGCCACAATGCTATAACAAAAATTTAAAAAAAATGTGAATTTCCAATCATCTACAGACTTTGCCGTTATATATTCTATGGGATACGCTTGTTAAAAAAATTAGAAATGGGAACTCGTTACTTTATTTTTCAGAGAAATTATGTGATTTTAGCTAAACCCGAAAAAAAAAATCGTTAGTGCAGCATCACTGTTCACATTATAACTGAAATATGAACAATAGTGCTACATTAATAAATTTCAAAAAACTTTTTTTAAATTTATTTATTTTCTAATTATTATTTTTTTTAAATTCTTTTTTACCTGAAATATGGTCATGTGTGATATCATTGAAAGGGCCTTTCCAATGATATCAAACATGACCATCTACCATATAGGGACGACGTCATTGGGCAAGGGGAGGCCCTGGAGGCTTAGCTGACATCCAAGACGTTAGCCTCCTGTGGGAGAGGACCGTGATCTGGCACCGATTGGTGCCAAATCGCGATCCGACACCTAAGGGGTTAAACACAGGCATCGCTGGAAAGGGCAGACTGTGCCCTTTCCAGCGGTGCCTGCCTTTTTTTTAAATCCTGGCCAATCAGGAGGGAGAGGGGTCCAAATGTCCCTCCCTCCCTTTTAGGCTCTCTTCCGGCAGTGCCAAGGGGCGCCTGAAAATGACATCATTGCGCCCATCGTGATAACGTCAGTGCACCACGAGGGGGTTTAAAAGTGGGATTTGACTTCCAGGAAGTCCTCATGACACCCCCATGACATTTACCACATGTTGTCTGCATCCAGGGGGCAAAATGTTGGCCATAAATGATCAACAGCTTCCAATGGATATTTGCTATATTGACGTAATTTTTTCCATAAAAAATTACTAATGGCCACTAATGGCCATTATAAGTATCCAGAATGTTTAAGAAGGCTATTTAAGAGGAATTTGAACACATGTGACAGATATGCCTTTTCTTTGTAAGAATTGGGAACTGACTTCTAGTGTCGCATAGCCCTTCCTGTGATTAATGGGAGTTGAGCATACAACATCTCGCTTTTGTTGTAATTTTTTCCATAAACCATGAAGATCTCCCACTGAGTTTCTCAAAAACAAGTAACTTTAAGAGTATTTTCTGTCAAAAGTCATATATATCGCACATGTGCATGTACTCTTGTCTGCAATGGCCACTTTTAAGTGGTGAACTCCAATAGCTTGAAAGATTATTCGCATACTTTAGACATGTTTGCATCATTTCTTCGTAGATATTTTTAACATACTTGTTAATTCTAGTCATGAAATACACTTTTATAGCGGAGACTTTTAGTTTGCTTTTGGACTGAATTTATACAGATATATGGCTTAATACGCTGCAGTATTAATCTGAGAAACCATAAACACAGTTTGTTCTTCTAAACAGATGAGGATTGATAGGCTTAATTTTGTTTCCATACACTGCTATCTTTAAATCCCAGCTTAGGAGTCCAAATAAAACAATTGCTGTAAATATGGGACAGATGTGTGATGGAATTTTAACCTTAGTATACTTTATGGTTGATCTCTGTAAAATTGGTTTGTTTTACATATGGTTGAAAAGAGTCTGTTTTCTCTACTTGTACGGTCGAGTTTTTTATGTTTTTTTGCAAAACAACATATGATTATGATGTCATTATGTCCTTGAAACTGTTAGATTATATTCAGTTTCTACAGTATCACATGAGTGTCAAGCTGTTTCATTTAGAAAAGAACATTAGCTTTGTTGTATGAGTGGAACTGGTAGCATTTAGGAATTTGTAGAGCATTTCTATTCTACAGAAACATATCAGACAAGAGCATTTATGCCACTTGCTTAAAATATCCATCCTTGCCAAATGTCCATGAGTATATGAATCATGCTGTGTTGTATACCCAATGTTTATGAATTCATCTGCCCTGGCATTTGTTGCAAACATGGTCATCAGAATCAACAAAAATCTGCAGTTGGGAATAGCAGACCACCCTCAGACCCCATGTCAGTCATATTAAACCCATCAGACACCGTGTCAGTCCTCTTAAACCACTCAGACCCCATGTCAGTTATTGTGAATCCTTCAGTCCCCATGTCACTCCTCTTAAACTGCTGAGACCCCATGTCAGTTTTCATAAACCCCTCAGACCGCATGTCAGTTATTGAAAACCGGTCAGACCCCTTGTCAGTTACAGTTATCATAAACCCCTCAGTCCCCATGTCAGTCCCTATACACCGGTGTTTCCCAAACCTGTCCTCGGGACCCTCGACCAGGCCAGATTTTGCTGATCACCTTGGGGAAATGCAGACTGAATCCTGCAATCACTGAGCAGCAAATTATATCACTTGGGCTGTGCTACAGATATCTGTCAAACCTGGCATGTGAGCGGGTCCTGAGGACAGATTTGGGAAACACTGCTATACACCATTCAAAAACAAAAACAAAAAGGCTGCACTCACCTAAACATACATTTTTTAGGGCACTTTTGAGTGGCCAACGGTCTATTTAGGTAGTTTTAATATCTTTTGCTATATTGCAATGGTGTGCTCCAAATATTTTGTATTCCATGCACCATTCAGGCACCTGTCAGACCCTAAAAACTCCAGTTGTCGTATCAGTTTAGGTATAGAGGTATTAGTGGGTGGAGTTGGTGCAATCTTTGGTGTAGCTATTAGTGGGTGGGTCGGTGTAATGTTTGGAATAGTTATAAGTGGGTGGAGTCAGTGCAGACTTTGGAATAGTTTTAGTGGGTGGAGTCAGTGCAAAGTTTGACATATATTAGAGGATGGGGTCAGTTCAATGTTTGGAATCGGTATTAGTGGGTGTGGTTGGTGTAATGTTTGGAAAATATATTAGTGGGTGGGGTCGGCTTAATGTTTGGAATATATATTAGAGGATGGGGTCAGTTCAATGTTTGGAATATATATTAGAGGGTGGGGTCAGTTCAATGTTTGGAATATATATTAAAGGGTGGGGTCAGTTAAATGTTTGGAATATATATTAAAGGGTGGGGTCAGTTAAATGTTTGGAATATATATTAAAGGGTAGGGTCAGTTAAATGTTTGGAATATATATTAGAGGGTGGGGTCGGCGTAATGTTTGGAATATATATTAATTAGAGGGTGGTGTCAGTTCAATGTTTGGAATATATATTAGAGGGTGGGGTCAGTTCAATGTTTGGAATATATATTAGAGGGTGGGGTCAGTTCAATGTTTGGAATCGGTATTAGTGGCTGTGGTCGGTGTAATGTTTGGAATCGGTATTAGTGGGTGTGGTCGGTGTAATGTTTGGAATATATATTAGAGGGTGGGGTTGGCGTAATGTTTGGAATATATATTAGAGGGTGGGGTCAGTTTGTTTGGAATATATATTAGAGCGAGTGGTCAGTTCAATGTCTGGAATATATATTAGAGGGTGGGGTCAGTGTAATGTTTGGAAAATATTTATTAGAGGGTGGGGTCAGTTCAATGTCTGGAATATATATTAAAGGGTGGGGTCGGTGTAATGTTTGGAATATATATTAGAGGGTGGGGTCTGTTCCATGTTTGGAATATGTTAGAGGGTGGGGTCAGCGTAATGTTTGGAATATATATTAGAGGGTGGGGTCAATTAAATTTTTGGCATATATTTTAGAGGGGGGTCAGTTCAGTGTTTGGAATATATATTAGAGGGTGGGGTCAGTTCAATGTTTGGAATCGGTATTAGTGGGTGCATTTAGTAACAATTGGTAATATATGACGAATTTGGTGTTAATGAGATTTTAATGTTGGCTTTACATACATTGACTGCCCTAGACATATGGCTGCCAAAGCATGGTGATAATGGTTAACTTCAAGGAGGAAGTTACGGTTTTATGATATAGCTGGTGATAATGAAAGTATTGATGAAAGGACTAAATTAAAAGTGGACAGGAGCACATATTTATATTTACATTTATGTAGACCTTTAACCCCTTAACGCCGCAGGACGTACCATTATGTCCTGCATTAGGCGGACTTTAACGCCGCAGGATGCAATGGTACGTCCTCGGCGTTTGCAGCTCCCCGGCGGCCATACTCACCTCCTCCGGTCACTCCCACGCTGCTCTGACTCCAGCTTAGTCAGATCGGCATGTATCACTCCTCCCGGCACACTGACATCATCGTGCCGGAGAAGCGATGACGTCAGTTTCGTATGCCCCCCCCCCCGCCGGAGCAGGGGAAGCGCCTGAAAAGGAGGGGGGATCCTTTGGATCCCTCTATCTCCCCATCGCCGGGGACCAGGAGGCTGTGGCCAGCATCGCTGGAAGGGTCACAGCCTGACCTTTCCAGCGATGTAGGGGGTTAACCCCTTAGTTGCCAGGTCACGACCTGGCACCAATCGGTGCAAGACCGTGGACTTTTTCCGATGGCAGCCCCCACCTCTAGGTCCCCCCCGCATCAACTGACTCATCGCGCCATGCGCGATGATGTCAGTTAACCGGGGAACCCCCTAGCTGTAAAGGGATTTCCTAAGGAAATCCCATAGAGGAGATCGGGGGTTCTTTGATCCCCTATATCTCCTGATCGGTGGCAACTAGGGGATCATGTCTGATATTGCTGGAAAGGCCAGAGCATGGCCTTTCCAATGCTATAAAACATGATCATGTTAAAAGTAATGTAAAAGTGTAAAAAATGTAAAAATAAAAATAATAAAAAAAATTATTAATTAATTAATAAAAAAAGTAAAAACTTTTTTTTTTTAATCCAGCACTATTGTTCACATTTCAATTATAATGTGAACAATGATGCTTTACTAATGATTTTTTTTGGGGGGTTTAGCTAAAATCACACAATTTCTCCCCCAAAAAAAAATGGGTTCCCCCTTCAATTTTTTTTAACAAGTCCACCCCATAGCATATGACCGCAAAGGCTCAGATAATAAAATAAAATTAAAAAAAACTTTACACACTGTGGATGATTGAAATTTTATTGAAAATTCAAATTTTTAAATTTTTTTTTAAAATTTTTTTGTTATAGCATTTTGGCAGGGCATGACCTATACATATAATAATGATATATTATTAATCTGCCGAGTCTGCCGGAAAGAATGATATATAATTTGTCTGGGTGGTATAATAATACAGGACTTAAAATCGCGTTTAAAAACGGTCAAAATGAGCTCAGCAAACTTCTACTTCGAAACAGCGCCAAAGTTGTAAAATTAATGCAATTATTAATTAAGGAATAAAGATGAAGCTGTGGCCTTCAATATCCCACTCTTTGGTGCTGCTGTGTATTTTATTAGTTAGATGGCTGGTCAGGTAAAGGTTATGCACTATAGACCTGCTGGGTGACCAACAATAAAGTAAAAAATAGATTTATATTCTATAGGACATTTCTCTGTTTTTGTAATTTCTTTTTTCCCACTTCTTGGCAATTCATGACATGGGCTGGTTTAATACAGGAAAAACTAAAAAAATAAAACCAACTAAATAAATAATTGTATTACTGATAAATGCCCATATGGAAGGAAAAAGAAAATTTAGGAAAACCTACACTGACATTGGGACACTGGAGAGGAGTTTGCCGTTGGGAAGACATTACAGCAAGTGAATAGCATTGTATCCTGTTGCTTGGTTCTTGTTTACATGGCGCTATAATGACAAAACCTACTTTTCTATGATTTGACATTTTAATGCGTCCTTGATGTTTTTACAGGTTTAATTTCATATTTCACATTACTAGGTTCACTCTTACTGCATGTGGCAAAACTAGATTTCTGCTCCTAAAACTGATATTCTAAAAGCAGCCCGAATTATTCAAAAGAAGGAATATTCACGTAAAGCCTGACTAAATACTCAACTTAAAAATAGATCTGAGAAAATGTGCTTAATTTAATGTTTTTATATATATTAAATCCGGGTGCATGAATCCAAGTACATCAAAATATGTCAGAGTACTTTTTCCTGGGATTGGTGCTAAGCATTAGAGCATACAGGCCTTCTGCTGGCTCCTCCACCACATACGCTGCCTATGACTGAATTACATAATTAGAAGAAAATAGCATATTTCAAGAAATTAATTACAATTTTTTTTTTATCTTTTTATATGTGTTCCCAGTTTTTTTCGTTGTTGGGATTTTGTTGTTAAACTAATGATCCTCAAAATGGTGCAGAATATTAAGGGGTTTTTATTAGAATGAATATCTTGCTAAGTAAAAGCAAATACAGTAATGAATTCTTCTTACATAACCAATCTGATGTTACTCACTGGTAATATACGCATAGCAATAAGCGCAGTTCACAGCTTCCTAGTGAATTGTATAACGAGGAAGAGGTGTTGATTGTAGCACCTCTGTTCTTTAGCATGACAGACACAAACAGATGTTTTACAGGTATCACTTAACAAAAAAAGTCCTCACACTCCCTGAAATGTCCCTGTAATCAATTATCCTAAATAAACAGCAACAGACAGAGTACACTTGTGCCTGATTCCTTTTTGTTCCACTGTATCTCTGTATCTCTGGTCCGAGTTTGAGTCCACCCTGTGTGTGAGTGCCATCTCATTCAAATTTTTTGTTCACAGGAATTATTTAATTTATAACAATGTTTTCTTATAAATACCTTTATTTATTTACATATATGGCAATTTTTCCTTTTTTTCATTACAGGGATACTCTAGGCAACATGACCACCTAAGCTTTTTTTAGGTGGTCATGATGCCCCGAGTATGCCCTCGCCTTTCCCCCCTCCCGCCGCTCAGCCGATCGGCTGAAACAGCTGAGAGACGCGGAGGACTTTACTCCGCCCTCCCAGCTGTCAGTCAGCAGAGCGGGATTTGTATTTCCCGCTTCTGCCGACTATTGCCGAGTAGGAGACGTCATAGCGCTTTCAGCGCAATGACGTCTCCAACTCGCCGCAGTAGCTGGCGGGAGCGAGCCGCCAGCATAGTCTGCGGCTGGGATTAATGTTGCCCGCATCCTCTTGCGCGTAACACTAATCAAAGAAGAAGAGGAAGCCTGCTGATTGGCTGGCTTACGTGAGAGGCGCGCATGCACGCTTCTCACGTAAACCATTAGCCAAGTGAAAGATTTAGAAGGACGGGAGCGGAAGAGGAGGGAGGGGAGTAAAAAAAAACAAAAAAGACGCCGTTGGAGACAAGTGGATTTTAGGGTATTACAGTAAAAAAAAATAAAAAAATCCCTACCTGGTTATTGAGTGACTAGGTATATTTTAATGTAAAAAAACGAGGGGGGATTTTTGCTTAGAGTGTCCCTTTAATGTCACTTTGCCACCTGTTGTTTAACCCTTTCACTGCTGAGGACGTGTGGGGAATGTCCTCATTGGCTCCTAAGGAAAGATAGGGGTGGAGATAAGGGTTCCTTGGAACCCAGATATCTCCCGACTGTTGTCAGCTACCAGGGTCCTATATGGTATCATTAGAAAGGCCAGAGAATGGCCTTTCCAATGATACCAAACATGACCATGTTTAATGTAAAGAAAAAAAATAATAACAATAATAATACAGAAAAGAAAAATGTGTTTTTTTTAAGACGTGAAATGGCTCAGCAGTGAAGGGGTTAAATTCACCTTTCTTGATCGCCATGGTTTATTGTGGTTTATCGGCAAGAATACTAAACAAAAGTGATTACTGAATAACCCCTTTTAATGTTTGCTGTCGTCCAGTTATATTTGAAAGTTATAAACTGTCCATCTATCTATCTAATCGTATGTTGCTATGATTTATGGACAATAAGTTTTAAATGTGAAAAAGGATATGAGGCCGGGCCGAACATATTACATTCTGATTCAAGAGATTGCGTTTTTCAACGTGAGTTTACTGTACTTCGCGCTCTCTATGCTTAACACGGGGAGCAGAAACAGTTAATCTGTGTTAGGATTACAAAGTCTTAACGCTAACTACGTCCCACTGTGGTAAACTCAAAAGTTAACCACAGCTTGGAGCTAGTGCTAACTGAATCCAGTTCTGCGGGTTTGTGTAAAAAGAGCAATACAAATAATGCAAGAAAATAATGGGAATATACATTAGTTTGCATGAAATGTCTTACCTGGCTTCTCAACCCTGGTTCTCCTGATGTTTTGGAACTACATTTCCCACAAGACACTGTTGATATATAATGGGCTGAGTATCATGTGACGTGTAGTTCCAAACCATCTGGAAGGCCACAGTTGAGCACCCCTGATCTCCAGTAGAAGTATTCTTTGCAACGTTGTGGCCCTAGTGCGGCCACTTGAGTTTTGACTAATACAGTTTAAATGTATCCGTTGTATCAGTGGAGCCTCAAGGCTAAACTAAAAGGGTTTTCAAAAAAGCTATGACCTGTAACATTTTTCCAAAAACAATGGAGGTCTTGAAGATTTTCTTTGTTTCCACAACACTTCTGCAGATACAGTTTTTTTTCTATATTTCTTTTCTTTTGAAGAGATCTTGGCGAATTAAATACTTTCCTTTATTCCTTTATTATAATTTTTTTATTTAACACATGACCCATTTTTGTTTTTCTCCATAGAACAACACTTATTTAAAAAAAGTAATGTACAAGATCATGCGTAAAAAAAGCTGTTAACGCCAGTCATCTGAAATGATGACGCAACACAGACCATGAGTTTCTCACTAAATATAACTAACAGATACATTCTGTTTTGTGCTAAATACCCACGAGGCAACTAAGTAGGCCCAGAATACAATTTATTTATTATGAGTGAGTGAGTATTCCAGAGACCTGTGGAATCACGCAGAATGAAAGGACAATCACAGCACTCAGATACCAGTTAATGTTATTTGTTCCACTCTATGGTCACAGCAGTATCATGCTGGAGAATTACATCTCAGTCAGCAGGATTCCGAGGCATTATACCTCCTCCTGTTCTTGCCCTCTCTTTGTACTTCAGCACTTCACACATGCCATGAAGGCCAGGGGCACTTTTAATCAAAGACACACTGGAGCTTTCTCAATATGAGCTATTTCCAGGAGGAGGCATGTTCATCTTATTCTAGACAAGGGATTTTGGGTAATACTTTTTCTATACTGTACTTATTATGTCAATTGTGAAAAGATCATGATTAAAAAAATGCTAATTTGAAAGTACAGATTTGACGTTGAATTCTGGCATTAATTTTTGGCTTTCTAGATATTACAACATTCCAATAGTTGTTTATTTTTATTGTGTGTGTTGAGTAATTGTAACATATCTACATATTTGTTCATTTGAACAAAATTAAAATGTTTGAAATAATTTGAAAAAGTAAAAAAAGAATGAAAAATAGAAAACATTATTTCATTATTTCTTCACTTGCCGATTACTAAAACTAATTAGTAGATTTTTTTTTTGAGAAAGGATTTTACCAGGAAGGATAGATTGAGATTTCTCTCGTTTTCAAGTATTTCCTGGGTGGTGAGTATGTACCGTTGGGTGTCTTGCCCAAGGACACTTACTGGATAGGTGCTCTTGCCGGGATCGAACCTGTGTCTCCACAGTCTCTCTACACGGTTATAGAGCAGTGATGTTACCTCTACTCCACCCAGCCGGCATAAATTTGACTTATTTCGAAATAAAGGCAGGGCACCTGTTATCGGGAATGCTAAAATCCAGAGGACTCTCGGCGCTGTTTCATGTTCCTCAGTGCCAGGAAGCTAGGCCCAGGAACATTCTGTGCAGCGCCAGCATGGGCCATGCTACACAACGTCAGTGATAAAAATGCTTTGTTTTCTGAGCATCCCTAGCTGGCGCTGAGCAGTTTGTCCCCGATACATCTATAACCTCCCTCCCGGCTATTTGGAATCCTGTGGATTCCAAAGTCTGGAAAATCTTGAATTCCAGAATGATCGAGATACCAGGCATTTTGGATTAGGGGTGCTCAACTGGTTCGGTAATTTCTGTCCTCCTATAGCAGGGAAGTCCAAACTCCGGCCCCCCAGATGTCCATGAACTACAACTCCCACGCTTCTCCATCCATCTAATGCAGTCAGAGATTTCTGGTTGTTGTTCAGGAACTTCTGGAGGGCCGGAGTTCAGACATCCCTGTCCTAGAGGGAGAGTTGCTACCTTATAGGTTTAGGATATTGTGTAAATGGTGAAAGAGCACACTGAAAGAAAAGAAGGAAAATATTCTGTTATGTTGTACATGTTACACTTGACACTCAATATTGTAGCACATTTATGAAGTAGAGAAGAAAAGGTTTTATTTGATATGATTAAATAGTGCATCCTAAATGGTAGCGTCATGGTTTCCCGCAAAAGAATTAAAGTTCCTAACAATATACTTTGCGTGAGAAATTCTTGCAAAATAATGGTGATCTTATATCCTCTCTAATTACTAAGAGCACAGCAATGATTACTATCCGATTTTTTTTGTTTATTTACAATATTATAGTGGTAACACCTCATTAACCATTATGCCTGAGAAATTCAATTGGGAAAACAAGGGAAAGCATAGAAAACAGGTCTAAAACAATAATATTCACTGTAGGCTGAATGGAGTAGAGATAACATCACTGCTCTATAACTGTGGAGACCCAGGTTGGAATCCCGGCAAGAGCACCTCTCCAGTAAGTGTCCTTGGGCAAGACACCTAACGGTACATACTTGCCTACCACCCAATGGGCAGTATTACATAGTTGGTGCTAACTTAACCAGAGCTGTTGTTAAGTTTACAACTCCATAGCTTATAATAGCTCTGGTAAGTTTACAACAGCTCTGGTTAAGTTAGCACCAGCTTTGTAATACTGCCCAATATCGGCTGTGGAGTTCAGGGTGGAGAAGCGAGTCCAATCCCGTTCAGCACATCCCTCCAATACAACTGCAAAGAAGCATGTCTCGACTTTACGAGCAGTGGGTTTAACCTTACCACCAGGTTGCTGATCTACAATCATGGAAAGCCGACTCGATCCCACTCAGAGGACGCCACCAGTGAGTGTCCTTGGGCAAGACACCTAATGATATGGATGTGCCGACCTCAAAAGATACTTGTACTTCTCAAAGATTGTAAGTTCCCTTGGGAAAAGGGTCCCCCTGAATCAGGCCATATCATCCATGTGTGGTATTCTAACGTATCAATACCTTGTGAAAACAGATCTTGTAAAGCGCTGTGGAATTTCTGGCACTATTTATAAATAAATAAATAAATAAATAATAGGCTATAGAGGTTCTTCAAACATGAAATGGTCCAAATGTTTAATCTGTAATCTCCATCTGTGGTGGACCAAACATGGGTCCATGTGTAAGAGAACACATACAGAACATTAAAGGAACACTTTACTCATCCTGACTACTTTAGTGTTTTAAATTGGTCAGGATGTGAGGAGTGTACCCCCTCCTACCTCAATGTGGAGAAAACGCTAGGTGAAGTGAAGAAGCTTCCTGCACCCCACCCAGCATCACTAGCAGCCAGGATTTTTAATTTTCAAGATGTCGGTCAGCAGATCGATCACTAGTAACATCAGCGTGCAAAGAGTGTGCTCACATCACCTTCTCTGAGACCGCTTGCTATAGCGAATGGCCTCTGAGAGGCAGTGATGGAATGGATCTGCCCATGCGTAGCTCCAATCCATCGCTTTGCGCGGGCACTATGGAACTTAAGTACGCAAAGTGCTCAAGTCTCGTTGCGAAGTGCAATTTGATATGCTACGTAAGTTGTGTAGGTGCGCAAATTGCATTAGCTAGTTGAAGGGACTTCCAGATTCGTAAGTCCATGAGCTGAAGAAGAAGAGCCACGTGAGACATTCAAGAAAAGGTATGTAAAATCACCTTAAAAGCCAAAAAGAAAGAAATAAATAATAGGGTAGAGGCTGTCAGCAGCATCTGCCCAATTTTATAAGGACAAAAAGGAAACTGTATTTTTAAAAGCCTATCCCTATAAATGTAATGCTAACTTTAAGATAAGAGGCAATTTCACTTTTGACTGGAGCCACTTTGTATTTTGTATTTTATTCTTGCTGTGTGTGAAAAGACACACATGGTTTATGCTTATCGAAATTAAGGCATCCTGCAATAAAAACGCACGAAAAGCAAATGTTTCTGTTCGAAAGACTAGATATTTCAGAGCTGTTGGTCACTTGTTTTCTGCATTCTAAAAACATTTCACAGCAGTACTTTGTGAAAGGTCACTGGGTGTAGAGAGTATAAATGTATGTGAGAAAGTGCCAAGTGGTAACTAGCAATTTTGTAGTTGATGGTTTTGCGCCCTTTAAGCAGTGTGTGGCAGTACCAGCATCGGAGGAAAAACAACTATTATCATCAACATTTGTACAGCATCAACACGTTCAACAACACTTTAGAAACAGAGTGAAGTAATACAGCAAGTCAACCAAAAAGAAAAGGTGACTATGTTCTGCACAAACTAATTTACAATCTAAAGATTAATGTGCCTTACAACATCAAACAAAGGCCTATATTCCCAGTTAAGCAGTAATCAAGAAGCAGGGCAGCCAATTCTTGGAGCTCCTTAGCACCAACTTTGAAATATTGTCCTTTGACTCCTCTATTGCTCACCTGATTTACACTGAGTGTGCTAAATACCTAGTGGTCCAGCAAGGGAAAAAAAAGATTTCCATGGTGGGAGAGTATTCGCTCTGCACCTCTACTTGGTGCAGACCATAATAATCACTCTCTCAGTGATGAGTCAGATGGCACTTGCCGGCCCCAGATACCGCTGCCCAACGGGAAATTTATTGATATTTTGGTGGGCCGATCTTAGGTATCTTGGAGGGACCCTTATACCTGTGGCTCTCAGAAAAGCAGCACAGGCTCTGGCAGGGGCCCTGACCCCCTGGAATCACTGGGCCCTTGAACATGTCAATGGCTGTCACCCTCCTCCCTACAACCCTGAAGGTGGCTCTGCCTACAAAGTCTAGCTTGAAGAATTATTGCTATCAGGTTTCTGCTGGTAATCAAATTTAATGATGATGTTCTGAGTCCTAAGTAGGGATGAGCCGAACACTCCCTGAGCTCGGTTCGAAGCCGAAGCCGAACTTTCCAAATGTTCGGATCAGAACCCGAACTCGAACCCCATACAACTCAATGGGGCTGAAAATTCGGTTTTTAGAGTGCCCTCCAAGAGGGCATATATGCTAGATATTTGCCATAAAAAGTGTATGGGGGTCTGGGTAGTGCCCTGGGGGACAGGAAACAAGGACAAAAAGTAAAAAAAAAACATTTTTAAAGGGACAGTGAGTTTTCCATGAAATAAGGGTTAAAAACAAAAAATTCCTTCAAAATATCGTGCCTAGGAGGTCCCCATAACCTGCCCGTGAAGTGGCAGATTTCTAGGATGTATAGAAATATGTAAAAAACAAAAAATGACATTTCAAATGACGGTAAATGCTTTTCCTTTAATCTATCCATAAACAACTGCTTGGGGCGGCAGTCTGTATGAAAAGAGGAGACATTTTCGGACACGCAGAAAAAGTTTACTGATTTTTTGGCGGTGAAAAGCAGGAGAATGACTGGAGAATGGAAAATTCTAGACCAAATAGCCGATTTGGAAAGTGAGAAAAATGGGAGAATTTTTCTGGTTTGGCTATTTTGACCTAGAATGTTCTCTTCAGTTATTCTCCTGAGTTTCACCTTTCTCTGAATAACCCTGACAGGGTTATTCAGAGAGCGGTGTAGAGCAGGAGAATGACTGGAGAATGGAAAATTCTAGGTCAAAATAACAAACCAGAAAAATTCTCCCATTTAGGCTAGGGTCAGACTAGCGAATTTTTAACATGCGTTTAGGTGCACTTAATCACGGCCGCACTAGCAGCAAATGACGGGCAATGACAGCCAATATACAAAGTACGGTCGCACGAAAGTCCGGCTGCGCAACGCAAGTGGAAAATGAACGCATTTTTTCGAGAGCGCAGAACCGCTAGTACGGACGTACAGAGTGCGCTGCGTCCACTAGTGGCGTGTGTGTGTGATTTGGAGACGTCAGACCCTGCTCATGTCCGGCCAACATAACGTCCAGACACCCAAAGTTTCCTGGTTTGGATCCGTAAAAAATCACGCACAAAAATGCGCATCGTATGACCGTTTTCGCTCATTCCGTGAAAAAATAAGGCAATGCGTTCGGACGCACTTTTTGACGGTCGCTGTGAAAAATGCGTTAGTCTGACCCTAGCCTTATGTCACTTTCCAAATCGGCTATTTGGTCCAGATTGTTCTCTTTTCCTGCCATTCTCCTGGTTTTCACCTTTCGCTGAACAACCCTGAGAGAGAGGTGAAAGCCAGGAGAACTGGCAGGAGAAGAGAACAATCTAGACCAAATAGCCAATTTGGAAAGCGAGTTAAATGGGAGAATTTTTCTGGTTTGGCTATTTTGACCTAGAATTTTCACTTCTCCAGTTATTCTCCTGCTTTTCACCGCTCTCTGAATAACCCTGTGAATGTTTAATCCCGAGGTGAAAAATAATATTGCTTAAGGCTGGGGTCAGACGAGCGCAGTTATCACGTCCGTGTTGCCGCACATTTGTACGTCCGTGGCAGCATAGCATTCTGACCAATGGAGCCCCACACACGAAGTACGTCCGCACGGAAGTGCAGATGCATGGCGGACGCAGCAAACGGACGCAGGTTAGGCAAGAACGTAATACTGCTAGAACGGACGTGCGGAGTGCGCCACGTCCGCAACGTCCGTGTAGCTTTGTATGTGAGTGATGAAACGAGGTCAGATGGACTGCATTTATACGTCCAGCATTTTTGACGGACAGATTTTTTTTCATTTTAATTTATTTTCCCTGCTACATCAGTCAAAAAATACGTCAGTGAAAAAACGGACTGTTTGGCCACTACCTTGTTGTCAGTCAGTAAGTACGTCTGTACTGCACGGACGCACAGTCTGTATAAAATGCGCTCATCTGACCCTAGCCTTAGATGTTATTTTGAATTTTTTTTCAAACACCAGTTAACCACTTGGCTGCTATGGATGCGCCCAGCGTGTCCAGCCAAGTGGTTCTCCTGTGCTATGGACGCGCTGAGCGCGTCCATGCACAGGAGGCAGCAATCTGCTGGATTCCGGCGGATTGCTGCGCCCCCCGGTGCGGGCTGACATCTTGGATGTCAGCCCAGCACTCCAGGACCCCGGCGGAGCAATTAGATGTCATCGCGGCGACGCAATGACATCTAATTCAGGCGCCCCCCCCCCGCATGTGCGGAGGAAGCGCCTGAAAGGGAGGGGGGATGTCCTTCGGACCTCTCTCCCTCCCGATCGCCAGGGGGAAGAGGGTTAATCCAGGCACCGTTTGGAAGGGCACAGCCTGCCCTTCCAAACGGTGGCTGTGATTAACCCCTGGGGAGCAGGATCACGAATCGGCGCTGAAAAGCGCCGGATCGTGATCCTCTCCTGGAGCTGGCCGACATTTTGGATGTCGCCCAAGCCTCCAGGAACTCCCCCTGAGGACTGGCGTCATCGTGCATAGCACGATGACGCCAGTCCTGGAGTTAACCCCTAGCTGCCACCAATGGTGGAGATAGGGGGTTCATTGGAACCCCCTATCTCCCGATCCGTGGCAGCTAGGGGTTAACGTTTGATATTGTTGGATCAGCCAGAGCATGGCCTTTCCAAGGATACCAAACATGAGCATGAAAAATGTTTTTTTAAAAAAATAAAAAATAAAAATTAAAAAATAAAAATATTTTTAAAAAAATTCTAAAAAAAAATAAACAAGTTTTTTTTGTTTTTGTTTTGTTAATGCAGCAATATTGTTCCCATTTCAATTATAATGTGCGGAGGAAGCGCCTGAAAGGGAGGGGGGATGTCCTTCGGACCTCTCTCCCTCCCGATCGCCAGGGGGAAGAGGGTTAATCCAGGCACCGTTTGGAAGGGCACAGCCTGCCCTTCCAAACGGTGGCTGTGATTAACCCCTGGGGAGCCGGATCACGAATCGGCGCTGAAAAGCGCCGGATCGTGATCCTCTCCTGGAGCTGGCCGACATTTTGGATGTCGCCCAAGCCTCCAGGAACTCCCCCTGAGGACTGGCATCATCGTGCATAGCACGATGACGCCAGTCCTGGAGTTAACCCCTAGCTGCCACCAATGGTGGAGATAGGGGGTTCATTGGAACCCCCTATCTCCCGATCCGTGGCAGCTAGGGGTTAATGTTTGATATTGTTGGATCAGCCAGAGCATGGCCTTTCCAAGGATACCAAACATGAGCATGAAAAATGTTTTTTTTAAAAATAAAAAATAAAAATTAAAAAATAAAAATATTTTTAAAAAAATTCTAAAAAAAAATAAACAAGTTTTTTTTGTTTTTGTTTTGTTAATGCAGCAATATTGTTCCCATTTCAATTATAATGTGAACAATAATGCTGCACTAACGATTTTTGTATGCGGTGCATTTGTTAAAAAAAGCAAAATTTTCCCCAAAAAAAATGTAACGAGACCCCATTTCTAATTTTTTTAACAAGCGCACCCCATACAAAATATAACCGCAAACGATCGCATGTTAAAATTTGAAAAAAAAACACTTTACACATAATAAATTATTGAAAATTCGAATTTTATTGCATTTTTGTTATAACATACAGACATGACATAACGGATACATATAATAATGACATATTATGAATCTGCCAAGTCTGCCGGAAAGAACGATATATAATATGTCTGGGTCATATATCAAAATATGGCTACAAAACGCAGTTAAACATGATGAGCGAAAGCGGTAAAAATTACCTCAGCACAGAGGTGTGAAAAGCCTCAGCAGCGAAAGGGTTAAATGCAGCATATTAGGATGTTTTAGGGAAATTAATTCTCAAATCTCATTTAGAAGCAGACACCACCCCACCCTCAGTATGGTGTACAATGTATCAAATTGATTACCAGACTAAAAACACCTGGTGTTATGCCCGTTTGTGAACAGAGGTCATTTAGAGTTGATAATCTTTCCACGTACACATTAGTTTTTAATTCAATATCTAATAAACCGTTTCTTATAATATTCTGCAGTAAAGAGTCTCTTTATTTCTAGATTTTTTTTTTTCGAACTCGAACCGACACGCCCAAAAAGTTCGAAATTCGCGAACTTTCGAACTGCCAAAGTTTGGGTCGAACTCTGAACCGTCCGAACCCGAACAGCTCATCCCTAGTCCTAAGGTTAAGAACACCCTCCATGTCAATACGGCACATTATCAACTTGACAGCCAATCATATTGACCACATGGCCGAACAGATCTAGATCGGTACCATTGACCAGCCTCACATCAGAGGCAGCCAGCAACAGTGATCCCTTACTACCTTATTTGCATTATGACATACCATGACAGTCACTTATAGGAACCTCTAGGAACAGCATTTGTGAATATCATCACGCTTCATAGGACATTGGGTGCGCTCATGATATTACCATGAGATTACAGAGACACAATCTCTTTCAGCAGAAGGACGCACGTGAACTTTTTGATGTCATACGGTAGTGCCAACATGATATAGTGGATCATACTCTCACTTCTTCGCTGGAATGATTAGGTTTAAGTATGTTATTCTGCTATTCTCATGTGATATCATTCTGCAAAGTCACATTGATGCATGTTTAGGCTACGGGCAAGAATGACAAGCAGCTAAAGGAAGCCTGAGGATGCCAGAGGATCATGCGGTTTTCTTTAACAGAGGATTAGGGGTAAGTATAAATCACTGTTTTCATGTCTCATCTTATATGCACAATCACACAATAACTTTTGTTTCTGTGTTTTCCTACCTCTGTCCTCCTGCAGTAAAAATACTGAGCAGCGTGGAATTGCTTGTTATTCTAACGAAGAAGGATGAACGCATAAATGCATCAAATATATGCAGTAACACAGGTTACTTTCAACTTGTTATAGTATTAACACAAATCACCGCGCTTTACTCATCAACAACCCAAAATGAACCAAATGTCTATTATTTTATTGTCATTCAGCCAGTATTTAAGGTCATCTCACATTTAACCAACGACCCCACAATCAAACGCAGAAGGAAGGAAGTGCTTTCTTGAACATATTTTCAGGCGGACGTTTTAAACATTGTGCGCAAGCTTGACAATCTTGACATTAACAAAGGAGTTTGCTCTCCAAATATTTTTTTAGACAGAGTTAATCAATTAGCGTTTGGGAAAGGGGGGTCTTCAAGAGCGTTCTGCAATCATGCTAATGATACAATGGTGCTCCTGTGAAGCAACTTCACATTAAAAGAGAAGTGTAATTACCACTGTTTTAATATGAATGACTCCTCATCCTGTCTAATGTGTGAGGAGGAAGTATCTTCCCACAGCCCCATGCAGCCCATCAGTCTCATACTCTTTAATTTAACCTCACCTCCGTGTGTCACCCCACTCCTCTAGAGCAGTGTTTCCCAAACCTGTCCTCAGGACCCCTAACAGGCCAGGTTTTCCAGATATCTGAAGCACAGCACAGGTGATATGATTTTCTGCTCAGTGATTGCAGGATTCAGTCTACATTTCCCCAAGGTGATCTGTAAAATCTGGCCTGTTAGGGGGTCCCGAGGACAGGTTTGAAAAACACTGTTCTACAGTATAAGCTCTTAAGGGTCTTCTTTTCATATCATTCTCAGTGTGTGTAACTTGTTTGTTAATTTGGTTTGTTTTGTCCTACCCATTGTATCGAGCTACAGAATTTGTTGGCACTTCATAAATAATTGTCAAAATTATACGTATCTGGTAGCGCAATGTCAATCGCTTCTCAGGACCAGGGTGTCTCTCATATATAATACATCATCCACATGGGTTACATATGCAAAAAACAGAAAGAGTATAATAGTGCAAACTGTATTATTACAATGTTAGGAATGTTAGAGGATAATCCAACTCACAAGTACAGAGCCCTGTCACTGGCTCTGAGTGGTTTAGTGCATCTGGGTTGTTTTTCTTCTATAACAAAGGTAGCCCACACCTTTATAGCATATGCGACTTTTCTTGCTCGTTGGATATAAAAGAAAACAGAGAGAAGGACTCCCTAGTGCAGATCAACTGATATTAAATGAAAATGAGATGTTAACTCACGTTTGGTAGAGCTTTTAGCCAAGCTCTAGGAAAACAGGCATGTGCATTTATCAGTGGGTTAAATCCATAAAAACCCCAAACGGTCATCGGGACATGGAGGCCAAGAAAATCCAGAATAAATATTGAAATTAAAAAAGGCTTAATTAGGCCTTGTTTTATTAAGGATAAAAATTATAAAAGAACTGGATATAACAAGTGGCCAGAACGCGTTTCGCCACGTACTATGGCTTCATCAGCTGACCAGCTGATGCCATCAATGTATCATACTTTTGCTGGGGACCATGTACCGGCAGGGTGGAGTAGAGGTAACATCACTGCTCTATAACCGTGGAGAGAGACTGTGGAGACACAGGCTCGATCCTGGCAAGAGTACCTCTCCAGTAAGTGTCCTTGGGCAAGACACCTAACGGCATATACTCGCCACCCAGGACATACTTGAAAATGAGAGAAATCTCAGTGTATCCTTCCTGGTAAAATCCTTTCTCAAAAAAAAAAGATAGAACCCTTGGATAGATCCAGATTCATCTGAATGGTTTTAGCGGCAGCCAGGAGAACCATTATGAGCATATGGATATCGCCATACAGAGCAGCGTTATCAATGTGCATATCCAAACTATCCCAATCGACTGTCCATGAGGTTGTGAACGCTTATGCGAGAATAGTTAAAGGACAGCCTCCTCTTTAATTAATCATTGACATGGAGTTACAGGGTACATGAGGACCTAGTAATGGGGATTGAGAAGATCTCCTCAAAGGTTTATTAGCACTTGATAACAATTAGAGGGTTATTCACTAAGCTTTTGCTACTGAATTGCACCGAACAGTTAATTTTCCGGCCTTTCAGGTATTCAGTTGTCAGTCAGTTGTCAGCTGTCAGCTGTCAGTTCCGCAAGCCAGGCAAATTAAAAGCGAAATACAGTGCTTTTCGCCATAATTGGGCGGCACCGAAATTGGTCCATAGAGAACTATTGATTTGTCTATTCACAGACCGCTGAATTGCACCGGAGTTTCAGCGAAATGATGATTTTTGGTGTCTCAATCCCACAGTTTCAAACACGTGAATCTAATAGGTTTCAATGTAATAAATGGAATATCTTTTTATTTTTTTTGAAGACCATTTATTATTTTTTTTACAAAAACTCTTCAGTTTTTTAAAAAGATCTTTTTGTGTTTCTTTTAAGACGTTTTTATTATTTTTTTAAAGGAGCTTTTTTTCCTATTTAGACATATTTTTATTAGTTTAAGCTCCTTAGCTAAAGCTCCTATTAGGAGAATAGGAAACTTCATTTTTTTTTTACTTCAGTGGAATTTCTCGAGGCAATTTCGATGGTTTTTGACGATGTCCGCTAACGACTTTGGGGGCTCCATTTTCAGCAAAATATGGTGAACATTTAAAAAATAGTGAATTCAATGAATTTTCGACAAAATGGAATTGCCGAAGTGAGCAAATTCAAAGCAACGAAATTGCATTTAATTGCGTTGCTTTGTGAATAGACCCCTTACTGAGTTTTTTTTATGTAGAACATATTTCTGATGCATTGTTAACATTATCATATCGAAATGACTCTGGTATGTGATTATTTACCAATACAATGATTACTAAAAAAAGAGTGAACAGAAAGTTGCATTCAATAAGGATTGTGGCAAATATGTAGCCAATATATATATTTTTTTATTCTAATATGCAATTTTAGGATCAGGAAAGATTAAATATTTTTTTTCTTCACAGTACAGATGTCAAATTATTTTATTCAATTAGCAAAACCAAGGTTTATGAGAGCATTTAGCGTAGGCAGCAGCATTAGTAGCCTGCCCTTCAGAGAGTTCTTCTTCAGGCCTCAAAAGGTTTTAGCTTGATGGTTCCGTCAAAGAGAAGACTATACCACATGTAAATCAGACTGCAGCCATACAAAAAGGTGGCCAGAACCAAGGAGGTCTCTCTCTGCCAGAGATATATAGCAACCCTGTTGCTCATTTCGACCTAGTAATGCCTTGTTATGAGGGTATAGCTGGCATCCCTTGAGAGACATCGGGCAATGTGTCCACATTTGGATTACTCTGTACACATTACATAGTTACATAGGCTGAGAAAAGACGTGCGTCCATCGAGTTAAGGCAGGGTCAGATGAGCGTTTTGCAGAGCGGAAGGAACGTCCGTAAGAGTGGACATTCCGTCCACTCTGACGCCCGTCTGGCCACTTCACTGAGTACGGATAGTGTGTTCAGGGTTGCAAACGGACACAAGTTAGGCGAGAACGTAGAACCACTAAGACGGACACGCAGAGTGCGCCACGTCCACGTAGCAGCCTGTGTGCGTTATGCTGCGACATCCATAACGTTGACGCTCAGACGTTTTTATGGTCTGGCTGACTGTACCTATATTTTAATTATAATTAATTTTGATTCCCATATTTCCCTTTTTTGTCTACATCCGTTAAAAAAACGGACCGTGTGGTGTCTACAGTATCTTCCGTCAGTACGTCCGTCCGTTATGCACGCACGTAGAGTGCGCTCAGACTGCGTTTGTCTGACATTAGCCTTAGTGTATCGACTCCACAGAAAATTGTAAATGCCATCGCACACTTGCAGGTGGTTTTGTATGATCCATTTAAGATGCAAAGACGTCTAAGTGAACAGTATGAGACACCAAAACCATTCGGAAAACACATGGACAGCTCTATTATACATTTTGATTATATTTACTGGCAAACAAAACAACTAGTGGAAAATTCACAAAATAACTTAGTGTTTAGTAATGAATATCCTATATTTTAAAGTTTGTTTGATATGTAATACACATTTTTGGTACTTTTATTTCCAGAAATCTTCCTGTTGCTCAGGGGGGAATTCACATAGTTACAGCTAATCACTGAACATGCCCTGGATCGCCTTTACTGAAAACCTGAATGGAAATTTTAGGTTGATCACTGGAATTTTTCCTGAATTTTGCATCTCGGAGGCACCTGCGGAGTTTAATGAGTCACCCTACATAATGTCATCTTATAATTTAACAAGATCTTATAATTTGAAAAGATCTTCTATGTCAAGTGATGCACCTGTTCAAATACAACAAAATTTGGTTTACTTTAGGTCACACTAGGAGCTCTGCAACCTGCTTAGCGTTTACTTTCACGCAGGTAGGTGAACACAGAGACTTTGTGAAGAGACAATTGATAAGGTAACATTATTTCCTATAGTGTGAGAGATCCACATTTCAAAGCGAGTTACATGTAGGTGCAGGTAAACAAAGTAACCACATGATACATTTCAAGACTCTCTGTTGGCTTCACACGCTCACTACCAAACACACCAACACTTATACACGTTTTGCATTTTATTATTTCACACTACTTGTCGTACTTGGGAATCTGAAAATATGGGCAATAGAAAAGTTGAAGTTAAGCATATATAAAGAATCGACTAAATGCTCTTTAGTTTGAAATTGAGAAAATTTAATGAGTTGGGATATTCTTATAATTGAGGTATTTGCTTTGTTTGGGTTTGTTGATGTCAATTATATGTTTTATTTGCAGCTGGCTTAAAAGAGTTTTCGCTTTCATTTTTTTTTTACTTTCTTTCAAAGGATGCACTGGACCTTTTCTCACATTTCCAAAGACCTCTCAGGGTATTGATGTTATTACACATTTGAATGGTTATTGCTGCTTTTTGGAGGTAAAGAATGAAAACTGTGCCAATCCTGAAAATCATTTATCCTGACGTTCTATCAGTTTTTAAATTTATATTTATAGTTAACTTGTTTGAATCTTATTCACGACATGAGACTTTATTTGAGCTCAACAGAAGAACATTCAAACGGTTACGCGTAAAAACATATTGATATATAAATATACAGTCATGGTCAAAAATATTGGCACCTATATATTACTGCCAGATAATGCACCACTTTGCCCGCAAAATAGTTGCAATTACAAATGTTTAGGCATTCTCATGTTTATTTCTTTTGTTTATATTGGTTTGACACAAAAAAATGGATTAAAAATAAAAAAAATAAAGCCACATTCCACTTAGAAATCCAAAAATTATTGGGACCTTCAAGTTAGTATTTGGAAGCACATCCCTTGGAAAAAATAACTGAAATCAATTGCTTCCTGTAACCATCAATGAGTTTCTTACACCTCTCTACTGGAATTTTGGAGCACTTCTTTCTACAACTGCTCCAAGTCGCTCAGATTGGAAGGTTCCTCTTCACAACTGCTGTTTTGAGATCTCTCCATAGGTGCTCTACGTGATTTCGATCAGGACTCATTGCTGGCCAGTTCACTAATCTCCAGCGCTTTGTCTTAAACCATCTCTGGGAGCTTTTTGACACGGGCCTTGGGCCATTATCCTGCTGTAAGACCCATGACCTCTCATGTAGACCCAACTTTCTGACACTGGACCCTACATTGCACCCCAGAATTCTTTGGTATTCTTCAGTTTTCACAATACCATGAACACACTTCAAGACATCCAGTGCCTGATTACAAGGAGAGATTGACTGCAGTTATTTTTCCAAGGTGTGTGATAAAGTGAGGGCACCATTAAATTTTGTCTAGTCCATTTCTGGAGTTTTGGTGGAATGTGGCAGATTTGACGCTTTTTTCCTCCACTTTGTGTCACGCCTAAACAAAAGGAAAAAAAAAAACACGAGTGCCTAAACATTTGTAATTGCGACAATTTTCTGGGCGAAGTGGTGCGTTATCTGACAGAAATGCTGGGTGCAAATATTTTTGCCCACAATTGTATATTTATGGTTGGGCCTACATTCCCCCACAGGCGAAACTGATCCTGTATCTACTGCAATAAGGAGTAAAGATAAATATCTGCTGCATGCTTGGTGCAGCCATTTCTCCAAGAACCAGCACTTGTTGGCATTTTGAGGGTCTTTCACATCCTATTAAGTCCATGATTTGTGCACCACCTTACTGGTCACATTTTTTTTGTTGCCGCTGTCAATGTCACACTCAAGACAGATGTGATTTTGAAGGTGGTGTGTCTCCAAAACCATTCATCATGGACCCCCATTTTCCAACTTGGAGCAATGTTCCCATAACTTGTTAATCCCGAAGTTCCCTACCATTGGGGCCTGATTCCAAGTCGGGTGAAAATTTAGAGATGTGGTAAACAATCCAACTCCATAGACATTAGTATGTTTAAACTTGGCATGGATCACAGCCTTGGGCATTTCAAAAAGACTGGTGGGAAATACCGAACTATATTCCAAGTCTTGTGTAAAACCAGAGCAGTTGTAAACTTACCAACTCTGTAGACATTAATGGATCTGTTCATTTTACAACAGCTCTGGTTAAGATTACACCAGACGTAGAATCTAGCATGTTGTGTTTTCAGTAACCAGGCTGTGAAATTACTTTATATTCAAATAGCTGGCTTAACAAAAATATTGCTCATACAGCTTGGATGTTAGTGTCTAACAATGGCTTAGGTGCACATCTTAAAATAAAGGCACCTCTTTGGCCTTCAGAGTGTTGCGTACTTCTGATAATAATATGTATCATCTTGGAAAATACTCAGTTGTATAGGAACCAAGCTGTGAAAAAAAAGTTATCCCTGCCCAGTTTTAACGCCTCTTTGGGTATGAAGTATCTTAGACATACTGTGCAAATAACAGCTAGGTGCAAGTACTGCCCAACATGAAGGCCAGAAACCAGGCAATTCTGGTTAGGCTATTCTTCCCATCATGGCCATTTAATTTAGAAATATCACAGTATCTGATTAGTGCCAAAACAATTTCTATTACGGATTTTATAAACAAATCATATGGGAGAAGGAATAGTCCTAGTTCAGGATTTCCAGAATTGATTGAAAATGTATCAGAGCATAAAACAGTATTTATCTTAGATGTCCAACCACCTCTTTGACTTTAACTGGTTAAATAAAAAAAAAAAAAAAAGGGTCAACCAAACACAAGCCCAATAAAAAGGTATTTATCAAAACATTTTTATTTAAAAAAAGTTTAGAAAACAAAAAAATGGTTCAACATTGAAAGCTGTAAAATGCAGCACCTCATACATTCGAACATATTATAAAAATATAACCATTTACAATATATTTACATATTTTACATTCATATAATAAAAAGGCACATGGGAGGCTTTTAATTGTGCAGTGAATGCTTAAAATGTGCATTGTATCATGATTTGTGCATTTTTGTTTTAGTTTCTGCAACTGCACACTGCCAATCAACCTCCTTTTTTGCACTTATCCCAAAAAATAATAAAAATTAAAAAGTCTACCACGTAGAAAATAAAAAACTTATAAAAACAAAGAGCATGGAATGTCTGAAGGCACTTATTTTTGAAACATCCTCAGCCTAATTAATGTTACCATTCTTGTAAATATCAGTACAAAAAGTTGATATTTATATACGCCAAGCACTTTGCATGGCACCTGAGATTCTCACAAATTTAGATTGTAAAACAAAGTACTTTTTTGTTGCTGAAATGATAGAGAGGATGGCGTAAGGGAGCATTTTCCTCATTTTAGCAGCTTTTTTTTTTTTTATCTAAAGTCAGGAAACATGTGGTCTGCTTCCTCCTCCTCCCTCTTACTTCTTGGCATCTTGAAATGTTTCATTTTCTATTGAAATCTTCAAATCCATGCTGTTGCACACACTAGAGGCTGTGCTCTTGGAAGAGATTGCGCACACACACGATGGTAGATTGCCAGCTCCGTGTAAACGTAGCCAGAGCTCTTGTATTTTTATCAATTCCATAGAATTTAATGGCTCGTGTAAACTTACACCAGCTCTGGTTAAGTTTATACCAGGTTGGGAATCTAACCCATGGTTTCTTTGGCTGTAAGGCAGTAGTAGGGACGCCACTGGATTTGTACTTGTGCTGTAGAGCAGAGGGACCCTGAATAAGCTTGTTCAGTCCTAAATGTGCTGGATAGGGAGCTGCTGTCAGTGGGATACACAGCAGCCGGATTCCTCGTGCTTGTGAAGAAGGGACATCCTGGAGAAGGTCTTTGAACAGGTCTTGCATTGGTATTTCTTGACATCAGAATGTGTTTGCAGGTGAGCTCTTAAATTGGACCGGTCAGCAAATGCTCTGTTACAATGAGGGCATGAAAAGGGTTTCTCTCCTGTGGCCAAAACATAAATAATGTTGTTACAGTTTATGTAAAAAGCATAGATTTAAAAAACTAAAAATACTTAATTCCCATGTTTATTACTGTTTAAGAGCACCCTTTAAGTTTCAGAAAAGGAATAGAGCCCCCAAACTTAAGTTACAGCCCGTTACTGCAAACCTACTGCCCTCTACCACCTAAGGACAGAAGAGTAACATCCTTGCAAACCTGATGCACACATACTCTCCCCCTTTAGGATATAATACACTTTTATTTCCTTGGGAAGGCTAGCATGTTTTACTATTCATGATGAACTAGAATTGTTGGTCATCTGCTAGTTAAACGATCCTGCTCAATGCCTGATCACTGGCTAGGTCTCTGTGCATCTGACTATCGCAGTGCCTTTGATGATAGAAGGAAAGGTTGAGCAGAGACTTGAGAACATTCCTTGCATGTTTGATGTTGGTGGGAACATGTCTAGCTCTGCTTGTTTAGATTGTTATACATTTGCGGAGCGTCTTACAGTATTGTGTTGCTCCAGCTAGCAATTTATCTGTTACTGACCCCTATTATACCTTGGAAAGTACAAACTACAGACAGCAAGCAATGATGCAGGCTGAATATTACACAGTAGAATGTAAGTCACTAGCAGACGGGCCTCTCCACTGCTCTAGTCCCTAGGTTTGTATGTAAATTTGTTTAAATTCCGCCACCCTTATTCTAAAGCACACCAGAAGCAGTTGTTGCTATATAGACTATAGGAAAAGTAATTTGAAGCAGCAGGGGAGGAGGGGGGGGCAGAAATACCCTAATATCACATTTCTAGCACACATTCAATTCTAACCATACTAATAGACCTTGAAAAGTTTTTTCTTTTGAACTTATGCTTCTAATAACAAATGAGTTTAAAGCTCTTTTTCCCTCCATTTGTCTGATCTAGATAATTATATGGCTATATTTTTCGGCATACGTGGGAAAGATGTGAGACACCTGGTGTTAAATCAGATCTAAAAATGCCAGAAATCATTATTATAAGCATCCACAAAGAAAGTATTTTTTGGATTCAAGGTCATTCTGAAAGAAAGAATTATAAAACATGCATGGATGAAAACTGAGTATATGTTTGAAGCGGTTACCTGTATGGGTCCTGATGTGTCCTTGCAGCAGCCAGGGTCTGGAGAAAGCCTTTCCACAGATCTTGCACACACAGGGCAGCGTGTGTGTCCTGATGTGCATTTTCAGTGCTCCCAGGCTCACATACTCCTTTTCACAGTACTTGCAGCTGAAGGACTTCCTAGACTGGATTTCACAGTGCAGCTGCTTGTGCTTTGCCAGCCCAGAGAAAGTGGAGTAAGTTTTACTGCACAAACTGCACTGGAACTTTTCAGCTTCTATTGCATGAGGGTCAGAAAGCTTGGACTGGATTCGTTCTTCTTCATCACTGATGGGGCTTTCTGAGCCACTGTGGTCTTTGGATGAGGTGTCTGACTGAGGAGGGGGGCTCACACGTCCCAATGAGGAAGGGTATCCTGACAGAGGTGAGAGATCATGGGGAAGCGGGGGAGGCAGCAGGCCATTCCACACTGTGACAGGGCTGTAGACAACCGAGCTCAGGATGTCTGCCTGGGGAATGATGGATACAGGGTATCGCTCATACAGAAAGGGGGAGATAATCACTGAGAACACAAAAGGAGAAGAAAAAAAAAAGCCATAAGTAATGACACTTGAAATAAAGTAATACATATAAATCCCACAATCTACTGCATTTGGCACTATATGCATAAAATATCAAGTTATTATGCATCAGCATCACTGAAGATCCAGCTCTAAGAGAATCAATGACACCAGCAGCTGCTGCTTTAGAATTGACCTGGCTGGATACAATTTTGCAAGTTGCGCTTCCCTCGGATTCTATTGTTTACAAACAGATACATGGATGTATACGTTAAGTGTGAGTAAACAAATACAGCTTGTAACTATTCCAGTTCACAGTGATGTTTAGTCAGCCCTAACATGCAGAATATGGACGAAAACTCTGTAATGATGCCCATTGATTGATTTCAAGTGATGCCTATGTCAGGGGCACAGATGAGGCACATTCATAGAACAGTGCAATAATAAAAAAACCAAAAAAGGTTTAAATATATGACATCCAAGGTTTTTTTTTCAGGGTTACCTGTATGGTTGTCCAGCTCCCCGTAATTAGGCTTTTTGGAGGAGTTGAAATGTTTTTTGACCAAGAAGGATCGTGGCATTTTCAATAATGAGAATAAAAGTTCTTATGGCTCTGCCCTCCCAGGTCTCTGTGGCTGCAGAATAACGGTCCTCAATGAAACAGGACAGGCGTTGGCATCGAGTCCCTCCCCGGCCACCAGGCACTGGTCCCTAGAGCATGTCCATACAGTGAGCGCAGGCTGACTGAGTCCATACACTGCGGGGACTTCTTGAAAAGTGCTGTAAATAGCTACTAGTCAGGTGCAGGAGGGGAGGGACCCTGACGACTACTCCAATCCTTTCCAAAATCGTTCAGGCAATTTCCCAGATTGTGTACACTGACTTGGGAGGGATCTTCTTTTCTTTTTCTTTTTTTTTTTCTTTGGGTGAAGGATCCAATAGTTTGGCTGAGAGGTGGAAAGTGTCTCAAGTTTCAGATCCTCCCATTGGGACAGTTATGGATGGAGGAAGACTCCACTGTCAAAGTGAACGATTGTGGTCAAGAGACCTAAAGCAGCTCCTTGGAATGTCCTGACTGCTGGAAGCAAGGGCTGCTCACTCACCCCCACACTGTGCTGCCTCAGGCCACAGAAATATAGAAAATTAACATATATATATATAAGGTCAGAGCAGGATAAATATCAAAAGAGAAAAAGACATTTCCACTCAGCTTCAAGTTGTTAAAGCACATTTCAGACAGTAACATTTTTATGCAACATATTACAGAGAGAAATAGGAACAATAAAATGCACTCCTGAAAAAGAATAATAACAGGATTATTCAGAGAAAGGTGAAACTCTGGAGAACCTTCAGAGAAGTGAAAATTCTAGGTCAAAATATAGCCAAACCAGAAAAATTCTCCCATTTATCTCACTTTCCAAATCAGCTATTTTGACCTAGAATTTTCACTTCTCCAAATGTTCTCCAGAGTTTCACTTTTCTCTGAATAACCCTGTTAGTCTGCAACCAATTGTGTGTTGTCAATGGATAGAAATGCTGCAGTTTCTCTCTGGCAAACAGATAATCACTTACTATGTAGGAGTCAGGCACTGGCACGCACATGGTTAAAACTACCTTTAATCTACTGCTCCAAATGATTCATTCGCAATTCATGCACATTTAAAGGAGACAAAGTACAGGGTCAACACACTCCAAGTTAACCTAAACTTTTCAGTTTGTACTTCAATAATATAAGAAAATATTTTATCCCCCCAGAAAACAAGTGTGCAAGAAATAAAAACTGGAATGTGTTTGTGAGAAGATAAGAACAGACCAAAAGGGAAACACTGCACCAAGTAAATACCTTGATTACATCAGAGTCTAGAAAATTGGCTAGCGCTTATTCACTAAACAATGAGTTGCACTGAAAGGAGGAGATGGCTATAGCCTTTAAAGATTTAGGACAAATTTGCAAAGTTGGAGGGGAAAAAAAAAATAAGAATCTTCCCTCTTAAGCAAATTCTCAACTTAGCTATATTCTCTTACATTTTCCATGTATAGTGTTAATTCACAGGCTGTATGAACAAGAGCAGGAGTTGGGGTGATAGAAGTATTAGGCTGGTGTCAGACTAGCGCATTTTTAACGTGCGTTTAGGCGCACTTAATCACGGCCGCAGTAGCAGCAAATGACACACAATGACGGCCAATATACGAAGTACGGCCGCACGAAAGTCCGACTGCGCAACGCAAGTGGAAAATGAACGCATTTTTTCGAGAATGCAGAACCGCTAGTACTGGCGTACAGAGTGCACTGCGTCCGCTAGCGGCGTGTGTGCGTGATTAGATGTCAGACGCTGCTCATGTCCGGCCAACATAAGGTCCAGATGCAAAAAGTGTTTTATTGACGATCCGTAAAAAAATCATGCACAAAAATGTGCATCATATGACCATTTTAAATACGGCAATGCGTTCGGACGCACTTTTTGAAGGTCGCTGCGAATAATGCGTTCGTTTGACCCTAGCCTAAGTGCAATATAGTTTAACTTTACAGATATGTTTTTTGTGAACTTTTCATATTATGGAATGGTCTAATGTTCTTTATGATGTGGAAGTTACTGAAGATATGGACATTTTACAAAGATGTGCAGTGTAACGCAAATTTCAGAAGAGGAAAACAAAAACAAATAAAGAGAATTCATTCATAACCTCTTACTTTGTATCTAGTAGAGCAGTGGTTCCCAACCGCGGTCCTCAAGTACCCCAACAGGCCAGGTTTTCCAGATATCTGAAGCACAGCACAGGTGATATGATTTGCTGCTCAGTGATTGCAGGATTCAGTCTGTATTTTCCCAAGTGATCCTTTAAACCTGGCCTATTGGGGGGACTTGAGGACCACGGTTGGGAACCACTGTAGTAGGGTACGGAAAAAGGGTAGACTCACTGCATACAATTTTAAAAAGATAAACACCATGGGATTTAGAGGCCCCTAATCACTCACTACAGCTGCCTGCGAATGACGTCATTTACAGCCCACAGCATGCAAGGCGAAATATGTAGAACCTCAGGGAAGTAATGGTGCAAACCTTGGGAAGTTGGCACTCTGTTCACTGATGGTGAACCTTGGCACCCCAGATGTTTTGGAACTACATGTCCTATGCTCCTTAGTCACACTTGAGGCTGGCTGAGCATCATAGGGCATGTAGTTCAGTAATGTCCAGGGGTGCAAAGGTTTGCCATCACTGCCCTTGTTGCATCAAAACCCAACATTTTATTATATATAAAGGACATGCTCCTGAATCATCTGGGGAAACAACATTCACCACCACTGTCCAATTCTGGATTGTAAACCTAGCGCTTTCCAAGTTCTAGGAAAAACGGACTGAGAATATGGTTAGTTGACAGCAAGGTGAACACGGGTAAAGGTAAATTACCATGACCACAAACCCAGCTCCAATCTCCACACCTGGCGGCCAAATCACTCCATTTACTACAGAGACAAACAGGGTTATTCAAAGATAGCCGAACAGCCCCTAAATTGCACCGAACAGTGAATTTCCCTGCGCGCAGGGGCATAACTACCAGGGGTGCAGCGGATGCCACTGCACCCGGGCCCCTGAGTCCGGGGGCCCACAACCGGTTGGGTGGGGCCCTAGACTAGCCCTGCTTGCCCCACAGTCCAGGCAGGGGTCGGGCACCTGGTCTCCCGTTTGATCGGCAGCGTGTGGGATCAAGCTCTCACATGCTGCAACAGAAGTAAAGGCCCTGCCGGGGGGAGAGGAGGAGGAAGAAGAGGACAGCTGCTCACATGGGGACTTGCTGGCCCCGCCCCTCCACAGCCGCAAAGCAAAGCCTCCCCTGCTGTGCTGGAAGTGTCCAGCACGTGCAGGGAGGGGAAGTGGAGAAAGTGGAGACCATACTTACCTATGGTAAGTATGTAACAAGCTGGGGGGGGTTGTTTGTGTGTGTGTGAGTCAGCAGAGGCTGGCCAATTACTGGGTGTCTGATACTGGCCAATTACTGGGGGTCTGATACTGGCTGTCTAATTACTAGTGTCTGATACTGGCTAATTACTTGGGATTTGATGCTCGCTATTACTGGGGGTCTGATACTTTCTAATTACTGGGGGTTTGATGCTGGCTAATTACTGGGGGTCTGATACTGGCTAATTACTGGGGTCTGATGCCGGCTAATTACTGGGGTCTGATGCTGGCTAATTACTGGGGTCTGATACTGGCTAATTACTGGGGTCTGATACAGGCTAATTACTGGGGTCTGATACTGGCTAATTACTGGGGGTCTGATGCCGGCTAATTACTAGGTTCTGATACTGGCTAATTACTGGGGTCTGATGCCGGCTAATTACTGGGGTTCTGATACTGGCTAATTACTGGGGGTCTGATACTAGCTAATTACTGGGTGTCTGATACTGGATAATTACTGGGGGTCTGATACTGGCTAATTACTGGGGTCTGATACTGGCTAATTACTGGGGTCTGATACTGGCTAATTACTGGGGGTCTGATGCCGGCTAATTACTAGGGTCTGATACTGGCTAATTACTGGGGTCTGATTCTGGCTAATTACTGGGGGTCTGATACTGGCTAATTACTGGGTGTCTGATACTGGATAATTACTGGGGGTCTGATACTGGCTAATTAAAGGGGTTCTGATACTGGCTAATTAAAGGGGTTCTGATACTGGTTAATCACTGGGGTCTGATACTGGCTGTCTAATTACTGGGGTCTGATACTGGGGTTCTGATATCTGGGACCCGCGCGGAGGGGGGGGTCTTGAAGGCGCGAGGCGTAATGGTACGCCCCGCTGATTTCAATGGCCCGCCTTGGCCCCTCCCCACAGCCGACAAGGGGGGCCCTTCATGGATTCTTGCACCGGGGGACTTGGGGTTTCTAGTTACGCCTCTGCCTGCACGGTACAATTTCTGAGCCATTCGGCTATTCAAAAGCTGGCAATTCGCCGAATATTGGCAAATTGCCAGCGAAATACTTTGATATTCGGCATCATCAAAATCCTGAAAAGCCAGTGGAGTTTTGGTGCTCTTCGAATTACTCTTAAAGACTAGCTCACCATCTTTAAAGGAATATGAATAATAACTCCCACATCACATATTGCTGCATTTAATCACACTCTAGACTAGAGTATAGAAAGGTAATTCACCAGCCTTTGAATTTGCCACAAATCGCAATGAAAGGTTCATTTCACCATTCGGGGCAATTTTGGACCAATTTGTCTATTAACTAAGCTGTCAATTTGACAAATACTGGCGAATTGACAGCAAACTGCAGTGCAATTCAGCGGCGTTCGGTGGCAACGAAATTGCCCCGTAGAAGACTATCGTGTCTTCTATTCACAGAACACTGGATTTCCCAGCAAAATGTCCTGATTTTCGCTTTTTCAGGTTTAAACAGGCGAATCCAATAGGATTCAATGTAAAAACGTAATATCTTTTTTTAAGACCGTTTTTATTTTTAGTATTTTTTAAATCACCTTTTTATTATTCAGAAACATTTTAAGACATTTTTATTGGTTTAAGCTTCGTGGTGGTCTCATTCTGACATATTTTATATGTCAGAATTGGTACAATTTATTTGGCCCCCTAGCGGTATTAGAGTGTGGCTTGGGGTTAAATTTCAATGCTGAAAGCAGTAACTCCGAGCCACACTCGGGGCTGGATACATACCTGTACCTGCGCTCCCTTGCTGTCCGTCCGCCGCTGTCACCTCCAGACGATCGCGACGTCCTACTTCCCTTCTAACGAGAAGGGAACCAAGAAAGCCGCGATCGCCAGAGGAGAATGCGATCGCGGAGGTCAGTGAGGGAGCGCAGGTAAAGGTATGTATCCAGCCCCGAGTGTGGCTCAGGGTTTACCACTTTCAGCATTGTAATTTAACCCCGAGCCACACGCTAATACCGCCAGGGAGGTTAAACATCTTTTCGAAGAATGAGAGTTCAGTTTTTTTTTTTCTAATTCAGTGCGGTGGAATTCATTGATGCAATTCGGCACAGTTCGGCAGTTATTGGTGCAGTTCGGCGTTTTTCGCCGATGTCCGTTAACTACTTCAGCTACTCCAATTTTGGCAAAATATGGTGACCATTCGCTAAATAGTTTATTCACTATATTTTCGGCGATATGGAATCGTCGAAGTATGGTGAAAATTAAAGCACCGAAATTGCACTAAATTTCAATGCTTTGTGTGATAGACTTGGGCTCACCACCACAAGCACCAATTTAATCCTAATCTATTTCCCTGTGTTTAATAGGCAGTGGTGTGTAGGGTTGCCAGTAGGGATGAGCCGAACACCCCCATGTTCGGTTCGCATTCGAAATCGAACAAGTTCGCGAACTTTCAAACTGCCAATGTTCGAGTTGAACTCCGAACGGAACAGTTCATCCCTAGTTGCCAGATCGGCCATGTTTTCCTGGACACATAATTTAATCATGCTGATGGACAGTCCATGAAAAATGCCACCCGCAGCATGTAGAATCCATATGCTACAGGTAAGAAATCATAAATGAATCGTAGGTGACCCAACTTGATTGCCTTCCTCCAGCATATGAATTACACATGTTGCAGGGCAGCATTTTCCCTGTGCTCCCCTCTGCATGAAATAGTAATATGTGTCTAGGAAAACATGGCCGATCTGGCAACCCTAGTGGTGTGACTGTCATTTCTAACACACAAATCCTAAAGTTCCAAAATGTTTTTGAGAGGACTGAACTGACATTTCAGAGTTAACATTTTGCATGGATACATAGAAGCTGTCAGCATCTGAAAAGGATATCATTAAAGGTTACTATCTCCAGGGATTGAAAGAAACCAAGTGAAGTGTCTAATAGTGTTATCCACCCAGTAACCCGAAAATTGTTAAAAACCCACAGGAGAATTGCAGTCAACACATCACATTTGAAAATCTCTCCAGTTGGTTCATTTTACCACCTTTACTTCATTTGAATAGAATCTGGAATTCTGTTATCAGTTTTTTCACAGCTAATTATTATTATTATTATTTATTTATAAAGCGCCAGCATATTCCGCATCACTGTACAATAAGCACAGTATAGACAGGGTTACAATTGAACAACATTTGACAAACAGTACAGGAGGAGATGAGGGCCCTATCCCTATAGGAATTTACAATCTAGAAGCTAATATATATCATGTTTATATAACAGGTATAAAAAATATTATTACATTTCTGTAATGCTATACCATACAAAACGAGATGGTTAAAAGCAATACATGTGAAAAAAATAAACAGAAAAACACAAGGTCTTGGACAAAAGAACAATTGATTTCAACTGCCTGAATTTTAACCATTTCACTTCCAGGATTGAGTATACTCTATCTTACAAAAGCACCTTCTGATGCCCCTTATCAAATTTATTGGATGACTAATTCTGGAGCAATGCATAGGAATTCCTTTTATTGCAAACCAAATTAATTTGCTAATGTGCTCCAGAAAGTGACCTTTTATATTTCAACAAGTTGGATATGACAGGAGACGTGTTGAAATTATAGGAAAAGCTTGCAGATCTTTTATTTCTAGGAAACAGGGTTCACAAGCTGTAATGTATATGTACAGTTGTGTTCAAAATTATTCAACCCCCACTGAAATTGAGTGTTTTGGCCAGTTTGACATTGATTTTGATCATTCAGTCATCTTGCTTACAATTAAATCAAAGAGGCACGTGTAGGTCAGACAAATATAACATAACATTTATAATGAAATAACCACAAATGTCTTTTCTGTGCTCACATCATTATCAGTTTTATTCAACCCCCAAGTGACATTCAATCTTAGTACTTAGTACAACATCCTTTTACAGTTATAACAGCTTTTAAACGTGAAGCATAGCTTGACACAAGTGTCTTGCAGCGATCTACGGGTATCTTCGCCCATTCGTCATGGGCAAAAGCCTCCAGTTCAGTCACATTCTTAGGCTTGCGCACTGCAACTGCTTTCTTTAAGTCCCACCAGAGGTTCTCAATCAGATTTAAGTCAGGTGACTGCGATGGCCACTCCAAAATGTTCCAGCCTTTAATCTGCAACCATGCTCTAGTGGACTTGGAGGTATGCTTGGGATCATTGTCCTGTTGAAAGGTCCAACGTCTCCCAAGCCTCAGGTTTGTGATGGACTGCATCACATTGTCATCCAATATCTCCTGGTACTGAAGAGAATTCATGGTACCTTGCACACGCTGAAGCTTCCCTGTACCTGCAGAAGCAAAACAGCCCCAAAGCATGATTGACCCCCCGCCATGCTTCACAGTAGGCAAGGTGTTCTATTCTTCATAGGCCTTGTTCTTCCTCCTCCAAACATAGCGTTGATCCATGGGCCCAAACAGTTCTAATTTTGTTTCATCAGTCCACAGAACACTATCCCAAAACTTCTGTGGTTTGTCCACATGACTTTTGGCATACTGCAGTCGACTCTTCTTATTCTTTGGAGACAGCAAGGGGGTGCGCCTGGGAGTTCTGGCATGGAGGCCTTCATTACGCAGTGTGCGCCGTATTGTCTGAGATGAAACTTCAGTACCCACATCTGACAAATCTTTTCTCAGTTCTTCAGCAGTCACACGGGGACTTTTCTCCACTCTACGTTTCAGGTAGCGCACAGCTGTCGAAGTCAGCATCTTCTTTCTGCCACGACCAGGTAGAGTTTCAACAGTGCCCTTTGCCTTGAATTTGCAAATGATGCTTCCTATGGTCTCTCTTGGTATGTTTAACATCTTTGCAATCTTCTTATAGCCATTGCCCTTCCTGTGAAGAATAATCACCTCTTATCTTGTCTTCCTGGACCATTCTCTTGACTTCACCAGGTTTGTAACCACACCAGTAAATGTCTAGAAGGAGCTGAGTATCACAGTCATTTTAAAGCTGCCTAATTGGTGCTTATTATGCTTTATTGCTGCTCCGTGACATCCACAGGTGTTTTCAATGCCTGATTGAAAACACTTGAATGAACCTCTGTTCTTCAGAGTGGTGGTCTTTAAGGGGTTGAATAATTGTGTCAATGAAGAATTCACAAAAGAAACATTTACTACTGTATTACAAAACCAATTGATGTCATTTTAGTTGCATATGGTTCTTTAAAAAGTCCTTGTAGGATTTCATTCTGAATACAATTACAAATGTACACTAAATTCCCTAAAACCCTTTACAGCATTGGGGGTTGAATAATTTTGAACACAACTGTATATGTAGCAGAGGTCAAGTCCAGGGGGACTATTTTTGCAGCGGGAACTGAGTTTCCTTTGGACCCATATGCTAAAAATCTTGTATTCAGGTGTTCAGTCGTATATTTTCCTGTTAAGTCACAATAAAGATTTGAGTGTGTGTTTGTGTTATTTGCGAGATGATAATTGCTAAATTGGGAGAAATCTTGGTGTTCCCACACATCTTTTTTAGGACTTGATCCCTGATATGTAGTATTGCTTTTTGGCCAGTAGAGGGAACCATCTGTCTTGTCAAACAGGGATTACCTATCGGGAATATATTTAATGGGATGCCTCTGTATATATTTGTTGTGTGTGTAATGGGAAGACATTTTTCCATAAAACCACTGGATCCTGACACGAAGTTGATAGAAAATCACGTGGGGTTGAATTAGGGTGACCATATTGGCCATGTTTAGAGGGATACATATTGTTGTTTCATGCAGCGGGGTGCACAGGGAAAAATGCAATCCTGCAACATGTATAATTCATATGCTGCAGGAAGGAAATCAAGGCAGGCCACCTGGGATTCCTTTTTGATTTCTTACCTGCAAAGTATGGAAACTACATGCTGCGGGTAGCGTTTTTCATGCACATCAGCATGAATAAATTATATTTGTCCCTTTAAATATGGACGATATGGTCACCCTATGTTAAATGGGTGACAATTGTAAGCAAAATTTATACTGCAATCAAAAACAAAGTGTAAGATACAGTGTTAGCTTTGAATTTACGATAGCCCCCTAAACGCACTTATCTCTCAGGTCAGCATTTCCTTCTTGGTGCGGAATTTAATTCCCAAACACTCACATTCCTGAAGTTCAAGTGCAGCACACCTTAGCTAAAGTCATCTTGTTTACATAAATGGTGTTTGTCCTGTATTTCGTTTCATTTCTAGTCTCTCAATACCTCAGTGAAATCATGCACTTTACTGAAAATAATCAGTGGAAAAAAAGCATACGGAGACCACCCCGGCCTTCCCTATGACAGGTGCTGGAATGGGAACATGAAAGGCAGAAGCCAAGCAATCTGTTAAGACTTGTTCAAGTATAGTTTACTGTCAAGCTGCATAACTTCTTAATCTGGGTAATGCCATAGCAAGTGCAAAAGAAAAATGTTATCTGCCTTCATACGTGAAGTCATCCGACACTGCTGGTACTGGGCTTTTATGGAAAAAAAAATGTAGAACATATTTCCTAAATGTACCTACTAGGACCAGTTATTTTTTAGAGAGGACTACATTTATGAAACGTAGATGGCTGGAAATATATATATATGTCATATGAAGCAGCTATTTCGTAATGAACCAATCACAAGGGTTTTTCCCCATAAAACACTGTTGTTTACTTTAGTGTTGTTGGTTTCTAAGTTCTAAACAATGATCTCTGGATTCTAAACTTCTTTGTCATTTTGTTGAATACCCCAGGTCTATTCACTAAAAGGTGAAACTCAGGAGAACTGTCAGGAGAAGAGAACAATCTAGACCAAATAGCTGATTTGGAAACTGTGATAAATGGGAGGATCTTAGGCTATTCTGGTTTGGCTATTTTGACCTAGATTTTTTACTTCTCCTGCCAATTCTCCTGAGTTTCACCTTTTATTGTATAGACCTGCCCTTTCTTTAACGTAGAGTGCTTCAGAAGCTGGTGGCACTATATAAATGATGAAAAAAATATTAATGAAAATAAAAATAATACACATGCAGTGAAAATGCACTGAAATTTCAGCAGTTTTTATCGTAAAGTTAATGATTTTTATTGTTATTTCTTCTGGTCCTTCTTAACTGGGAAGAGTTGATATATTTTATCACAGTCTAGGAGAGAATATGGTATAACTGAGAGCATATGGTGTAAAGGAGGGACTTCAGCTGGTGACAGGCATGTTGGAACGTAATTACTGTTGTTACAACAGTGGCAAAACGCGTTGGTAGCAGTAGATTTTTATGTAAGATTTCATTTAATGAATGTATTCATTAACTTATTACATACTCCAGACTCCCGACTCCTGGGCATTGAATTCTCCAGCTGGTGATCTCAGCCAGCTCGATGGAAGATGGGTGAGATGGTACTGGAATAATGTATGTTGCATTTATATGTTACTATCGATGATTCATCTCTTTTTTTTTTAAAACAACTGTGGAAATGGAGTTGGATATGTCAGCCTCAAATGGCTTTGAATTGGCCAGAGCACCTCTCCAGTAAGTGTCTTTGGGCAAGACACCTAACAGTACATTCTTGCCTACCACACACTATAATGGATAATAATAATAATTGCAGAAAATTATTTTCTAATGTATAAATACGATCCACTTTGCTGTATCTGTGCTCAGTGGGGTCTGACCAACATAGTCTTTAAATTAGAGAGTGAGACTGTTATACTTAAGCTATAGTGAACACCAATGACTAATGGTTGCTGTTCCAACCAAGCTACACACTTTGCTTGTGGCTCCACTGGAACTATACCATATTATACCATACTTCAAATTAACTGTCACGGTCCTCGCCAAAGAAGCCAGAGGAGGGGCAAGTAAGGTGCCATTCCCCTTCCAGAATCAGGTTCCAGTCCAGATCTTACTTCTTCCTGGTCTTGTGTCCAGGCATTGAGGGATCCATTACAGGTGTCCTCTCACCTCCCCAGCCTCAGGGGTGGGCTGGGCCTGGACTTCCCATATAATCAGGCATCACCTTTCAGTGGATGCTTCTGCATTGCTTTTCCTTGGAAGCCTCACAGAGTGCCAGTTCTGCCTGCTATGCACATTACCTGTCTGAGATCCTTACTGCATCCTGTGGAGACCACCAGTTTGTATAACCCCCGCCCCCCGGCACCCTCGTGACATTAACACTTCCTGTTCTTCGTAAATAAAGCACTTACTTGTGGGCAGCTAGAGAAAAAAAAGAAATTTCAAGGTTGCTCCTTATTCTTGTATGGTGCCTGTATTGAAAAAGGGTGTTCTGTCGTTTCCTCACGCTGCATGCTGTAGGATCCTGGAAACAAATAGTTCTTAGCAGGGCCGCCATCAGGGCATTATGCCCCTTGCTGCCATAAGGCCGGCCCGCTGGGGCCCCGTCGGCAGTGGCGGCGCCCTTTTTCACAGCTCCGGTATCGGACTCTATGATATCGGACCCCCAGGGCCCAGCCAGACCCCCAAGGTCCAGCCAGGGCCCAGCCAGACCCCCAGTGCCCAGCCAGACCCTAAGGCCCAGACAGACCCCCAAGGTCCAGCCAGGGCCCAGCCAGACCCCCAGGGTCCAGCCAGACCCCCAGGGCCCAGCCAGACCCCAAGGCCCAGCCAGATCCCCAAGGTCCAGCCAGGGCCCAGCCAGACCCCCAGGGCCCAGCCAGACCCCAAGGGTCCAGTCAGGGACCAGCCAGACCCCCAGAGACTAACCAGTCCCCAAGGCCCAGCCAGACCCCAAGGACCAGCCAGACCCCAGGCCCAGCCAGACCCCAGGGAAATGTTTAACGAACAGCGAGTGGGAAATGTTTAACGAACAGCGAGTGGGAAATGTTTTACGCTCATATACACCGCACATTACTGTGAGTTTTATTGCTGTGGAGCTGTGTTATGTCCTTTTTTGTTTTGGAAGGGGGCGAAAAGCTGTTAGAGATTGAGGAAGTTTACGGGGGGCTGCATCGTGAGGTGCAGTAAGGGGCCCCATCATTTCTGATGGCTGCCCTGGTTTTCAGGGTCCTTCTATTGAGCCTGTGCTCGCTCTTGTTTTCATGGAATCCTTTGAACTCCATGAGACCATGCCAGTGGTATGCTGCTCAGTTAGTGGCTCCCTCATAACATGAGATGCTAATAGCGGCTCGCTTGTAATAGAGTAGGTAATAGGGAGTCGTTAAGGGTTATTGACTTGCACTGACTTATCCCTTTTGGGGCTTTCTATTACCCATTGTCCTAATCACTATTTTTATAGTATTAACAATTTTGATGGACTTGTCTGTGAAAGGTTGCAGAAGAAAATCCTGGTGAAATAGAGGTGATGTGCGCCATGACTTATATCAAGATGTCTATTAGGGTTTTGCTTGCATTTTGCCTTCCTTTAGCAAAAAGTATATTTTCTGTATATGACTTTATGACCATCTATAGTCAATAATATAATATAATCTTTCTGCTGACATTTTGGAATCTTGCCAACACATTCTTTGCATATATCGTTGTGTAGAGTATTGAAGCATATATATGTTTCTGTCATGGTGCCTTCCCTTGTTGTAGTTACTTATTCTGTTTAGATTCTTTTGATATTTGTGTAAACCTGTATTTTGTATTTAAAAGAATGTTGCTGAAAATGTTTCTGAGTCAAGGAATTTCACTTGGAATTTCTTGCAACAGTTTGGGGGTTATATACTAAACTAAAAATGTGCCCGTAATCACAGAACCTGTGAATAATCTCAGCCTTTGACCCAAAAGTGCAATCTAGGCACCAGAGACATCATGTTTTTTTATGAACACTCAGATATAATAACTGATTATCAAACTGTGGTGTTCAGTGGAATTTGATGAAAGATATGGATTTCAGTCAAAATGCTAATTGATTCAGTCAAAATGCTTGAGAGAGTCTCTGTGGGAGCCAAATAGTTGCATTGTTTGACTCCAATAAAGCTGTCCTGGTGAGACTCCGGTACCCGTTCCTCTACTTTTGTTCACAAGTATCTGATGGGGAGCAGGTCAATCTTGGAATGTGTTGGCGCCTGTTAAAAAAACATATACTGTATACAGGGCTCAAAATTTCAAGTCCCAAGCTACTAACCAGGCCCTAAAGGTTACTCGCCATCAGTTGCTCCACCTAACCCCTACCCAGCCTTTAACTCTGCCCTAAACACTCAAAATAATTTATTGTGCTGCCTGCGTGTGCATTTCCACTCGCCCTCACTTTATTTCCACTCGCCAAATGCTAGTAGGCGAGTGGAAATTTTGAGCCCTACTGTATATATACATATATATGCCTGGCCAAGAAAAAGTCATCACTTTCTGTACAAGCCTGTTAAGATCTGGGGTTGCTTCAGTTGGTCAGGTCTAGGTTTAGCCACATTATGTACCCAAAAAATGAGGTCCCCGGACTCCCTGAATATACATAATGAGCGGGTTTTTCCATCAATGGATTTTTTTCTTCTCTGATGGCGCGGGCATATTCCAAGATGACAATGCCAGGATTCATTTGGCTCAAATCATGCAAGAGTGGTTCAGAGAGCATGAGACATCATTTTCACACATGGATTGGCCACCACTGAGTCCAGACCTTAACCCCATTGAGAATCTTTGGTATGTGCTGAAGAAGACTTTACGCAGTGCTGCGACTCCCATCGTCAATACAAGATCTTGGGGACAAAATTAATTCAGCTCTGGAAGGAAATAAATGTTGTGACATTTCAGGAGCTTATTGAAATGATGCGATGGCAAATGTGTTCGTATTCAAAGCAAATGGTGGGCCAACAAAATAATTGAGTGTGTGACATTCAACTATATGTTTACACAAACAACTGAAAAGTGAAAAATTCAGAAATCTTGTTTTACTACTAGTTTCATGAAACTTGAACTTTACCAGAAAGCACACATTCGAGCCTGTTTTTTCTTTGGGATGCTCAGTGACAAGTTGGCACGACATCCAACAGTGATGAGTGAAAGGCATCAGCAGTGGCAGGTGGTTGAAAGACAAAGGTCTGTGACTTGTATAAGAGATGTTCTAGTTATATACAGTACATGTGATTTCTAGGTATTGTATTTATTGTATGTCAAAAATAAATATGTAAGATCACGATCATGATTACGATCATGTAAGATCATATGTTACCGTATATACAGCACCTTTATTGATTTTTCTTTTTTTTTTTCCTGGTTGTGATTCTGTCTTCTCAAAGCATACATGATTACTTTGCAAGTAGCAATGAGAGAGTGTATCATCCCCATCCGAGAGTGAGAAAAGCAAAGGGCTGGGTGGATAGGCAAGTGCTAAGCCATCGGCTGACGTCTAACGTCTGATTAAGCTATTGTAGCTCACCTGCTGACCCCTTAGAATTAGGAGTTCTGTCTCACCAGCCATGCCTACTGTACTCTGCTTCAAGAAAGTAATGGGAATCCAGGCATGCCAATCAATAAGTGGTGATTTTTAATGGAAGACCTTTCTAAAAGCAAATCAAGCATGCTCGGGAAAGGTCACTCTACAGACCTGAAAGGTCACTATTTCTTGAATTAAAAATCTCCATCTATTGATTGGAGGTTCTGGATCCTTTTTACTCTTCTAGATACATTAGGCTGAGCTGACGTCTGCTTGATCTTCATGAGCACCTGTTTTTCCGCTGTGAGGGTTAACTCCCAGTCCCACCACTGTTAATCGAACTGTACTTTGCTTGTCTAACGTGACATGTTTCTGATCATGTCTCCTGCTTATTGTGTATACCCGGACCTATCTTTATTATTTTTAGCTTTAATTTGTTTGTAAATTTGCGCCAACATATTCCGCAGCCCGGTACAATGGATACAATAAGTATTACAGAAATGAGGTAGATAGGGCCCTGCACATAAGGAGTTTACATACCATTTTTACATCTATTAAACTAAGGCTTGTGTCATACGAGTGCACTATATGCGCCAGTGCTGACATGCCTCCCGGCGTTCATTGCAGCATTGTGACAATGCGACGGGCCAGTTACTCGCTGTAGTGTGCCCACGAATTGTGTGCGTTACAGCAGGCGTGCTGCATCCATTTAGAAAGTCTCCCCGTTCAACAGGGCTGTAATGCACGATCCTCCATAGGTGGATCGAGCCTTGCAGTGCTGAGCACACTAACTGCACTCAGAGAGGTGGCCAGACGGGCATCAGAGTGGAATGACCGTCCTCTCTCATGGACGTTCCTTATGCTCGTAAAAACGCTCATCTGACACTAGCCTTAGCGGACCTTAAGTCTGTTTTCCAAGCCATAACCCGCCTAATATAAGAATCCAATCAAAGAATTCCAACTTATTATTTTCCATCACCTTGCATTCCTTCCCGATGTGCTATCAACAGAGAACGCTTGTTTGTATTTTACTCCAGCTGTTCTGTCCCAGTCACCTTCCACACAGTGTCCACTAATGACTTTTCTCTGTGCTTCAATCTGATCTGTTTTCTTTGTATCTGTGAATGTGTTTACTAGCGGGGAAATAAAAATGCCATCATTATCTAGCTGCGCGGCCTGCAGATTTAGGAGGTCGAGGTGAAGGCTCAAAAGACATATTAGTCCTTATTAGCTCTTATTCTAATATTCTTGTGGGCCCATTCCCAAATTCCCATCGAGGCTGAGCCTGGCACACATTTTGCATAAATTGTTTGAATGCCTGTTGCGTGTATTACCCTGAGATTAATTATCCAGCACAACTTGTAATTGCTTGTCGTTCTGTCATTCATGTTTGACATGAAAGTGCTGACAGTTGAAAACAGCCTATTTCCAGTACATTTTATTGTGATATTCCCCTTTATATCATCTGTTCACCCATGAGTTTAGAACCTGTCTAGCTGTGGGGCAAGAATCTACTTAACCCTATTACATTGCTTTCTGTGTAATGCATCTGCTCCTTTTATATTTCCTCTGAATTCATTAGTGATGGATTAACAGATGCTCGACTCATTGCACCTTTGTATCTCAAGGTTTAGAGTTTATTAGACCGTACTCTTGAATGTTCAGTATCTGTAGAGACAGTCTACATGCTTGATATGAAAAGAGTACATCCTCGAAATGTACAATTCCAACAAGAAAGATCTTCCTCGGCTTCCACAATGGAATGGATCCCTTGGAACTAATAATGCTCTCGTAGTTCCAAAATGTCCAGTGAATTTCTACCTCTGTTTTATTTTGTTTCAGTTACTCATAAACACCACAGGTACGTATAAGGCAGTGGTTCCCAACCATGATCCTCAAGTACAACCAACAGGTCAGGTTTTGCAGATATGTGAAGCACAGCACAGGTGATATGATTTGCTGCTCAGTGATTGCAAGATTTTGTCTGCATTTCCCCAAGGTGATCTGTAAAACCTGGCGTGTTGGGGGTGCTTGAGGACCAGGGTTGGGAACCACTGATATAAAGAATTATCCACTAACTAAAAAGAGTTGTTTTAACCCTTTCTCGCCACAGGGCATACTATGCCATTCATGTGACAGGTGGGCCTTGAAGCTGCGGGGCGACATAGTACGCCCTGCTGATTTCATTGGGCCTCCTTCGCCCTGCCCACCAGTCGGCGCACGCCGTGTGCTGTTGGCTGCTATGGGACAGCCTGAACTCAGGCCACCCCCCTGCAGCCAATGACACGCTGGCTATGTAGATGGACCGGAGGAGGGGCCAGCATCAGCCGGCAAGCAGGGTGTACTAAAGCCAGCTTTAAAGCCCTACCGCCAGGCAGGACTTGTCCAGTAGCAAAGGGTTAAACAAAGGGAGAACATCCCTCCTTTTGCAACCACAATATACTTCAGCAATACAGATAGGCAAAATCAAAGAATGGCAGACGTTGTTTTATGGACGAATCATTCTCTGATGTTCTTTGATTTTCTTGACATGGATTGCCAAAGCCAAGGGTCAGCAACTTTGGCCCCGCAGAACAATGGCAGTTAGTGTATAACACCCATAATTAGGGTGACCTTAGCATAGTTACATAGGCTGAAAAAAGACATTCGTCTTTAATATCGCCTTTCATATCAGCAATGTTTAAGGCTAGGGACAGATGAGCGCATTTTCTGCGGCCACCGTCAAAATGTACGTCGATGCGTGCGCACGCATTTTTTCACAGAATACGCTTAAGTGGTCAGACGATGCGCAATTCTGGACGTATTTCATGACGATGGGGTAAAAAGAAGTCTAGGGAAATCCGGCTGTTTGAACGTTATGTTGGCCGCACACTAGCAGCGTCTGACATCTCCTAATCACGCACACACGCTGCTATGCGGCCGCAGCGCACTCTGTACGTCAGTACCAGCGGTTTAACGTTCTCGAAAAAATGCGTTCATTTTCCACTTGCGTTGCGCGGCCGGACTTTTGTGCGACCGTACTTCGTATATTGGCTGTCATTGCCCGTCATCTGCTGCTAGTGCGGCCGTGATTATGTGCGCCAGAACGCGCGTTCGCACTGCCTCAGTCTGACCCTAGCCTTAAGGGACACATAATTTATTAATGCTGATGGGCAGTGCATGAAGAATGTGACCCTACAGCTTGTAGAATCCATACGCTGCTGGTAAGAAATCAAAGTATTCCCAGGTGACCTGCCTTGATTTCCTTCCTGCAGCATATGAATTATGCATATTGCAGGGCAGCACTTTTCCTTTTGCTCCCCTCTGCATGAAATCGCAATATGTGTCTCTTTAAAAATGGCTGATATATACACCCTACCCATAGACCACAAAAAAACACGACTTATAGAATGTCTACTCAAATTTAAAGCCTGAGGCAAACATACATTGTACATACAATATATCTCAGAAAGAAACCCTGGATGGGTGACATATCAATTTTAACTAGAGAGGACCCTAGAATATTTATTATGGCATTCTTTCCTCTTTAAATAATGAGAATTTGCTCCAGATCATGTGGAATCCATTTGTGAAATGTCTAACCATATATCTATAAATATGTCCGTGGAAATATAATATTTGAAGAATTATTTCTTCTTATTCACTGCAATCCGGCTTCATCACTTGATAAGCCTCAGGGTCTTATTCTAAAATAGGCGAAAATAATCTTTTTGACAGACCCATCACTCTCAATAGCCTAAATAAGCTTTTGATGCCAAAATAGAGAATCCGCGTTTTAGCCTCTGAATATTCTTTTGATTCCATCCTTTACGGTGTTGCCTTTTTGGAACTGCCATAAACATTGCAGTGCATGAGATATTCACAAACATTCAAGTTTGTTCTTCTAATTAAGTATAAAATGTGCAGGAATATGCTACAAAAGGCGTGTTTTTTCAAACCGTGTTATTTCTCGATACCAGATGTGCGCCTGTCTCGCTCAGTCTACATTTCACACCTGTTAACCAAGAAATGTGTCCAGCCTCTGCTGTATGTTATTTACGTTGAATAATGAATGCGGAGAGTACCTGCTCTTTCATACCTGATAAACAGAACCTGTAAGAAAATTGAGCAGCAACAAAATTGATTGGTTTGGTTTTCCCTAGGAGCTTTAACATTTATATTGATGTACAAATTGATGGATTTCATCACTCCTGGTTATAAAGGGAAATTTAACCCATCCACTACTGAGCGTTTTTCCATAATACCACTTCCAGGACCCAGTGGTTTTATGAAAAATTATTTCCCATTACCCACATAGTAAATAAAAACAGAGGCATCCAACTGTACATAACACTGGGGAACAGCATTTTCATTGAGTTAGATCTGACAGTTGTTTTTGACTAACTGGTGGCATCTGAATACAAAAATGACCACAGTTTTTCTCTATCACGTCAATTTTTTAAGGCACAGGATACCCTCCCTTTGTCTCGAAAACCATACAAAATGTGCACACAATGGAAAATAATGAAAAAATGACCTGAATGTCAAATTCAAGTTTAACCTAAAAGTCCTATTGGGTGCAAGTAGTCAAGTTAGGTAGTATGTAAGGTACAAATTTACGCTTATAGCTTTTCCTGGAGTGTTCAATCTCTCCTTATGCTCCAACAATAGTCAGCCATCATATGTTCATCCCATCTACCCTGATACCATTCCTCTATGACCTTCAAATCTTGGTGGCATCGTACAGAAGTAACAGTCACTGGAATGATCTGTGGGCTCTCGCCAAACCAAAGGTATATCAAATGGCAACTTATCACATGTTCCCTTCGTCCACATCTGTAAACTCTCGACTCACTGCATGTGAGGGGTCCAAGACTTAGCTTGATCACCAAGTTTTACTTTGAAATATGTAACATAGGCTTCCCTGACCAATGCGCTTATGTTCACCCTTTGACTGGCAATGGTGAAACTGCCACAGATATAACAAAAGGAATCAGGGCTTTTTTGGCACTTACAATGAGAAATAGCAGAGGCAGACATGATCTGAAGGAAAGGAAATACGTGTGCAAATAAAATAAATTCTGCTTACTCCTTGTATACAGACTTTTCGAATACAGTTACAAGTATTTATAAAGCCCCAATAAATTCCTTGGCGCTGTACAATGGGAGAGACAGAATAACAAATATACATACATGTTACACACACGGAACAGAAGGAGGGAGGACCCGGCTCAAGAGCTTGCGATCTAAGAATACGATTCATTAAATGCAGTTATACACACTCTCTCACCACACTGTCTCACGTGTAACTGAAATGCAGAGACAAGTAACATCCGGTCGCCAAGGTGACCTGTCACTCCTCCCCACTTGAGGGGGGTCCACTCTCGGCCAATAGGAGAGCACTTGTGCTCCCATACATCCGGGTGGGAGTAATCGCATTCAGATAAGCTGTAGAGAAAAAATCTGACGTGACAGAAGAAAACTAACCGCAGTTTTGAAATCAGCTCCTAATTTAGTCGGAAACAGCTGAAATATCGAACTCAACAGAAAATATTTTCCAAATTGTTCCCCAGTGTAATGATTGTAGGCAAGTCCTTTTTGACAAACTGAGGCCTCCCTCTGCTGGCCAAAAAGCGTTATTACATTTATATTCTAGTTTGGGCTCCTTGGTGCTGTGATGGAAAAATTAACGTCAAATCTATTCATATGATTTCAACATATCGGCTGTCACCTCTGATGTGTTGAGATTTCAGGGGCATGCTCTGAAGTCCATTTACACACGATTTTCATTTGCAATCAACAAAATTCCTTTGCAACGCTTCAGAATCTGACCCGATCGCTGGGTTAACTGTGATGGAAATTGTGCAAGGAAAAATATTTATTAAATGGTGATGTAATGATCAGATAAAGGTACAACCACTGAGACAATTGAACAGATTAGCTTTCCAGTTTTTGGTGGAGAGCTTTGGTCACCTCTCCGTTCAGAGAAGAGATGTCTTATCGTATTTATATTTGGAAACATCTAATAGTTATGAGACTCCTGTCAAACTATTTCATAGACAACATTCCTATAATGAGATTGTTTTTACTATTGATCCAGTGATTAATCGGGGTTCAGCATCCTTGGCCCTGGACGTTTTAGAACTACATCTTTATTGATGACTAGGGATGGGCTGCCGGTTTTGAATCGGTTCGAAGTTCGATTTGAACATCGGCTGTTCGTAAATTTGAAAACTTCGAACTTTTCAGGACGTTCGCAAAAAGTTGGATAAAAATATTTTTTTTAAAAAAAATTCAATAAAATGCTTAAAAGATCCTAAAAAAAATCTAAAAATAGACTCTTTACTGCAGAATATAATAATAAACAGTTTATTAGATATTGAATTAAAACTGGAATATTTTTAACATTGAAGTCTATGGGACATAAACATTTCCCACTACTTGTTGCTCAAACATTTCCCTCTCATTGTTGGTCAAACATTTCCCACTCATTGTTGGTCAAACATTTCCCACTCATTGTTGCCCAAACATTTCCCACTCATTGTTACCCAAACATTTCCCACTCCTTGTTGCTCAAACATTTCCCACTCATTGTTGCTCAAACATTTCCCATGGCTTCAAATCGCGTTTAAACATGAGCAAAAGCGGTAAAATGAGCTCAGCGCACAACGGTGAAATGGCTAAGCACTCAACAGTGAAAGGGTTAAAAACGTGTTGTTGTTTTTTTTTTTTTTAAAAAAAATCATTGTTTCCTGTCCCCCAGGGCAGTAACCAAACAGCCATACACCTTTTTATGGCCAATATCTTACATATATGCCCTCTTGGAGGGGACCTTAATTTTCGAACTTTCTTGCCCCATTGACTTACATTGTGTTCGCATTGTGTTCGAGTTCGCGGTCGAACTTTTTCGAGTGTTCGAATGCGAATTGAACACGGGGGTGTTCGCCCATCACTATTGATGATGATCAGCTACTCATTAGGTTGGCAGAGCCTCAGCGGAAATGTAATTCCAAAACACCTGTATTTGCCAGGGTAGCTGACCCTTGGATTAAAGTAACATTTTTAAAATTGTACATTCAAAAATATAATTGTTCATGACCTTTGTCTTTACACAGATATGGGGCATGTGGAATAGGGGTTAGAAACATTGGCCCTCCAAGTGCAGTGTTCCTACCCTTCTGTAAGCTTTAGCAGAGCTGTTGTAAACTCACTGGTTGGGTTTAAGTTTACACCAGGGTTGGAATATGGACCCAGATATTTTGGAACTACATTTCCCATGAACCTCAACTTACCTGGTGAGGGGCTGAGCATCATGGGAGATGTAGTTCCAAACTGGAGGACCAAGGTTTTTGACCCATGATCTAGAACAGTGTTTCTCAAACCTGTCCTCGGGACCCCCTAACAGGCCAGGTTTTAAGGATCACCTTGGGGAAATGCAGACTGAATCCTGCAATCACTGAGCAGCAAATCATAACACCTGTGCTGTGCTTCAGATATCTGGAAAACCTGGCCTGTTAGGAGGACTTGAAGACAAGTTTGAGAACCACTGATCTAGAAAGTTTAGTCAAAGCCCTAAATAAAGGCTGTAATAAAAACCACTGCAGAACCAGGCACTCGCGCACGGGTCTGTTGTGGAGCTTTATTGTGGTGTGTGACTAATGTCCTAAATAATGCTCCTCAACAGACCCACACTTGACTGCCTGGTCCTTCTGTGATTATTACGTTCTGATGTCTGATGTTGGCCATTCTGGGCTGTGTATCACCGCGTGGAAAGATCTCACTACCTTGAAAGTGCTTGCTCTATTTTGGATAATAAATAAAAGCTGTATCAGGCCAATTCTCCCAACGTTATTGTGTGCCCAGACACGCAAAGCCCACTCCTAGCGCATGCCTATGGGCAACAGACTGGGCAAGGATTGAAAGTGCAGTACGACGCTATAAAATATATAAATGTTATTGCTGTCAATTTACATATCCAAATGCAAACCTTGGGAAATGTCTGATCTTCCTTTCAGAGCAGTGTTTCCCAAACCTGTCCTCGGGACTCCCTAACAGGCCAGGTTTTACAGATCACCTTGGGGAAATGCAGACTGAATCCTGCAATCACTGAGCAGCAAATCCTATCACCTGTGCTGTGCTTCAGATATCTGGCAAACCTGACCCGTTAGTGGGTCTTGAGGACAGGTTTGAGAAACACTTAGAGGAATAATGTAATAACTTTGCGCCCAGGGAAGCGGTCAGCAAAAATGACAAGGTGTTAAGCGCCCCCTGGTGACCAATCAGTAAAGTACACTTTTATTACCTGCAATGGTGACTTCAGGCCTATCCCTTAGGAAAATGAGGACAATAAATGGCTTTTAAGTGAGACCCTATTATTAGACCTGTAAATAGTAAGAAGCATGTTTGTTCCTTGTGATGCGGTGGGAGGAAAACCGTCACTGTGGAAGTAATTACCATTTTACAGCCTGTATCCTGAAATTATAGTGTGCACCGTGTGGTTAATATTGTAAATATTTCTTGCATGTTAAAATGAACATTCCTAAGAGTTGTTTTTTGACTAAATATTTCTGAGTAATATTAATTAAATTAGTACTGTAGTTAAAAAACATATTTTTTTTTAACTACAGTACTAATTTAATATATATATATATATATAAATAAATCACGAGTATAGCAGTACGTAGTAATACTTTTTTAACATTGCCTATCTAATCTATAATATATATATATAATACACGAGAGGGGCAGCACTCAACCTTAACTACGCTTTCAGTGCGGGTGCATCTCCAGACAATATGATACAACAAACCAAAAAGAGAGCACACCAAACCACATATTCAAACAGTACAAAGGAAACCACAGCAGCAGCTAAATTCATTTAAACATAGAGATTTTTTACCAGATTTAACCCTTTAAATGCTTACAAACAATTCTTATCCCCTTCAAAATCACTACCGTTCTTAACCCTTTAATAATATATATATATATAAATTCCAAGCAACCCTGCACGCAGTATATTCAAAATACATCAATATGCTTGCTTCAGTGCAAATGCGGCGGCACAAAATAGTATAGAATGTGTTGTGTTTTGTTATGTGTTATCTTGAGAAAAGTCCCGGATGGGACTGAAACGTCGATCTATTTAATAAAGTAACTTTTTTTGTAGCCTCTGTGTGCATCTGGATATTTTTTTATATATATATATATTTATATATATAATTTTCTATGGCTAAGTAAAGGTTTCAGAATATTAAAAAAAAACATTTATTTTTTGGTGAGGATGGTTATTTTGGTTGATCATGTATATTAAGTTGCAGAAAATATCCTGAACTTTATAGCGTTATAGTTTTCTTTTCATTGTTTTTTTTTTTTTATCAGTTCATCTTCATATCCCTGTTTTACATGACAGGGGAACCTGCGACATAACAGTGTATCACTTGTAAAACAAAGTACTAAAATAATTCTAGAAAGACAGCACCCTCTAATGGAAATATTAATTTAGACAGACATTGACGTACTTCGAGCATACAGATATGGGCTGTAAAACACCTCGTGATGTTGAAGGAGAAGATTAAAAAACAATATTTGCTGTTGGAAGTGTTAATATTTTAGTGTTTGCATAAATGAATAGAATTCGCAATCTCAGATCACACTTCGTCATTATATACTAAATCCTAATACCTATGGTGGATCATAATTGAAAGGATGGCAATTGTCTCATTTACTTATGATAAATTGAACTGAAAATCATTTTAAAGAAAACGGCGCTCAGAAAAACAGGTTATTTTAACATGAAGCATAAAAAAATCCTATTTGGGTTTCTGATTAACATTAAACATGGCTTCTTAATTTTGTTAATTTCATCACCTTTTTTTACATTTGGTCACAGAAAAATGGAGGCAAATTTATAACATGATATTTTAAACTTTAAAGATAGCTAGATGGAAAATTGCGACATTGTACCTTTCTTTAATATGCATAAAAGAGAAAACTGTACTTGGCACTCAGAGTTGGGTACCGGGCTTGACATCAGTTTACTTTATGATTTACTTGATACAAAAAATAATGTGTGTTTTTTCTCATATTTTCTTTTTTTCTAACATCAACTTAAAAAGTAGTTACAGTGAAAATCCAACTTTAGGTGAGCAGGCATTGGCATCACCAATTAAGAGCCACTGAAGTCCAAGGAGTTGAGGTATCACATCAACCCCATCACTACCAAGGGATTTCCCATGAAACCATTTATGAAAATGACTTTCCATTACCCACACAGTAAATTATATATATAAAGTCCTATTGTACATGTTCATTGAAGGTAAGCCCTTTTTTACAGAGCTCCCTCTGCTGGCTAAATACCGCAACTGCATTTACATTATAGCTTGAGCTCCCTAGATCTGTACAGAAAAAATGGAATCTCGATTTTGCGTTGTAATGCAATTATACAAATTATACAGAAAAACTAGCATTAAAACTCATTGACAAAGATTTTTAATGCAGGATTAAATTGTGTCCCTTGAGATGAAACAAAATTCTTTGCAAGATCTCACTCTGGTCTACCTATATCACGATAAAGAAGCTACGAGGAGCAGTCCCCTACTCTAACTGTAACAAAAGGTTCGACAAACTTTAATGCTGACTTACCAGAACTAGGAGAGGGCAGACCCCAGGGAGAGCTCCAGGGCCACTCACTGCTGTACAGGGATAAGATTCAGGAGGGTATATTTCCAGTACATTACAAGAAATACAATATAAAAGAGCGCTGGGACCGCGAAATCACCCCACAACCAAAGGTCTATACGGCAGCTAATCCCAAACAAGGGCTTCCCCTATATGAACCCTTGGCAAAATAACATATACAGGAATAGAATATAAAGCGCCTATGTACTGTATGTCCCATAGGGTGAGGTAAAGACTAGATAGTATGGGCCAAAAGGGAACTCGTGTGGGTATACAACAATGAATGAAATATCCCAGGTGTCAACACCCAAGTAAGTGCACACACATATAATATTACCAGAATTCAGTAATACGGTATTAATGAATTCTGGTAATCTTATATGTGTGTGCACTTACTTGGGTGTTGACACCTGGGATATTTCATTCATTGTTGTATACACACACGAGTTCCCTTTTGGCCCATACTATCTAGTCTTTACCTCACCCTATGGGGCATACAGTACATAGGCACTTTATATTCTATTCCTGTATATATTTCCAGTACATGCCTGTACAGATACAAGGTGTTACTGTAATTTCCATATACAGGCATTTTGCTACAAACAGATATTACTTATATATTCTTTTGGTATTTTTTGGAAGCCACATTACTAATAATCTCATTATGATCATTACAAATCCCAGTAAACATGATATCTGAACATTATTATTATTATCTATATTTATCACTTTTACTGCATAAATCATGACGGCCATTTCTGCCTGTATGCTAATAATGCAGAGGCCGTGGGAAATCGTGTGAAATAAGGGACACCATCTAGAGTTCAGAATCTTTCATTCCAACAACATTTCTGTAAAGCAGTGTTTCTCAAACCTGTCCTTGGGACCCTCAACCAGGCCAGATTTTTGCAGATCACCTTGGGTAAAAACAGACTGAATCCTGCGATCACTGAGCAGCAAACCATATCACCTGCGCTGTGCTTCCAGGGCCGGCCCAAGACATTGTGCTGCCTGGAGAGAAGGATGAAATGCTGCCCCCCAAAAAAAAACGCAGTGTGTATGAGCGTATCACAGTTAGCAATAAAATTCAAACACTCATACACACCGTATATTAGAATTTTATTGCTGTGGAGCTCTGTGATACAGTAATGTGAGGTGTGTATAAGTGTATAACTGCGCTCCATAGCAATAAGACTGACAGTAATGTGCATTGTGTGTGAGTTTTATTGCTGTAGTGCTCTGATACACTCATACACACCCACATTGTGTATTAAATGCAGCATCTCCAGACTGGGTGAAAATACAGTAAGAGCACAATAAGAGGAGCAAGTGTCACATCATAGGCACAAAGTTTACTGAATGCTGTGGACCTGAACTTTACAAGGAGCACAGAAGTTACTAGGAGTGCCTCACAGCTCCACATCAATAAAACTATCATTAATCCTGTTAGCTTAGCAGGGATGGGGCACGGGGGAGATTTTTCATTTTGCAGACAGACAGAGAGAAAATGGCTAGGTAGGGGAAAAGACAGAATTGGATAGAATCAGGGGTCAGCAACCTTTTACACACCAAGTGCCATTTTTTTAAACCATCAGACAACTGGGTGCCAGTGAACAACAGCCCTCCGTAGTCTTAGTTAGATTTTAATTTTTATACTCATAGTTGTACTGCAAATAGTAAGTTAAACTCACAGAATTTGACATACCCAGCAGAGCCCAGAATTTGACATACCCAGCAGAGCCCAGAATCTGATATACCCAGCAGAGCCCAGAATCTGATATACCAAGCAGAGCCCAGAATTTGACATACCCAGCAGAGCCCAGAATTTGACATACCCTGCAGAGCCCAGAATTTGACATACCCTGCAGAGCCCAGAATTTGACATACCCTGCAGAGCCCAGAATTTCACATACCCAGCACCACCCTCCCATAGGAAAAAGGAACTGGAGGCAGGGTCTCTCATCACAACAGACGGATGGTCCCGGGACCCGGTGAGAGGAGAGTATAGTTGCCGCAGTCTGGAGGATTCGCCCACATGCGCACTGCAGTAATCCCGCGCTTCCATACTAGACCCGGCTGGCCGCATGTGTGTACACCGCCCACACACGAGGCCAAGCTATGCTAGGAATGAAAGTGCAGGATTACGGCACGTGTGGGCGGATCCTCCTCAGGCTGCTGGGCGCCATGGACGCCATTCCCTGTTCGGCAGCGCCACAAAAGTAGATGCCGCCGCTGATAAAAAAAATAGTGCAGCGGCGCCGGTGGCTAAAATTTGCTGCCCCAGAATTTCTGCCGCCTGGCGCCGCTGCTCCACTCTGCACCATGGTCGGGCTGGCCCTGTGTGCTTCAGATATCTGGCAAACCTGGCGAGGCAGAGGGTCCTGAGGACAGGTTTGGGAAACACTGCTGTAAAGGATAAATGAATACACAAACCATTTATATGTAGAAAATTACCTTTTTTTAAATATTTTCCTATCTTGAAATTACAATCTCTGTGCAAAATTGCCAATTTACCATAGGTTTAATTGTTAACTACATATCCCATACTTCGAATAAATGTTATGATATTTTTTTTCTACAAAAAGTGTTTTTTGTCAAGGGGTTAAGAAAGATCAATCATACGTTAGTGGTCAGTATTTCTGGTTTTTTAGTAATAGGATGCAGGACCTAAAAGGTGAGGCCCGGACACAGATTCTCCAAAAAGTCAAAAGCATAATTTCTTTTAGCACAAGACTACCCTTAAACACTTAATGGTCCATAAGTAATACGTACTTACTCATTAACACAGAATCAGTTGGCTTTATTACAATAAAAATGGGAAGCTTTAAATCAGCATAAAAATGTTGCTGGCTTGAAATTCCGCATGAGAGAATTGCATTTTGTCCATTGTAATCTCAGCACAGAGAATTTACTATACTGTCATAAGTATCCATGATTATTTTGACCTCCTTAGTTATAGCAACTGTGAGAAATTTAGAGCTCTCAGATAATTCACGATTTTGAACTGTAACTGCTTATTATATTCAATGTGCCAGTAAACCTCATGGCTTCTGACACATTGAGGTTTCTTCAGGGAGCAGCAAAGAAGTGATATTGTAAAACTTCCAGTCAAATAAGAAGTTGAATTTTATTTCAAGTTGTTTAACATTATATTCAGGTTATACATTAAAGAAGCTCCTTCAAATCTAATTACTTGAATTGGGCTTCTGATAGCTTTCTTGATCACCTCACATTTTAAGTTGATCGTGATGACTTCTCCAACTGGCGTTTGCTCGGCATCAAGAACAGGGAAGTAGTCCCTTTGTGCAGATATTGGATTGCCTGTATTACACTGTCCTTGAATATATGTTTTAGACAACATTTACTTAGCAGGAAGCATAATAATATTCCTGTACAGTATATTGTTGTCAGGGATTGCACTGGGGTGGTACTGAGGTGGCAGAATACTGAGCCCGGGATGGAGTGATGCACCAATACAGGGGTCTGCAATTAGTGGTGAGTTGCTGCAGGATGCTGCAAAACAATTGCTTTGGAGCAGAGGGACATGACATGTAGAAGGCTTGATGAAGGGGAAGAAGGAAACAAACCAGGACAATGGGATCTTGGACACACTGGATACTGTAGGGTATGTAGACACTGGATTGGCTGGTAACAACGGCAAGGTTTGGTTCAGGAAATCACAGCCACAGGTGAGCACAGGTCCTCTCTCACTGGAAGTAATGCTGGAGCAAGGGAGGAGCGGAAGGTGTGGCACTTTATTTCAGGTTAGTCACATGACCTATAGTGTGTGTGTTTTAAACTGTTTATATGCTGGATCACAGCACTGGAAATACGCAGCACAGAAATAAACAGGATTTAGAAGGGGGCTGCCCAGGCATGGTTCAGGAACCCGATAATTTTATTCATTTGTATTACTGTTCTTAACCCCTTCACTACTGATATTGAGATATCTTGGGCTTCAAAAGCACCATCCAGTGCCCCGATATCGAGACATCTCGGTGTGCTGATCTGCAGTCCAAAAGCGAATGAAATTCATTTGCTGCAAACAAATATTATTTGCTTTTGGGCTGCAAATGGTACCCCCAAAGTTTTAGCCCTTTGGGCATAATGTCCAAAGAGCTAAAACTGTAAAATAAGCTTCTCGAAGCTCTGAAATCCGACTTTCAGCAGCCGATGCAGGGAGAAATAGAAGATAATAGACCAGTCGCTTAAACCTCTAACCTCAATTCATGAGTAGATGGCGCCATCTACTGGCAAAAATAGGTTATTTACAGTAAAACATACAGGGCTAAATTACAATCTTCGCACAAACGTTTGCGCTGGCACAAAAAAAAACATTAACGAGAGGGTAAAACCATTTGCGCCGAATGCCGTATTACATAGTCAGAGCAACAACCGCTCTTAATCGTCTACCGTGGGTGAGCCTGCGCGAACCCTGCGTGAGCTTACTGTACTGCGTGCGTCCTATACTTAACATTGTGAGCGCAAATGAGAATGTGCGCTGGTACGCGGATGGTATTACAATCTATTTCACGGTAATTACCACATAGCCTTTGCGCGCATAATTTTAGCAACTGCAAAAAGCTGGTGTTAATGGCAAATCTGAAAAACCTGGCAGAACCCAAATACACCAGCCCAAAAAAAATTAAAATAAATGCAGCAAAGTATACTTGCCCATTCAACTCATACCAAACCAATAAAATGGAGAATTTGTGTGTGCATTTATTATTGCTGCAGCATATATATTTTGGCAGGCGCAATTTCTTAACGTGAGATTGCAGTTCTTAGTTCTGATTGGCTGAATCGCGAGAAAAAACCAGTGCATACACAGATTTTTGCGAGCGACGGTACTGCGCGAGCATTTGGGCGCGTCCTGTTTGCGCGTGCTATTGATCTCCGGATAAAAAGACGGGCGAGGATTGTAATTCCAGCTGTGATTTGCGCGCTCAAACGTTTAACGCTTTGTGCAAAAATTCACGCTTTGAGCGAGGGTTTGTGTGAGAAGATTGTAATATAGCCCACAATGGGTATAAGCTCAAATATTTCTTACTTTAAAATTAATTAAAAAATGATTTTACAAAAAAACACTGGTTTCCGACTGTTTTTTTGGAAAATCCCTTGATAGTGAAGGGGTTTATTATGAATTAAAGCTAAAAAATATCAAATGCACAAATCATTAATAGTATGCTAACATTTTTTTAATCCATAATTGATTTCAGATGTTGTGAATATCAAGTTCAAATTGTATATCTGGTCATGTTTTAAGACAGAATAAAAATATCTCTGGCACTTGCTTTTTTCCATTTATTACCTCTTTTGAACAGAGAGAGGAAAAATTCCCCAGTTTGAATGTTACAATGTGATGAAATGTCTTTATAAGGTGAAAAATACTTTACAGAATAAATTTCATTTTTCCAGCTACCATCTGCCAAACCAACAAGCGTAATAAGATTTGAATATACCATGTGTACTCTGTCATGTTTTTCTTGTCCACAGTTTTATCTTTCCATTACATATTTTTTTTTTTCTTTTTTCAAAGGCTGTCTGCCGGTGTAATAACTTGGTATCAACATGTGCAGTAACGTACCTTGTCTGTTATAACGCATCTTGCAATTGTTATACTGTAATTCTCAGATTTCCTTAGGAACAACACCACGTTTGAAATTACCAAAACATGGAAGGATGAAAATGAAACAGTATTTCTATGAGTTGGAATATATACATATATTCCAGACAAGTCTGTATCACAGTTCACAAATGTTATTCGCCTGGTGGTTCAGCATCAGCCCTTAACATATGTAGATCCAGTAAAGTGCCAGCACTCTGGGACTTCTTATAAGATTATACATTTATCTTCAAGATCACACAATTTTAAGGATTTTCATAGAGTTTTAAAGATTTTTAACCAGCTTAGATAATAAATGATGAGAATTTAGTTCACAAAATATGATCATATCTTGCGTAACCCCTTTACTACCAAGTGATTTTCCCCCCAAAAAAACTTGTCAGAAACCAGTGGTTTTTAAAGAAATCACTTTTAATTAATCTCTTCGCTCCCAAAGTCAAGCTAACTCGATTCTGCATTGTAATACTTTGAAAAGCACTCATTAGCATATCAAAACCCAATTAGAACAGTTTTTTTAAAGCAGGATTAGTGTGCCCCTGTGGAGAAACAAATTCCACTGTCTTATCTATCCCCAAGCACCCTTAAGAGAGATAAAGGCAGCTGCATATATCAGCCCCAAACCTCACTGTAACAAAAAGTTCAAAAACATTACTGTTGTATTATAGCAGTCAGGGATTTGGCAGAATACAGGGAGAGCTGTGAGGTCACTCACTGCTGTACAGGGATAAGAATCATGGGGTTAAAATGACTGAAAATTCCTGTACAGTACAGATACAAGGCGTTACTGAAATTTACTCAAACGGGCATTATGCCACATACAGATAATATTTTTATATTGTGCTGGTATTTTCTGGAAGCTGGATTTCTAATAATCTCTTTATGATCACTACAAATCCCTAGAAGGAAGAGATCAGAACATTTTTATTATTTATCTTTATCACAGTTACAGTACAGACACTGTTGTAAGATAAAGGACACCATCTCGAGTTCAGAATCTTTCATTCCAACAATGTTTTGGCAATGGTTAAACGAATGCATGAAAAATTAAAATGAGCGAATTTAACAATCTCTGTGCAGAATTTCTATTTTACCATATATTTAAGTGTTAAATGTTGAGATAATTTTTTTTTCAACAAAAATAGCTTGGTAGTGAAGGGGTTAATTATACAGTATGAAATATTTGGGAACATTCCCGATATATTCCTTACTGTAATAACCTATGTAGCAGGCTGGTGGTGTCATCTACTGGCCAAATAGAATTATACTAGTTTCAGCTGAAGCCTGTGGTTCTCGGCATCAGCTGCTGAAAGCCCGATATGTCAGGGCATTCTTCAGCTGATTTTAAACAGTGTAACACCTCGGGCATTATGCCCACTTGGCTAAAACTTTGGGGCCACCTTCTGCATCCCAAAAGCAAACGAAATTAATTTGCAGCAAATGACTTTCATTTGCTTTTGTCCTTTAGAGCTGCAGACCGAGATAACTTCATATCGGTACCTGAAGGTGCCATTGAAGTACCGAGTTATCTCAATCTCGGTAGTGAAGGGGTTAAGCCTGTGACTGTAACGGTGGGAGTAGCGCCCACTAGAGAGTAGCAGAGTTGAGATCCTTAAGGACTGATAAATCTTTTTGACGTTTAAACTCTGCTTGGCATACACAAAATTATATACTGGAGGCAGCGAGGATAAACAAAACACTGAGTTGCTACTAAGCACTAAAGGTTTCGAGACTGATAGGCTACTTAGAGCACATTCAGAAATACCCAGATATGTCAGACAGTTGGTGAATTGCACGGACTGCAGGGCAGTCAGGAAATGTGCTGCTTTAACGTTTTCTGATAATCGGGAGCAGATAAGTGGTACCTTTAAGATATTCAGTGACAACATATACACCTCGGGGTCTGTCGTAAGTACAGTAACGAGTATTGTTGATGGTGAGAGCACACTGAACATGAGCCGCATATAAACAGTACTTGTCGATAGGGATGAGCATTCGTTTCGGATCTGTTCGGAGTTCGATTCGAACATCGCCCTTTTTTCTGTTCGTCGAACTCCGAACATTTCCGCATTTTCGCCGCATGTTCGCCCACAATGCACCACAATGGACCACAATGCACTTTTCCACTGGCCTGAAGCTTGGAATTGGCTACAGCCTTGCACCTGACCACAGGTCAGGTGCAAGACAGGTGCAAGACTATTCCAATCACGGCTCAGAGTCCTGATTAGGCAAAGTTTGCCCAATCATGGGCTCACAGAGCTAAGTCCCGCAGCACACTATATAAGGCTTCCCTGCCTGCAGCCCCAGCGTGTGTGTTTGCAGGAGTGAATCAGAGAGGAGAGGAGCTTGTTCTGTCAGGGTATATCCGTGACGCTGTAGGAGATTTCTGGGAATTTGAATCTGTCTTGGCACTGCCAGGCTATCAGTGAATTCTACCAGAGTTCAGCAAATTTGAATGTGTCTTGGCACAGCCTGTTATTAGTGTGTATCAGTGAGTTATACCACAGAGAGTTTACTTACGGTGTGAAGGCACTTGCTGCCACCAAAGGCACAATATTTGGGTGCACTGCCACTGACGCCTATACCAGATTCATATCATTTTAATATTTGACCGCAGGGTCCAACCCTGCACTCTTCCACAATACCACAGAGGGGTTACGGTGTGAAGACACTTGCTGCCACCAAAGGCAAAATATTTGGGTGCACTGACGCCTGTACCAGATTCATATCATTTTAATATTTGACTGCCGGGTCCAACCCTGCACTCTTCCACAATACCACAGATGGGTTACGGTGTGTCGGCCCTTTTGCTGACACTAAAGGCTCAATTTTAAAGCACCTATTGTTACTTTCATCCAAAGCCTGCATAAGTTACTCCATAATTTAGCCCAAAAAAATCACTAAAACTTGTTCTGCGTGTCCTAAAACGTCTCCTCTTTTGATACAGGCTGCCGCCCCAAGCAGTTGTTTATGAATAGATTAAAGGAAATCCATTTACCGTCATTTGAAATGTCATTGTTTTGTTTTTAAATGTTTCTATACATCCTACAAATCCGCCACTTCACAGGCAGGTTATGGGGTCCTCCTAAGCACGATATTTGAAGGAATTTTTCGTTTTTATTCTTAACCTTTATTTCATGGAAAACTCACTGTTCCTTGAAAAACTTTTTTTTTTTACTTTTTGTCCTTGTTTCCTGTCCCCCAGGGCACTACCCGGACCCCCATACACCTTTTATGGCAAATATCTTGCATATATGCCCTCTTGGAGGGCACTCTAAAAATCTAACTTTCAAGTCCCATTGACTTGCATTGAGTTCAGTTCGAGTTTGAACTCAAACTTTTGAAATTGTTCGAGTTCGAATGCAAACCGAACACGGGGGGTGTTCGGCTCATCACTAGTCACAATGTGCGTATTTGAGGAACAGAGCACCCACATGAAACAATTGAACATGAAAGAGATTCCCCTAAGGTGAATGTCTTCTGTGCTCTGTCTCAGACAAGGTTTATGGTCCCTTTTTCTTTGAAGGAAACACCGTTACAAGACAAACCGATATGCTCCAAAATACCGGACAAACCGATATGCTCTCGATATCCTCCAAAACGTGCTCTTCACTTCACTGCATGCAGATTCACATGACTTAATTTTTCAACAAGATGGAGCACCGTCCCATTGGCACCTAATGGTTCGAGCTTTTTTAAACTCACTGTTCCTTTAAAAATGTTTTTTTTTACTTTTTGTCCTTGTTTCCTGTCCCCCAGGGCACTACCCGGACCCCCATACACCTTTTATGGCAAATATCTAGCATATATGCCCTGTTGGAGGGCACTCTAAAAATTGAACGTTCGAGTCCCATTGACTTACATGGAGTTCGGATCATGTTCGAGTTCGAACTCGAACTTTTTAAATTGTTCGAGTTCGAAGTTGAACCGAACACGGGGGCATTCGGCTCATCCCTACTTGCCGATCGCAGTTCTTAACAACATGTGTGGCTGGAGAACATGAGCCCTGGGTTTGGTATAGGAACCTAAGGAGGCCACAGACAATACCCACAACTTAGAAGGGACACTTCCCCAGTAACGGGTAAATACCCCAGCGATGCGGAAAACAGACTCCATGACAGGGTGATGAGGCAACTCCTCGCACCTTGTTTTAAACCCGGCGGCTCCTCGTGACCATGCTAGGCCCGCCCCCGCAGACGCTGCTCGGCCATTCCCCAGTGCTGTCAGCCGACCAGCTCCTGGTACAGGACCTTGCCCAGACCCCCCAGGCAGCGCAGCAGGATCTGAGGATTTCACAGTGACACTGTCAGCGTATCCTATCGCTTACAAGTCTTAAACTTCTTAACCTAATGACTGACTGTCCTTAGTGGATTAATTCACTTAGAATAGAATCCTTCCTGGAGCCACCTGCAGTTCAAGGTTTAAATAGATGTTGTGATGGAACACTTGAACACTCAACATGTATAATAGAGCAACCAGGGAGGCAGCACTAAACCTGTAATAAGCATAATAGGCTCAGTGCTTCTCAAAACAAACGTATACAGCACACCAATGGGAGAGCACTTCATTACACAGATCACACCATCTTCAAGATCACACAATTTTAAAGATTTTTAACCACCTTAGATAACATCTCATGGGAATTTAGTTAACAATGCATGATCATATCTTGACTAAGCCTGTCACATCATCAATATGTGTATACTGTATAAATATAGTATACATGATAAATGCACGTTTGATTTCCAAAGTTTTTCTCAGACTTCTTTTCAAAATATTTAGAGGTAAATTAAAAGAAAAAGGAGTGACTCATCTGCTCATCTGTCAGTAGAAACACTGGCAATGTATAGCACATCTAGGGATGGAGGGTAAAAGACAGAACAAATTATGAATATGTTTCTGTGTGCATTTCATTGTTTCTGTGTATGTGTCAGCTTACTTAGTGCGCTAAAATAATTGGAGACAAGATTTTAGTTCCTGATCACAGTAAGGCATTTTCCCTCCCTTTCCTTCTTTTTACTTTTCTTGCTGAATTCTACAGAAATTATTTGATATTCAATGCCCTCTGTCTCTTTACGAGTAAATGGAACGCTCATTAGCCCGACACCTCAAGCATGCTGCCTTGGTGTCACTTTCAATTCTGACCTAACGTTCTCTGACTTGAGTACTGAAATTCGCTCTTTATTGGCCTGCATAATGCCCGTTTTGCCACTTTGCAATCTGTAATGAATGCAGATGCCAGGCTTATTTTTCTCACCAGACTCACCTTGCGTACCGCCCCCTCTGCCAGTCCCTTCAATGGCTTCCTGTACGTTTCAGGATTCAGTTTATAATACTGACGCTCACGTTCAAATCGCTCAATAACTCAACTCCTCCTTGCATGTCTTCGTTACTCTGCAAGCAGGTCCCGTCTATAGGTCTCCGCCTATCCTTTGCAGATGTACTGCCAACTCTTGCCTCCAAGACTTCTCAAGGGCAGCACCGGTCCTGTGGAATGACTTGCCTCGCCCTATCAAACTCTCCTCTCATCTCCAGTCCTTTAAGAAATCCCTCAAAACCCATCTCTTCAGATTAGCGTAGCACATCATTGATGCATCTCCTCCCTCTGCTCACCTACTCACACATGATTGAAGCTGCTTCTATTGCCCCACCATTCCCAAATCATTGTTACTATATGATCCGGTCGTCCAGTAAAACTCCCCTTGTCTTCCTCAACCCCAATCCCTCTAGACTGTAAGCTCCTATGAGCCGGGTCCTCTACACCTCTTGTTTCCATCATATGTCCGTTTCTCTCGCTCCATTTGGTTATTGTAAAGCGCTGCGGAAACAGTTGGCGCTATATAAAGGATGATATTAATAATAATATTCTTAGATACCGTAGGTTCACTACAATATATTCCATTACTCTTTCTGACAATCATTACATCTCTGATTGTCAGCATTTGGACATTTCAAGCCTATGTTACAGCAGCCCAAGTAATAAAAATAATTATCACCTGACTCTTAGGAGATCAAAATTATTTGCAATTCCACCATATGGTTACAAAATTTCAAGCTTTTTTTAAATTAATTTCTTCACTACATATTTCTTGCTATAACAGAAATGTCAGGATGCCAGTTGTTTGTTGCTGATTAAATATATAGATTGCAAATCATATGCTATATTGTAATTATTTCCTTAATTTCATAATGGTAAATCAAACTCTAATAATATGTATAGTTTATGAACAATAGTAAAATAATATTTGATGATCAATACTATGGAGAATGTGACAACAAACCTGATTTAAATCTAGCCGACAACTCTTTGATAATATCTTCTACCCAGCACATTGGACTTAAAGATGTTTTGCTACAATGAATGTTGAATATTTTATTAAAGGTATTAATATTCATATCTTATTTCCATTTGTTGCTCAAAGCAGATTCAGGGAACAATTTCCAAGACATCACTAGCATCTCATGCTGTCAAGAAACCCACCAGAGCTTCAATATGAGCATTTCATATGACAACGTACATGTTCCATTGTATTTGTTTACAGTTTGTTTCAGATATGAAAACTGAATTAAGGAGACTGATAGTGGATAGCTGCAAAAAGGTTCATAATTAAAGTGTGGAAAAAGGGAGAAAACACTTCTGGTTTAAAAATTTCAAGATTAAAAGTTCTCTTTCACATATTTTCCATTGTACAATTTCTAGGTAATTTTAGAAAAAAAAGCCAAATTTTGTTGGGTCTAGTAGGAGGAAACTCTCGTGGATCTCCCTTAGCAGGCTTTTCAGTTTGATTCTGGGCAGCAGCCCTGCAATGGCCACTGAAATCAATGCTGCCGCAGAACCTTGCAACCCAGGAACCTGTCAAATTATCACAAGAAATGTATGCTGCCTACTGAGGATTTTCTGGTACCAAGATGTCCCTTCACTCATCAGATATCAGCGGAATATCATTTAAAGGCCATGTTAGTGAAACCTTTACTGTGTGCTCCCTGGTCTTCCTTCTATGGATGTCCAACGCCTCTACCCCAAAAAAGGGTAATGTACCCAGGCCACTAAATGATTTGAAACACCCTGAAACTGTGGAGAGGTTTGCTTATTTCCACTCCCGAAGAACCATTTCCATCCAAATAGCTTCCAATATCTTTCATATCTGTATCTTCCTGACATTTACTACCTAGTGTTAAACTAAAAGAGCATTGTGACTTGCATCCTGTCCAATTTTTAGATAGGGGTGTAGTCAGGCCGCTAGATCTCAGTTTCCTTGCAAAGTTTCCTTATGTAAATTCAATTTTATTTAAATTCTTTATTTAGAAATTTCAAATAGGGTCACAAGTCGACCAACAAACTCACAGCCACACAGGGCCGCCACTTCAACTGTCATAGAACATAGCAGAAAAAAGGAAATAAAAATACTTGGTAAAAATGTCTGCAAAAGCCGAAAGGTAGTGTCAACGTAAGGAAAAAAACAGAATGAATATGGACTCAAATATGGACTTTATGCAAGAAAAAGCCCTTCCATAGACCGGAGCAAATTATCTTCGCAATGATGGAGAGAAAAATAATCAAATGTCCACAAAAAGCTCAAAGGGGGGGAAAGGGGAAGAAAAAAGGAGGGGGTACATAACACTGTCCAAAGTCCCATGTTGCTAGCAAGTGTGGGAAGGGAGGGGGGGAAGGGGGGTTATCCAAGGAACAAACGCCTCAATCCCCAAACCTTACGAAGTGCATCCCTAATACTAGTAATTGGGGGAGGTGGGGTGGGGGGGACCTCCTATGGCATCCCGCGTATCAAAAAACATCAGGCAAAACAACAAAAAAGGAATAGGAATGCAAAACCACGCATCATAAAAATAAAAAAAAAAGGATCAAAAAGAAGCACCGTCCCGTATAAAACAGAGAGAAGATAAGCCAGAAGGTACGACCGGTAGAGTTCTCAGCCTGGGGAGGTAATCGCCTCATCCGGGGCAAATCCCACACCTAGCAGTACAGGCCAGGCCTGGGTCTGAGATAACGTATGGCACATTTTTATGAGTAATCATTAGGGAGTCAGCTGGGCCCCAGTGGTACCGGACTCCCTTATGCCTGAGAAAAGTTGTCACCTTGCGGTATCTGCGGCGCGCCATCAATGTAGCAAAGGGTAGGTCGTGAAATAACTTCAGGAGTGCTCCATCGTACATGACATCACCTCAAGCCCCTGGTGTGGTCATGATCTGTGATTTGGCAACCACATCCGTGGTAACAGCAATCATGTCTCTTGGGGCATCTCGGGGGGCCGCAGCAGCCTCGCGGATGCGGTAAACTGCACTAAACACCTCCGGGGCTTCAGGCGGGGACTCTGACACCTGACGTGCCAGACGGTTAGCATAAGGGAGTAGGTCCACCGAGGAAACTGACTCTGGAATGCCTCGGACGCGTATGCTGCGCCGACAGTGTCGGGATTCTAGTGCCTCTACCGAGCGCGTCAAAATATCGACTTGGGACCTGAGAGCGTTCACCTGCACCGACAAGACCATCTGTTCGCCTGCCAAATCCGCGGTCTGGGCCTGAACTGCCACCACCTGTGAGCGCACTACCTCCACCTCCGAGCGCACGCCAGATATTTTGGTTAACCAGATAGATTTGATTTCCGCTATAAAGCTTCAATAATCCTTCATCGTGGTGGGACACATGTCATCTGGGGCAGCCGCAGGAGTCTCGGCAGGGCGTGAGAGCGTCACTGCACCTAAAGGAGAGCCAGTTCCCCCAAGGATATCTGAAATCAGCTGTGGCTGTAGATCTTCTTTGCCGTGCGGGCCGTTCGTCAGTCGTGCCAAGTCCTCCTCGTCTGATAGTGGGGTGTCCGTGTCGGAGCCACCCGCAGAGGGCTCCGAGGCTGTAACCATGGCCTCAAGTAAAGCTGCCGCCAAAGCCTTCTTCCTCTTCTTTTGCACTCTCTTCCTTGTGGCGGCACTCATCGTCGTAGGATCCCTGTCCCTGGGTGCCAGTTGGTCCCCTGTCCAATAGGCCAAGAGCAGTCATCCTCTCCAGAGCAGCCATATCCCGGGGGAAGGAGGGAAGAGGAGGACGCAGCACCTGCAGGGCGTCTACTGGTCAGGGAGTCTCTAATGTCTGGCTGCGTGGAGTCTGCTAACCTGCTATGTGGAAGCGATTTCAGCTTCTTCCCCATGTCTAGGCGAAGGTGAGGTCTCTGTAGCTGGAAATCAGGTCCGTCGTGATGCCAGGAAACTCCCCAGGCTCCGCAAGATGGCCGCTGCGACTAGGCCGCACTAGGCCCGAAGATCAAGCAAGTCGATGGAGCGCTGTAAAACTCTCAGAAATCGGTGGCACCCCAAGCAGCACAGGGTACAACCGACTTAGGGCCCTCAGGAGGTCAAAATCGAGCTGGAGAGACGTGGCAATTGTGGTCTGTTTCTGCTTAATCAGCGGAGCTCCTCAGGCATGCGTCTGCTCCTGTCCGTCGCTAGCCACGCCCCTCAAAATTAAATTTTATGAAGATTGCCTGTTCAGGTTCAGTGCAGTTCTTAGGTTTTCGAATAGCGATTCAAAGGCTGCCTTTTATTACAGACCATAGCGTTTAACCCTTTCACTACCGATATAGAGATATCTCAGGCTTCCAAGGCACCTTCTGGTGCCCCATATCGAGAGATCTCAATATGCCAATCTGCAGCCCAAAAGCAAATTAAATTTGTTTGCTGCAAACAAATGTTGTTAGCTTTTGGGCTGCAGAAGATGCCCCCAAAGTTTTAGCCCTGTGGGCATACTGCCCAAAGAGCTGAAACTGTAAAATAAGCAGCTGAAAGCTCTGAAATATCGGGCTTTCAAAAGCTTTCAGCCGATGCAGTAGAAACAGAAGAAAATAGATCTGCTGTTAAAACCTCTGTAACTCAATTTAGCAGTAGATGGCGCCATCTAGGGTAATAGGTATTGCTTTACAATTTATTAAAAATTCTTTTTCAAAAAGCCACTGGTTTCTGACAATGTTTTTTTGGGAAAATCACTTGGTAGTGTAGGGGTTAAGGCTATTTTTTTATTGTCTGCTGCAAAAGCAGGACGACGCAGGCAACCTCTATCAGAGAACCATTGATATTTAATTAATCCTACCTATAGTAATGTTATATTTTGAATCCTCTGGTTTCTGCTATAAAACATGACGTCAGATAGCATCTAAGAGTGATATTCACTAACCCCCGAATTGGCCGTGACATTGCGCCGTATAGTAAATTTCACTGTTGGTGCATTTTCGGGGCAGAGCTGTCAATTTGCGGAATAGAGGCAAATTTACAGCAAAATATGGTGCAATTCGTCTCATTTCTGTACGGAAATTGGCCACTATCATGTTGTCTATTTACAGAATGCTGAATTGTACTGAAATTGTAGCAAAATGCCCTGATTTTTGTTTTTTTATTTTGTTAGGATTAAACAAGCGATTCTCATAGGATTCAATATAATAAACAGAATATCTTTTTTAATTTTATTTTAACCCTTTCACTGCTGAAGACGTGTGGGACACGTCCTCATTGATGTACGTTGCATGCTGAGGACGTGCCCCACACGTCATCAGCTGTGCGGGACCCCCGGCGGAGATACTCACCTCTCTGTCCGGGGTCCCACGGCGTTCTGACTTCAGCGTCCTCAGACGCTGAAGTCAAGCGCCTCCCTTGGATGGCGGCTCCGCCCCCGGGACTCCCCTCGCTGTCTGACGTCATCACGCATAGCGTGATGACGTCAGATAGCCGGGGAACCCCTAGCTGCCGGGGATTTCCCAAGGAAATCCCCTGGTGGAGATATGGGGTTCTTGTTCTTGTTTTTATTAATGCAGCAATATTGTTCACATTTCAATTATAATGTGAACAATGATGCTGGACTAATGATTTTTTTCTATGGGGTGCGTTTGCTAAAAATCACGTAATTCCCCCCAAAAAAAGTAACAAGTCCCCATTTCAAATTTTTTGTACAAGCGCACCCCATAGAAAACATAACCGCAAACGCTCATGTGATAAAATGTGAAAAAAAACACTTTACACACTGCAGATGATTAAAAATTCAATTTTCATTGTATTTTTTGTTATAATATACAGGCAGGTCATGACGTATACATATAAAAATGATATATTATGAATCTGCGTAGTCTGCCGGAAAGAACGATATATAATATGTCTGGGTCATTTATTAAAATGTGACTTCAAATCGCGTTTAAACATGATGAGCGAAAGCGGTAAAAATGAGCTCAGCACACAGGCGTGAAATGCCTCAGCAGTGAAGGGGTTAAAGACCATTTTTTATTTTTTGCAAAAGCCCTTTTTGTTTTTTATTTTTTAAAAGACCTTTTTGATTTTTTTGTATTTTCTACAAGACAATACATTTTTTTTATTTTTAAAAGGATTTATTATTTTCTTAATAGACCTTTGTATTATTTTTAAAGGACCTTTTTTATTATTTGGACATATTTTACTAAATTTTTATCGATTATTAGGATAATATGATCATTTTATATTCCAGTTTGGGTTTTTTGCCAATGTCCGATAACTGCTTCGGTGACTCAATTTTTAGCAAAATAAGATGAATAATGTACTAAATATAGAATTCACTCTGTTTCTGGCAAAATGGAATCGCTGAAGTGCAATAAAACACAAAGCACCTAAAGCTTTGTGAATAGACACTTAATGTGTTGAGTAAAAAAATGGTCAAAATTAGCTCAGCCCACACGGTGTCACGACTGGAGTCCTTGATGGGTGGCAGCACCATCATCGCCGCCCACTGGCCAGCCACCGATTGATAATGCCGGCTCCCACAGACTCCAACAGGGTGGCATGGTGGCTTAATGAAACGAAGCCCACCACATTCAAAAGCTGGGATGCTTCTTTGCGTCATTGTCCTGTCGCGGTTTCTATCAGAAACTATGTTCTATGTTCTTGTTTTCTATATTACGGTTTACCTGTATATTGACCCTAGCTCTGTCTTGACTGCTTTTCTGGCTATTGACCATCTGCTTATCCTGTTACTCTGTATATTGACTGTATTCTGACCAATCTTTTGACGTTTACCCTTATTATTCCTGTTTTACCGTGTATTGACCTTGAGTTTACTTATCAACCTCTTGGTCATATTATACATTTGTTTCACCCTTGTACCGAACCTAGGCCTGTCTGACTACCCTCTGGTTTCTGACTCTGGCTTGTTCTTGACCCTGTCTTTTCAATGCGTCTGTCTCGTAGCTAGTATCAAGCTAATCTAAAGACAGGCAGGTCGTTTTGTGCAGTGTCTACGTGAAGGGATCTGTGATATATGTTTCACACTGGTGAAATGGCTGAGCAATGAAAGTGTTAATAATTTTCAGAGCACTTAAAATTATGTTGTGGAAAAATGCGTGTTCAGGTTCAGTGCAACCATTCTGGTTTTCTGAATATACAGTATATACATACATACATACATATAATGAATAGCACTTTATCATATCTTTGACATTTTTGAAATCGAAAATGACTTCTGCAAAAAATGTGTGTTCAGCTCAAAGATGCGATCATACATTACATAAGCCTGCCATAAATATTTAACATTTTTCAATCTCTCTTAAAAATAAAAATAATAAACTCATGGTAATAGAGACTATATAATCTGTGTTCTATATATTTTTTGTGTAACGTTGGCTTTGCCATTACTCAACACATCTTCTTGGGAGACCGTTTCAGGTTTCATACGAGCAAAGACCAAAGCTATGAATTATAGCAAATACACTTAGGCAAGTGTACGGTATAAGATGATACAGGGGCCCATAATAACTGTATCTTGAATATCTAGCAAATAACTTATTGCAGCCAATAAATGTTTATGTGATTCCTATTTTACAACGACAGCTCTAAACTTCTAGTATGGCTCTTGTTCTACACAGCCAGACAATTTACTCGATGTGACAAAATTCTTCAATATGACACTAACTTAAAGTCGGAGTTGTGTTTTCTTACAAAAACATAGTCTGAATACTTTTTATTCCCTTGCTGAAGATCGTAAAATAAGTTATGTAAATGTCTTGAGTGAAAATATTTGAAATCAGAATTTAGCAGACTATAAATGGGCATGAGATATTCAGTCCATGCCTTTAGGAATATTTTGAAATAAGCAACATTCAGGTTCTACAGATGGGATAATGCCACATTTGAACTCTTTCTTTGCATAAACATTTTCAGGGCTTCTCTGGTGTCTTATTGTGTCTCTAGGCTCAAATAAATATGTATTTTTGAAACTGAAAAGGATTATCAAACATGACCAGTAATAAATTATCTCAGCGTACCCCAGCTAGATTGGAGGATTCTATTTTCAGTAATGCTAAAGCTTTTTGTGAAAAATGCATAGATTTTGTTGAATTGCAGTATTAGATTAAAATAAGCTCCTTTGCATAGTTTGGGCTAGACTTTGATGATCCACACGTTATGGAAAATGATCCTCGAGATGCTCTTCCTATTTTAGCAAGGATGGTGCAATAAAAACAGCTGGATGGTTCAGTTTTCCATAGGTTTCTAATGTTGCGTACCTGCTAGGTCATGGTGCTCATTCCTTACGATAAATCAGGCCGGATTGTGGCCTATAATGTATGCAGTAGTCTGTGCTATTTACCTTTGTTGAATAAAAAGATATTGCCTAAGAAAAAACAGCTGGAGAACTAAAAGTTAGCTGATGTGCCCATGAGAAGTCAAGAGCGCTGCCTACATATGGCTTATCCCCCCATGACCAACTTTTCAACAAGGCCCTTTTTTCATAATTGTGTTGATTTTCTGTTGCTACCGTCATGCTTTTACATAGGAAGTGGTGTGCTTGCGTGCTAAAGCATATTGTTCCCCAAGTCAGTGCTTGCGCGACTGGCTTTAGGGGTGCATGTCCTCAGAGCCCCAAAGGTTTTGGAGCTTACTTAGCTCATTACTGGAGTGTCATTCCTACCGTGATGCCCAGAGGCGTAACTAGAAACCTCAGGGCCTGGAATCAATGAAGGGCCTCACCACGCCCATGGCAAAAACATATTCCCATACTCCCCCCTCCATCAGCTCCATGTACTGGACCCCTCCAGGTCCAAAATTTCGACTCCAGACAATCAGTGTTCCATTTATTTCCAGGTCCACTTCGACCACTTCAGTTCATCCCATTTTTAATGTAATGTGCACCATGAATATCTCAGAACTCCACAGCAATAAAACTCACAGTAATGTGTGCAGTGTATGAGCGAATTATAGGTGAGGCTGTGGCCGGCTGTGTGTGGGCCCCCCGAACTAAGGGGCCTGGTTGCAGTGGCATTCTCTGCACCCCTGGTAGTTACGCCTTCTTGTGATGCCTCTCTGGTCAAATCAGTCATATGGGCGTTGCCCTGGACAGCAGTGTGAGGATGCTGAATGACAGGTACCAAAAATACAGGAGAGAGAACAGACTTTGTCCCTCTTCCAGTGGTGCTGTAAGGTGGTCACCAGGTCTCCCTTGTGTAAGTATTGACCTTTACTGCACCTTGATAAAGGTAAACTTTGTCCGGTAATATTTCAACAAGTGATCTTTGTATTCAACACAGTTACTACAAAAATTGTTTGAGATGGCCTGGAAAGTAAACATGCCAAAAACATTTTCAAAACGCTAACATTTCCATAGTGCATATAAAAATATTATTCTCTTAATGTTTCGTAGCTACAAATTCCAGCAAGCGCTCTAATAATTGCTTTGGAGCACTTTCTTCAGGCTTTCACTGGTGACATTTATTAAATGAGCTTGTTATAGTTTTGCACAGAGATAATGGAATCCATTTGCACAGTGTGCTATTGCGTCTTTTCTAATCTTATGCTTTTTATATTCAACATATTTGGTCGTTTCTTGTTCGTTCTCTTCCATTTGTTATGGTTTTTCGCTAGAAGGGAGAGCAAATTGACGGCGAAATACGTTGCAGTTCACTGCATTTTGGTGATCTTTGGTGGCAGCGAAATTGTCCCATAGCGAAGTAATGGTCCAGCTATTCACAAAACGCCAAGCTGCACCGAAGTGTTGGCGAAATGCCCTGATTTGAAATGCCCTGATTTGAAATGCCCTGGGTTTACGTAATCATTTGTGTTTATAACGTGTCTACACTGAGCAGGCATAGAATTATTATGATATCCACAATTCTGGTTACCATTTCTACTTAAGGTCAGCGCTATTCTGTTCTGAAAATCTCCTCGGTTTGGATAAAACGAGTAATCAAAAAGACAATAATAATTACTGCTCTTTAGGTCACCATTGCAGTGCAAATACAGTGCATTTTTTCAATCTTTGCTGTGATTACACTGGCCCAAAGTTCATATTATGGTGTTAAGAATTATGAAATTAATTACTCTCAGTTCTGCAGAAACCACAGAAAACGCCATATGAAAATACATGAGACAGGAGTCTGTCTATAATAAATAATAATGTGGTTTTTCCAAAGCAGGAGATAGTATTAGAACTGCCTTATGCATCAATAACAAAGCAAAAAAAGAGTGGTAGAGCGCTAAACAACATGACCCTCTGTAGATCGTGTTCACTATTAACCACATTGTGATTGCCCAGAGCACACAAATATAGGAAAATAATCCCAAAACCAGAAAAAAGTGTTTCAGAAGAACCATATAGTTTAAGACCAAGATTCATCCAATGAGAGAGAAACTGGCCTATACATACACACTGCTAATATTTCTTCTGTGCAGTATTCAGCAATAAAAAATCAGATGCGGATGGATGAAACGCATTGCAGTTAATTATTGTATGGTTATTTTATTTCTTAATTTTCTTATTGAGGTTTATTATCTTTTTTCACTTTTTGTCCACATTTGGATCTAGTTTTCCTGTATTGATGGGAGGTGGGTTAGAGTAGTTCTCCCCATAAAATCCTCAATCTAGAGTTTTAGAGCCATCAGGCTCCTACAAATGCAAGTTTCCACTTTTTAATTATATGTACAAGTGGCAATACATACAGAGTTAGGCTATGGGGCTGGCTGGACCTTTCTTTTGCTTCTCTACCAAGCTCAAGACAAAGCAGTGCTTGAAAAGGCTGCAGATGATACAGAACAGTGTTTCCCAACCATGAACCGTGTTCTCATGGAGCACTAAAAGGCCAGGTTTGCCACGTATCTGAAGCACAGCACAGGTGATATGATTTGCGGCTCAGTGATCGCAGAATTCAATCTCCGTATCCTCATGGTAATCCCTAAAATCTGTCCTGTTAGTGGGCACTGAGGACCAGAGTTGGGGACTAGTGGTGGACCGAACACCCCCGTGTTCAGTTCGCATTGGAACACTAACATTTGAAAAAGATCGGATTCGAACGCGAACACGATTCGAACTCCATGCAAGTCAATGAGACTCGAACGTTCGATTTTTAGAGTGCCCTCCAAGAGGGCATATATGCAAGATATTTGCCAAAAAAGGTGTATGGGGGTCCGGATAGTGCCCTGGGGGACAGGAAACAAGAACAAAAAGTTTTAAAAAAAAGTTTTTAAAGGAACAGTGATTTTTCCATGACATCGAGGTTAAGAATAAAAATGAAAATTTCCTTCAAATATCATGCCTAGGAGGTCCCCATAACCTGCCCATGAAGTGGCGGATTTGTAGGATGTATAGAAACATTTAAAAACAAAAAATGACATTTCAAATGATGGTAAATGGTTTTCCTTTAACCTATTCATAAACAACTGATTGGGGCGGCAGCCTGTATGAAAAGAGGAGACGTTTTAGGACACGCAGAACAAGTTTAGTGATTTTTTTGGCTAAATTATGGTAAAACTTATGCAGGCTTTGGATGAAAGTAACAACAGGTGCATTAAAATTGGACCTTTGGTGCCAGCTAGTGCCTTCACACCGTAACCCCTCTGAGGTATTTTGGAAGAGTGCAGGGGTGGACCCTGCGGTCAAATATTAAAATGATATGAATCTGGTACAGGCGTCAGTGCACCCAAATATTGGGCCTTTGGTGCCAGCCAGTGCCTTCACAATGTAACCCCTCTGAGGTATTGTGGAAGAGTGCAGTGGTGGAGGTTTTGGTAATTCAGAAGAGATCCCCGATCTATTCAGTTACATCAACAGCTATAACAAAACCGGGTCAGCACGCTGGATGAAGGGCAACCTAGTAGCTGCATAGCATATTGGCTAAATTCTGGCCAGTGATCCAATCTCAACACCCAGTAAGCCAGTGGATCATTTGCTGTAAAGGTATCCAGTTCTTTTTTTTTTTTGTATTCAAAATTTTTTATTTTGTAACAATGTCAGCGATACAGTAAATAGAAAAAGGCCACGCAGGGCCACAGACTAGTCAGCAGGAAAATCAACGCAAATAAAAATGACAACATTAGGCTGCTAGGGTCCGCAAAGTTAACAATAAGGGGAGGGGAAATAGAGGGCACTCGATCTAAGTAACCAGGGAGGCAGTCTCGTCGTCAGGCAGACATGGGGCAACCACTTAGGAAAAAAAAAAAAAAAAAAAAAGGGGGGGGGGAAAGGGGGGGGGTGGACGAGTAAAGGTGGAGGACAGCCCGGGAAAAGGTGGCATTCCTGGCTCACTCCAGCAACCTCTCAAGGAGGCTGGAGGCCACGGAAGAGGTCACAGGGCCAGGCGTCCTGGGCCAGAGGAAGCGGTCAGAGCCATGGTATCCGCTCCAATGGCTCGCCCAGGGCAACCTAATGTCCCGCACAACAAAAAAAAAAAAAAAAAAAAGGGGGAAAAAAGGGGGGGAACAAAATAAAAAGGTGGCTAGTTGCCCAGACCGTCACTGCAAACCACAGCCTGGACTGATGAAGCAGAGTCCGCAAAAAAGAGTGTCCAGGGGGGGGAATTCAACTCTCAAGGGATAGAGGGATAAAATAAAATCTCTGAGATGGCCCCAGCCGGGGACATCCACTTCACATCAGGAAAAAAGGGGGGGAAAAGCCATAAAGAAAGGTCATCAAAAAGGCAAGGTGTCACAGGGAAAAAAGCCAGGGCAGTCCTCAGCCAGTGTCACGGAATGGCAGCGAACTCGCAGCAGGTAAAGCAAAGCCGAGCAGGCCAGGTGTCTCCATCAGGTACGCAGGGCTGGAAGCCTCCTCAATCCCGCTGGTAGCGCTCGGCGTCAGGCTGGTCGCCAGTTTCAATGTCGTCACAACGGTCGTCGCAGCGGCCCCACTCCGAGACCCGAGCCAGCACCGCCACCTCTCAGCGCAAAGCCATCAGTCCCCGTCAGCACCGCCAGAAACGGTCTCAGGATCCGGCGTCCAGGTCTCAGCCGAGATGTCAACCTCATTACTCCTCTTGGCTTTAGCCTCAAAATCGACCTCCACGTGGCGCTGGTCCGATGCGGCCTCTCCCTCCTCGGCTCCTGCGTCCTCCACCTCTCTGCAGCCCCTCAGAGCGAGCATCGCCCGACGCCAGAAGCCTCTGGTGACCGGCCCTTCCTCATCCTCCCCTTCGAATAGCTGCAGGCAGGCCTCCGGTATCCAGTTCTGCCCTTGCCCCAAGGTAGTCCTGCACCATATGGTGAAGACGCTTGCAATGGGTGCCTACATTTGACGTCCCTGGGCGTCGTGGACTAAAAAAATTGGAAAATGCATCAGTCAAGCGGCCCCCTTCACCGCTCTTCCTCTGATCAACCGCAGCCTCACAAACACCTGTGTCATCACTTGGTAACCTACCAGTGCCTGGAAAGGTGTTACACAAGTGTCGTTTTAGAGCGTCCTCAAGTTGTTTCATCCTGTCCTCCCTCTGTGAGGGCAGGATGAGCTCTGCAACCTTACCCTTGTATCGTGGATCAAGAAGGGTTGGCAACCAGTAATGATCCCTCTCCTTGATAGCACGAATCCTGGGGTCCTTTAGCAGGCTTTGCAGGATAAGGGAGCCCATGCAGCATAGGTTGGAGGTGGCATTAGGTTCCAAGTGTTCCTGGTCGCTGAGGATGACCGTATCGTGCACTTCCTCCTCCCAGCCACGTACTAGTTCTTGGGTTTCTGGGGACACAAAACCCTCACTTGCGGAATCCCCACCTTCAATGCCCCCACTACTTAAATATTCCTCCTCCTCCTCCTGTCTGATCTGAGGAGGACCCGCAGGAATGCTGTCTGCATAAAGACTGGGGCCTTGAGAGCTAGGGAAGTCCTCCTCTTCCTCCTGCTGCTCTGCCTCTAGTGCCGCATCTATAATTCCCCACAGAGTACGCTCCAGCAGGAACACTAAAGGAATTGTGTCACTGATGCATGCACTGTCCCTGCTCACCATACTCGTTGCCTCCTCAAATGGTGACAGTACAGTGCATGCATCCTTCATCATCAGCCACTCGGGGGGGGAAACCAAGTTGACCTGAACCTGTCCTTGTGACATACTCACACAGGTACTCATTGATGGCCCTCTGCTGCTTGTGCAGATGCTGCAGCATTGCCAATGTCGAGTTCCACCTGGTGGGCATGTCACAGATCAGATGGTTTGTGGGAAGGTGGAATTCTCTTTGAATTTCTGCCAGGCGAACACTTGCTGGGAATGACCGTCTGAAGTGGCTGCATACTTTTCTGGTCCGGCTGAGCAGCTCTGCCAGCCCCGGGTACCTGGTTAGGAAATGCTGTACCACCAGATTTAGGACGTGTGCTAGGCATGGTACATGCATCAATTTACCCAGGCGTAGGGCGGAGAGAAGGTTGCAGCCATTATCACAGATGACCATTCCCAGCTCAAGCTGGCGCGGTGTTAACCATCTCTGCGCCTGCCCCTGCAGAGCTGACAGAATTTCTGGCCCAGAGTGGCCCGGTCTGCACCTGAGCAGCTCTGACTTCTGATGCCTTGGACTGGCTACGGTAGCTCATAGAGGACGTTGTGCCTCGTTTTTGTTGGGCCTCCTCCTCCTCACTTGACTCTGTTCGATAGGGCACCCTGGTGGAGTCAGTGACCTCATCATCCTTGTTATCACCCCCTATCTCTTCGTCACTGGAGCCAACCTGGCAATATGCTGAAGCTGATGGGGGAACATGAGTGCCAGTTCTTTGTGTGTCACTGGCACACCCTCCCTCTAGGCTGATTTTACTCCCTACCTCAACCTCAGAGTTTGAATCAGAGCACTAGAGTTGCTGCGCATCCTCAAGCAGCATGTCACTGTCATTGTAGTCAAACAATTCAGCTGACTCCTCCGTGTATGATAGTGAGGCTACGGCAGGAGTAGCTGTGGACACGGAGGCTGAATTAGATGTTTTGGCAGCTGAGGTGGACTGTAAAGCACTACAAGCCTGGCTGGCAGAGGACTCGGAGGATGAGGATGGCCTGGTTAGCCAATCCTGCAAATCCTCTCTATGTTACTGCTGCTTAAGACAGCCAGCACCAGTTAGAAAGGACAAGCGTGCCCCTGCAGAGGATGCACCACGTCCACGACTACCAGGGGCACAGCGTTCCGACACAGAGGCTGCTTGCCCTCTTATCTGTGTCTGGGTGCGTCTGCCTGTCCTTTTTGGTCTTTCTGACATGGTGAGTGATCTATAGATTAAAGATATGCAGAACTCTGATTTAACTCTGGTATAAAGATTGGAGATATGCAGAACTCGGATTCAACTGTGTTATCTAGATTAAAGATATTCAGAACTATGCTATAACTCAGTGATACACACTGTCCCTGATAGCTGGCAGTGCCAAGACACAGATTAAAATTCCCAGAACTCTGGTATAAGTCAGTGATACACCCTGATAGCCTGGCAGTAGCTGGCCGTGCCAACACACAGATTCAAATTCCCAGAACTCTGGTATAAGTCAGTGATACACCCTTATAGCCTTTGCAGTGCCAACACACAGATTAAAATTCCCAGAACTCTGGTATAAGTCAGTGATACACCCTGATAGCCTTTGCAGTGCCAACACACAGATTCCAATTTCCAGAAATCTGCTATAACTCAGTGATACAACCTGATATGCAACAATCTCCTCTCCTCTCTGATTCACTCCTGCAACAAACACACGCTGGGGCTGCGGGGAAGCCTTATATTGTGTGCTGCGGGACTTATTTCTGTGAGCCTATGATTGGGCAAAATTTGGCCAATCAGGACTCTGAGCCCTGATTGACATAGTTGTGCACCTCTCTTGCACCTGACCTTTAGTCAGGTGCAAGGCTGTAGCCAGTTACAAACTTCAGGCCAGTGGAAAAGTGCATTGTGGTGCATTGTGGGCGAACATGAACCGAACACGCGGAGATGGTCGCTGTTCGAACGGTCGAACGGTCGAACGGCCAATGTTCGACTCAAACTCATGTTCGAATCAATACACTATATTTGCATTTCTTTGCTATTTTCCAAGATATTTACCATCCGCATGTGATTTTTTTTTCTTCTGTTGAGAACTGCACAGAACAAACATTTGCAGTTTGTATGCATACAATATGTCAGTTTGTTTCACTTTGGGTATTTCGCTTTCTTTTTCAACTTCAGGGTTCCACTTAGCCACTTTATTTCTGGTTTGGGAAAGCCTTTTGTTTCAGTTTATGCATCATTGTCAGTTTTTAGGCAAGCCACAAATGGATGCTGAAACATTTTAATATTTTCCCAGATCTTTGATAGGAATAAAAAAAGTATTTTTATCTGTGTCCTTTTTTTGGTTTTATTCAGATGTATATATTGCCCTTAAATCCCATATGTAGTACATATCTAGTTTCTAATGATATTTGGAGTGGTTGTAACATAACAGACAGAATAAAAGGTTTGTCCAAGTGAGACAAAAACAGAAATAATGACACCTGAGCAGCAGGAGCAGAGACTCCTGGAAATATTCAGAGGAGAACACATAGTATGTTTTCATCGTTACGGTGTGTTCTGGCGACTGCTCTCTCTGTCATTGTCAGTGAGAACAGAACACACACTCTTTGCCAAAATAGATAACGTTCCGGGCACAAAATTTGGATTTGGATCCACCCCCGGACACAAGGGTTAAAAATATAAAAAATAGAACCAGCAGAGACACTATGAGGATGAAGAGAGAATAAAAAGTATTAAGATAAAGAAAATGAGAATATATATTTAAAAATTCAGCACTTAGGGAAAACAGCTCTTGGTGATTTTAACTTTTTAAGGCTATTTGAACTGATCACTGAGATCTAATTGGGATTTATCGATTGTAATAATGGTAAATGGCAATTGCAGAGCTCTTGCTGTGGACTTGCAGAGCTTTTGCTGTGGACTTGCAGAGCTCTTGCTGTGGACTTGCAGAGCTCTTGCTGTGGACTTGCAGAGCTTTTGCTGTGGACTTGCAGAGCTCTTGCTGTGGACTTGCAGAGCTCTTGCTGTGGACTTGCAGAGCTTTTGCTGTGGACTTGCAGAGCTCTTGCTGTGGACTTGCAGAGCTCTTGCTGCGGACTTGCCTTTGCAACTTTGCTCTTGCTACAGACTTGCATGCAAATTTGCTACAAATTGAAAAAAGTGTCAACTAGTATTTATGCTGCAAGTGTTCTGCAAGTTAACGACTTGCCAGTGAAAATTTGCAGCAAGTCTGCAAAACTTGCAATTCAAATGTGCCACAAGTTTGTCGCAAGTTATCCTTGCTACCTGGGAACCAGAAAATGTATAGATATTTTCAAGCTTCATTTCTTTTGAGCTCTGCCTCCTGGGAGGGCTCTATTACATAGAGCTTTAAATATCCACCATAATATTACCAGTGATTTAACGTGACTCTGGAATTACGTGGACAGATATTAACCCCTTTACGATGCTGGATGTCCTATGCCATCCTGCAGCAAGTGGGCTTTAATTCCACGAGACGGCATAGCACGTCCCGTGTGTTTGATTCCCCCCTCCTGCCGATACTCCCTCCTGCCAATACTCACCTCTCTCTCTGGGGTCTCTCGCAGACTGACTTTCATGAAGTCAGATCTGGTTGGATACCTGTCCCGACACACTGACGTCATCGTGACGGGCACAGATGACGTCAGTCTCAGGCGCCCCTCCGACAGAGCAGGGGGAGTGCCTGAAGGGGAGGCCAGTCCTTTTTGGACCCCTCTATCTCCCCATCACCAGGGGCTAGTGGGTCAAGAATGGCACCACTGGAAAGGTCAGTCTGACCTTTCCAGCAACGCTTTTCTTTAACCTCTTACATTCCAGGCCTCGATCCAACACCAATCGGCACCGGATCACAACCTATTTACAGTGGGGGCTGCCATCTTAGATATCAGCCCACCTCCGGGTTTCCCACTGTTGACTGAAGTCATCACGCATGGCAAAATGACATCAGTTGGCCGGGTAACCCCTAGCTGCCCAGGGATTTCCTAAGGAAATCCTATGGTGGAGATAAGGAGATATGAGGGTTCAAATATCCCCCTATCACCTGGAGCTAGATGGTCATGTTAGGTATCATTGGAAAGTATAGAGCATACCAAACATAACTAGGTTACATGTAAACAAAAGAAAAAGCAATAAATAAATAATAAAAAATAAATGAAAATATAAAAATAAAAATTTATTTTTTTTAATTATCAATGCAGCACTATTGTTCGCTTTTCAATGATAATGTGAACAATAGTGCTGCACGAACGGAAAATGTTGTGTTTTTTTAAGCTAAAATCGCGTATAGCTAAAATACAGTAACAAGTTCCCATTTCTATTTTTTTAAAAAGTGTATTCCATAGAAAATATAGCTGTAAAAGCTCGGATGATAAAACTTGAAAAAATTACTTTATACGCTGTAGATGATTGAAATTTTAATGGAAATTCACATTTTTTTACATTTTTTGTTACACCATACTGGCAGGGCATGATGTATACATATAATAATGATATAGCATGAATCTGCCGAATCTGCGAGAAAAAAAAGATATATAATTTATCTGGGTTATATAATAAAATGTGACTTCAAATCACGTTTAAACAGGATGAGCAAAAACGGTCAAAATGAGCTCAGAAAACGTCTACATTTAGAAGTGTGCAGAACTTGTAAAATTGCCCCTGTCTTTAAGGGGCTAACTATATCATAGTGATTAATGTATATTAAGTGTATCCCCTTTTATCCAGCTGCTAAAATACTTAATGGACTGTCCTTAACCTTTTCCCTGCGGAGGACATATGGGGAACGTCCTCATTAACTCCCACTATATGCGGGGGACGTTCCCCACATGTCCTCTGCAAGTGGGAGCCCCCAGAGAGATACTTACCTCTCTGTCTGGGGTCCCGCAGCATTCTGACTTCCTTGAAGTCAGACGCCAAATTTATACCCCTCCCGACGTGAATGATGCCATGTGCGATGATGTCATTTTCAGGTGACCCCCCGGCAATGCCGGGAGATCGCCTGAAAGGGAGGGGGATTTTTTTAGATCCCTCTCCCTCCCAATCAGGAGGGTCTGCAAAAAAAAAGCACCACTTTGAAGGGCAGTGTCTGCCCTTTAAAGCGATGCCTGGTTTTAACCCCTTAAGTGCCGGATCGCGATCCAGCGTCGAATTGTGATCTAGCTCCAGTGGGGGCTGCCATCTGGGATGGCGGCTCCACCTCCAGGTCCCCCCTTGCTACCAGACGTCATCGCGCATGGCATGATGACGTCAGTTAGCCGGGGAACCCCTAGCTGCCCGGGGATTTCCTAAGAAAATCCCCTGGTGGAGATAGGGGGTTCCTTTGAACCCTGATATCTTCAGAATGGTGGCAGCTAGAGGGATCATGTTTGGTATCAATCAAAAGGCCAGAGCATGACCATGTTTAATGTAATGAAAAAAAATAAAAATAATAATAAAAAATAAATAAAATAAAAAAACTTTTTTTGTGTGTGTCTTTTATTAATGCAGCAACATTGACCACATTTCAATTATAATTCGAAGAATGATGCTGCACTAATGATTTTTTTATGGGTGCGTTTACTACAAATCACATAATCCCCCCAAAAAATGTAACGAGTCCCCATTTCTAATTTTTTTAACAAGCGCACCCCATATAAAATATAAACGCAAAGTCTCGTGTGATAAAATGTGAAAAAAACACTTTACATGCTGTAGACGATTAAAAATTCAAATTTTAGTGCATTTCTTGTTATAATATACAGGCAGGACATGACATATACATATAATGATATATTATGAATCTGCGGAGTGTGCCGGAAAGAACGATATAAAACATGTCTAGGTCATATAATAAAAAGTGGCTTCAAATCTCGTTTAAACATGATAAGCAAAAGCGGTAAAAATGAGCTCAGCACACAGACGTGTATTGGCTCAGCAGCGAAGGTTAAAATGACTTTTATATCTCACGCTGCCTCTTGGAGGAGCCCAGAAATTTCCATTGTGTTTTAACTAAAAAACCAGGACAAGTGAGAAACCGCTCAATTATTTTACCATTAATATGGAAAATAAATAAATAAATAATGGAGACGCACACATTTGTTCAACCGTCTTAAGGTTTCTAAAGAAATAAATGTGACTAATAACTTTATTCTGCAAATGTGGTTCAATAAAGCAAATTATATTGTTACATTGTTTTTGACAGTAGAAATGTCACTTCTAAACTAATTAGCAGCAATGGAATGTTATTCTTAACCTAACACTGCAGCAAATTAAATGTCCGTGTCTTTATGAAATCTACAGATGAATTCTGCATAATTTTTATCTGTGTAATATTGTTTCTTTCAACAGCTAAAATGGTTTTCCATGCCATCATAAAATGGAAATGTCATTTGCAAAATTCTTGGTTCCTGTCGTACTTGGATAGCCAAGCTACTCATTTCACATGAGTTAGGAGCATTCTGTATTCGGCTGCTTGCTGGGAATACTGTTTTCTATGAGCCATTTCATATGAAATATACCATGTAATTATTTGAATATGTAGTGTTAGAAGACACCGCAAATATATGCTTTTAAAAAAGCAATATAACATATACAGAAAAACTGCAGCCGAAACATTGTTAATAATAAACAAAATATTTTTTTTCATTCTAAATCATATAATTTTTATTTATATTTGCTTCCTCTTGTTGTCTAGGACTGGACAGAGCACGCGCTGCTGCTTACTAAAAATCGAAACTCTATGTCAATAATATTTTAAACTTTCTCATAACATCTGTTTTACAAACATCTTTTCCATAAATATAAATATTTATACATACGTCGATCATCCACAACATTAAAACCACCTGCCTATTATCGAGAAGGTCCCCCTCGTGCTGCCAAAACAGCAGTTGAAGCATGGACTCCTCTAGAGCACTGAGCATGTGCTGTCGTATCTGGCACCAAGAAATTAGTACCAGATCTTTTAAATCCTACAATTGTGAGGTTGGCTTCAACAGGCACCGACTTAACCACGGAATTGCACCGAATGGTCATTTTCCCCAATCGGTGCAATTCCGTGGCCATTCGGCTATTCAAAAGGCTGGTGAATTGCCAGATATTTCTGAATTGCCACAAAAATATGGTGACCTTCTGAAGCATGAAATCCCCATAGAGAAATTCAGAGAACGACGAACAGCACCGAAATGGCAATGAAATACCCTGATTTACAGTGGTTTCAATTGACAGGTTTAAGCAGGCGAATTCCATAGGTTTCAATGTAAAAACAACACCCCGTTTGTCTTAAATACGTTTTTCAACCATTTATTCTTTTCATTTGCAGCAAAAAGTCTATTTTTTAAATTTTAGGCATTTTTTGTAATTTTTTCAGCGGAACGTTCGATTCTGATTTTTTTTTTTACATGGTTTTTTTTTCCTATTCTGCAACATAGCTTTTTATTGTTATTCATATGACCTTATATATTATTTCCAGGCATTTTCATGCACTAGTTTTTTTTAAACCACGTTTTAAAAGTTGGGTTATTATTATTTAATTTTACCCCAGCTCGTCAGCTTTTTCCGGTGGCTGGTTTTTGGGTTTGCGGCTGCGTTTGTCAGTTTTTCAAATCGATTTATTGGTTTTGCGGCGATTTATGCTTTGGATTCGGCAGTTTGAGGATGTGTTCGGCAGGTCGATTCGCAGCACTTCGGGGACTCTGCGGGGAATTTGGCAAATTTAACTCACCGAAGAGCGACGAACGAGAGAGCTCTCTGAATAAGCATTTGCTTTTGGGCTGCAGATCAGCAGATAGAGATATCTTGATAACGGGGCACTGGATGGTGCCTTTGAAGTCCAAGATATCTCGATCTCAATAGTGAAGGGGTTAAAGAGCACACATACGTTTGATGATTTGTGTGTAGGCTGCTGTTTACAACATTGTAAAAATAAATAAATAATAATAATACCTTAACAGAATCTACAGGGGTTATCCACTAAGCGATGACTTGCGTCGTTGCATATGCCGGGTAAAATTGCTGTCACTGCAGTGCTGAGAAATGTTGTCGCTTCTCAAAACTAAAATCCAAACTGCAAAAAGAGAATCTTTCTCCTTCTGCTGTTTGGATTATAGTTTGAAGAAGTGCTGGCATTTCTCAGCACTGCAATCCCTGCAAATTTAGCCTGTATTAGCAATGCAGACGCGTACAGCAGCGCTTCTTGGATGCCCCCCCATTGTATCAATTTCTGACAGTTTAGACTGCAGTTTCCGATAAGATGAATGGACACACCGCAATACTCTCCATGGAATTTAAGGTATACTATACACTAACAGGGTTATTCAAAGAAAGGTGAAACTCTGGAGAACATTTGGAGAAGTGAAAATTCTAGGTCAAAATAGCCAAACCAGAAAAATTCTCCCATTTATCTCACTTTCCAAATCGGCTATTTTGACCTAGAATTTTCACTTCTCCAAAGGTTCTCCAGAGTTTCACCTTTCTCTTAATAACCCTGTCAGTTTCCTTTGACAAGATCCCAGATAATGGAAGAATGTGCTCCCATGACTCTAGCTGACCGGCCAGCAGTGACAGTGGGGAAATCAGGCCTCTTCTAAAAGTTCCCCTCTGTATGATAGAAGCAAATATTAACTTTTTGTGAATTCAGATAGAAATTAACAATTAAAACTTAGAATCTAACCATTAAAATCACTTTGTTGTACAACAAAGAACATTCATTCCTTAATATATGTTTAAATAGAATGTATTGTGTTTCTCTAATTCTTTAATTTTCTTAGTCTTATTACTTATCCAATCACTACCAACCTCAAAATCATTTCATAAATATCTCACCGCTATTTTACTTAACAGTGGAATATCTAACCTCCATTAAATAATTACAGTATTGATGCATTTATGACATTTAAATTAATACCACAGGCTTTAATTTTGGTATGTTACATTTCTAAATGGAATATTATCAGAATAACCACTCTCTAGCTGAGCAAGGAATAGGGAAACGCTAATCGACGTGAGTCATTAACCATTAACTACTCCCTATTAGCGGCTCTATTACAAATAAAATGCTGTATTATTAGTGACTTCTGAATATTAAGAGTCAAACCAATAAGTACAGGCAGCAGCACAGCTGCTGGTATATAGTTTCTCCTGGAGCCTGAAAGGACTCCAAGGACACCAAAGAGACTCTCAATCTTGCAGTGTTAGGGTCCTAACCGCAGTAAAACCCGTACTCGCTCCTGATGGCAGCATCCTTCCTGTGCTGCACATTTCTGACCTGGTGTTGGAGTAGCCTGGAAGCCCCAGCCTAGACATCAGTACACCAGCTTGGTGTCTCTGCTCACCCTAACATTAGCACTGGCTGGTTTCAATGAAAGGGAAGGCCTCCAACCAGCCAGTTCTTCAACATTGTTGCCCTGTTGCTCGAAGAGACAAGTTCTGTATCCTGTATTCTGCAACCAGACGTGTTCTCCAACAAATGCCATGCTCCTCAGCCTTATTGTGTTCCTCAGCCTTACTGTGTTACCCTATCCTTCAGCATGTAGCCTCCCAGTATGTCTCCAGGTAACTGCTGTGATCAGTTCACAACCTCATTTCCCATCATCCTCTGGTCAGCCCTCTCTGTGTCTGCCCCTCAGTCTCAGCCTGCTGGTTCTCCTTCATCCAACAACCCACCGCCCTCCACCCATCTCTGTGCATGCTCCATTTGCATCTTGAGTTCATACTCCTGCCTAGGCGGTACCCACCCGGTACCATCTGTCAGGCTCACGCCATGATGGAGCCATGGCAGGGCCTAAATATCAAATAATATCCCAAGCACTGTATGAGAGCAGATGAAGCAGACACAGGAACTATTGCTGGTAAATAAGTGTATATTCAGAACACACAGCAACAAGTCTGATACAGAAATAACAGATCACTGGATACAACAGGAAAAGTCACTCTGCGTGCCGGTAGTGTCTATGTACCAGGGATTGTGGGCTATATAGTCCACTGCAGACAGGATCCTCTGCGCGGGAACCAGGAGCTTTTGGCACAGGTACCTTGGTAGCAGGAAGGTGGAATAAAGCTAGAACACAGGTAGCCGCAGGTACAGTCTCTTAGGCCCACAGAATAGTGGGCTATGCAATTACCACTGCAGAAAGGATCCACTGGGCTGGAAACAGGAGCTCTTCACAAAGGTACAATCTGCAATGCTGGCAGAAAAGCTAATACAGAGGATGGTGGGTAAAACTGACAAACAACAGTGAGGGAGCTCTCAGAACCTCACATGGGCAGGGAATCAAGGAAAATGACAGAGCATGGGAGGAAGGGTGTGTCCAGGTTATATGCACACCCACTCAGGAGCTGGCACAGGGATTAACCCCCGAGTGGATGCAGACAGGGCAACAGCAAACATGGCAATAAGCAGGTTTCTCATGCTGAGGCATGACACCATCCCTGATATGCAGGGCCTGTGGAAGGACTATTTGTTGCAAGTATTCATCAGAGACAGCATTGGATCACACCATCCTCTGCACTGATGGACCCGAGGTAAATGTGGAATATTGTGCGATATTTCTTTTATTGCATGGAGTTATTTTGTAATTGCAAAATCAATTAACACCGGTCTTGAGGTTTTTTGTTTTGTTCTTTAACCACTTCAATGCGGAGGACGCGCTCAGCACGTCCTCCGCATTACTGCTGGTATGCGGAGGACGCGCTGAGCGCGTCCTCCCATTGGGGTCAGCGTTCGGCCGGGTTCCGGCCGATCGCTGGCCCCCCGGTGCGGGCTGACATCCTCGATGTCAGCCCGGCATCCGGAACCGCAGCCGCTGAAATTAGGTGTCATCGCGGCAGCGCGATGACACCTAATTCAGGTGCCCCCCCCGCATGTGCGGAGGAAGCGCCTGAAAGGGAGGGGGGAGGTCCTTCGGACCTCTCTCCCTCCGATCGGCGGCGTTGCGGGGGTTAACCCAGGCACCATTTGGAAGGGCACAGCCTGCCCTTCCAAATGGTGCCTGGCATTAACCCCTGGGGAGCTGGATCGCGAATCGGCGCTGAAAAGCGCCGGTTCGCGATCCTTTCCCGGAGCTGGACGACATCTTGGATGTCGGCCAAGCCTCCGGGAACTCCCCCTGAGGACTGGCGTCATCGTGCGTAGCACGATGACGCCAGTCCTAGAGTTAACCCTAACTGCCACCAACGGTGGAGATAGGGAGTTCCAATGAACTCCCTATCTCCCGATCCGTGGCAGCTAGGGGTTAATGTTTGGTATGGTTGGATCGGCCAGAGCATGGCCGTTCCAACGATACCAAACACGAATGTGAAAAAAGTTTTTTAAAAAAAAATAAAATTAAAATTAAAAATAAAAATATATTTAAAAAAGAAATTATAAAAAAAAAAAAGCATTTTTTTTTTCTTTTTTTTGGTTCGTTAATGCAGCAATATTGTTCCCATTTCAATTATAATGTGAACAATGATGCTGCACTAACGATTTTTGTATGCGGTGCGTTTGTTAAAAATCGTGTAATTTCCCCCAAAAAAAATGTAACGAGACCCCATCTCTAATTTTTTTAACAAGCGCACCCCATACAAAATATAACCGCAATTGCTCGCATGTTAAAATGTGAAAAAAAACACTTTACACGTTGTAAATTATTGAAAATACATATTTTATTGCATTTTTTGTAATAATATACAGACATGACATAACGTATACATATAATAATGAGTCTGACGGAAAGAACGATATATAATATGTCTGGGTAATATACTAAAATAAGCCTTCAAAACACGTTTAAACATGATGAGCAAAACCGGTAAAAATGACCTCAGCACAGAGGTGTGAAAAGCCTCAGCAGCGAAAGGGTTAAATATCGGTTTGAACAGCGAGTGTTCTTGGAATTGCTTGTTATTCTCTGGCTGCCTGCAAATGGCATTTTGGCCAGAGAGAATGAGGTTACAGTAGTCAAGGCGGGAGACAATAAAAGCTTGGATGAGCATTTTAGTAGAGACCTGACAGGGACTGACACTTGCAATGTTTTTTTAGGTGGAAGTAGCAAGATTTGGTTAGTAACTAAATGTGCGGAGTGAAGGAAAGATCAGAGTCGAAGAGTGTCACGGAAGGGACATAGGGGCTCGGCGCAGCGAGACCCAGGACTCAAACCCAAGACATTTTTAAAAGGACCTTGTTTTCCTTTGAACGTTTGCAGTGTGCGTTTCAATGTATGAACAGTTTATTTTCCTTGATAGATGTGGTTTTACTTGATGTGCTGTATTAAGATGTACCCTGTGTGATTTTAAATATACTTTACATCGTTTGGTTTTAGTTTAATTTAGTTTAGTGAAATGACATAGCTTTGGTTTTAAAACATGCTTATATTCCTGTAGGTAAATGTGTTTTTCTGTAGCCAGTAAACAAGTTTTGCTGCTGTGTAATTTATGCGTCAGGGATTTTCCCCATTATCTAGGTACATGTTTAATTTAAGGGATCTCTGATAGTGTGTGTTTAATCTGATGTGCTGGAACAATGGATATACAAATGTTGTGTGCGCTGAAGGCTAAGAGAATGTGAAGAATGTTGATTGTAAATAACTGACATAATCTAATTAGTATGGGTGTGCTAGTAATTAGTATGGGTATGCAAATTGTGACTGTTATACTTCAGCATAAATAGTGGCGTTGTTCATTAAAAGAGTCAGTTCATCTGAGTGTTTGAAACATACAGCTCCGTCTGGTGTTGTCATTTCACGTCGGCTACATATCACCACCACCCAGGAACGGGTCACTCTAACTCCGCAGCAGAACATCGCTTCGCCGCGCCGTTGCGCCACCTTGAATCGGTATCTTGGGATACCGCAACCACCCCGAATCGGGACCTCGGCTGAGCGCCGTGCCTGCATCTGCAAGGAGACTCTACCGAACCGCGGTTCGCCACGCAGACCGTCTCCAGCCCTTCAATGGTCAGTAGATCTGCTGCTCGAGACGCCTAGTGCCGTGCCACTCGGTAGTCGGGCGGATTTCCACGTGGGTGCCCCATATACTCTCGAGATCTCCACCGCCACGTAGTCCTCTACCCAAGCCGCTCGAGACGCCGGGTGCCGTGCCACTCGGTAGTCGGGCTTGGCAACACCAACGAGGGGGTCAGATAGAGCAGGACCGCAGGCGGATACGCCCATTCCGTCATAAAGAGGATCCAGAGGCAACGAGACTGAGAGGTAGAAGTAATGGTGGCATCATTCATCTGAAGGGAAATAGGTGAAGGAATGTTGGTTGTAGAGTGGGGGAAAATGAGAAGTTCAGTTTTGGAGAGGTTAAGCTTTAGGAAAGGGGAGCTCATCCAGTCGGAGAAAGCCGATAGGCAGGCTGTAACATGGTCTAACACAGAAGGAGATTTGGGTGTCATCAGCATAGATGTGATATTGGAGTCCATAGGAAGAAATGAGGTTCCCCCAGAGAGGCAGTATGGATCGAGAAGAGTAGGGGACCCAGAACAGAGCCTTGAGGTACCCAAACTGACAGAGGAACAGGTGGTGAAGAGGCACCAGCAAAGGAGACACTGAAGGAGCGAAGAGAGAAGAGAAAGAGAAGCAGTGATTTGGGAGAGCCCTGGACCTCTAAACATCTACGGCCACCTCTTCAATTAGTTCCATGGACATGATGTTCATTTTAAAAAATGTATTCCTAAGAATTAGACATATAAAATAATTCAAACAGTTAAACAATGCCAAAATGCGTTTCGTCCTTTAATGTGGCTTCCTCAGTCGGTAATGAGTGTACAACGCCCATGGAATACTTTTATAGCCATTTGGTGATGACATTATTGGTAATTTAATGACACTTGTGTTTAATTTTCCTCACTGATATGTGTTCTGGGCTACAAACATGGCCACTCAGCACTTCCTGTCACATGCATTTGGCCGCAAATCTACTTCCAGTTTTTCAATAAATACAATGGGCCCTGTTACATTCTTCGCGTTAAAACGCACGTGCAGCGCGTGATCTTTTGCACAAAGCGTTAAACGTTAACGCCCGTAAATTAACGCTGGTATTACCATCCTCGCGCATTTTTCCATCTGTCAAAAAATTGCACGCGTAAAACCGACGCTCACGCATTAACGATGCACTCAGAAATCAGTGTGCGCAATGCTTTTTTCACGCGATTCAGCCCCGTTCACACTGTGCGATTTATCGCACGGATTTTGCCGCGATGTCGCAGCAAAATCCATGCGATGTGGCGCTATGTAGCTTCTCCAATGCATTTCAATGGAGCTGTTCACATCTTGCCGAGCGATGTCGCGCGTCGCGGGTACATGACCCTTCTTTTACAATTTGCGGTTTTCGATTTTGCGCTTTGCATTGGTGGTGGTTTGCAAAATCGCACAAAACCGCGACATCGGCAACATTATCGCACTATGTCGCAAATATGAAAATCACACAGTGTGAACGGGCTAAGAACCACAATTGTCTCACGTTAAGTTTTTGCGCCTGTCAATATCAATCTGAGTATATATATGCTGCAGCTATAATAAAAACACGCACAACTTCTCCATTTTATTGATTGGGTATGTGTAGAATGTGTAACTATACTTTGCTGCGTATTTTTTTTTGGGCTGGTGTATTTGGTTTCGGGCAGGACGTTCAGACTTGCCGTTACCACCAGCTTTGCAAAGACGTTAAAATGATGCACGCAAACGTCCGTAAAATTTTGCACTTAGATTGTAATACCATCCACGTACCAGCGCACAAACGCATTTGCGCTCACAATGTTAAGTATAGGACGAGTGCAGTACATTACGCTCGCAAAGGGATCGTGCAGGGTCACCCGCGGTAGACGTTAACATGCATTTTTTGGGCAGACGTTGTAATACGACATTCTGCGCAAAGGGTTTTGCCCCTCGCATTAATGCGTTTTTGCGCACGCGTTAACGTTTGCGTGAAGAATGTAATAGAGCCCAATATCTTTAAGAACTCTAATGGACAAATATAAATTAATAGAGAATGCTTATACCCTTAAGTGAAACCTTACAGTATGCCCCTTATATATGTTCCCTATAAATATAAGTCTCACAGAAGATAAATTCTAACAATCACATGTAATATAATGCTACCAACTCACACATAATACCCTATAGATACAGACACTTGAACTTACAGAAAGTGACAGAGCTCCGAAATCCGAGTTACGCCCTTAGGTAATAATGTTTGGAGCTTAAAAATCCATTGCATCTCCTCCTGATTTATTTTACTCATGAAATCCCCACCCCTCCAGTTATTCTCTACCTTCTTTACAGCAAAAAACTTGGTTCCATTAAAGGAGCAACCATGTACATCCTTATAATGTGTGGAGACAGAGTGTTTTTCATATTCCTAAGTAATGCTTGTTTAAGTGTTCACGGATTCTTTTATAACATGGTCTTATTGTACATCCCACATAATGTAACCCACATGGACATGTAACAACATGTATCACATTCTTTGATTGGCAGGTAAGTGTCACGGCGTCCCACTCACCGAGGCACAGTGCGGGCAGCTGCGGTCGCGTGGCGCGTTCCGGCGGTCCTGGCGTCGGACCAAGTCCCCCTCGGAGACCCTCTTGGGGCCGGTAGTCTCCCTCGGCGTTCCCCGGTGGAGGCGAGTGGCCGGGGGGCTTGGTCCGCTGCGTGGGCCCGGCGGTCCCGCCATGCTCTGGCGTCTTCCGCAGCCTGTCGGGGGCGGGGCTTAGGGATAGGCGCGCGCGCGCGCCCAGGACTGGGTCTTATAGTTTCCACAACTGAACCCTTCCCAGACACAAGTGATACACCTGATACAGAGAGCAATCCCAGAACTCTGGCAATCCCTATAAATGTTCAGTCTGCACACATACCCTTTGCTGGATAGTTGAGTGTCTTCTAGCTGAGTGCTTTGGTTCCCTTCTTACAGAATTACTAGTTACTGACCATTGGCTTTCGTACCTGACTCCTCTACCTTCTGGCACCCCGACATTGGCTTTCGTACCTGACTCCTCTACCTTCTGGCACCCCGACATTGGCTTTCGTACCTGACTCCTCTACCTTCTGGCTCCCCGACCTTGGCTTCCATACTCGATCATCCTGCTCTCTGGAATCCTGACCATTGGCATATTCAACCAACTAAGCGATCCTCATACCTCCTACCCTACACCTCCAATCTCCGCATCCCGAGGTCCAGTCTCCAACAGTACCCCAACCGTGACAGAACTATCCAGCCATAATCATGGACCCCGCGGACGTATTGGATGCCATCGCTTCCTTGACTCGTCAGGTGACAGTACTATCCCATTCAGTGCAGGACTTGCAGTTAACCCAAGCTCAAATGCAAGGACAAGTCCAAAACCTACTTCCCATCCCGTCGTCCCAAAATGAGGACATGATCAGTCCAGAACCCAGAATTCCGATGCCTGAACGATTCTCTGGACGTCGCGAGTCCTATAGAGGATTCCTCATGTCCTGTGAAATCCTGTTCGCACTTAACCCCCGCACCTACCAATCGGATTTTGTGCGGATCCGCACGGTTATCTCCCTCTTCTCGGATGAGGCCCAAGTCTGGGCACATAACCTCCTGCGGACCGCAGACCCGGTGTTACAATCATGGAACTCCTTTTTGTCGGCCATGAATCAATTATATGAGGACCCTCAGAGATCCGACTTTGCTCAGGCTCAAATCCGACAACTAAGACAGGGCAGAAGACCCATCGAGGACTACACAATTGAATTCCGCCGATTGGCCTCTGAGACCGGATGGAATGAAACCGCATTGGTTAGCCAATTCCGATGGGGCCTGTCCGAGTCCGTCAAAGACGAGTTGGCTCGTGGCGAAACACCCACCTCCTTGGAGCCCCTAATTCGTCTTGTTCTCCAAATCGACAGACGCATTCGTGAACGCGTACGAGAGAGAGCCCTGTTTTCTCCACCCCCCCGACCTCCAGCTCCGCGTATGTTGGCACCATCTCCGCTCCCGACTACGTCTACCATACCATCCACTGAAGAACCCATGCAACTCAATGTTGTTCGTCGACGGCTAACTCCTCAGGAGAATCAACATAGACGTGATAATGGCCTGTGCCTCTACTGTGGAAAAACACCCACCTTGTCCGGGACTGTCCTGACACACCGACCAAGGGAGGTATGGCTACATGTTGTCCATCCACTATTCTGTCGACCTCCATGTCTAGTGTCCAATCCCCTCACTTATTGGTACAACTTGTCTTACAGTGGGAAGAAAAATCTATCACGGTGGAGGCCATGATTGACAGCGGAGCCAGCAATTGCTTCATTGATACTGCCTTGGTTTCTAAATTTTCCATTCCAGTATTAAATAAAGATGTACCCGTACATATACAAGTTGTCGACGGTTCTTCCCTTGGCGCAGGTCCTGTCACTAAAGAGACCATCCCTCTCTCCTCAACGTTAGGACCTTCCCATAGGGAACTATTATCCTATGACGTTATTACGTCACCTGTGTTCCCGATCATATTGGGCCTTCCCTGGCTCCGCCGCCACGACCCAATCATACGGTGGTCCTCGGGTCAGCTTTTGTTTCCCTCTCTCCATTGTCGTAAGGTATGCCTGCGTGAGATCACAACCACGTTATGCTCCATCCTGGATCTTCATAAGACTCCCTCTAATGTTACACTCCCACAGGTCTATCAGTCGTTCAAAGATGTATTTGACGAACGAGGAGTGGATGCTCTACCCCCACATCGGCCTTATGACTGTCCAATTGACCTTTTACCGGGGGCTCCAATCCCCTACGGACGACTATACCCGTTGTCAGAACCCGAACTGGTCATCCTTAAGGAATACATAGATGAAAATCTAGCAAAGGGGTTTATACGTCCCTCCACCTCACCTGCTGGGGCCGGTATTTTTTTTGTGGCAAAAAAGGATGGGGGGTTGCGCCCCTGCGTCGATTATCGTGCCCTGAATAACATAACCATTAAAAATCGTTATCCCTTACCGTTAATTTCAGAATTGATGGATCGTTTGAAAACAGCTACCATCTTCTCCAAACTGGACCTGAAGGGAGCTTACAATCTGATACGAGTAAAGGAAGGGGACGAATGGAAAACAGCCTTCCGCTCCAGATACGGGCACTTTGAATACACCGTAATGCCCTATGGGCTGTGCAATGCCCCTGCCACATTTCAATGTTTTATCAATGTCGTTTTTCGCGATATGCTGGATCAATGTGTTGTTATATATTTGGATGACATCCTTGTGTATTCCTCTACCCTAGAAGAACACCGAAAACACATGCAACAGGTACTACAGCGCCTCCGACAACATCACCTATTTGCTAAACTCGACAAATGCCTATTTGAGGTCCATACCGTGGAGTTCCTGGGGTTCGTCATTCGACCCGGTACCATTGCCATGGATGACAAAAAGATACAAGCCATCAAACAGTGGCCTATACCACTCAACAGAAAACAGGTACAACGTTTCCTGGGTTTTGCCAATTTTTATCGCAAATTTATTCGCAACTTTCAGTCGACTTGCCCAACCTTTAACAGCTCTTACCAAGTCTACTGTTCCCTTCCAATGGTCCACGAACGCTACCCAAGCCTTTAACGATCTCCGAGAACGGTTCTGTTCAGCACCTATCCTCTTTCACCCTAATCCGTCTTTGGCCTATTACCTGGAGGTGGACGCCTCCAATAACGCTACTGGTGCCGTCCTCTCCCAGCGTTGCCCAACCACCAATAATTTGCACCCGATAGCCTTTTTCTCCAAGAAAATGAGCCCCGCGGAGTGTAACTATGATATCGGGGATAAAGAATTACTGGCCATTAAACAAGCCTTAGAGGAATGGAGACACATCTTGGAGGGGTGTCTACACCCCATAACAATATATACGGATCACAAGAATCTCGAGTACTTGAAGTCAGCAAAACGGCTACGTCCCAGACAGGCCAGGTGGGCCCTCTTCTTCTCTCGCTTTCAGTTCCATCTCACATTTCGTCCTGGATCACGCAACGGTAAAGCTGACGCCTTATCCCGACTACATGAGTATCATTCTGGAAGAGTTAAGACAGAAGAAACCATTCTTCAACCACATCAGTTTCTCTCAGTTACCTCACGTTTACTAAACGAGATAGCACAAACCAATGTTCCATCTCCTACGTCGACCGTACCACCTAAAGATCGTATTCTAGTACCCAAAGAAAAACAACTCCACATCTGCAAACAATGTCATGATTCCCCCCTGGCCGGTCACGCAGGAAGAACAAAAACACGAAAATTAATATCCCGTCACTTCTGGTGGTCCTCCCTATCTCGTGATGTTCGGGACTATGTCAAATCGTGTGACGTTTGTGCCAGGGCCAAAAACCTTCCACAAAAACCCTTAGGGTTATTGCAACCACTCCCTGTGCCCGAGACACCTTGGTCACATGTCACCATGGATTTTATTGTGGATCTCCCCCCCTCTGCAGGACATACCTGTATCATGGTCATAGTGGATCGTTTAACCAAGCTAGCCCATTTTATTCCTTCCATGAAAATACCTACGGCCAAGGAAACCGCATCATTGTTCATAGCCCAAGTGTTCCGTCTCCACGGTATACCAACCTCCATAGTCACCGACAGAGGTACCCAATTCACGTCACATTTCTGGAAGGCTTTTTGCTCCTCGCTTCAAATATCAGTTGATCTATCCACCTCATACCATCCCCAGTCTAACGGGCAAACAGAACGAACCAATCAAACACTTGAGTCCTATTTGCGCTGTTATTCCTCTTATCAGCAAAATAACTGGTTGGAACTACTGCCGATGGCAGAGTTTTCTTACAACTCACATACACACGAATCCACCACTTTTTCTCCATTTTTTCTCACCTATGGTTACCACCCAGCCATGTTTCCGGGACTACCCTCTTACACCTCTGTTCCCGATGCCACCACGCGCCTCCGTCTCCTAGCAGATGGTCTGGCCAAGGCCAAAGATGCCCTTCATTATTCCCAAGCCAGTACAAACGACATGCCGATCAATCCCGTGCTACCTCCCCTACATATCTCCCGGGCCAAAAGTCTGGCTGTCCACCGCGCTTCTCCAGCTCTCCTGTCCCTCACGTAAGTTAGGTCCACGATACATCGGCCCGTTCATTGTTGTAGAACATGTCAATGCAGTTGCTGTTCGCCTTCGTCTCCCACCACGCTACTCGTTTTCATCCTGTGGTCCATAGTTCCCTCCTCAAACCGTGCCATGCCAACCCCTTCCCGGGCAGGTCCCGCACCCCCTCCTCCTGTCCTTGTTGATGGTGCCAAAGAGTACGTGGTTGGGGCCATCCTCGATTCTCGTCGGCGTCGTGGGGGGCTCGAATACCTCGTCCATTGGAAGGGCTATGGGCCTGATGAGGACTCCTGGGTCTCCTCCTCGGACGTTCACGCCCCTCGCCTTGTTCGATCGTTTCATATTTCCTTCCCTGCCAAGCCGGGTCCTCGGCGCCCCCGGAGTTTGCGCCTTGGGGGGGGGGTTCTGTCACGGCGTCACACTCACCGAGGCACAGTGCGGGCAGCTGCGGTTGCGTGGCGCGTTCCGGCGGTCCTGGCGTCGGACCAAGTCCCCCTCGGAGACCCTCTTGGGGCCGGTAGTCTCCCTCGGCGTTCCCCGATGGAGGCGAGTGGCCGGGGGGCTTGGTCCGCTGCGTGGGCCCGGCGGTCCCGCCATGCTCTGGCGTCTTCCGCAGCCTGTCGGGGGCGGGGCTTAGGGATAGGCGCGCGCGCGCGCCCAGGACTGGGTCTTATAGTTTCCACCACTGAACCCTTCCCAGACACAAGTGATACACCTGATACAGAGAGCAATCCCAGAACCCTGGCAATCCCTATAAATGTTCAGTCTGCACACATACCCTTTGCTGGATAGTTGAGTTTCTTCTAGCTGAGCGCTTTGGTTCCCTTCTCACAGTATTACTAGTTACTGACCATTGGCTTTCGTACCTGACTCCTCTACCTTCTGGCACCCCGACATTGGCTTTCGTACCTGATTCCTCTACCTTCTGGCACCCCGACATTGGCTTTCGTACCTGACTCCTCTACCTTCTGGCTCCCCGACCTTGGCTTCCATACTCGATCATCCGGCTCTCTGGAATCCTGACCATTGGCATATCCAACCAACTAAGCGTTCCTCGTACCTCCTACCCTACACCTCCAATCTCCGCATCCCGAGGTCCAGTCTCCAACAGTACCCCTACCGTGACAGTAAGTACATCTCTGATTTTATATTCTACCCTGAAGCATTATCTCTAAAAATTTGTACACAGGCTTTTGTAATTTGGACACTTCTACATGTAATAGTTATCACAATAGTAAAAACTTTCCCTCAATCCAAAGAGGTTTTTTCTTTTCTGCTTACGAAAATCACTCCTAACTAGATGACTCCTGTCACGTCCTCCGCTGGTGCTGGGCATCCGTCGGCGCTCGTGGTTGGCTTTGGATGAACTTTAATGTACCTGGGATAGAAGGTACTTGTGTGTGGTTGATGTAAAGCGATACATATTCCAACCTCTGTGCTGTTATACTCTATATTGTATTGTTTGCTCTTATACCTTTACAGTTTGTCACTGTACAGTATATGTTTGTATATGTTTCCATTGTACTGCCAACTCTCTCTATCCCTCCAAGACCAGAGACCTCATTTGCTGCTAAGCTTTCTGAGATTTAAATCAGGAATGTATGATTATACACTTCTGACTTGTCAATATCACTCATTGCATTGAGAGTGATCAGATTGCATGGAGGCTCACTCAAAAGGACATAACAGAAAATACCAGGTTGGAGCAGCACCTAGGGTATCTGGCACTAAATTAAAGGGAATAATATAATGGTTAACCAGTTCAGTTTTACCATTCACTCAAACATTAGTGCCCCTTTAATTTAGAGACAACGATTTTTCTTAATAGCAGTTGACTATGAGATCTCACATCTGTCACCCTGTAATACTGTAAAGGAACTACAAGCAGCAGCTCCCTTCCTCCCTTTACTTGTGCAGTAAAACAGCCAGGGAGAGGTCAGAATACAGGGAGAGCTCTGGGATCACTCACTACCGGGAAATGATTCAGCAGGTTATAATTGCTGGAAGTCCCTGTACAGTAGAGATAGAAAATGTTCCAGTGGCGCAAAAAGGGGAGGTAATTAGCGTAGAAACTGTGTGTAATGTGAAAAAAGCAGTTTAAAACAACTGTAGGAGCACAGTCTCAGAGCAGACCAATGATAAAGTGCTATCTTGAGTGTACACTAGAAAAAGTGCAAATGCAATCAAAAGTGCATATAGTGCAAATGGCATCTAAAAACGTTGTGCACGTTAATGGCGTACTGTGAAAAGTGCATTAATAGAACAAATTCCGTAATAAGAACAGTTCATAAAAACACATAAAAGCACATAAAAAGGCGTAAAAAAACAGCAGCACACGCTTTTGTGCAAAGGTGCAAAGATAAAGTGCAATTTAAATGACACAAAAATGGTGATAAAAAATAGTCCAAAGGTTGTGCAAAAGTCTAGTAAACAGTCTTATTCGTGAATGGATAAAAGGAGGGCTTAACTGAATTGTGTGAGCCTCTCACTTATACCGTCCATATACGGAGATCCCAAAATAGGGGAGAAAAAAGGTCTTGTTCTTGTTGTCCTAGTGGATTCTGTGTTCTAGTAGGTTCCACGTTCTCGTAGTGCGGGGAAGGGAAAAAAAAGAAAAAAAAAAAGAGAATAGTGCAATATTGTCTGGATAGGTGAATCGTGGACAAATATAAGAAAAGTGCACACTTACACTTTCCAGAGCCTATGTGTTCCAGGCTCTGGTTCGAAGTGCAGTGGGCCAAGTATAGAGTGGCCTCTGCCCTTCTTTTGAAGGCAGGAACAAGAGGAACAAGTTGGCAGGAACCTCTTGTTCCTGCCAACGTGAGAAGTGCATCTAGATTTTTCAATAAACCACGTTTTAACTTATCCATCCGTGGTTTTGCTGCCGTTTATTACGGTCTATTTACTCCATCCACCCTTCCGAGCCGGTAGAAGACCGCCAAAGAGGTGCAGCTAAAGAGGTGACGGTGCCCACCGAGCAAAGGAGCACTATCTGCCTTTAAGTTGAGCCTGGAACAAGGCTCCACCATCGGTGAGTGAGACCAACCCTATCCCTACTAATGTATCTAGCCACCATTCAAGTTGCGCTATGAATACTCTGTTCCTTTATATCCGAGGTGAATAACAACTTCAAAAGAAGGGCAGAGGCCACTCTATACTTGGCCCAGTGCACTTCGAACCAGAGCCTGGAACACATAGGCTCTGGAAAGTGTAAGTGTGCACTTTTTTTATATTTGTCCACGATTCACATATCCAGACAATATTGCACTATTCTCTTTTTTTTTTCTTTTTTCCCTCCCCGCACTACGAGAACGTGGAACCTACTAGAACACAGAATCCACTAGGACAACAAGAACAAGACCTTTTTACTCCCCTATTTTGAGGATCTCCGTATATGGATGGTATAAGTGAGAGGCTCACACAATTCAGTTAAGCCCTCCTTTTATCCATTCACGAATAAGACTGTTTACTAGACTTTTGCACAACCTTGGACTATTTTTTTTATCACCATTTTTGTGTCATTATAATTGCACTTTATCTTTGCACCTTTGCACAAAAGCGTGTGCTGCTGTTTTTTTACGCCTTTTTATGTGCTTTTATGTGTTTTTATGAACTGTTCTTATTACGGAATTTGTTCTATTAATGCACTTTTCACAGTACGCCATTAACGTGCACAACGATTTTAGATGCCATTTGCACTATATGCACTTTTGATTGCATTTCCACTTTTTCTAGTGTACACTCAAGATAGCACTTGATTGGTCTGCTCTGAGACTGTGCTCCTACAGTTGTTTTAAACTGCTTTTTTCACATTACACACAGTTTCTACGCTAATTACCTCCCCTTTTTGCGCCACTGGAGTAACTCCCACCCCTTTCCGTACTTTAAACACATTTCTGTCGAGGTTTTGTGTTCTTCTCCCAGTAGGCTGCATACATATTTTTACCTATATCCTATTCACTTTAGCGCCTCCTCCGTACCACAATCCTTGAGATAGAAAATGTTGCAGGAAGAAGCTATGCTGCTAATAAACTCTTCTTTTGAGCAGTGCAAAACACCATAAACTGGATATCACACCGTTTCATTATTTTGATCACATTCACAGTATTAGACACAAAGAACATTTTTACGCGCAGAAAAAAACGGTTATTGCGCCTATTCTCTAACTGGGTGACATCATGGACCAGAAGTATCCAGCCTGCTCCATGTATAAAACGTAACAAGAAAAAAGATCATCATTTGCACTCACCCCTGTAGCTCCATGCGAAACAAAACTCAGAGGTTTTGGTTTTCTTGAATTGCCATTAACGTGTAAGCTCACCTGCCACGTCACAGCACCTCTGTCTAACGTTGGGGGCTTCCAGCCCTACCTGTGTGCTTGAGGACAGCAAGTCTGATGCTGCTCGCTGACCACTGCCCGGTTTAAATGGAGACAGGCAGGGAGGTGATTGCATGAGGTGTGGCTTGAGTGGGGGGCGTGGTCTGGTGAAGGTCTTTAAAAACCCTCAGTATAGCTTCAGAAGTTGCCAGATCGTGGTTATCCATACCTGAGCTCCTTGTACCTGACTGCTAAATTGATTTAACCTGTTATTGACCTCTGCTTGTGTTCTGACCATTTTGCCTTCTGTTGCCCTAGACTATTTTCTTGTACTACGCTACTGCTCTGATACCGACCCGGCTATTCCATTTGACCATTCTGAACTCTGTATTCCTGATTCTGGCTCGGCTGACTCCTCTCCGTATTGTTAACCCTTTTCTGTCTAGCTAGTTTACCTGGCCAATTCTAAGGACCAGACAGATAGGGATCATTCACAGCTACACTGTTGGTAGCTTCTGAGTTTTGTGGAGTGTTGGGGGTTAAGTACTGCGTGGTGGGATCCGGGAACCGTGACATTACGATCTGGCCAATATGGATCCCGCAGATTTAACACAGCACTTGGCTACCTTTGTATCCAGACAGGATGAGCAGGATCATAGGATGGATCAGTTTGCCATTGCCTTACAAACTATCCTGAATCGTACTGCACACCTGGAACCAGTTGGGGTTGCACCCCTGCCTGCTATACCTGTGCCCCCTGTCGTTCAGACATCCCAGGTACACATGACCGCTCCTATGAGGTTTGACGGTACTCCCTCTGAGTGCCGGGGATTTTTGGTCCATGTGGATATTCATTTTAAATTAAATCCACAAATGTTTTTCTCTGACATTGCCAAAGTGGGGTTTATTATTAACCATCTGTCTGGCAGAGCGTTGACATGGGCGACTCCTTTATGGGAGGCAGAAAGACCTATTGTACGGGATTATAAAGAATTCATAGCCGAGTTACAACGTACATTAATCCTACCAGAAAGGCCACGATAGCCGGCAAATCCTTGTTCCGCATACGTCAAGGGAACAGGACTGTGTCTGATTATGCCATAGAATTTAAAACCTTATTTCTGATGTGAACTGGACAAATGAGACACTGGTTCTGGCTTTTATGGAGGGGTTATCAGAGTCGTTGATGCATGAATTAGCTCCACGTAAACTACCTGAGGTATTGTGTGAACTCATTGATTACTGTATAGATCTGGATAATCAGATAAGGGATAGAAGGACTCCAAGAGAGAGACCCAAGAGACCGTTACCTAGGTTGGCCCCTGTCTTTCAAGCACCACCCAGAGAGTTATCTCCTCCCTCAGAGCCTATGCAACTAGGCCGTACTAGGCTTACAGAGGAGGAGAGAACAAGGCGTTTTCGTGAGGGATTGTGCCTGTATTGTGGTTTGGAGGGACATGTACGATTTCAATGTCCTACTCGCCCTAAGATGCATGATAAGCCGGAAAACTACCGCACCTAAGGCAGCTGAGGAGACAGGCCTTGGGTGTGACATGCATGTCTCCTATCAAAGACACTAAACTTATGTTACCAGTATCCTTGGCTTGGGAGACCAAGACCACACATACTACCGCTTTTGTGGATTCTGGGGCTGCTGGTAACTTTATTGATGTTAACTACGCTTCTTCCATTTCTCTACCTCTGGTTGTAAGAGAGACACCCTTAGCCGTTGAAGCCATAGATGGCAGGCCGTTATCCTGCCCTAGGATTACTCACGATACGGTTACAGTAGTTCTTACTACTGGTCTCTTGCATAAAGAAAAGATCATATTCCAAGTTATCCACTCACCTTCCAATCCTGTTGTACTTGGTTTCCCCTGGTTGGTGGAACACAATCCCGTTATTGATTGGGTTAAAGGAGAGATACTGTCTTGGAGTTCTGCATGTTTTGGGACTTGTTTAATACCCATTCAGCATGTCGGTGCCCTGAACACACCCACAGTCCCTCCATTGTCTACTGAAGTTCCTGAACAATATGCAGACCTCAGGGCTGTATTTGATAAAAGAGAGGCAGACAAACTACCTCCACATAGACCATATGATTGTGCTATTGATATTCATCCAGGTACCATGCCTCCCCGAGGCAAAGTATACCCTCTTTCCATAAAGGAGAACCAAATTATGGAGGAGTATATCAAGGAGAATTTGGAGAGAGGTTTTATCCGTTCCTCTTCTCCAGCAGGGGCTGGATTCTTTTTTGTGTCGAAAAAAGAGGGAGATCTACGCCCGTGTATTGATTATAGGGGGCTTAACAAGATCACCATTAAGAACGTGTACCCTATCCCTCTCATATCGGAACTGTTCGACAGGTTAAGGGGTTCAGCAGTATACACTAAACTTGATTTAAGAGGAGCTTACAATTTGATACGCATAAAAGAGGGGCATGAGTGGAGAACAGCATTTAACACCAGGAGTGGGCATTATGAATACTTGGTCATGCCTTTCGGTCTTTGTAATGCTCCAGCGGTATTCCAGGATTTTATTAATGATGTGCTCAGAGATTTCTTGCAAACCTTTGTTATAGTATACCTAGACGATATATTGATTTACTCTCCCGATCTGAAAACCCACCATGCACACGTCAGACAGGTATTAGCTAAATTACTGGACAATGGTCTTTATTGCAAACTAGAGAAGTGTTTATTCGACATTACTACTGTGAAATTCCTTGGGTATATTATCACTCCAGAGGGTTTTGAGATGGATCCTTCTAAACTCACGGCCATCTCAGAATGGCCTCTTCCTCAAGGTCTCAAAGCCATACAGAGGTTTCTGGGGTTTTCTAACTATTATAGGAGATTTATCAAGAATTATTCCGCTATAGCCTCTCCTATCATTAATATGACACGTAAAGGTCTGAAGAACCAGATCTGGTCTTCTCAATCTAAACAAGCATTCGAAGCCCTCAAACAGGCTTTTACTTCCGCTCCCGTGTTACGGCATCCTGATCCCAGGATTCCGTTTATTCTTGAGGTTGATGCTTCTGAGATAGGCATTGGGGCTGTCCTGTCTCAAAGAGAATCTCCAGGGAAACCACTACATCCTTGTGGGTTCTTTTCAAGAAAATTATCACCAGCAGAACGCAATTATGATATTGGCAACAGAGAATTGCTTGCTATTGTGTCTGCCCTGTCAGAGTGGAGACATTTGTTGGAAGGTACTCTTGATCCTTTGTTGATAATCACTGATCATAAGAACCTTACATACATCGGGGATGCTAAACGGTTGAACTCGAGACAGGCCAGGTGGTCATTGCTACTGTCCCGGTTTAATTTTGTATTGATTTACAGACCAGGTGACCGCAATGTAAAGGCTGATGCCTTATCTCGTCAATATGACCCATATGAATCTAATACACAAGACCACAATCCTATAGTTCCTCCTGAACGTATTGTGGCTTCCACAGTCTTGTCTGTCTCCTCGCCTTTCCTGGAACGTCTCCAGGCAGCTCAAGTGGGGGCTCCACCTGACAAGCCTCCAGATATGTTGTTTGTACCTGAAAAGGAAGACAAGAATTACTCATAATGTTTCATGATTCTAAACCAGCAGGTCATCCTGGTATTACTAAGACTCTACCAGTATTTCCAGACAGTTCTGGTGGCCCACCATGCGACAGGACGTACGCCTGTTTGTTTTGGCTTGTCAAATCTGTGCCAGAAGCAAAACCAGTAAAACCTTGCCTGTCGGTCTATTGCAGCCTTTACCCACGCCTAAGAGGCCTTGGTCTCATCTATCTATGGATTTTATTGTGGACTTGCCGAAGTCCAAAGGTCATACTGTGGTTCTGACAGTTGTAGACCGCTTCTCCAAAATGGCTCATTTTGTCCCTTTACCTAAGCTTCCTACAGCCAAAGAACTGGCGGTTGTCTTTGCTAGAGAGATTGTACGAATACATGGGGTTCCGTCTGAAATAGTCTCTGACAGAGGAGCTCAGTTCGTCTCTCGTTTCTGGAGGGTTTTCTGTGCGGAGATGGGGGTGCGATTGGCCTTCTCTTCAGCATACCATCCACAAACCAATGGGGCAGCAGAGAGGGCAAATCAGGGTCTCGAGCAGTACATACGTTGCTTTACCACACAACAACAAGACAATTGGTCGGAGTTGTTGCCCTGGGCTGAGTATGCACGTAATAACGCCGTTAATGAGACCACTGGCCACTCTCCTTTTTCTATGCTCTATGGTTTTTTCCCTCCGGCTCTACTGCTTCAGTTTAATGAACAGGCCATCCCGGCTCTCGATGACCATCTCACTCAACTACAAGAGATTTGGAGACAGATTCGCGTAAATATGGAGCGCAATGTTGCTGTCCAGAAACGCAAGGCTGACAGGCATAGGTTACAAGCTCCCTCCTATAACGTGGAGGATAGAGTTTGGTTGTCCACTAGGAACGTGAAGTTGCGGGTGCCTTCTATGAAAATGGCACCTCGGTTTATAGGTCCATATAAGATCATTCGCCGCATTAATCCTTTATGCTCTTGCCCTTCCTAAACATCTTCGCATGCACAACGTCTTCCACACCTCCCTACTGAAACCTTTGTTGTGTAACAGGTACACGCGGGTAGTTCCCCTCCTCCACCTGTTCAGGTTGATGGTGAATCAGAGTATGAGGTTAGGAGGGTTTTGGATTCTAGGTTGTGCAGGGGTGTTCTGCAGTACTTGGTCGATTGGGTGGCCTATGGCCTGGAAGACCGGTCCTGGATTCCAGCTTCCGACATGTCTGCCTCTAGGTTGGTCAGGGCGTTCCATGCCTCGCACCCTGATCGCCCTGGTGGTCGTATTGCCGCTCGTCCTGTTGGTCGTCCGGTGGCCTCCCGTGGAGAGGGGGGTACTGTAACGTTGGGGGCTTCCAGCCCTACCTGTGTGCTTGAGGACAGCAAGTCTGATGCTGCTCACTGACCACTGCCTGGTTTAAATGGAGACAGGCAGGGAGGTGATTGCATGAGGTGTGGCTTGAGTGGGGGGCGTGGTCTGGTGAAGGTCTTTAAAAACCCTCAGTATAGTTTCAGAAGTTGCCAGATCGTGGTTATCCATACCTGAGCGCCTTGTACCTGACTGCTAAATTGATTTAACCTGTTATTGACCTCTGCTTGTGTTCTGACCATTCTGCCTTCTGTTGCCCTAGACTATTTTCTTGTACTACGCTACTGCTCTGATACCGACCCGGCTATTCCATTTGACCATTCTGAACTCTGTATTCCTGATTCTGGCTCGGCTGACTCCTCTCCGTATTGTTAACCCTTTTCTGTCTAGCTAGTTTACCTGGCCAATTCTAAGGACCAGACAGATAGGGATCATTCACAGCTACACTGTTGGTAGCTTCTGAGTTTTGTGGAGTGTTGGGGGTTAAGTACTGCGTGGTGGGATCCGGGAACCGTGACACTCTGGTCATTTTTGCCTTTATGCCAATAATGCAGACTGCATTTGAAATTGTGAAAGATAAGGGACAGCATCTTGGGTTTGGAACCTTTAATCCCAACAATATTTATGTAAAGGATAAACGAATACATTTAAAAAAATGAGCAAAATTTCCATTATTTTAATCTTTTAAATAGCTCAGAATTACAATCTTTAAGCAAAATTGTAGCCTACATTTTTTTTTTTTGGAAAGGATTTTACCAGGAAGGATACATTGAGATTTCTCTCGTTTTCAAGTATGCCCTGGGTGGCGAGTATGTACCATTGGGTGTCTTGCCCAAGGACACTTGCTGGAGAGGAGCTCTTGCCGGGATCGAACCCATGTCTCCACAGGCTCTCTCCATGCAGAGCAGTGATGTTACCTCTATTTGACTGTTAACAATGCATCAGATGCTTAAACTATTATGATATAAAGCACCTTTTTCAGCAAAATGCACTTGGTCATAAAAGGGTTAATTACAGCTATACCATGCCAGCCCTAATAATTTATAGATGTGTTTTGTGTATATATCCTTTTCAAGAGATTACAAACCTCTGAGAAATTCTAGCAAAGCACTCCCTCTGATCACAAGAGTGTGACAGTCTGCTGTTCTCTGAACACTTTGTTACAGTTTCTTGCACACGTTTTTCAATGATAAACCTTTATCTTGTATACAGATACTGTTACTAATAAGTTTACCTCGTTTAGTTCCTCATGCTACTGTATCACTGTAATGGCAATTATTCATCCGAGTACTCAGTGTGTTGGAACAAATAGCTACTAATCTGAAGACCATCATTTTATAGTGATAGTGTCGGTGCATGGATGCATGAACATCTCCAATACTGACTAATGCAAGTACCAGTGGGATACAGTGCTCTCTGTGAAATCTATGATGGAATTTGCTTGTAAACAAAAGAGAAAATACTTTCCATAAAATAAATAAATTCTAAAGGGACAAATAATAATCGCACTAGCTAAAAAGCAAATGATCTGTCTATATTGTAGCACAGGTACATTTGCTGTTGATCCAAAGAATGAGTTTAAAATTGCAGCAGCAAAAATAGGATTAGGATAGAAAATCTAGGGATATGTACAATAATTAGTATTTGAACAAAATTAGTTTGCTTGTAGGATAGAGAATATTTAATAAATGAAAACTCGATTGAAGTTTTAAACGAGGTTGTTTATTTTCTTTAAAGATTAGATGAATTGCTTCTGGGAGATCTCGGAGTGATAACCAAGGTAGAAGAACGTGTAAAATCCAATATCATTTGTATTAGAATTAATTACTGTGAAACTAAATTAGTACATTCAGTTTACTCCTGCAGCTCATAAAGTTTTTCTAATATGGAAATTAAATTTTTTATAGATAAGAAAATTGGTTATGCCACAAAGTTATTCCAAGTAATGTCCAATATTATTTGAGTAACGTCAGTGCTTAATTTATAAAATCAGAAGGTGCTGGATCGCAGAGTGCATATGAGAGCAGCAGAGGGAGTCAGGTCCCAGAACTCATACAGAACACGGCGCTGAAAACAACATGCTATGTACTCACATGCCTACATACTAATAATTTGCATGATATACATGTTATGGCAACAATTTAAAATTAATATTTTTGCTTTTCGTTTGAGGCCCGGGGTGAGATGAGCATTTTTCAGAGCAGAAGGAACATCGTAGCGTTTCAGCAGGAGGCTTTCAGCATTTCCGCTGTAGCACGCGCAATTCATGCGCACGCTACAGCATGTGGCCAGCCCCGTCAAAGCGTCACAACGCTGCGACAGGCTCCGGGAGGCACGCCAGTACGGGTGCTGTAGTGCGCTCATCTGTCCCCAACCTTATACCAAGTCAGCTACTAGATCTGGCCAAATAGGTCCAGGAATATAGAAAGTCAAAAATAACAGGTCACAGTCCTGTACCTTCTGGATCCCCACAAATTAAGCCCGGAGTAACTTCAATATATTTATAATCTGTCACATGTACACATAATGTGAAATTAGAGTATTGTAAAAGTAATTATGTTTGTTTGCAATATACTGATGTTCAAACACATTCCAGGCATGGCTTTTGGTCCTACGTACTATATTCATTCATCATATTGATCCTTGGTGTTTGACATGCATGTGTTATAATCTCATGTCCTCCCCTGGATCGCTGGTAGAGCATAAAATGTTATGTGGTTCAGTTTCATTTTGGTATCCTGATCCTTTCACATCCTTGGTTGCTGATGCATATATTCAACTAGTCACTAGATAATAGTTATCTGCCACCTCCACTCCCACAGGTCCCCTCTGCCACCCTCTGCCGCTTCCTCCCAACCACTGAGGAGGAAGTCAATTCCTTATTGTCCTCCTCACATCTCACCACGTGCCCGCTTGACCCCATTCCCTCACATCTAATTCCTCCCTCTCCTCCTCCCTCACCCCTGCTCTCACACACATCTTCAACCTATCTCTCTCCACTGGCTCCTTTCCATCCGCCTTCAAACACGCACTAGTTACCCCTTTACTAAAGAAACCATCCCTAGACACCAACTCTCCATCCAACTACCGCCCTGTATCCCTGCTTCCCTTCACATCAAAGCTCTTAGAAAAACTAGTCTTCAACCGCCTCTCCCTCTTCCTGTCCTCCAATTCCCTACTTGACCCCCTGCAATCTGGCTTCCGTCCGCTACACTCAACTGAAACTGCCCTCACCAAAGTCACAACGACCTCCTAACTGCTAAAAAACACGGCCACTATTCTATTCTCATCCTGCTTGACCTCTCGGCTGCTTTTGACACTGTTGACCACCCCCTCCTTCTACAGACCCTCAACTCTCTGGGTCTCGGTGACACTGCACTTGCTTGGGTTGACTCCTATTTATCCAACAGGTCCTTCTGTGTGTCCTTTGCTGGTAACTCCTCCTCTTCATTGCCTCTATCTGTTGGTGTGCCTCAAGGCTCTGTCCTTGGTCCTCTGCTCTTTTCCATCTACACCTCCTCCCTGGGCAAAATCATCAACAGCTTTGGCTTTAATTACCACCTCTACGCTGATGACACTCAGATCTACCTCTCTACCCCTGATCTCTCTCCCCCTGTCCTTTCAAAAGTCAGTGACTGTTTATCTGGCATCTCCTCCTGGATGGCCTCCCACCACCTAAAGATCAACATGTCAAAGACTGAGCTCCTACTTATTCCTCCCTCTAATGCCTCCCCACCTCCTGACTTCTCTATCACGGTGGAGGGTATCACCATCTCCCCATCAAACCAAGTTCGCTGTCTTGGAGTTACACTGGACTCTGCTCTTTCCTTCATCCCCCACATCAAGTCTCTTTCCTCCTCCTGCCGATATCAACTGCGTAATATTTCCAGAATTCGGCCATTTCTTACCGCGGTCACCACAAAACAACTCATACACGCCCTGGTAATCTCCCGACTCGATTATTGCAATAATCTCTTATCTGGCCTCCCTCTGTCCCACTCTCCCCCCTACAATCCATCCTGAACGCCTCCGCCAGGCTAATTCACCTCACCCGCCGCTCTGTCTCTGCCGCTCCCCTCTGCGAGTCCCTTCACTGGCTCCCCATCCACTGCAGAATTAAGTTCAAAATCCTTATCCTTACCTACAAAACCCTCACTAACTCAGCGCCCCACTACCTGTCCTCACTAATCACCAAATACACCCCAGCCCGCTCCCTAAGGTCAAACAGTGACCTGCGCCTAGCTTCTCCCCGCATCACCTCTTCCCATGATAGACTGCAGGATTTCTCACGCGCAGCCCCCACTCTCTGGAACGCTCTCCCTCGTGCTGTCAGACTTTCCCCTAACTTCTCTTCCTTCAAACGCTCCCTGAAAACATTCCTATTTAGGGAAGCCTACCACCCAACTCACTGACGCAACCATCAATCACTCTCACCTTACAGTCCTCTCCTCCTGTTTCCAACCCCAACCCTCCTAGATTGTGAGTTCCTACGGGAATAGGGCCCTCATCTCCTCCTGTACTGTTTGTCAAATGTTGTTCAATGTTTTGTAACCCTGTCTGTACTGTGCTTATTGTACAGCGCTGCGGAATATGCTGGCGCTTTATAAATAAATAATAATAATAATAATAACTAGTCTCGGTATCTGGATTTGAAATCCATTTTGACATATTCATCATGTTCTCCATCCGAATACAATCTTCTTCAGCCCAATCGTACACTGTATATAGAGTACTTGACCCCCATCTTGGATTCTGATATTACATATTTACATGAACCTATATTCCTGTCATCAAGCCTGATTCTGTCAGAACCTGGTATATCCTTCCTCATTTGCTTGTCATGCATTGTCACCTCATGCCAAATAGCAATCATCACACATACTCATACATCATTTTTATGGGAACGAACATATATCAACCCATTTCCTCTCACACATTAGATTGATGAGTGTCTCCAATCATGAATGATGCATGCATAGAGAGCATCTGTTCAATCTCTGTGCCTCTAAAGCCAAGCCATGCCAACTACTGCTATGCGGTTTTTCTGTCTGCCACATGCTTTGTAGGATTAATAAGGATTTGTGCACAAGTGATAACCTTTCTTTAGTATTCTTGTAACTATGTGGCTATCTGTTAGCTTTACGCTGCTACCCTGGAATATTGAGAATTGTGCACATAACCTCTGTTGCCGACTACTTAAAATATCTCTTTCATTTTCCCCATGTACCATTTGGTCCACAGGATGAAGGAAAACCACAACCCATAATTATTACTGAATCCATGGATACTCTTGCCTTTACACAATCATTAATCTATTCCAAGTAATGCCCATTGCCCCCCCCCTTAAATCCCTAAATTTACTTTATCTTGTAACACTATCATTATTCAATCTTTACTTATGGAATAAAAATCTAAAATATATGTTATTGTTCAAGCACTTATAGGGACACTAAATGAAAACTGGACCAACCTTCCTCTTTTTTGCCCTTAAATAATTGGACAGATTCTACTGACAGGATCTGCTCAATATTTTTTCTTTTTTTTTCAATAGTTTAGGTGTAAATCCTCACCTTTTCTCTTTTGCCCACTCTTCTTCCCCTTCAGTTCAGCACTTCTGAAATGTGGAAGTCCCTGCAGCATTTTACACAATTTGAGTACCACAGCACACTACACGAATCACAAATCCGTCAGAACATGCGTACTATTGTATGCAAGTTCTGTAGTTCCTACACAAAATGATTGCTTGGTGTTGAGCGGACACAAGCAAAACCAATCCATTGGCTCCTGTTTTCCAGAAAGCTTGCTGCTGCAAGTCTTCTGAGACTGGATGATGTCAGGACGCAAAGCATGCTGACATCATCGGTGACGGATTTTGACCAACAGGCAGAATAATCAAATCCCGTCTGCCTGGTGATGCTTGAATGGACAGTGGATACTCTTCTAATTCACACGTAAAAGTCTGGCTAAAGGACTGCAGGGAGCAGGTAGAGAAGGGCACAACACAAAGCCTCACCACTTTAAAAATCTAGAGTGTGTATCCCTTTAAGAAAATAAGGTGTTGTTGACAAATAATCCAATTAAGAAAAATGTTTGCACAATGGCTGTAGCTTCGGCGAGCCAAGTGGCCACAATGCTAGCGTTCTTTTATTTTATGGTCTTATATTCTGTAAATTACAGTGTTGAGTAGGGGTGGTGAAACACAGGGTTAAATTGAATCTAACGCTGAAAGTCTGATTCTCTTAGAAGTATCTTTAAGAAAATAATACTTGCATCACATCTATAACTGGAACATCTATTGACTGGTGATATTAGAGTCTGAGGAGGCGAGATACCATTTAATGTGAGACACACTGACAGCTCTTAATGCTCCTGAGACTTTAAGCAGTATTTTTGTGACTAGTAACACTTTTTATTATATTAAAGCAAACTTTTTTCATTACGACCCTTTCCTCCAACACTCTATACCTAACAAAATCACCTAAAATCCCGGCAGGACCTGACCCTTTCTATTTCATAGCTGGATTATACCCTGCTTATAACTCCAGTCCTCAGACAATGACTAGGCAGAAGAAAATATATCTGCCTTGGCTTAAAGTGAAGGGGGAAGGTTTGTAGCTTCAGGTATTTTTTGCAAATCACTGCAGTTTAAGCCACAATGCGCAGGGAAACATTTTTCCACTATAAGCAAGTAGCGTAAATTGTTTGGTCCATTTGAAATGTGCTTTCTCGAATAGTCACCCTCGGCACACTATTTTGGTTTGCATTATCCTGATCCTGTCTACTAGAGTTATTACATCAAATCAGCCATCATTCACTCCTATGACTTCACAAAGAATAATTCTCCATCTGTCTGAAATCGTCCCTAATTACTTCTTACCAGCTCACTTTCTTCTGCATTGTTCTCAAGTTAAAACCGCTCCATGTAATCACTGGTATGATCCTTTCAGGCAATCTATTCAAACTTTACCCTGTTATCAAACACCATCGTTGGGGTTAGAGTGCAAGCTCATGGGTTGTCACCTGAGACACTGTTTATGAATCTTTTATAATGCTAGATTTTGAAGTCAAAGGAAAGCGTTTTGTTTACTTGTATACCTGCCAATTTATAAACTGCATCAAGTCCACAGGTATACATTTATCCTTATAAAATGTATCTGCATTGTATTTATTTTATTTATTATTTGCAAAGTATTTTACCAGGAAGGATACATTGATATTTCTCTCGTTTTCAAGTATGTCCTGGGTTCAAGAGCATTGAAATTTTTACAGTTGTATAATTGACAAAGTACAAATATTGTTACATAGAACCAGGCTTATCAAATTATAAAATTAAATTACATTTTAAAAAACTGAAATTACAAATTCAAACTGAAATTTTTCAAACTGCTACTTTTGTTTGTACAAACGTTCTATTACTGTTTGTGCATCCTATTGGTTGGATGCAAAGTTGGCAAATCCAGTCATATTTTTCTGGACGCAACAAGGATTATTCAGTGACTGTCAGTGTGTGTTGACCTTGACAGCTTCTACTTTTTAACTTTGGATTTTAGTTTTTTGAAATGTCGGCATTGCAACAAGGGTTGCTAGATTGGCCATGTGTTTCTGGACACATACAGGTTTATTCAGAGAGAGGTGACACTCAGGAGAACGACTGGAGAAGTGAAAATTCTAGGTCAAAATAGCCAAACCAGAAAAAGTCTCCCATTTATCTCACTTTCGAAATCAGCTATTTGATCTAGATTGTCCATTCTCCTGGCAATTCTCCAGGTTTTCACCTCTCTCTGAATAACCCTGATAATTTATTCATGCTGATAGGCAGCAGCAGCACATGAAGACTGCGACCACGCAGCATGTAGAATCAATATGCTACAGGTAGGAAATCAAAGCGGAATCCCAGTGGGTTCAACTTGACTAGGTAACAAATTGTCACCCGGCAGCATACAAATTGTACATATTACAGGGTCAATCCCTCATTGCTTTTCCTTTGCATGAATTCGTAAGGTTATCAGATTGGCCATGTTTTCCTGGATGCATAAAATGTATTCATTCTGATGGTCAGTTAGGGTTGCAAGGTCCGCCATGTTTTCCTGGACACAATTTCCAAAGATATAGCCAACATGACCTGCCTTGTTTTCCTTCCTGCAACCTGTGAATTATTCATGTTACAGGATAGCATTAAATTAGGCCCACCTGCCTCCCTGTGTTGTCCTGGTATTAAGGCAGTGTTTCCCAAACCTGTCCTCGGGATCCCCAACCAGGCCAGATTTTGCAGATCACCTTGGAGAAATACAGACTGAATCCTGCAATCACTGAACAGCAAATCATATCCGCTGTGCTGTGCTTCTGATATCTGGCAAACCTGGCCTGTCAGCAGGTCCTGAGGACAGGTTTGGGAAACACTGCATTAAGGGGTAATTGATCTGTCATGTTGATAAGTACTGTAGATCGGTATCTCCCCTTCCTGTACTCAGGACCCTTAACAGGCCAGGTTTGCCAGATATGTGAAGCACAGCACAGGTGATATGATTTGCTGCTCAGTGATTGCAGGATTCAGGCTGCATTTCCCCAAGATAATCGTTGAAATATACAGGGTTATTCAGAGAAAGGTAAAACTCTGGAGAACCTTCAGAGAAGTGGAAATTCTAGGTTAAAATAGCCAAACCAGAAAAATTCTCCCATTTATCTCACTTTCCTAATCGGCTATTTTGACCTAGAATTTTCACTTCTCCAAAAGATTTCCAGATATTCACCTTTCTCTGAATAACCCTGCTGGTCTATTCCGTGTGCCCTGAGAGCTGGTTTAGAAAATATTGCTGTGGGGGATTTCTATAAAACCACCAGTTGAAAGAAGAATATCATGATTTATTTTCTGATTTCTTGATCGATTTACTTTTACTGTAGATACTCGAGTATACCACTAGAGTTTGGTGACAAAAATTTACCTTAAAATTGGAGGGGTCGCGTTATATTCGAGACATCTGCATCGCATGTAAAAAAAGAAAAAAAATTCCCTTAATCTGGATCCCAAGTCTCCTGGAAGTTCCAGTAAACTCACTGAAGTGAATGTGGGCTCCCTGATGCCCGCAAACACTTCAGGAACTCCCAGATTCGGGAGAGGTGGGATCCATCATGGCCAGAGGGCAAGCTCGGTTTAAGCCAATCACCTTGCTCGCCTCCGCCGGCCATCTAATCGATAGTAAAGAAGACGGATGGCCGGCAGATTCATACTTCGCAACAACTGCAGAGCACCCTGGCCTTAGGGATAGCCTAACTGTGGTGAGAGAACCTGGAAGGATTTTAATGGTTTACCTGTACAGTATAGTTTTATAATTTTGCTCCTTGCGTTATATTCGAGTCTTGAGTATTCTCTCATTTCCATAATTAATCTCTATCCATCGCGTTATACTCGGGTTGCGCTATACTCGAGTATCTACGGTAATTTACCGAAAGTATAGAAGAAACAAGGTTCAAATTTGTTTATAATTATTACTGGAAACTGGAGAATATAAATAACATTTTATGCTGGGTTTATCCTAGGATGGAAATAGAATTTGACATACTTATTCTACGTTTTTTTTTATCTTCCCATAATCTTTCATTCCATCTTTGAAATGACTAGTATAATTATCCCATGCATCATCATGATTTGCCACTCCAGTGAATCGTAGTTTATTGCTGTAATCACACCATAACACACAGAAGATGCACAGAGTTAATCTCTGACATCAGTGTTTTTCTTCCCAAGTATAGATGAAATATTAAGTGCTTTATAAATTATATTTCATAAATTATAATGTGTATTGAACTAAATGGATTTTGCAGGAGAGAAACCATTTAAAAAAGACCTAATAGGTGGGAAATAGCTTGATGTTTTTATGCAGATCACCCTTATAAAAAAAATACATGTTAATGTTAAGGCCAGACTCCCATGGTTACACTATTTGAGAAAAAGACAATCAGGGTTATTCCAAGAGTTCTGAATTGTGGCCAAAAAGTAACAGAACAGTGAAATTCAGCGTTCGGTTACCTTTCCTGGCCATTCGGCTATCCAGAGAGCAAGTAGTTCACCAAATGCTGGCGAATTGCCTGCACATTCGATGCCTGTTCGAGGGCAGTGAAATCCCCATAGAGAAGCAATGCTTCGTCTATTCAAGGAACACCAAACAGCAGTGAAAAGTTGCCGAATTGCCCAGCTGTTTGGTGGTCTCATTCAACAGATTTATTCAGGAGAATCCCATAGGCTTCAATGTTAAAAATATTCCCGTTTTATTTCAATATCTAAGAAACCGTTTAATATTATATTCTGCAGTAAAAAATCTCTATAGATTTTTTTAGGATCTTTTAGGCACTTTGTTTGGATTTCTATTGCGAAACTTTTTTCTGTTTTTTTTTCTGTAACTGTTCCTTTTTATTATCTTTCATTGGACCTTATTCAGTCAGGTCCAGAAATATTGGGAGATCGACACAATTCTAACATCTTTGGCTCTATACACCACCACAATGGAGTTGGAATGAAACAAACACAATGTGTTTTAACTGCAGACTGACAGCTTTAATTTGAGGGTATGTACATCCAACTCAGGTGAACGGTGTGGGACTTACAGCAGTTTGCAGATGCGCCTCCCACTTGTTAAGGGACCAAAGGTAATGGGACAGAATAATAATCATAAATCAAACTTTCCCTTCTTACTACTTGGTTGCAAATCCTTTGCAGTCAATCACAGTCTGAAGTCTGGAACACCTAGACATCACCAGACGCTGGGTTTCATCCCTGGTGATGTCCTGCAGGCCTCTACTGCAACTGTCTTCAGTTCCTGCTTGTTCTTGGGGCATTTTTCCTTCAGTTTTGTCTTCAGCAAGTGAAATGCATGCTCAATGGGATTCAGGTCAGGTGAATGACTTGGCCATTGCATAACATTCCACTTCTGTCCCTTCAAAAACTCTTTGGTTGCTTTTGCAGTATGCTTTGGGTCATTGTCCATCTGCACTGTGAAGTGCCGTCCAATGAGTTCTGCAGCATTTGGCTGAATGTGAGCAGATAATATTGCCCAAAACACTTCAGAATTCATCCTGCTGCTTTTGTCAGCAGTCACATCATCAATAAATACAAGAGAACCAATTCCATTGGCAGCCATACACACCCACGCCATGACACTACCACCACCATGCTTCACTGATGAGGTGGTATGCTTAGGATCATGAGCAGTTCCTTTCCTTCTCCATACTCTTCTCTTCCCATCACTCTGGTACAAGTTGATCTTGGTCTCATCTGTCCATAGGATCTTGTTCCAGAACTATGAAGACTTTGTTAGGTGTTGTTTGGCAAACTCTAATCTGGCCTTCCTGTTTTTGATTATAGATAAAATGGTTCGTGTGCACTCATGGATATTTTGTCTGAATAAACAAATAAGATAATACTTATCTCGGTCGATGTTTTTTTCTGGGGTCAATGTAGAATGACCCCCAAGTGCTGTTCTCCCTTGTACGTTTTCCCCAGGAAGGTGGTAGATAATAGAACCTGGATCTCTAAAAGGAAAGAGCCTTAATATCGATATAGATATAGCCAATTGTCTGTAATTGTGTTTTCTGTGGCGTGGATATAAGCACGCAATTCTACATATATCTGCATTCTTCTTCTTTTTTTAAGGAACCAATGACATAGAAGAAAGAATTCGTAGCAAGTACTACAAGAACGAAAAAGGTGGTCCATCATTTATATAGAACAATTATAATGTGAACAATGATGCTGCACTAATGATTTTTTTCTATGTTGTGCGTTTGCTAAAAATCACATAATTCCCCCCAAAAAATTTAAGTCCCCGTTTCTAATTTTTGTACAAGCGCACCCCATAGAAAATATAACTGCAAATGTTCATGTGATAAAAGGTGAAAAAAACACTTTACACGCTGCAGATGATTAAAAATTCAAGTTTTATTGCATTTTTTGTTATAATATACAGGCAGAACATGACGTATACATATAAAAATGATATATTATGAATCTGCCGAGTCTACCGGAAAGAACGATATATAATATGTCTGGGTCGTATAATAAAATGTGGCTTCAAATCACGTTTAAACATGATGAGCGAAAGCGGTAAAAATTAGCTCAGCACACAGCGGTGAAATGCCTCAGCAGTGAAAGGGTTAAAGGAACAGTGAGTTTTCTATAAAATAAGGGTTAAAAATAAAAACAAAAAATTCCTTCAAATATCGTGCCTAGGAGGTCCCCATAACCTGCCAGTGAAGTGGCGGATTTGTAGGATGTATGGAAACATCGCCATCACAGACCCACACACGACACCTAGCACTCCCAGTCTGCATACAATGTATCAAATTCATGAGACCGAACTAATTAGAACCACATGTTATTTCGAAACACTAATTAAACACCTGTTGCTTATGCCGTTTGAGAGCACAGGTCATTTAGAGGTGAGAATCTTTGTACCTAGACATTAGTTTTTAATTCAATATCTAATAAACTGTTGCTTATAATATTCTGCAGTAAAGAGTCTCTTTATTTCTAGTTTTTTTTTGTATTTTTTAAGCATTTTTTATACTTCTTTTAAAAAAAAAAAAAAATCGAACTGGAACCGAACACCCCAAAAAGTTCGAAGTTCTCGAACTTTCGAACTACCGATGTTCGAATCGAACTCCAAACTGATCGAACCAAACAGCTCATCCCTAGCAGCAACCCCCGACGATCGTTTCGGCCTTGTTAGGCCTCGTCAGGGTATAGCTGGCACCCCTCTAGGCACATCAAGCAAGGTGTCCACATCTGGATGACCCTGTATATTTATAGTGAGAGAAAAGGGGTGGGATGTGAGGATCCTGAGGACATTATATGGATGAATGCTCCATATGCAAATCAGCCTGCTCTCACCCAGAAAGGGTGGTCACTACTGATTGCCAAGGACGTCATCCCAGTATCTTCCGTCAGTACGTACGTCCGTTATGCCCGCACGCAGAGTGCGCTCAGACTGTGTTCATCTGACATTAGCCTATATTTTGATACCACTAGCTCGCTTAGATGTAGTTTTCTTTGCTATCACATCTTGCTAAAGGAACGAAAACTCAGATATATACTGTATAATATGCCAAAGAATGATGCTCGGACTGACTGCTGTGAAGCACTGCAAGGCCAATCAGTTTAGTCTCCCAACTGGCTAATCAGTACAGCAGGCGCAAATCAACAGAATAGATTTGTACAGCCCAAAGGTAAGAAAACACGCAACAGCATTCTCATGAGCTCTTGATTAAATCTCCTACAAAGGTTACTGGCTTAGAAAGCCTCGGGAAGCTAGTATCCTTGTTTCCAGTCCCTCAAGAGCAATAGAAACAGCTGCAGAAATAACTTAACATATCAATCTGACTAGACTACAACACTACAATGCATTTCATGTGTAAAAGATGAGTAGGAGATACCCTATCTATATCTCGAGAGGCTTCTGTGTCTGTCAATGAAATAAAAAAACATCTTCTGTTGTAACAAAAATTTCCTGAACTGCTTAAAAAAAATTTGTAAAATGAGAAATACCTACACATGGACAGATAAACAGAACAGAAGAGAAGGACAGACAGACAGACAGGCCAATATGAATGAAAGCGGCATTTGAGAGTTCATTAAGACTAACTATTCAGTCACTTGCAAAAATTCCCAGGACGATACAAATTAATTAGTTCCAGCAAAGTTGTAACAGTACAATGGTATAATTAATATAAAGTGTCTGGCAAGTCATATGGTCACGGAAAAAATAGAAGATTATGAGTTGTGCAAATATTATCCTTCGCGTACCATTTTTTAAATTTATTAAACTCCTAAGTAATGAACAGTTTAAAAGAAAAGAGCATTTGTAGACCTACAGTCTGTAAAATTAGACCTTATGTGTAGCATAAGATATTACTTTTAAATCTATTAAAGCAATTTTCTATAGTTAAAAAAAAAAAAAAGATAATAGCTGGTGTGTACGTCTGAAAACAACAAAAAGTGTGAAAGCTAGTCAGGAGAAATGAGAGTTGGCTTCTAAAGGTCAACAGGCAAAAATGGAGAGCAGCATCACTTCTCAGCAACTCTGACATCATAATAGGTTTGATGACTCGTAATAAGCCAATGGACCAATTCAATCTAAATCTAATAACCGGTGACTCAGAAGTGAAGTATGTCACACTACATAGCGACATTAAATCAATGTAAAGGCCTGGTGTGCCAATCTGTGCTAAATACCTGTAGATCACCCTATGCTGCTTGTCAAGATTTAGTACAATTGTAGGAATATTACAATTCATAAGAATAGATTTTTAGGAGCTTTTTAGGAGACAGTTTAATCCACAGTGTTTTTAATTGCATTGTAAGAGATAGTTTATCTTTTAATTGACAAATTTTTGTTCAAATTTGTCATATTTGACATAATACTCATATTATGTGTATGACAACTTTGACAAGGAATCTCCAACTCATGTGAGCAAGGAATAATAAGGAGTAATAATGCTCTTAAAGAACCTGCAAATGATTTGAGTCTAAATGCCTTGATGTCTTGATGTGAACAAATTATCATGGTAACTTGGGGACTTAACTATTGTTTACAAGGTGGAACAGTATTAAAGAAGTTATTTGTATAAAACATAAGAAAAAAAATGTCATCTGTGCTTATTCCCATTATACCGTGTGAAACAAAACACAATTAGAGGCTTTGGTTTCTATTAATGGCCATTTACAGAGTAAGCTCACCCGTCATTCGTCAAGGCACCTCTAGTGAGGGTGAGTCCTATCCAAAAATGAAGCCACAGGCTGCTGCGTAGCAAACCATCACTGCTCACGCTGCTTTTCAGTAATGAGGTAGGCTGGTGGGCTCCTATTAATGCCCTCCCAAATACAAATCCACCTTGGGATCAAAAAACAAAGACACGGAGTAGAACATGCTGCAATGATGACTTTGCTGGATGTACAATAAAACATACATAGGCACGACCCCACCCCTCCTGTACTATTCCCCGAGGGGGCGACTGCAACCACCAAATGTACCCAGCCCAGCAACATGTATAAAACATAAGAAAAAATATGTAAGGGGTGGGGTCACTCGCCAAACGCAAGGCACCTCTAGTGAGGGCGAGTCCTATCCAAAAATAAAGCCACAGGCTGCTGTGTAGCGAACCATCACTGCTCACACTCACACTTAAAGAAGTTAAGATTGCATCTCAGGAGCCTGTAGGAAATGTCGAGTGTCCCTACCCCCCCCCCCCCCAAAAAAAAGGAAACATGCCAAAATGACTTTTTAAATTTTCGTTTTGGGGCAAACTAAAAAAATAAAAAAATAAAAACATTTAAAATAAACCGAATAACAGTTTCTCTCTGAGCTCAAATTAAAGAAGGGACAGAATCTGTTGCCATAGTTGAGTAGAACACAGTAGACGTAGAAATACATTTTGCACTTTTCTCATTTTTTTTATTTTTACACACTACATGGTCAGGTTTGATATCATTGTAAAGACCAGACTCTGACCTTTCCAATGACTCCTCAATTAACCTTGTACGGTGTACAATTCAGAGAAGCAGGTTCCCCTGTCTCTCCTCATTGCAATGCCACGGTCTAGGATGTCAATGAAACAATGCGTTGCATCATCAGTTCCAATCTTGCTGGCAGTGTGGGAAATGAGAAGGTGAGTTAGCACAGCATCACTGTTCACTTTAGTATTCTAAACTGAATAATAGTGCTGCATTAGAAAAAAAAAGGAAAAATAATATCTTATTTGATATTATAGTTTTACATAAATCTAACATGATTATATTTGTTATCACTGGAAACCCCATACTCTGGCCTTTTCCAATAATACCTCTAATGTACCTCTAGTCCTTAGGGCCCCAGAGATAAAGGTTTAAACTGGAGAATCCCATTTAGTGTCAATATAAAAATTATTTCCCGGTTTTTTTATTAATTTTTTATTCTTTTCATTTGCAGAAAAAAGTATTTTTATTGATTTATCTGCACTTTTTTAAATTCTGTAACAGACCGTTTTATTATTATTCATAGGACTTTTTTTATAATTTCCATGCATTTTCATGCTGTTTGTTTTAAACGCCCTTTTAATTTTTTTTCTTTTTACCCTTAATCGGCTGCGGTCAGTGGGTGTTTGGCTGCATTTGGTGGGTTTATCAGTGGCGTTTGGCGAATCCATTGGGCGCAATTCGGTGAATTCACCGCAGGGTTGGCGAACTGAATTCATCGAAGTGCGCTGACTGAAAACAGGGAGCTCTCTGAATAACCCCTATAGTATTGTTTTCCATGGTTTTGCCTAAATTTGAGAATAATTGAAAAATGGAACAACTGACTACTTATAGCATGCCATTCATGTGATAATATAAGATCTTAAACAAGTGCTTGTTAGTTAAGCAATCGTTCTTGGATTGTATGGGCATACGGATTGGTGAAAGGTAGATGAGATTCTAGTAGTTGATATGGTGATGATGGTAGAACGATACTAACAGCAGATTTGAAGGAAAAAAGACCTCTCAGGAGAAGGTCTCTAACACACAAGAAAAAATAAGCATCCTGTGCTCATGAAATATTGCAGGATGTGTTTTTGACAATGTATGTATCGCTACAAAAGCAAAACAATAATTTCTGTGTTCAGCTGCTCGGTACTGTTGTTGCTTCATTTATATCCATGAATAATAAATATTGCAGATAATCTAAATGTATTCACACATATAATGATTCACATTAGATTTGCTGGAAGTGAATGGTTTGTGAAACCATGCAGAACATTCTAATTCACTTTGTTTTACAAGGATATGCTTTATATTGTGCTTATTCATCCTTAATTGCTGCCATCTATTACATGATTTGAGTAATCATGCAAATTCACAACTTGATGGCAAGAAATGTGCTGCCTGATGTTAGAAACTGCTGCCTGAATTGTGGTGATTCAGGTGAAAATGAGGTAATTTTCATTAAGCCACACAAAATATGATATTCTCTGCAGGTTCATTTGATTTAGTACTACTTTCAATGCATTGATAGAAAGAAAAGTACAGTTTTGAATGAATCGGTTTTGTTGGGTTTTGCACATTTTTAGGGATTATATTAAAATGCTTGATATTTAAGTAATCTATATTTGTGAAGATTCAATCATAATACTCATCATTCTTCCTTCCAAGAAGAACCCCTGCCACTGATCTGTCTACGAGTAACTGGAACACTCATTAGTCTAGTGCCCCAAGCTCACTGCCTTGGTGTCACTTTAGATTCTGACCTAACGTTTTCTCCCCATGCCCAGATATTAGGGATGTGCGTTTCGGATTTCGGAATTTCGTAATTTTCAAGGAATTTCCCGATTCCTGTTTTCGGATCCGGCCGATTTATTTATTTATTTATTATTTTTTTTTTTTTTCCGAATCGGATCGGACCCGAAAACCGACAGATCCGAAAAGTTTTCCGAGCCGAAACGAAATATTTTCTGAATTTTCGAATGGACTTGAAATGTGTCAAATCGAAATTTATTTTCGCTCTATTCATGATTTCGGTTCCATTCGTGATTTCGGTTCCATTTCGGTAATTCTGGACATCGTATATTTAACTATTATCGGTTATATCGCCGATTCTGTAAATTTTGTATTTGTAAATGCGTATCACTTGTTTTTGTTTCCAATGATCCGATAATTCTGTCGATACGATAATTCCTTCGTAATCGGGTCGGATCCGATTCGTCCGCGGGTCGCGCATGCGCGCGCGCGCGCGGATGTCGTAACTTTATTGAGCCAGTTTTGACAACTTTTTTGACAGGCCAAAAAATATTGATTTTATTTATCATGGCTGAAAGAAGTAGAGACGAGTCCCATTCGGACACCTCCTCATCTGCTTCCACCCCAGAGACACCACCCAGGAAGAAGCGGGCCAGCAACATGGCATTTGAGGAGATGTTGGAGCTGGGCTGCATCTTTGATTACAAAGATTACGACTGCCGTAAGGGCCCTTACGGCAGGAAGAATAACACCCGCAAGGATCGTATCCTTGATAAGCTACGCACCACCATCCTGGAGCTGTTCGGGAAGTACCGGACGAAGGACCAGCTCCGAAAACGCTGGTCCGACCTCAAGGCACGTGAGCAGGAGCAGCTGAGGCACATCCGTCGCATCATAGCCAATCGTAAGTGTCATGTTATATTGTAAAGTGCTGCGCAAACTGTTGGCGCTATATAAATCCTGTATAATAATAATAATGTGCTTGCATGTGCTAATGTGCACAGAAATATGTTGATTTATCTAGTCCTTTTTTTCATGCAATGTGATTGTGTATAGCTTTGCGTTTTCACGACTCGTCATACATGCATTTTTGCCATAGCTCTTCTTTTTTGTGATTTTACATATTCCTGAAAATTGTGACATTTGATGTATGTAGATGAAATTACAATGCTGAATTTCTTTTGGCACTGTGTGTACTGTAGTGTGCTGGGGGGTAGGTTGTTGTGATTGAGTGATGCATACGAGATGACCCGCAGCTTGCCCAATATTGGCTCCCACCTGCGCATCAACAAAAATCTCTGCTTCTCTGCTAAGTGGTAGGATGGGACATGTAGTTCTTCTGAAAGTGCATCCAAACAGAGCCGCGTTCAATACATCCTCAGCAGCTGCTGAATTGTTGCAGCGCAGCAATTCAGTTTGCTGCAGCAGTGTCATTGAACGCTTTAGATGCAAATTTCAAAACAAAATGGCGGATTTCTGTTGTTTCTGCAATATCCACAGTTTTATTCGCAGAAAGTGAAACTGAGGCTGAGGCCATCTATAAAATAAATAAAAGCAGTCAGCACAATGCGTTTTGTATGCTCACAACACAAATAATAGTTTTTATTGAATAAACGTAATGTTTACTTCTGAAAAAAATATATAATTGAACGGTAATATATGTCTATGTGCAGGGGAAATAAATAAATATTTTGTGACTTTAGAACTATGAGATGGGAGTAGTGGCGGGTCAAGCTGGTAGTGCTAGTGGGTAGTGGAGGGGTGTCGCAATATATTGTATAGATATACCATTTTTTCCAGTCTGCATTATTTACGTGTTATTTTTTGGATTTGGCAGAAGACAGGAAGGCAAAGGCAGCATCTGCCCCGGCGGGCACCAGTGCCCCAGTGGAGGAGGAGGGGGAGCCATGGGCGACCACCAGCGCTGGTATATACTGTTTTATTTTGCAACGACTTTTGGTCAAAAACAGAAACATTTTTTGTTTACTGTATTTTAATTTTATTTTTTTATGTATAGCACAAGAGGAGGAGGAAGAGGAGGAGCAGGAGGAGGGCGATGATGGAGAGAGGGAGCCGGAGCCGCAGCAGGAGACCGCGAGTCCAGGTTTTTATTTTACTGTTGTATTTTGCATCGACTTTTGTTCAAAAATAAATCAGTTTTGTTGTTTACTGTATTTTTTATTTCTTTAATTTCTTAGATATAGTACCGGAAGAGATGCTGACGGTGGTGGTGGAGGAGTCGGAGGAGTCAGAGCCTCAGGAGGCCGCCAGCTCTGGTATATACTACTGTTATATTTTTTTCAAGACTTTCAGTCAAAAATAGAAACCTGCTTTACTTACTGTATTTTCCTTCTTTCATTTATTGGATATATAGAAGGAGAAGCCAGACCGGACAGGTCCTCCAGTGTCAGGATGAGGAATAATAGGATGGCGATCGGTGAGCTACGCCTGGCTGTCACCAACATAGATGCCATCCAGGAGTTGCTCCAGGAGTTAAGGGAGCATATTAACAATGCCGCTGACATCCTGGAGCGGCAGTGAGACCAGCCTCCTCCTCCCCTATGTTTGTTTGTGCCCCAGTTGGGCAGTTTGCCATCCGTGGCATGTTGTAAATAAATTTTCTATTTTTTCTATATTTTCCTGTTTGTGTGCGTTGCTTTTCCTTACTTAATAAGTTAATATGTATTGCTTGGTTTCCACACTGTTAAAATTTTATGTACATAAACTTATTGACATTTCTATGGACCCTTTGTCATAAATTTGTCAACATACTTGTGGCCATGAATGCCTGCCTGCCTGGCCAAAAAATGTCACACACTAACACAACCTTGTTGTACTGCCTTGAGATTTGATTACCGTGGCATGGTTTTGTTAAGCTTAGGCGATGTCACAACAACACGGATTTTTGTCCACAGTCACATTCATTGTATAACCAAGAATTTATCAAAAAATATTGATGGCAGCACTACGTGAAGTCTTCTCCGACACAACCCAAAGATCCTTAGTGCGGCTCAGGTCTAGTTTATTTGTCCCTGTTTGCAGCTTCACGCAACACCTCCTCCCAGCTATGAGCTCTCTCTCTCCTACCGCTGCCCGCTAAGACGCTGCCCGCCAACATGGTCACGTCTTTGCAGGAAGACAACAGTGTGGGGGAACGGCAGCTGCCGACAGTCCCAAGACCTCGTCACAATGACGTCAGTTCTGGAGTTAACCTCTAACTGCAACCAATGGTGGAGATAGGGGGTTCATTGGTGTATGCTGTATCTCACTTCTTGTTGGCCTCCCCAACAACCACCTTGCCCTTTTGCAGTCTGTAATGAATGGAGCTTCCAGGCTTGTTTTTCTCACCTGGCACTCCTCACATACCTCCTGCCTCCTGCCTTTTCCAATCCCTCCATTGGCTTCATGTACATTTAAAGGATACAGTGTCCTAATACTGATGCTTAAATTCAAATCACTCAATAATTCGACCCCTCCTTCCATGTCTTCATAACTCTGCAAGCACATTTATTCTAGACCACTCCATTAGCAGAACAACCTCTGACTGTCCACTGTTTACAGCCACACTGCCAACTCTCATCTCCAAGACTTCTCAAGGGCAGCTTCAGTCCTGTGGAATAACCTACCTCGCCCTGTTAGGCTCTCCTCTAATCTTCGGGCCTTCACAAAATATCTCAAAACTCATCTCTTCAGATTAGTGTGCCACATTACTGATGCCAATTTATCCCTCTCTTCACCTACTCACACATCATGATAGATGTCAATTCCATGGCCCCACCATTCCTGAACCACTGGCACTAGTGATCCTGACAACCAATAAAACTCCTCTTTTCTTCCTCCACACCAATCCCTCTAGACCAGTGTTTCTCAACTCGTATCCTCAGGACCCACTAACGGGCCTGGTTTGTGGGCTATCCAAAGCACAGCACAGGTGATCTAATTAGCTGCTCAGTGATTGCAGTATTCAGTCTGCATTTCCCCAAGGTGATTTGCAAAATCTGGCCTGTAGTGGGTCCCGAGGACTGGAGTTGAGAAACCCTGCTCTAGACTGTAAACTCCTATGAGCAGCACCCTAACACTTCTTGTCTCCATCCTATGTTTGTTTATTTGTGTCTTGTTCCCTGTGGTCATTGTAAAGCACTACGGTAACGTTTGGCGTTATCAATGGTAATATTAATTGTCATGAAAGGATTATACTGTCCACTATTTGTTCTGTGCTTTTGAACATACTCTGACAAGAAACTTCTATATTGGGCAATACATGCTTATATATGTGTCTGGAGTGCTGTACTCTTTTAAGTTTTTCATTACCAAAAACATAAACATATGTCCTGATATACAACGAAAAATGAAAACTAGAATTCAAAGTTCACTTTGTACACTTTTTCAATTCAATATTGGTGTTCTCCCCAGGTTGCAATGACATTCTCTGTGAGCTCTTACTGTCAACCTGTACTGCTGTGAAGAAGCTACAAGGAGCAGTCCCAATCTTCACTGTAACAAAAATGTCACCAATCTTTACTGCTGTTGGCTAGTAAGAATAAGGCTGGCGTCAGACGAACGCAGTGCAAACGTGCGTTTAGGTGCATTTTAATACAGCCCTGGTAGCAGCAAATGAAGTCCAACGCAGGCCCACACAAGAAGTACGGCCGCACGAAAGTTTGGCCGTGCAACGCAAGCGGCAAACAAACGCATTTTCGCAAGAACGTCGAACCGCTAGTACTGACGTACAGAGTGCGCTGCGTCCGCATAGCGGCGTGTGTGCATGATTAGGAGACGTCAGACGCTGCTCATGTCCGGCCAACATAACGTCCAGACACCCAAAGTTTCCTGGTTTGGATCTGTAAAAATCACGGCTGAAATTGCGCATCGTATGACCACTATCGCGTCTTCCGTGAAAAAATGCTTTTGGACGCATCGACGCACTTTTTAACGGTAAACGTGAAAAATGCGTTTGTCTGGCCCTAGCCTAAGGCCAGTGTCCTCTTTGTAATTTTTTTTTGTATAAAGTCATTTCTAGTTTATGTTATATTTTAGCATGGTATTCTGAACTGTGATTTGGTTATAAAACACAGGAGAAATAGACATTGTCTACAAGAGGCTTCTCAAGCATAGATGACTTTAAACTCATGCAATTACTTTCAGTGAAGAAGGTAGAACCTTGACTGGTGCATTGCAGTAAATATGGTCTACATAAAACACATTAATGTGTACCCTTTTTATATGTGTAAGGAAGATTCATACGAAGCGTTGCTAAAGGTAAGAGCAGGAAATAAATTATATAAACAGTAAACTGAAACCACAGCATTTCTGGTTTGTTGATGTGCCAATATTGTACTGATCTGTTTCTAATGGTGTCAACTGATGTAGTGATCCATTTTGATAAAATGAGAAATGCAGTTTTAGACGCAGCATAATGCAGTATCTACACCAAATTTGAGTATATTCCTCACAATGGCATGTGTTTGACCTCCTTGGTAAGAGCAGTAATACTAGAAAACGTTTCAAATCTACAAACTAAAATTTATTAAAAAAAATCTGATAATATTTCTAAAATCTGATATTTAATAAATTTGGCTGGCCTGTCCATCATTTACATGCATTTAGTCTCTTCTTAAGGCTCCTTTATGGTGTGCCATCTGTCTAGGACCAAGGGGGAACGATTAACCTTAGGTGGAGTTTCTTCACAAGGATCCATAACATCCATAAAACGATGAAACAGCAGCCCTGGTCCAAGTAGGAGCAAAAACGCATGTGCAGGTGGTGAGCACCAGGAGTGTTTAAACCTACATAGGTTATGCTGGTAAAGTTTGCAGCCAACTCTACAGTGGCTCTTGAATGAGTGAATGCTATTTTTGTGGTGGGAGATTCAGGGCTCACTGTACTGGAAGTAGTGCACCACGTGTGTTCCATTTTCTCTACTTTAGGTCTCACCATTTCCAGAAGAACCTGAGGAGGTCCTATATTATCTATGAAGTTGCTAGCGCGAGGACTCTATATTTTATTAGTGACAAATTTTGTGTATGTTATAGTGATTATACACAAGACCTTGCAGCAGCACTGTGTTTGACAACACTGTGGTTGTCAGTCTGTTATCTGCGTCAAAACCCCCCCATTCTGCTTCAATTTAATTTATAATTTGTGATTGCCTTAGTTCAAGGTTTTTTTTTCAACTCCAGTCCTCAGGATTCTGTAACAGGCCAGGTTTACAGCAAAAACACCACAGAGACACAGCAAGAAAAGGTAAAAATAGACAGCAAGATAAAGCGCAAGAAAAGGTGCAGTAAGAGAGTGCGCGCACACAAGAGATGGCACAAGAAAGAGTGTGTCACGTTTCCAGCACTGTCCCCTATATTTGAGCTGATCCGGTTCGGATATAGCGCAAGCGGATATATTAGAGCGTTAAACACTCAAGAGTCTGTGATTGGTGCACTCTACAATATTGATGTACACACCATTATATGTACTGAATTACACTATATTCTTTCTGCTTTATATTTTTATATAAATGTAGTCCTGTGTTTAATTTGGCTCTGAGGACTGCAGCTGTTATGCCTCTAGGGGGAGCCAGAGGACAATGTATGGGAACATACTTTATTGGACTCATGGACCACACCTCCCAGAATGCCCTTACAGGAAAATGGAAGGACCCAAGCTAAAAGAAACAGGAAGTAAAAAGCATGCATGCAGCGTGGGCAGAACAAAGTGAGCAAAGAGAGTGAGCAGTCAGATAAGAGAGATTTTCCAGGATCTGTGCAAGCTGGAGCACAGAGAATCAGCAGCATCCAGTGCTGGAGAGTGTACCTTGGTCTGCTGTATATTGTGCTGGACTGTTCAGGAGGCGAGTGTGTTTGAAGAGGGGCCCTGTGTTAAGGAGGCCGCAGGCAGAGGGATTTGCTGGCGGCATTGACTTCAGGAAAAGGAGATTCTGCATACTGCGTGGGGAAGAATTGATCCAGAGGCTGCAGATTTCTACAACGTTCAAGAGGCCTTCCTGGGACTGTGAGCAGCTGAAGTTGTGCGGTAACGAGCATCTTTTCTCTCTGTCTCGCTGACAGCATTCTATCCATCTTTACACTAACTAAGAATCACACAGCTGCTGAGCGGATTTTACCCACAGCCTTTCCTGTACTGGCAGCTACGTTATGCTAAAAGGGCCCCATCTCTTATGTGCACCAACTGGTACCCATCATCGCTGTCATTAGGACGAAGATCAGGGTGGTTCCAGGTTGTTTGGGAGGGTCCTGGGCTGGGAGGTTAGAGAGCAGTTGGTGTGTCTAGTTAGCTACTGTATTACCTGAAATCCTTTTATGCTGCCACTTGCATTTCAATACAAGTTTATATTGTTTATTGTACCACTGTGTAGTTGTTATTATTAGGTTCCTGCCTGGGCAAACAGTCCATGCCATGGATGCCCAGACAGGTGGAGGCACTGCCAACACGATGTATCCTTATTCCCAAAATGCGGAAACTCAGGACCAACAGGTAAAGCAAGAAGGTGTAACCCAGCTGGAGGGTGCCAGCGGGGGCGGCCCCAGCGGCAAAAGAGCGTTACAGATGGAGGCACTGCTGAGATGAAAAAGGATACATTTTTCCACCTTACATTTGAGCCACGACCCACGGTGTCGTTTGTAACTGAGTGGGCTATTAATCAGAGGATACCCATATACCAGGCCCTGATGGTATGCAATATACCACCCCAAGGACAGGCTATGCAATGCATTCGCGTGTTAGAGAATCTTATACCAGAGACTATGGTGACCATCAATGATGTGTTGAGAAACCAAACAGGAGAGAAATATATCCTGGTTTATGCATTGAAGGATCTCAGGAACTGCACAAAGCCAATAGGTCTTCATTTAAGCGATGAACTATCAGAGTTTTGTCCGATTGTATATGCCGGTGTCAAAGAAGAAGCAGGGGCCATTCCAAAGAGATGGCACCGGACATTACCTATTCCACCCCAAGAGGAGAAGAGGCTCCGTGTCAACCACATTGATTTTGTGGATGAAATACCGACCACGTCTTCTAGACCTAGCAATGTGCCAAACCCAACTGAGGCTAGTAATGGCGATATACCAGATGTACTCAGGAAACTCTCAGAGGCAATTGTGACAGCTAATCATACTCATAGCTATCGCAAGTTGAGGGTATTCTCAGGGATGCAACCCGTTCCATCGGGAGAAGAGAGTTTTGAAATATGGAAGCGGAATGCAGCACAATTGCTGGGCGAATGGACCTGTACTGATGCTATGAAACGACAGAGAATAATGGAGAGTCTGCGGTCCCCAGCTACGGACATTGTGAATGCACATAAAATCTTAAAAGGAGAAATTGAGTCTCAGGAGTACCTACTGGTATTACAACGAGTATATGGAGATGTGGAGGATGCCGAAAGTCTTCTTAATAAGTTCTATAATACCCGTCAAAAGAAACATGAGAGGTTGTCTGACTATGTTACCAGATTGCAAGTGTTTTTGGGAAAACTGATGGAAAAGAATGTAGTGTTACCTGCTCAAGCTCATGTGAAATTGACAAAACAAGTATTGCGGGGTGCCTTGTCCGATGACCCAGTAATTGTTACTTTGCGAGCAGGACTGACTAAAGAAGATTTAGATTTTATATTGCTCATAACCCAAGTGAAGGAGATCGAGAGTCAGATATTTTCTCCTGCCACCTCCAAAGAAAACCTGACGAAACCTCGGGAAAAAGAGAACACTGAAATGGCTAGCCTCAGGGAAAGACTAGCAGAATTAGAGTCTCAGTCACATCCTCCACGGTCCGAGCGGGATCCGAAAAGGGCAGAGCCCACCCGGCTGACTCGAAATCAACCAAGGAGAGGAAATGTTTTACTTGCGGCCAGCCAGGACATTTTGCCAGGGAATGCCCTGCCCCTTCGGGAGAAGAAGACGGGCATGTGCTAGTGATAGGACCCCTGGAAGACAGTACAGTTTTCTCAAAGAAAATTAAGAAAAAAAGGAGAAACTGGACTAAAAAAAGAGCTCCTCGTTTACAGGCCAATCCCAAAGTAGGGCCCAGGTCTATCATCCATGTACTAATCAATGGCATCTATGCTTCAGCACTGTTAGATACTGGGTCACAGGTGACTATAGTTTACAGATCATTCTATGAGCAGCATTTAAAGCATCTGCCCTTACTGCCCACTGAAGAGATGCAGCTATGGGGCATGGGAGATCAAGTCTGCAAGACTGATGGAAGCATCAAGGTCGCCATCACCATTCCTCAGTTGAATACCGGAACAGAACAGAGCATGGAGTTGGAGGCCATAATCTGCCCAGATGTGAAGAGAGTTTGTGCCCCCATCATACTCGGGACCAATGCCAGGGTGGTGCAGGATGTATTCAGAAACTACCTTGGGGGAACGAGGGGTGCTTCACTGGATCATCTGATGGAAGTTAGTCCGCACCTTGGAGAAGAGTGTCAGCGACTGGCATTGTAGGCTAAAGCTGGGAAATGCCATTATATCGGAATTGGAGCTGTGTTCATCAGACCAGGTGAAACACTATCCCTACGGGCCTCGGCAACTCTACATGATGGAATTTTAGATGGTGGGCGACAATACTTAATTGAATCCCTTCCGGAGGATGACGCTCAGAAAGGATGGATGGTCATACCTGAAGTTAAAGACTGGAAGAACCACCGGGGGCAAGCCTTTCCGGTGATGGTGCAAAACCTAACTCACACTGAAGTGCGTATAGACCGGGGTCAGCTGCTGGGAGTGATCCACCTGCTAGACCAAATCTCCTCGATTATGGCAGTGACAGCTGAAGAGGGGAATGCCCGGGACTCCTGCGGATTTCAGTCTAGAGGATTCTCCCCTATCCCAGGAATGGAAGGATAGTCTCCGAACTAAACTCCAAGCCAGAGAGAGTGTGTTCTCCAAAGAAGAGATGGATGTAGGCTGTGCAAAAAGTGCCACCCATGCCATCCGATTATCCAACTTTGCCCCCTTTCGGGAAAGATCTAGACGTATTCCACCCCGTGACATACAAGATGTCAGGGATATTCTCCATTAGATGGAAGGAGCAGGGATTATTACAGAATCTCGTAGCCCCTATGCATCCCCAATCGTAGTAGTACGCAAGAAGAATGGATCAGTCCGGCTGTGCATAGATTACAGGACACTAAATAAGCGCACCATACCAGACCAGTATACGTTGCCCCGGATAGAAGATCTGCTGAATGCTCTGTCTGGAAGTCAGTGGTTCAGTGTACTTGATCTAAGGTCTGGGTATTACCAGGTACCCATGAAGGTAGATGATCAGGAAAAAACCGCCTTTATCTGTCCTCTGGGATTTTACCACTTTACGCGGATGCCCCAAGGTATCACTGGAGCTCCCGCCACTTTCCAACGTCTAATGGAGAAAACCGTTGGGGATATGAACCCTCGAGAGTGCTTGGTGTACTTGGATGATCTCATAGTGTTTGGGAAGACTCCAGAGGAGCATGAGCACCGACTATTGAAAGTGTTGGATAGACTTGAAGCTGAGGGATTAAAACTATCCTTAGACAAATGCAAGTTCGCTAGAAGCTCTGTCACCTACGTGGGACATATAGTTTCTGCCCAAGGGGTTGCAACTGACCCGGCCAAAATCGAAGCTGTGGTGAACTGGCCCAAGCCGGATAATGTTGGAGAACTAAGGTCCTTTCTTGGATTCTGTGGGTATTACCGTAGATTTGTGGAAGGCTACTCCAAGATAGCGCACGAATTGCATAATCTCCTAAAAGGCTCTTTAAGTGCAGATGGTTCTAAAGTGTTATATTCCAGAGATTCCTTCGGGGAAAAATGGACCTCTGAATGCGAGCAGGCCTTCCTCACCCTGAAGAAGAAGCTCACTGAAGCCCCAGTGCTGGCCTATGCAGATCCTGAAAGGCCTTATGTGCTCCATGTAGATGCTAGTCTGGAGGGCATAGGAGGTGTACTACACCAGAGTTATGCTGAGGGACTGAGACGAGTTGCTTACATTAGTCGAAGCATAACAGGGAGTGAGAAGAACTACCCGGTCCACAAGCTGGAATTTTTGGCTCTTAAATGGGCAATAGTAGACAAACTTCATGATTATCTGTATGGGACAGAGTTTGAAGTAAGAACGGATAACAATCCCCTTACTTACATACAGACGACAGCAAAACTGGATGCCACCGGACATCGATGATTGGCGGCGTTGTCGAATTACCGTTTCCATCTGAGATATAAACCGGGCCCCAAAAACATCAGTGCAGATGCGCTATCACGGCGACCCGGGCTTCCTCCTCATCAAGAAGAAGAGGAGTGGGAAGAAGTCCCTGGACCTGGAGTGAGGGCTCTATGTAATACGGCGGTAGTTGTAGAACACCCAGAAGATTTTACCGAACTTAGGGGAATAGACTCCATTAGCTGTTCACCTGGAGTTGTGCCCGAAGCCTTCAGTGCTCCCATTATTCTACAGCATTGGTCAGATATCACGACAGCGGACAAGCGGAGAGCTCAGGCTCAAGATTGGCATGTAGGCAATGTCATCAAGGCCGTGAAGGCGAAGAATCCTAACCTTCTGACCAGTCTTCCCTCAGGACTGAAGGAGATATTTCGGCGAGAATGGAGCAAATTGCATCTGGAGGAAGGGTTGTTGTATCGGATTATTGAGTACCATGATCACCCAGATCGCAAGCAGTTGGTGCTCCCTCACCGGTTCAGGGGGATGGTTCTGAGAGCCCTACACGATCAGCATGGACATCTTGGAATAGACAAAACATATGGTCTAGTGCAAGATAGATTTTTTTGGCCAAAGATGAGAGAGACGGTGGAGCAGTATATAAAAACCTGCAAAAGATGCATACAGAGGAAGACCCTACCCGTAAAGGCTGCACCCATGGGCCATCTTAAAAGTAATGGTCCCCTGGATCTGGTCTGCATGGATTTTCTGTGTATTGAAAATGACTCTGCTGGCATTGGAAATGTCCTGGTGGTTACAGATCATTTCACACGCTACGCACAAGCATTTCCCACCAAAGATCAAAAGGCATTGACGGTAGCCAAGACTTTGTGGCAAAAGTACTTTGTGCATTATGGTCTGCCCAATCGGATACATTCTGATCAGGGCAGAGATTTTGAAAGTCGAATCATCAAGGAATTCCTGAGCTTGCTCAACGTTAATAAGTCAAGGACTACTCCCTATCACCCAGAAGGCGATGCACAGCCTGAGCGATTTAACAGGACCCTTTTGGATATGTTGGGTACACTGCCACACGTAGAAAAAAGAGCTTGGAGTCGGCATGTGGAAGCTATGGTGCATGCTTACAACTGTACGAGACATGAATCTACTGGATTTTCACCATATTTCTTAATGTTTGGGAGGGAAGCCCGCTTGCCCATAGATTTGAGGCTGGGAGTTTCTTCAGATGGGTCGAGTCTCGTCTCTCATTATCAATATGTCAAGTCACTGAAACAGAACCTTCAGAGAGCTTATGAATTATCTATTCAGTCTGCTGCTAAGTTGAATGAACAAAACAAGAGGCGCTATGATGCCAAAGTAAAATATAGAGAGATACAGCCCGGGGATAAAGTTCTTCTCCGGAATCTAGGGGTGCCTGGGAAACATAAGCTTGCAGATAGATGGAAAGACATTCTGTTTGAAGTGGTCGCCAAGTTGCCAGGACTTCCTGTATACAAGATCAAGGGACCAGAAGGTCGTATCAAGGCATGGCACAGGAACCATCTGCTGCCAGTGTTATACTCCCAAGAAGAGTTCCAGAAAGGAAATGAAGAGAGTGAGAATATATCCGCACCACCTGTAAGGGGCATGGAGGAGACAGTGCAAGACTGTAATGTGGAGAGAGCTAAAGAAAAGACCCTAGAATCCACTGACCACAGTGACGAGTGGTGGATGGTACAAGACACTTCTCAGCAGCCACCTCCCTCTCCTCCCATAGCCTCTTCTACATTGGATCCAAACAGCCCTAGTTTTGTGCCTGGGACCCCTGAAAGAGACTCTTGTATCATGGGAAAGCCAGGGCCTCAAGCCTCTGGTGACCTCCCCAACCCAATGGCAGGAGCCGAAGATTCCCAGGCACACTATGGACTTCCTCAGAGAGAATTGAGACAGGGCACTAGAGCGAGACAACCTCCCAGGGTTCTTACTTACGATCATGTTGGAAACCTAGCTATGTCCCAGTGCCTCAGCTACACTGTAAAGTTGTTGATTTCCTGTATGCTTTTGCAGAAATGATGAATATGGGAACTCCTGTTTATTAGAGCAGACTTCAAGATAGTTGACAATTGTCTAGATAGGACTGTTATGCAGGACTCTCATGCAGAAATATATATGTTGCCGTTGTTTTTTTTTTGTGTGTTTTTGCACCTGGCTGGTCTTGCCAGTGGAAGGCAAGGAATTTTTTTTCGAGGGGGAGAATGTAGTCCTGTGTTTAATTTGGCTCTGAGGACTGCAGCTGTTATGCCTCTAGGGGGAGCCAGAGGACAATGTATGGGAACATACTTTATTGGACTCATGGACCACACCTCCCAGAATGCCCTTACAGGAAAAAGGAAGGACCCAAGCTAAAAGAAACAGGAAGTAAAAAGCATGCATGCAGCGTGGGCAGAACAAAGTGAGCAAAGAGAGTGAGCAGTCAGATAAGAGAGATTTTCCAGGATCTGTGCAAGCTGGAGCACAGAGAATCAGCAGCATCCAGTGCTGGAGAGTGTACCTTGGTCTGCTGTATATTGTGCTGGACTGTTCAGGAGGCGAGTGTGTTTGAAGAGGGGCCCTGTGTTAAGGAGGCCGCAGGCAGAGGGATTTGCTGGCGGCATTGACTTCAGGCAGAGGAGATTCTGCATACTGCGTGGGGAAGAATTGATCCAGAGGCTGCAGATTTCTACAACGTTCAAGAGGCCTTCCTGGGACTGTGAGCAGCTGAAGTTGTGCGGTAACGAGCATCTTTTCTCTCTGTCTCGCTGACAGCATTCTATCCATCTTTACACTAAGAATCACACAGCTGCTGAGCGGATTTTACCCACAGCCTTTCCTGTACTGGCAGCTACGTTATGCTAAAAGGGCCCCATCTCTTATGTGCACCAACTGGTACCCATCATCGCTGTCATTAGGACGAAGATCAGGGTGGTCCCAGGTTGTTTGGGAGGGTCCTGGGCTGGGAGGTTAGAGAGCAGTTGGTGTGTCTAGTTAGCTACTGTATTACCTGAAATCCTTTTATGCTGCCACTTGCATTTCAATACAAGTTTATATTGTTTATTGTACCACTGTGTAGTTGTTATTATTAGGTTCCTGCCTGGGCAAACAGTCCATGCCATGGATGCCCAGACAGGTGGAGGCACTGCCAACACGATGTATCCTTATTCCCAAAATGCGGAAACTCAGGACCAACAGGTAAAGCAAGAAGGTGTAACCCAGCTGGAGGGTGCCAGCGGGGGCGGCCCCCAGCGGCAAAAGAGCGTTACATATATGAACAAGCATCCACAGTGACACGTCTAGGGGATTATTCATCCCATTGTTAAGTAAAACGTAAACTATTGTGTGTGTGCTATCACTTGAGTCTGGTGTATTGGATATAGGGGCGCTGCACTGGTGTTATATATCTTTCTGTGGTATGCGGTGGTTTTGGGTATAACCATTTATAGTGCATTTGCGATCAGTACCATTGTGATACACCTTAGCGCCATTGGGTTTCACTCTTTATTGCTATTTCCTGTGTGGTTTAGTTCGTGGTTTTCCCTCGCTGTGCTTTTGTTTTCTGTTTTTTTATTTTCTCTGCTGATCTTCTGTGTATGATCCTGGCTAGTTCTGATATCCCTCTCTGGTGTTCCTTGGATGTTCTATGACCACGGTTTACCTTGCTGACTCCCTTCTGTATGATACATAGCATATACTGCTTGTATCCTGAGATTCTGAACAGCCCTGTGGTATTTGTGGTACATGGGCCCTATCACGACTCACCCCTTGTGCCGTCGTGACAGTGTGAGATTGAGTGACCTGTGAGGGAGTTTGAGTGACACAGTGAGTATGTAAACCATGAAAGCGCACAAGTGAGAGTGTCAGTGTGTGAGCGAGCATGAGTTTTGCTTTCACAGTTGCAGAGAGAGCTAATATTTAGCTCCTCAAATTCCCTAGTCTGAGGTAGTGAGCTTCACAGGGTTTCATGTTCACAGCTTGTTCTAGTTCATGTGAAGCTTTGAAGGGTGGACAGTGGGTGGAGTAGTGGGTGGGGAGGAGGCAGGGAATATTCAGGAAGTGAGAGCTGAAAAAACGCCACTAGCTGAGGGCGTGGCCAGAGAAGATGACATGACAGAGTTTAAAGCAAGAAAATAATCATTTTTTACACGTTTAATTTATTCTAGTTTGTCTATAGTTACAGTGTTTAAATGTCAATTTAAAAAAAAAAATTCTAGACACGCATATCCCTTTAAGTATTACCTTGGGGAAATGCAGACTGAATCCTGCAAATACTGAGCAGCAAATCATGTCACCTCTGCTGTGCTCCAGATATCTGGCAAACATCAGTAGGTCCTGAGGACCAGAATTGAGAAACACTGTCTTAGATCATCAGCGGAAACAGTCAGTGATATGTGTTTGGTTGCACTATGCGCTTTAAAAATCGTAGATATTGATTGACTTTATAGTTATATATGGAGTAAGTTGAGTGATCTGTATAATTTAATAATATTAATTTGATACATTCAGTTATTGGTGAGATATTAATTCTAACTCTGTAACAAGTACATGGTGTCTGCTTCTGATCAAGGGTATCTTCGTATAAAGTGGGCTATAAATAAACTATGTGTACCAACTTAATGTTTATCTTAGCGCAAGTTTCATAAACTTTCTCAGCAGCAGGCAGACAAAGAATGCATGCAATAATTCAGTTACAAATGAACACTCTGTACAAGTGTCCTGACAGCTTCTGAACTTAACCTGCACCAGCATCCGTATAATTCAGTCCCACTGTCACGTTGAGTTATCTGTCAGCAATCTGCATTCAGTGTGATTTCAGATTTATACCAAGATGTTTTGAAAATTAATATTAACCTATTTACAGAGAACATATCCTTTTGTCGCTTGTCCCTTGCGGTCTTTTAAATCAGCTGCTAAAATCGTATTTGAAAATGTTGATTTAAATGATGATGCTTTGCAAACAAATAAAGGTACGGTCATTTCAGCACAAGGGGGATTAGTTAATAATTATTCAGTACTGTTTTTTTTATTTCAAGTCTGCTTGTGAACCACCTTTGCTCTACAAAACAGTGATTGGCTGTCTCTGGAGCACGGAAAAATGTAGTCAACACATTCAAACAAGCCACAGACCGGTTAGCAACATATTTTAAAACTTGGAACAAGCTCAGCTGGGATAAAGGTCATGTTTTGCTGTCAAGTGGCGACGAAGGAAGGAATGGATATACACACTAGACATGTGCATTCGTTTTAGTACTAAAACGATTTAGTCCGAATTTTGGGATAATTTAGTTTTCATATGACTCAAGAGAAACGAAACTGCTCAGTACAAAAAACGAAAGAAACTAAAATAAAATGCACTACATTTTTAGTTTCAGTCCTTTTTGTGATATTACATTGATGAGTGAAGGAGACCAGCAATGAAGAGCGCAACATCGCAACATCCGAAGTTCTACACCCTCCACATGCCAATGCAGTAGGATGTTCTATACATTATACAGAGAGGGGTATTAATGCAGGAGGATGTTATATACATTATACAGAGAAAGGTATAAATTGAGGAGGATGTTCTATACAGAGAGGGACATTAATTAATTCAGGAGGATGTTCTATATATTATACAGAGAGGGGTATTAATTAATGCAGGTGGTGATGTGTATACATTATACAGAGAGGGGTATTAATTAATGCAGGAGGATGTTCTAAACATTATACAGAGAGGAGCCTTTTTTTTTTAGCCCTTTAAATCCAGTGGCTGTGAGCGCTGAGATCGGCTGCTTCTTAATTATCTCTCAGTACATTCAGGGTTATTCAGAGAGCGTGAAAAGCAGGAGAATGACTGGAGAATGAAAAATTCTAGGTCAAAATAGCCAAACCAGAAGAATTCACCCTTTCATCTCACTTTCCAAGTCGGCTATTTTGACCTAGAATTTTTCATTCTCCAGTCATTCTCCTGCTTTTCACGCTCTCTGAATAACCGTGAATGTATCAGGCTCAGCTGTTACAGTAACTGACTGTAACAGCGCTCAGAGTTTCAGTAAAACAAGGAAATAATATTGTTCTAACCTCTTATATATAAATATTATTTACTAGTTTTACTGAAACTCTGAGCGCTGTGATGAGCAGCTACTGTAACAGCTTTGCCTGACACGGGGCAGTATTACAATGTTGTGCTAACTTAACCAGAGCTGTTGTAAACTGAAAACCTCCATAGGCTATAATGGCTCTGGGAAGTTTACAACAGCTCTGGTTAAGTTGGCACCAACTATGTAATATGGCCCACATTGTGCTGAGAGTGAGAGATACTGTAACAAGCAGCGATCTCAGCCCCCTGAGGAGCCACTACAATAGTAATTGTATCCACTGGTTTTCGGATGAATGAAATTTAGTTTTCATACTAAAGAACTGAAAACGAATTTCTTTAGCAACTAAATAAATTGCATTTTAGTACTAATCCATTAGTTCAAAACGAAATTTTGTGCTGTGCACATGTCTAATACACACATACATCAAGTGAAAATTATTTCTGCAAAAAATATTTATTGATGTACAATTCTATATTTATATTGATCAAGAGCTTTAGTATTATTGCAAACTGACACACACACAAAATATATATTTGCTATGTAGGGGCTAGGTTCTGAAGACTAAAATACAATCTTCGCATAAAAACGCTCACGTAATGTGTGAATTTGTGCGCCAAGCGTTAAACGTTTACGCACGTAAATCACCGCTGGAATTACAATCCTCACGCATTTTTTCATCCGTTGATCAATAACGCGCGTAAACCGGACGTGCACAGTACCATTGTGCGCAGAAATCAGTGTGCGGACTGTTTTTTTTTCACGCGATTCATCCAATCAGAATTAAGAACCACAATTATCTCACGTTAAGTTTTTGCGCCTGCCAAAGTCAATCTGAGCATATATGCTGCAACAATAATAAACACACACACAACTTCTCCATTTTATTGGTTTGGTATGAGTAGCATGTGTTACTATACATTGCTGCATTTTTTTTTTGGGCTGGTGTATTTGGGTTCGGCCAGGTTGTTCAGATTTGCCATTAACAACAGCTTTTAGGCTAGGGTCAGACGAGCGTATTTTCTACGGACTGCATCACATCATATGACACGTACTCAATAATTAATGACAATGACAACAATGTAAGGAAAATAAAAATTTTATCCACAATAATGTAAATGTAAAAAAACAATAACATATTCACACCATATTTTATTGAACAGAACATTTATAATAAGAAAAAGAAATCGTGTCCACAAACATGTGGCAAATAGTGCAACAACATAGAAACTGCAGATGTCATAGCCTAACACTGCACGGCATCAAACAAATAAAAACAAACAAGCAAAAAGACACTCTACAAATCCTCATACTGTGGAGCATCAGGGTCATGAGGACCGGCATGTACCTGCGGTGGTACTCGGACACAGGGAGTGCTTGTGGCCTAGCACCAGGGGACAGTGGCGTAACTAGAAACCTGAGGGCCCCGGTGCAAGAATCCATGAAGGGCCCCCCAACCCCCCCCCCAAAAAAGATCCATATTTTTACCTTTTTTTTTTTCTGCAATATAAAAAAGATAGTATTGCCCCCAGCTCACATGGATATATATATTGCCCCCAGCTCACATGGACATATATATTGCCCCCAGCTCACATGGACATATATTGCCCCCAGCTCACATGGACATATATTGCCCCCAGCTCACATGGACATATATTGCCCCCAGACCACACATGGATATATTGCCCCCAGGCCACACATGGATATATTGCCCCAGCTCACACATGGATATTTTTGCCCCAGCTCATGGAAATACTGCCCCAACACATGGATATACTGCCCCAACACATGGATATACTGCCCCAGCACATGGATATACTGCCCCAGCACATGGATATACTGCCCCAGCTCATGGATATGCCCCAGCTCATGGATATACTGCCCCAGCACATGGATATGCCCAGCTCATGGATATAATGCCCCAGCTCTGCCCCCAGCTCATTGATATACTGCCCCAGCTCTGCCCCAGCTCATGGATATACTGCCCCAGCTCTGCCCCCCAGCTCATCGATATACTGCCCCAGCTCTGCCCCAGCTCATGGATATACTGCCCCAGCTCTGCCCCAGCTCATGGATATACTGCCCCAGCTCTGCCCCCCAGCTCATGGATATACTCCCCCAGCTCATGGATATACTGCCCCAGCTCTGCCCCCCAGCTCATGGATATACTGCCCCAGCTCTGCCCCCCAGCTCATGGATATACTGCCCCAGCTCTGCCCCCAGCTCATGGATATACTGCCCCAGCTCTGCCCCCAGCTCATGGATATACTGCCCCAGCTCTGCCCCCCAGCTCATGGATATACTGCCCCAGCTCTGCCCCCCAGCTCATGGATATATTGCCCCAGCTCTGCCTCAGCTCATGGATATACTGCCCCAGCTCTGCCCCAGCTCATGGATATACTGCCCCAGCTCTGCCCCCCCCCAGCTCATGGATATACTGCCCCAGCTCTGCCCCCCCAGCTCATGGATATACTGCCCTAGCTCTGCCCCCCAGCTCATGGATATACTGCCCCCAGCCCAGCTCTTACCTGCTCTGCTGGCCCCAGGCCCAGGGCAGGCTCCGTCGGTGTCTTCTCCTCTGGCGTCTTCTCCTCCTTGGCGAGCGGCCGCTGGAAACATGCAGCTTGGCCGCTCGCCGGAAACCACCTGATCAGTGCGAGGTCTTGTGCGCTGGTCAGGTGGTTTCTCTCCCACGTGAGCGGCCAAGCTGCATGTCAGCGGCCGCTCGCGTAGGGAGAGGGACGGCCAGTGCGCGGCTCCCAGATTCCGGCGCTGATTGCCGGAATCTGGCAGCGGCGCTGGGCCCCCCTCCAGTGGCAGAATGCCAGGGCCCGGTCGCAACTGTGACCGCTGCGACCCTGGTACTTCCGCCACTGCCAGGGGACATGGGTTGGTGTGGAGGCTGCGCCTGGCTCTGCCAGTAATACCCACTGGCATATTGTGGTTGGGGCACAGCACTGTGAGCCACAGGTGGTTGTAGCGGGTGGGCCAAAATGGTGTCTATATTTGCCAGACATTTCTTGCAGAACTCCACCTTCTGGGCCAGGGTCATCTGGTGCAACATAGGCAGACAGGAATGGAAAAATGTCATGTCATCATTGTCCCAAAACCTGCAGCTGGAGGCGGTGGTGGTGGATGGTGTGCATCCATGAATGTCACCATGGCGTGCTCGAACTCAGTTGCTGGTGGCCTCCTCCGTTTCGGCCCCGGTCTGGTGGTGTCTGAAGGTGCTGTACTTGGCACCTGTGCAGCAGTCTCCTCCTCCAACTGCGACTCTGCTCCACCCTCTTCCACATCCTCGGAGCAGCTGGCAGAACCACATGACAGCATGTGTTGTTCCTGTGACCCGGATGTTGATGGGAGATCCATGCTGCTCACTGTTGTTCTCGGCTCGAGGGTTCATCGCAGGAACGACAGCTGCTCTGCATAAATATAGTCGTGGCCCTTTTTCGCCGCTGATCCAGAGCACGCTGATTACGCATCTTTCTTGAGGACCCGGGTGTAGTTGTCCCTCACTGTCCTCCATTTCACAATGACTTCTTGTGCTGCAAAACAGAAGAATGATATTAGGTTTGGTTCATGGAATGTGATCATAACACTTTTTTTTCATTTTTTTAGGTATCTTGCTAGTGGATGCAGTCTGCAGGACCTGCATTATAATTTCCGCATTGGCAGATCAACAGCTGGCGAGATCATCCGCAAGGTGTGCCAGACAATATGGGACATGATGAGGGATGAATGTTTGTCAACACCCACAGATGAGGCATGGTCACAAATTGCTAAGGGATTTCAGGACAGAGTGAACTTCCCAAACTGCCTGGGAGTCATGGATAGCAAACACATCCGCATAGTGAAGCCACTGCAGAGTGGCTCACTTTACCAAAATCATAAACATTATTTCTCAATCGGGCTACTGGCGGTGGCAGATGCCAACTACAACTTTGTGGATGTGGGATCATACAGCAAAGACTCTGACTCCACACTGTTCAGGAACACCACACTGTGGAATGAAATTGAGAGTGGGACTCTGAACATCCCCAGACCCACACCTTTGTCTGCCAGTGATACGGCAGTCCCTAATGCCTTTGTGAGGGACGAGGCATTCGGCTTATCCACACATCTGCTGCACCCATACTCAGGGACACACCTGACTGTGAAGAAGTGGGTGTTTAACTACCAGCTGTTGCGGGTGAGATGGTATGTCGAGTGCACCTTTGGCATATTTAGCAACAAGTGGAGAATCTTCCATAGGCCACTTGGTGTGAACATCGAATTTTGTGTTGACATCGTTAAATGCTGCTGTGTTGCATAATTTTGTTCGGGGGAGGGATGGTTATAATTTCGATGAGTCCTTGTCTGTTTTTGGATTGGAGGAATTCATAAATGATGATATTATGCCTGTGAATAGACACTGCAACCGGTATTGCGATGCTCTGCTCTGGCAAATTATTTCACTAGCAGAGCAGGTCAGGTGCCCTGGCAGCTGGGGAGCATTTGAGATGTGACGACTTTCATTTTGTTTGCCATTTACATTTATTTTACATTGAATATGCATTTGATTATGAATAAAATAATCATATACTCACTCTGCACTTTCTGTTCGTGTTCAGACCATGTGTCGTATGCCGGGTACAACGCCCTTGACACTGCAGCCCATGTGCTCGCCTTCCTGGTCCTGTCCTTGTATTGCTTACAGGCTGTGTCCCACAATTCGGGGCGCTCCTCCACCTTCGTGATCAGCCTCTCCACGTCCATGGCACCAGCAGCTTCCAGGATACACTCCAGCCACACCAGAAAGTTCCAGAGTCTGGACGTGATGGAAGTCGGAAAACAGGTGCGTCTGACATCTCCTCCTCACGCACACAGACCGCTATGCAGACGCAGCGCACTCTGTGCGGCCATTCTACCGGATTCACGTTCTTGCCTAACTTGCGGACGTTGTGCGTCCACAGTTCAGTGTGGACGTACGTCGTGTGTGGGGCTCCATTTACCTTAGTTGTATGCTATCACGGACGTAGAGATGTACGGCAACACGGACGTGAACACTGCGCTCGTCTGACACAGGCCTTAGGAGTTGCTAAAATTATGCGCGCAAAGGCTATGCATTAAATCCTGCGCATAGATTGTAATACCATCCTTGTACCAGCGTTCATTCGTGTTTCGCTCACAATGTTAAGTATAGGACGCGCGCAGTACAGTATGCTCGAAAAGGGTTCGCGCAGGTTCACCTGCAGAAGACGATTACGCGCGTTTGTTGCGCTGACTATGTAATATGACATTCGGCGCAAAGGGTTTTACCCCTCGTGTTAATGTTTTTTTGCGCCGGCGCAAACGTTTGTGCGAAGATTGTAATTTAGCCCTGAATCGGGTGTAAAATTAAATCTCGCAAATTTATCAAAACCATTAATGTCTAAGGAGGTTTTACCATTGAGTGGTTGGCCTCTTGTGGCTGTCCTTTAAAAAAAAAAATTCTCAGATTTAAAAAAATAAAATAAAACCAATATATTGAGTATGTAAAATAAATGGATAGCTTTGAAGTGAAAATGAAGTTTATTCAAATAACATATAGTGTTGTTGGTATTGCATTTGTTTGAAGTGAAGTTCCTGCTTCAAACGGTAGTATTAGCATTGTTTGAAAAAATAGGGTTCTCCTAAACTCTAAAAATCTCCTAACTCTAACTTTAGCCCTAGCCCTAACTTTAATACTAACACTAACCTAAACCCTAACCCTTTACAATTTAATTTTTTACTAAACTACACCGATACTATTGTTCATTGTAAGGTCAATATACTGAAAGCACATAAAATGTCTATTCAAGCAGTAGTATCATTGTTTGATTAATGTAGGTGATTTTTACTTCAAACAACAGTAATTCCCTTTTTTTTTAAGCCAACTATTTGACATACTGTATGTAAAATAGTATTTTTTTCTTATTTCAAGTCTGGAGACGTTTTTATTATTCGCTGTTAAAAAGGTCAGCCTAAGGTGGCGACCATTCAGTGGGATACCGTCTACGGAATCAGTATACTTACCAAAATTCTAATTAGGTTCACAACTGACTTGAAATGTGGCCCAAGGATAGACAATATGGTGCATATTAAGTGTGTATTATCATTTTATATTCATAAATATTTTTCTTTCACAGCCAGCGTTTTTTGATAACAAAGTCAGATAAGAATAGTATTATATTAGGAATTAAAAATAGCAAATTGTTCAACTTAAAACTGGTGCTTTGGAAATGAAAAATCTGAATGGCACTGTCCCATTAGAACAAATGCTGTCTTAGTTCTCCCTTTATTGAGAATTAAACATTTAGAAGATGTTTGTAATACATAATAATCTGAAAGTCTTATGGTTGTTGTAAACTCTAGAATTGTGCATAGATCAATAAAATCCCCTAAATGCAAGTAAATCTGAGCAAGGCTCTATTTGTGTATATTTTTTTTTGCAAATTTTGTTTAATATGTTATTTTTACTTAGCCAATAAACCTAAAAACAGTTTCTGCAAAGGATAGTACTACTTAGGCTAGGGTCAGACGAGCGCATTTTGTACGGACTGTGTGTCCGTGCAGTACGGACGTACTTTCTGACTGACGACAAGGAAGTGGCCACACAGTCCATTTTTTTCACTGACGTATTTTTTGACTGATGTAGCAGGGTAAATAAATTAAAATAAAAAAACATTTTGTCCGTCAAAAATGCTGGACGTATAAATGCAGTCCGTCTGACCACGTTCCATCACTCACACACAAAGCTATGCGGACGCTGTGGACGTGGCGCACTCCACACGTCCGTTCTAGCGGTGTTACGTTCTTGCCTAACCTGCGTCCGTTTGCCGCGTCCGTCATGCATCCGCACTTCCGTGCGGACGTACTTCGTGTGCGGGGCTCCATTGGTCAGAGTGCTATGCTGCCACGGACGACATATGTGCGGCAACACGGACATGATAACTGCGCTCGTCTGACCCCAGCCTTAAATGGCAGTAAACATGTTCATAATAATAATTTACTTGAAATTGCACATACAAATAAATTATATTTTTATCAATGCACCTCCAAATGACCTTTCAAAGGAATTTATCATTCTACACTCCAGAAATATTCCCAGTGAGTCTATATTTGAAATGTAAATTCTAACTCTTTTTGACATTTGTCCACGATTTTGAAGAATATGTGGAATATATATTGTCCAATTACAATTTTTTAGTTCCATTTGAATAGTAAGTATAATCTGGCATAAGGACGTTGCTTAACGCTCGTTGACTACATTTTATTATTTCAGAATAAGGTAATAAGCAGTGAATGCATTTTAAAAGCATGAAATATTTTAAACTGGGCGCTACAGTATAGTGAAATAGATATACATGTGTGTCTGTGATCTGAAACATCACAAATATACTGTATATATTTTTTAATTGATAAAAATGATGAGCCATTATTGATAGTTCCAGAACAGGATTCAGTGCGTAAACCACAGACACAGTGGGTTAATAATGATAATAACATTACATTTCCACTTTTATTGTCGCTTCACCTCTTGCTGTAATGCATCGTACAATTAATAGAGAACCTAAAACGTATTAAACAGATGTAACCCAAAATATAGAAACAGCTAAAAAGGAAAAGGTCCACATTATTAAGGATACAACAATAGAGATGGCACATCTGAATTATATAAGAAGTAAAAATAATTCTTTATTATTACAACAAACAATAGCTGTCCAATGACAACAGAGCAAAGAAAAATGCGTAAATAAATGAAACAATATCACAACATCACAAGGTACAGATGCTAACAGCACAAATAATATAATACGTATATATATATATATATATATATATATATATATACATACTCACTTTTTTTCCTCCACCACAACCCTTGTAGATACTGATTTGCCCTACGGGTCCCAAGCATCCACTGCAACTGGTCATCATGCCTAGCTCCTAGCTGATGAGGGTCCAACAAACCCGAAACAGCGCTGTCCTGGGAGTGGCTTTGACCAGTTGCATAAACCTTATCTCTGCTACAAAGACACAGTGTGGCATAGCATCGATTTTAGGGTTCTGTGTAATAACAGATCCAGGATGCATAAAAGTGAGACAGATGTCATTTGCATATCCTACCCAGAATTCCTTGCTGCATATGGGGAATGTGGCACAGGAGTTCTGGGATGCAATTCATCGAATTGCTGTGATGTGCAAGTGGCTTCTGCAATAATAAACACACTTATTATAGTGTGGAGGCTTTTTATCTCACTTTTTGTCCTCCACCACAACCCTTGTAGACTGTGTGTGTGTGTGTGTGTGTGTGTGTGTGTGTGTGTGTATGTATATATAATATATATATATATATAATCCGAGCAGACAAACTGATATTTGAAGCAACGGTGTACACTTACAGGCTCAAAAAAGTAGCCAAAAGACCACATGCACAAAAAATACCTAACTGCAAAAAGCACGAGGTAACAAAGTTATAAATAAAGATAAGCAGCTAAATCCTAATTTGGGTCAGCACAAACCAACTCTCAAATGGAGAGGCAAGGTTCCCAACGTTTCGGTGAAGGTTTGCCTTTATAAAGGGATGCAGTCATACCCACTGTGCAGCTGGTTTATAAAGAGAGTCTCATTAGCAGAAAAAATGTAGTTGTGTTCGCCAGGTGCAACAATCTGGTTAAAGATATAAATGTGTGTCTGTGATCTGAAACATCCCAAACATATATATTTTTTAATAAATTTGATAACAATGATGAGCCGTTATTGATAGTTCCAGACCATAGGATTCAGTGCATAAACCACAGACACAGTGGGTAACTAATGATAACATTACAGTTCTACTTTAATTGTCGCTTCCCCTCTTGCTGTATCATCTTACAATTATTAGGGAACCTAAAACTTATTAAACAGGGGTAACCCAAAATACGGAAACTGCTAAAAAAGAAGAGATCCACATTAATAAGGAACCACATCAGGGTTTTTTTTTGAGCCGGTACGCGCCGGTACAGCATACCGACACCTCCTAGGGACATACAAGCACCTCTTGTTACGCCACTGTTCCCCGGTAGTCAGCAGAGGTGCCCCATGCCTAGCCAGCTGCTCGCAGAGACTGCGGAGTGCTAACCTGGCAGCGGCATGCTACTTCCCCTCTGCCGGCACCGCCCCCAATGCCTGCAAGTCGTCGGCATGTGACCTAATCAGCTGGGCCGACAACTTGCAGGCATTGGGGGCGGTGTCGGCAGAGGGGAAGGAGCACGCCGCTGCCAGGTTAGCACTCCGCAGTCTCTGCAAGCAGCTGGGCATGGGGCACCTCCGCTGACTACCGGGGAGCAGTGGCGTAACAACTGGGTGGCAGTGCAGGTGTTCTGGCTCCAGCCAGGGGCGGATCAAGGGGGGGCAATGGGGCAATTGCCCCACTAGAAATTCGGAATAATTTCGCTCCCTATACTTAACATGGGGAGTGCAAAGAGTAATTAGTGTTAGGGTTACAAAGTCCTAATGCTAATTACACACCGCTGCGTTTGTTTGAAAAGTAAACCAGTTACAGTTACAAGCAATTATAAAGCGCCAACAGGTTTCGTAGCACTGTACAATGAGACAGAATAACAAAGATACACACACATTACACACACCAAAAAGTAGGAGAGAGGACCCTGCTTGAGAGCTTACAATCTAAGAGGGAAGAGGTGACACGCTAAGTAAGGGTGAATAGAGTACAAAAAGGAACAGGGTGCGCGTGGGAAGAAGGAGCAAGAGATGAACAATGGGGGATTAGGGAGTGAGCCGATAGGCTTCCCTAAAGTAATGGGTTTTCAGTGATGTCTTGAAGGACTGGAGAGACGGGGAGAGTCTGATGTTGCAGGGGAGGGAGTTCCATAGAAAGGGGGCAGCACGGGAGACGTCCTGAAAGCAGGAGTTGTGGGTTCTGGTACGAGGAGTAGATAACATCAGATTATTGGCAGAGCGGAGTGGTCGGGACGGGATGTACCTGCTAATAAGGGAGGAGTTGTAGGCAGTGGCACGGTTAGGGAGAGCTTTGTATGTGAGGACCAGTATTTTGAATTGGATTCTGAAGGAAACAGGGAGCCAGTGCCGAGATTGACAAAAGGGTGAGGTGTGAGAGGTGCGGGATGTGAGGTATATGAATCAGGCACAGGCATTCATAACAGACTGCAGAGGGAGAATCTGGGATCTTTTAAGGCCAGAGAGAAGGAGGTTACAGTAGTCCATATGTACAGTAGTCCATGTGTATGTATGTATTTATGTATATATATATATATATATATATGTATGGCACACAAGTGTATCTTTATATATATTTGAATTGTTGCAATGCTATCTGAATTCTACATTTTCTACCCATTTGTTCTAAATCTGCAATTCTGCCAAATGCCCTGTTCAACGAACCTTACCTTTTATTGCCCCCTACAAACTCCCCCCTAAGTTCCTGGACAGTTTCAACCCAATGTGATGCTATTTGCAATCTTGATTTCTTTCAGCACACACCCCAACCTCACTTAGTGTTTGCACCAGGCCCTTGCACAGAACAACTCAGTACCCTCATCCAGCTGGACTTTGCTATTTTGTTGCATGTGCCACCACTTTGATTGCCAAGCTAGGAAATGACATGCAATCAGAGAGGCCTCATGCAGGTCAGGCCCCCCCAACTGTGCAAAGTCCCTGTATCAGACAGGAATTCAGTTTTAGACCAGTGCCTGTCAGTGTCGTTACTAAACTTCTCCGTAAGCAAAAAATGAAATACCAGTCTGGACCTGATCAAATACCAGCAATGCTGCTGAAAATCAGTGCGCCAGCAATTGCAAATCCAGTCGCAACCCTAATAAATGAGTCTCTGGCAACTGGTTACATACCCAAGCTCTGGAAGACTGCAAGAGTGGTACCTATCCATAAAAGTGGTGACAGTACTTTGGTATCCAACTACCGTCCGATATCGTTGCTCCCTGTAATGTTAAAAGTCTTGGAAAAATGTGTCTACACACAATTACGTGATTATTATCAATATTGGAACTACTTAACCCCGGATCAATCAGGCTTTCGCCCAAATCACTCAACCATAACCGCCCTTTTAAAAGTCTGCAATGATATCCAAGCTGGGATGGAACAAGGAAACCTAACTGGAGCTATCTTCCTTGATTTTGTCAAGGCCTTTGACACAGTAGACCATGGCATCTTGTTAGAGAAACTTAAAAACTCTGGCATTGGTGATCGCACGCTAACCTGGTTTCAATCATATGTATCCGACTGATCACAATATGTGTCAATTTCTGGCAGCTCCTCCCTCCCGCTCCCAGTCACTTGCGGTGTACCCCAAGGCTCAATACTAGGCCCCCTGCTATTCACAATATTCATAAATGATCTGCCCGACGTCTGCAAAGCCTCAACTGTACATATGTACGCAGACGACACTGTGATCTATACCAGCAAACCAAATCTCCCGCAGCTGGAGGCCGTGCTGCAAGAACAATTCACAGAGGTAGAAAAGTGGATCAAAAACAACAAACTTTTTTTAAATACTGACAAAACTGTAACGATGCTCTTTGGAACAGCACCTAAACTACACAAATTGCAAAATCCCCATCTATGTGTTGGGACAATATCAAATGGCACACTGACCACAGTCACTTCTCTCAAATATCTAGGTATGTGGTTGGACCCTAATCTATCCTTTGGCCCCCACATCGAAAAACTCTCATCTAAACTTTACCCCAAACTAGGTGCCCTGTACAGAAACAAATCCTGCCTGAGTCCCGCGGTAAGAAAGCAGATTGTACAGCAAATGCTTATGCCGGCTATTGATTACGGAGATGTAGTGTATGCAGCCGCCCCGCAAACACACCTTCATAAACTTACTACACTGTATAACTCATTCTGCCGCTTTGTGCTACAATGTAACTACATGACCCACCATTGTGACATGTTAAAACAGCTAAACTGGCCATCGCTAGAATCCAGACGCACCCTTCACCTTTCCAGCCTGGTGTTTAAGAGCATCTCTGGGAAGCTGCCACCCTACCTGAATAGACTGCTTCCCCGAGCAGCTCCCACATCCTATAACCTCCGATCCAGGACCAGCACCTTACTTGCAATACCACAATACAAAAAGACAGTGGCTCGGTCCTCATTTTCCTACAGAGCACCACAATTATGGAATAACCTCCCAGACACCATCAAATCTTCCACCAGTCTTAAGTCACTCAAAATTTCCCTATTAACATACCTCAATACAGAATGCACCTGTAAACATGTAACCTAGTGACTATATTTCCTACATATTTATTTTCTGTTAATCTGTATATTTGTGTTGTTAATATCTTACATTGTATTACTTTGTATTTCTGTAAATGTAACACTTCAATGTACTTGAACCCAGGACATACTTGAAAACGAGAGAAATCTCAATGTATCCTTCCTGGTAAAATCCTTTATAAATAAATAAATAAATAAAATAAATAAATAAATATGGGAGATAATAAGAGCTTGGATGAGCATTTTAGCAGAGTCATGATTAAGAAAGGGACGAATGCGTGCAATGTTTTTTAGGTGGCAGTAGCAAGATTTGGTTAGTGACTGAATGTGAGGAGTAAAGGATAGATCAGAGTCCAAGATGACCTCCAGGCAACAGACTAGAGAAAAAGAAGTAATGGTGGCACCATTCAAATGGAGGATTTAGATGGAGGGAAGACGAGAAGTTCAGTTTTAGAGAGGTTGAGCTTTAGGAAATGGGAAGTCATCCAATCGGAGACAGCCGAGAGGCAGGCTGTAAAGTAGTCCAACACAGGAGGAGAGAGATCAGGGGAGGAGAGGTAGATTTGTGTGTCGTCAGCATAGGGATGATATTGGAGTCCATGGGAAGAAATGAGGTTGCCCAGAGAGGCAGTTTAGATTGAGAAGAGTAGGGGACCCAGAACAGAGCCATGAGGCACCCCAACCGAGAGAGTAAGCGGTGGTGAAGAGACACCAGTGAAGGAGACACTGAAGGCGCGAAGAGAGAGGTAGGAAGGGAACCAAGAGAGAGCAGTGTCACTGAGGCCAAGTTGATGCAGCGTGAGACTCAGGAGAGGGTGGTCAACAGTGTCAAATGCAGCAGAAAGGTCAAGAAGAATAAGCAGGGAGATGTGGCCTTTGATTTTAGCAGAAACTAAATCATTTTTTTTTGTATAATATCATTTTTATTGATATAAAAGATTGCATATAACAAGGCATAGTCAGTTCAGTTACAGAATAATAAGTGATAAACAAATCCACTACCGTTCAGCGATCTTGTGGGTGGTACATTCTCTTGAGCATTCAGTGTGGAGAGTATAGGGATCGAATACTGCACATGCATCTCAGCAAATGTTTAAAATAGATAAAAGAACCGATAAAGTAAGCATACACCTACTAGCGTAGGGTATGCTTAAGAAAAGAAAAAACAAAGAAGGAGAAAACAAAAAGAAAACCAAAAACATAAAAACAGTAAAACAAAAAACAAATACACACCATTGGGTCATGTGATCCATATGGTCACATGGGAGAGTCTTGTTCATCTGCCTGTTCTAAAATACTATCTCAATCAGCCAGGTCGATCTCTAAGGGGAATACGGGGGGTATAGCTCGCCTTTCATGGGACCTGGCTATGGCCTCCGGGTTATCCTTGCGGTGCTTCATAACAAAGTCAGACCACCAGTACCACGTTTTAAAGTAAATATCGTATTTGTTTTCTAGTGAGAGGTGGAGTTCTTCCATTTCCCTAACGCTGGAGACCTGATCTATCCATTCAAAAATCGTTGGTGGCGATTGCGATCTCCAGTGTCTGGGTATCAGAGATTTTGCTGAGTTAAACAAGTGAATCATTAGAGACTTGATATATCTATTCGGGGATAGGGGGACCACATGTAGGAGAGCCGCTTGTGGGGTGAATGGGACCTCCAAAGAGGTGATTTCTTTAACATAGGTGAACACCACCTCCCAGTAGGGTACTATAAATGGGCAGGTCCACCAGATATGAATGAACGTTCCCTTCGAAAGCCCACACCTCCAACAGTCCGGGGACACTCCTGGGTGCATCAACGCCAATCTGTTAGGCGTGAGATACCATCGTGATAGCAATTTATAATTCATCTCTTGTACTTTCAGGTCTCTGGAGGAATGGAAAGTGATATGGAAGATATCTAACCAAGCTCGTTCGGTCAAAGGAGGGGGTGTCTCAGTTTCCCATTTAGTAGTGTAGGAGGGTAGGTCTGGGTATTCCGCAGCCAGCAAATGGGCATATATTAATGAAAGGAGATGTGGTGGAGGGGGATCTTGAATACATAGGCTTTCAAAGGGGGATAGAGTAGGTCTGTATGGTTGGTGTGCTGTCAGGCTGGACCAGAAGTGTTTGAGTTGGAGATAGCGATATGCCTCCATGGGGGACGATTTCCGTTGTGGCACCAATTTCTCAAGGGGTAGAAGTGTGCCCTCAGCAGTGCACGTCTGGATCTTTAAATATGGGCCATCATAGTCAATGTCTAGGAATGAGGGCTGGCGGCCAGGCAGGAAGTCAGGGTTGCTGGTGATGGGAGTAAGGGGTGAGGGGAGCGGGGATAGATCCAGTCTATGGTGATAGCGGCGCCATAACCTTAGAGTCGGGGATATCGTTGGATGTGGCGTCAGGCAAATAGTGGTGTGAGAGGCCGTTTGCCAGGGTGCTGAGACAATGGGGACTTGAAGGAATTTTTGTTCGAGGGGTCCCACAGCTTATGGGGAGGGGACATGGACCAGTCTGATAGACGGAGGAGCAGTGCGGCCACATAGTAATATTCCATGTGGGGTGTACTCAATCCTCCCCGGTGTTTAGGGTGGGTCAGTAGGTGAAAGGCCAACCGGGGACGTTTGTCAGCCCATATGAACTTTCCAAATAGACTGCGTAGTGTGTTGAAGAATGAAGGGGCAACATGAATAGGGAGAGTCTGGAATAAGTAGAGGAACTTAGGTAATACGGACATCTTTATTATATTAATCCTTCCAAACCAAGAGAAGTGGGGCTTATCCCATGCCTGTAGGTCGCTCCGTACCCTATGTAAGAGAGGTTCATAGTTAAGGGTGTATAAGAGATTAAGATCAGAGGGGAGTCGGAGGAGGCCCAGGTATGTGATAGCTTCTGATTGCCACGAGAAGGGGAAGAGGGATCTGATCTGCAAGCGAGTGGCGTCTGGGATGTCCACTCCAAGTGCCTCACACTTAGTAGCGTTAATCTTGAAATTGGAGACCGCGGCATATAAACGGACTTCCCGCAGAAACGCAGGGAGGGATTGTAGGGGATCTATGATCGTCAGTAGCACGTCGTCCGCAAAAGCAGATACTTTATATTCATGGAGGGGGCCATTGTATCCTCGAATGCACTCATTGTCCCGCAATCTCTGTAGGAAAGGTTCTAGCGTAATAATAAACAGTATCGGGGAGAGTGGACATCCCTGACGCGTCCCGTTCCGGACCGCTATGGGGTTGGAGAGAGTACCATTTACGCGGAGAAGGGCTGTCGGAGTACTGTAGAGTGCTGAAACCCAGGCTAGCCAGCGAGGCCCCAAACCCAGTTTTGCTAGAACCGTTATTAAAAATGACCATTCAACGCGGTCGAACGCTTTTTCGGCATCGACCGAGAGAAAGAGCATAGGGGCAGAGTTTACCCGGGATATGTGGAGAAGATTTATGGCTCTCAGAGTATTGTCCCGAGCGCCTCTAAGAGGAACGAATCCCACTTGATCGGGATGGATCAGAGAGGGGAGTATGGGGTTAAGTCTCCGGGCCAGCATTTTTGCCATAAGCTTTATGTCATTATTTATTAGAGAGATGGGGCGGTAGTTAGTGCATAATAAAGGGTCTTTACCAGGTTTCGGTATAAGCGAGATTGTTGCTTGGAGAGCTTCTGTGGGGAAACTAGTCTCTTCGTCAATCGCGTTAAAGGAGCGGAGAAGATAGGGGCCCAATGTCTTCAGAAAGGTCCGATAGTACCCAATAGAGAAGCCATCTGGGCCCGGGCTTTTCCCTGTCGGGGTAGCCTTAAGTGCTTCCGCCAGTTCCTCAGATGTGAAGGGGACATCCAGTGCCTCAGCCTGGTCTGGGGAGATAGCGACATCCAGGGCCTTAGCCAGGTAATCCGCCATAAGCTTAGCTGGAGGGGGTGAGTCCCTAAGATTATATAGAGAGTGATAGTAGGCATGAAACTCGGCTAAAATTTCGTCATTGAGATGTGTGATGGAGCCGTCGGAGCGTCTAAGTTTGGGGATGTAGGTAGACTGGTACTTCTGGCGTAGGGCTCTCGCTAAAAGTTTGCCACATTTATTACCATGAAGGTAATAAGAGCGTTTAGTAAGGAGGAGCGACCTACATGCATGGTGATGGAGCAATTCCCTCAATTCTGATCGGAGGGAGGACAAGGCGGAGTAATATTCAGCGGATGGAGTGGCCTTATGGAGAGTCTCAAAAGTTTGTATATCTGCGAGTAAGGATTGGATCTTGTCTCCCCTATCCCTTTTATATCGGGCCCCCAGTTGGATCAACTGACCCCGGAGTACACTTTTATGTGCCTCCCACAGTAAGGGATCCGTGACTTCCCCATTATCATTCTCGTCAAAATATTGAGTAATGGCCTCCGAGAGATACTCCCGGTGAACCACGTCCTTCAGAAGGGATTCATTAAGACGCCATTGGTATTGTCTAGGGGGTAGGTCGGGGACTTCGAGGTCCATCAACACTGGGGCGTGGTCCGACCAAGTAATACTCCCTATGGACACTGTGCGAATCAAATGAAGGGTATGATGAGACATAAGAAAAAGGTCCAGACGGGAGTAAACTCGGGCAGCATGCGAATAAAATGTGTAATCGCGCCCAGTGGGGTGCATTGCTCTCCAACAATCTACCAATTGAAACGTCTGCAATAGTTGGTGAAATCTACGTCGTTTAGAGGGTTGTGACGTGCCCGGGGAAGGGGCAGCTTCCTTCGGGGAGTCCGGGGAGATGTTAAAATCTCCTCCACATAATAGAAGGCCTTCAGCAAACTTAGCGAGTTTATTCAAAATTTTACTGAGCGCAGTGCACTGATGGGTGTTGGGAAGGTATAGATTCGCCAACGTGACCAATCTAGATCCGATATGCCCCTTAATAAAGATGAAACGGCCCTGTGGGTCTGCAATCTGGGAGGTGCATGTGAAAGGAATGTGTGAGGCCACCAGGATAGCCACCCCTCTAGACTTTGACGCCTCAAAGTTACTGTAGAAGCCCTGGGTAAAGTAATTTGAGCGCAAAGTTGGAGCACTGCCTGACCGAAAGTGAGTTTCTTGCAAGAAGGCAAAATCGCATTTTTGCTTACGGAGATCAGCCATAGCGATCCGCCGTTTAGCCGGGTGGTTCAGTCCCCTGACATTCAGGGATATAAGTCGTATCTTAGCCATAGTCTAAAAAAGCGTCCCTAAAAAAATAGCAGTGTTGGAGAGAATGCACTCCCCTGCGCTGGCTCATCACGAGCGGTTCTGGCATGAACAAGATGTACAGGTTGCATTGACCCAAATAGACATACATTAATAAAGACCAAAATACAGACAGAAGTAAAATCATAAACCGCACCTTACAGCGCAGAACACATAATAAAGATCGGTGTGGGTACCCGTATAGGGTACAGACCCATATGGGGCCAAGCCAGCAAGATGAGAATATGGAACAGCCGTTCCAGGCGTACTGGAGAAATTCAAACACCGCAGGGGGGATGGTGTAGAACACAAGTAAAATACTCAACATGGAAACCTTAGTAAGTGTAAAATAAACGAAATAAGGCACTACAGTTAAAGTAGTGTAACAGCCTCCTAATTCTGCCGCACCCGGGCAAATATAAAGTAAGCATAACCTTCGAGTGTCGTCCGCAACAGACGGACATAACCTCAGGACTCATCCCATCGTCCAATGTCTTGTTGCAATAAAAAGAGGAAAAGGGATATAGAAAAACATGGACGCTCCCAAGGGCTTTGGGCCTCCGTCCTCGGGATGGAGGCGTCGGGATGGACCTGCCGGTCACTTTAGCTAACACAAAGGAGGGGGGAACCTCTCAAGGGTCCTGCCTCGTCGGGCCAAAGGTCGAGTGGAGTCCTGGGTTTGTTGCCTCATCCCTGAGGGGGTGGCGGTGTTTCTGTCTACGGACTGCTTGCCACTTTTGCCTTTGGGGCTTGGGAGGGGGAAAATCCAGAAAATCACCTCCATGCCAGTTTGCAACTTCCACCTGCGGTAGGTCCAAAGCGCGAATAAACTCAGGCACGTCTCCAGGTTCCATAATAGTCATGAGCTGATTATCCCTTCGTACAGTAAGAGCAAAAGGGTAGCCCCACCTGTATCTAATGTCTCGATCTCTGAGGACATCCGTGATCGGCTTAAGGTGTCTCCGGGCTTGCAAAGTGAATCTGGAGAGATCTTGGTAGACTTCAACCGTGTGTCCATCATGTGTGATTGATCGTTTCTTTCTGGCCGCTTGCATGATCTCTTCCTTGAGCGGGAAATGATGTATGCGGCAGATGATATCTCTTGGGGGTGTTGACGGGGCTCCCCGCGGGCGCAGCGCCCTATCAAGCAGTATCGGCGTGTCAGGTGGACGTTCGAGGAGCGCATTAAATAAAGTTCGTAGAGTGAGGGGTATATCTTCTGTGTCTTCCGGTTCAGGGACACCTCTAATTCGGACATTATTGCGGCGCCCTCTATTGTCTAAGTCGTCTACTGAGCGACGTAGGTCAGTAACATATCGGGACTGCTCATTTATCTGGGCCTGTATTCTGTCAAGGTGGGCCATGGAAGCGTCTCTATCCTCCTCTAAATCCTGTACTCTGCCTCCCAGCTGCCGCACATCAGCCCCCAGTTCAGCGAATTTTGCATCAAATTTTGCCTCCAAGCATGAGAATAGAGATTCCAGGTCTCTCTTAGTGGGAAGATGGCGCAGGGTCTCCCTTACCTCCGCAGTTGGTATGTCGCTCAGAGAGGAAGTCCGGCTGTCTTGCAGATCATCCTCCGATTCTACCATGCGGTCCCCGGCCGCCGCCATCTTGGTTTTGCGGCCTTGTGAGGGAACAGCCTGTGATCCGCGGAGATAGTGGCGCATCGGGGAGCTCCCGGGTGTGAGGGTGATTCACAGAGGCAGCGGCTTGTTTTTTTTGTCCCGTGGGACGTCGTGCGGACATTCGAATAGCTTATTTGGTGCGCCCGGGTGCAGAGCTGCAGAATCAAGCAGCCATCTTGCCTCGCGTCCAAACCACACCCCCCGAATAAGACCAGAAACTAAATCATTAGTCACCTTGGACGGAGCAGTCTCACCACAGCTAGAAGCTGGTGCTAACTGATACCGCTTCTGCAAAATTATTCAGCACCAGCTGTAAACCCCCTAAAATTTAGATACTCACCTCTCATCTCACGGTCCGAACGGTGGACCGCTCCACCACTTTTGGCCACCAGAGGAGAGTGAGACTGGGGAGAAAAAATCCCCAGTCTCCCTCCACGAATCACTCCATAGCCCTGCATGATCTTGCAGGTCACGTGATTGGGCAGCACAACCCTCTATGGAGTCCTATGGACTCTGGGAGGTGATACTCATGGCAGCGCCTTAGCACTGCCGCGAGTATCTGGGGGTTAGCGGTGCATTACAGGGCAGGCTGCCGAATCAGTGTCTGCCACGTAATAGGGTGCTAAAATGGAGATGCTAAGGGGAAACCTGCAGACCCGTTTTTAGCTGGAACATTATAATACTGCCAGTGTCAGTTGCGTTTAGGTTACTGCTCTGGATCTTCCTGCAAATAGCTGTAAATGTCACCTTCCTGACTCTCCGAAATGGGTCCTGCTTTTCAGCAGTGTGGTTCCTGATCCTTGCAGAACAGTGTGGAGGAGCCTCTGTGGAGCCCTAGGGTGTGACATGGTGCACAGAGATAAACTTGCTCTATACAGCATGTCCCTGGAAAAAGGCTGCACAGCTCTCCCAGCATGTGGGCCACAATCCCCTTCCTCTCGCACATTGGATTCTCAATGATTCCTGAAGAGTCCATAACCCGGAATGCTTAGGGTCCCAAGCATTCTGGGTAAAGGGTGCACAACCTGTATTACAACGCATTTATACTGTGTATGTGTGTATGTCTGTGCATGTATGTAGGTTTGTGTACATGTATGTGTGTGTCAGTGAGAGTGTTAAGGGATAATGTGAAATGGTTTTCCCTATAACCATTGGTTTTTGCTAGTGGTTTTATGTAGAACCACCTGATTGTGAAAGGTTTAAGGCAGAGCAATGATATATTTGACCCTCCCTTCACTATTGTGCAAACAATGGCTTTTAAAGCAATGTACACAAGAGTAGGATCTATTTTGTGTATTTTCATTTTTCTGGAAACTTTTGAAACAACACAAAAGACGTTCTTAGTAGAATATGATGTGCAAATAAATAATTAAATTAATCATAGAAAATGAATAACCTAGAAAACGAATAGCATTTGACACTGCGAAAAACGTATTTCTTTCTCAAACAATTTCGCAAAAGCCAGGAGGCACACTTGAGGAAACGTTGGATTTCTCTGAAAAATGCTAAGGTTGGTGTTTACAAACTGCTTCAATGTTCAAAGAAAACGCAGGTGAAATCATTCCTTTTTAAGGCTTCTGCAATTTAAAATTGAGCAGTAAAGTCCCTGGGAAATTAAATTGCTTTGTCAACGTGATGAGAAATAGTTTCACAGAAACCAAGCATCAACCATAGTACAGCATCCGTTCGTCAAATTAATATACATTGCATAAAAACGATAATCAAATTTGACTTTTTTTTTTTTACCAGTTAAATTCATCTTGTAAAAAGCAATTAAATGAATGGCAGCTTTTTCACTGGCGATGTCTGAAACACCCATCATAGAGAATAATTACCTGTCACCCAGAAAACCAGTGCCCTAGTTCTACAAATTGAGATGTTCTCCTCAAAGCTGTTTGGGAATATATCTCATGCCATCTGGTGACATCAGGATCTTTTTTTCTTTTTTGCTTTGTACAAAATGCCATAAATTAAAGTACCTGATTAAGCAAAATGATAAATGCAGTTATACAAGTTGTCCTCTTTGTTTTCTGGCGTTACTCTTGAACATTGTTTCAGGAGAGATTTCCACTTTAAATCTAGATGTCACGGTTAATTTAAAAAAAAAGTCTTAGATGTGTAATATTTTTTTTATATAAGTAGGTCATTTCAAAGGAAATAATTTAATTTAGACATAATATCTAGTGGCTGTTTTATTGCTCATGTTTAGCTTTCTATCTACAAGGCTGGAGGGCTCGTTTTGAGACCTCTTCAGCTGCTGTCATCATTCTCGGAGCAGATCCAGCTGGTTCAAATTGTATCACCATATTACATTTAAGTTTAGGTATCAGCCAGGTCACTCTGGACTAAAGACAATTCACTATTAAAAGAGAAGGGAGTAAATAACATTAGGGATAACATTAGAAATCAATCAATTCTAACGGCAGCTTCACCCTGTAAAAATCTGTGTGCCCCATGCATTTATTATGGAGGGGGAACGTGATTAGTAAAAGTGCAATAACTGACACATCTTGTTCCTCAATAAACGGCTGCTAAAAAGTTTTCTGTAAGCAGGAGATAAATTTAGATATTATTTGTTATAAGACTCTTGAGCACAAGCCAATTTAGGGTGTTTTGACACTTTTTAAAACCTCATAAAGGGCTCTATTACATTCATCGCGCAAACGTTAACGAGTGCGCAAAAATGCATTAACGCGAGGGGCAAAACCTTTTGCGCTGACCGTCGTATTACAATGTCCGCGCAAAAAATTCACGTTAACGTCTAACGCGGGTTATAAAATACAGCAAAGTATAGTTACACATTTCTGATTAATTCTGATTGGCTGAACCGCGTGAAAAAACAGTCCGCACACCGATTTCTGCGCACAACGGTAATGTGCGCGCATTTTTGCGTGTCTTTTTTACGCAAGTTATTTTTGACGAATGAAATAATGCGCGAGGATTGTAATACCAGGGTTAATTTACACACGTTAACGTTTAACACTTTGCGCAAAAATTCACGTGTTTACCGTGCATTTTTGCATGAAGAATGTAATAGAGCCCAAAATGTTGTGTTTAAGCCACTTTTGACAAATATCTTTATTCCTCAGTAACAAGTGCCAGACTGAAATACTGTATATAATATACATATATATTTTCTCTTTTTGGCAGGAAAATACAATTTTTTTTTCCAGCAATGTCTATGTTTTTGAACTTTGAAATTTTTTGTGCAATTCAATTCCACTTCGATCCACATGGTCTCGTGGGAATAAAATGACTCTATCTGCCAAATACAGCTGCATATAATAAAAAAACTTAGGAAAATCATTTCTGAAGTCTTCAAAGTATTCCATCAGCTTCATGCGTATTTTTATGCAGAAATAAGTTTGGATTTATTGGGTCTTTCTAGTGGTAATCTTTTCCAAATCAAAAATATGTGGGGATAAATTGAAATAGAGCTCCTATTATAGAGTGCTTGGGATAAACGTTAGGAAGAGATACTACAGGTGAGATTTCTCAATCTGTCACGGGAAGAAGCGGAGGGTCTACGAATATCTTAGCTATGGCCACACTTTTTAAGAGGCATGGCTAGAGTTGAACCCATGGAATCCAGCCCTACCAGTCCGTTCCCTTCTCCAGTCTGAAATGGGATCTTCGCAGGTTAATGCTATTACAGTACACCATGAATATTTCACAGTCTTCTGTTACTGTTCCTGCAGTAGAACCTGATTCGTCAGAGATCTCAGCTGTGTCTTTCTAAACCCCTTGCTCCAGAGAGAGGGTGTTCAGTTGTCTTGTGCATCCTTTAGTGGTCCACATTCCAGGCTGTCTCTATGGCTTATCAGACCTCGACTTATCTCAACGTTATCCCTGTTTTGCTGCCTTTCAACCTCCAGGGAGTTTCCTGGATTGTCTTCTGGATTACCCCTCTGTATTTTGTGCCTGGCTTTGTCCCCCATGCTCCCTTCCACTACTAAGAGGTTTTATTACCCCTGGGCACTCTATTGGTGGTTTCGCAAGGTTGTGCATTATCTCCTTCATCCTGGGCTCCCCCTCTTAGTAGGTTCTGACACATTGGTATAATGGAAGGATAAATTAGGTTGAGTAGGATTCCTTTTTACAAATGACATGATGACAAGAAAAGTTACTCTAAGCGAGATAATAGAAACTCCAATAAGTAAATAAGTAAATATCGAGGCCAGTAACCTACATCTATTTCTTTCACAATGACATTTAGCAAACAAAATGTTACCTTCATAATAAAAACAATCATTCTGTGATATGAGCTACAAACGTCTCATAATAAGACACTAAGAAATGTGTGAAGACTATACATTATTTATTATTTTCTAAAATACTTTTCCTCATATTATGACGATTCTATAGTGAATGCGTAAGGTGACGTGGTGACTCATAAATTGGTCAAGGCTCAATTTTCTATTCCTAGCTTAGTGGTAAGGTTCAGCTCTCCGTGTAATTAGTGAACGTCCTATACTTTTTATTGGTTCTGAATTAGAGTGGACTTTATCAACAAGATTATAAAACATAAAAATAGAAAAAAACAAGATGTTAATGTGGGAGTTACTTTGCAAAACAATGACATTTTTTCAGAACATTCAGAGCAAGGATGCCAAAACAGCGTTAATTCAGCCACAATAGTGTACAGTATGTACAGCAAATTAAGTGCAACATGCTCATCACAGAGTACTTTGCGTTCCTTGTTTGAAATCCAAAAGGATTGCATTCAATTTATTTGTAAAAGCTTCTTTATAGAAAGTAGAATCTTCGATCAGTAATTACATCTTGATTGCCTTCCGAATGTTTCCCAGCAGAGAGATTAATTCTTTGTGTATGGATATGTGTGTAACGTCCATCACAAAGATGCACAACAGCAGCGATTTATTAGTTGAAAGAAAAGATTACAAGTTGTTCGTTATTCTTACTGTTAAAAAAATTAATACACTTCTATATCCTGTTCTTGCCTGATTCTCTGAAGATGAAGACAATTATTGAAAACCAAAGAAAAAGAAGCATTCCTGAATTTCAACATGAACCTTTACTCCTCCTGTAAAGTGAAGGGTAGAATTTTACCACAGTTACTTGCTATCACAAGAGCTCAATGGATCTCAGATACTACTTCAGAACTTAGCACTATTTTGAGAAGTCTCATTTTGATGCCAGTTAAGTTTCATGATGTATAATGATTTGTTGTGATGTTATCGCTAGAAATAGTAGTGCTTGGCATGAAAATGCCATTACTTAACTATTTCACTACTACTACTACTACTACTATATAGCGCATTCATTTTAAAAATGTACTTTTGAGATCTTAAGCACAGTTTCACAGTATGGCTACTGCAAAGTTGGTTTCCATTAAACCACTTCCAGGAGACAGTGGATTTCTGAAAAATAATTTTGCAATAACCATATAGTGAAAATGTGCTTGAAAATATCAAAAGCACATTTTCAAACTGTGTGAACTATTTGATCAGCAGATGTCACCCTCTGCTGGTGTAAAAGTGCTACTACATTTCTGTAGTACAGAAAAAGCGGAACGTCAAACTGATGAAACCATTTTAGCAGCTCGGCTGTCATGCACAAGGTGCTAAAAGTTTGGGGGCACCCAGGGCCGGATTAACATAGGGGCTAATGGAGCAGCAGCTACAGGCCCATGTCCCAGAATAGGCCCAGAGAAAGGATAACTGAGTCTGCATTGATGGACATTTGGACCACTGTATCTACAACTCCATAGCAGTTATAGGGTTATGTGAGGTATCACTGGAAAGGTCAGAGCATTTCCAATGATACCAAACATGACCAGGTTTTATGTAACAATAAAAATAAAATAATAAATATTTCTTTATTTTTTTTCTTTCTAACGCAGCAATATTTTTCACTTTTCAATTATAAAGTGAACAATGATGCTGCACTAACTCACCATCTAATTTCTGATGCCACCAACAAGTGTGGAGGTGATGGCACAACCCGTTATTATGAATTGTTACATGAAAAACCTAAATGCCGCACTACAGCAAAGAGCTCTGGTGGGGGACTTTGGAACACTGCGTCACAAATCTTTACACCTCACAAGGTCAAGTGAGGTGTCATTGTTCAGTGATTCCAAACGTGACCATGTAAAAATCTAAAGGAAAATAAAGCAAAAAAACCCTTTATTTATTTATATTGTCTCAGAAAAATGCAGTAACAGGTTCCCATTTCGATTATTATTATATATTTTTTAAAACAAGAATTCCCTATAGAATATATAACCACAAACGTTTTAATGATAAAATGTGAAAAAATTATTTTACTTTTACAGTAACTGCATGGTTAGATATGCCGTATCTGCCTGGTTAGATATACCCGTATCTGCACTATTAAATAACCTAAAATTTGTTTTCATTTTAATAAATTCCAAAAAAAGCCACCAAAATATTCAGCTCCAGGCCCATAGACTTCTTAATCCGGCCCTGGGGGCACCTTCACAAATTAATTTAATTTGCAATACTCAAATTCCTTTGCATAGCTCCTAAAATAGACAACATTGAGTATACTCGATATCAGGACACCAAGAGGTGTTTTTGAAGACCGAGTATAGTCAATCGTTTTAGTAAAGTAGTTAATGAAAGAACAAAAAGCAGAGTAAACCTGATGGGTATAACCAGTTACCAGAAACCACTCATAGGTTACTGTTGCACTAAGATAGTAAGTCTTAGAGAAAAGGAAAGTTATCCAATAATTCTTGCCTAGCAAGGATGGATGGCAAATAATGCTTCCACTTTCAGGAAATGTGGATTGAATTTGTGCAGTGGATGTAGCCATAAAGCATGGATTCATTTCTCTCTAGTTGATTGTTGTGGATGCAAGATGGTAGTTTTTATTTGAGAAAAAGACATATTGACGTATGTAATTCCAGTTGGCTTCCTAAAAGAACGACGTACTGCCAAATGCATTACGTGAACAGTACAAATTCTTATGATTCTGGTGGAAAAATGTGTCCGTTTCAGAGCTTTCATTGCAAAACAACAAGATACACGTTTACAGTGTTTCTCTTTCATGCTAGAAATTTTGCTCATTAATAATATTTTGTGCATTAGAAATTGTGTAGATTGCCTCAAGGGAATGTAAAGTGTTCTAGAATATTTAAAACTCTATATTAACAACATGTTTGCAAACTGTTGCAAAGTTTAGTTGAAAATATTGTCGTAACTATAACGGATGCATGGAATATTTTTTTCCTATATAAGATGTATATATCTTAATAAGATATTTATAGGATAGTCTTCAGCTCACGAGAAGTCACTTGAGTAAATAATTCCATAATTATTTTGTTTTAAGCAACTTGTAAACATGGACTGCATTTGTTTAACTGTGTTGCGAAGGAAGATAAAAATGGAATTTATCATCTGTAACTAGGGCCTATTCCAGAGCTAAAACGTGGTCACCAGTCAAGGGATTGATTAGTGTCCTTAGATTTGCATTACTGGTTTATACAGAGCACAATTTTTGGGGGTAGGTAAGTAAGGTATCTTTTGTTGGAGAACCAGTTTGAAAAGTTTTGAATGTTTTAGTAGGGAATGATGCCCATTTTTGAAGAAGTCCTTTACCATAAGGCTATTATTCGAATTCTTAGCTCTTGTAACTGCTAATTTTCTGGGCCAACAAAACCCCCAAATAGCTAAATAGATGCTAGATTGAGGACAGGTTGGAAAGGGGAAATATCTAATAGGTCTGATCAAACCCTGAAAATCTAGACCATCAAAGGCAATGGTTTCCAACCATGGTCCTCAAGTACCCCTAAATGGCCAGATTGTAAGGATTAACCTGTGGAAATGCAAACTGAATCCTGCAATCACTGAGCAGCAACACATACCAGCTGTGCTGTGCTTCAGATAACTGTCAAATGTGGCATTTTAGGGGTACTTGAGGATGGGGTTGGGAACCACATACCTATGGGACTATGTTTTGATATTTGGTATTTCCCCACCCTTTTTTTTTTTGAGAAAGTATTTTACCAGGAAGGATCCATTGAGATTTCTCTCATTTTCAAGTAAGTCCCAGATGGAGAGTATGTACCATTAAGTGTCTTGCCCAAGGACACTTACTGGAGAGGTGCTCTTGCCGGGATTCAAACCTGTGTCTCCATGGTCTTCATGGTTATAGAGCAGTGATGTTACCTCTACTCCACCCAGTTGGTAGATTCCTCCCCAGATAGGCAGATGTAAATTCTTTGGCATTAAGGCTAGGTACAAACGTGTTTTTGGACACCCTAACACTAAAACTAACCTATACAATAATCTTAAAACTAACCCTAGCCATAAAAATCACGGGCTATATAAACAATTGCGGTGCGACGGTTTGAAAATTGCCATGGTTTGAATAGACTTCGGGTTTATGGTTTATGTTATGTATGCGGCTGAATGAGGCTGAACTCTAATTGTTCATGCTCAAACATAGCAGGACTTTGAGCAAGGGACTAATTTATGCATCTTAAATATAAGTCGTTTTTTAAGAACTACATATGTAATCTCTAATGCATTTTATAATAACCTATTCTGTTCCCAAAGGGCAGAGAATAAAAGTGAAATATATAGAGCAGAGAGTATAAGTGTTGCACAAATGTATATTACTTTTATTCTTTGCACTTTAGGGTCAAAGTCAACCATTGTAAAGCAGATTACAGATTAACTAACTGCTTAGCCGCATAAATAATTGAGCAAAATTAACAAATATAAAATAAACACCGCACGAAAAGAGGTCACCGTAAGAAGGAGACATAAAATAGCTGAAAGCTAAGTTCAGTTTCACTGTTTTATCTTTTGCCAGTCTGGGTTGACTAAGGTCGTTCACAATTACGAAGTGAGAAGCAGATCTCTAATAATTTTATATTATCATTTAAAAAAAAAAGATGATGTTTCCATATAACCTCAAATAAATTCTGAATTTATTCACAATAATGCTGAAACCATAACATCGCTGCACTAAGGAAGAGTCCCTTTTGTTGCACATAAAGATGACTTCTGCTTCATAATTTAAATGATACACTACATATAAATTTATAAAGATAAAGAGAAGCAGCTTTGCATAGTAACGCTGTCACAGTCGCTATGAGGTGTTTTATCCACTCTAAAAGTACTTAGTTTAATGTAATTTGCGTGATCCTCAAATTATATGTCCCAGACTCTGAAGTGATTCATATTCTGCTTGGAAATAATGTTCTTTTAAAAAGGGTCAGTAATACCCAAAGGCAATATGTAGCAAAACTAACAGCAGGATTTTGTGCATGAATTGTTAGAGGCAAATAGAAAGTTTCAAAGCATTATATCACATATTCTGTTCTCTTTTACAGATATTATTTTTAGAATAAAGGAGAACAATCAATTAACTTAAGAAATACTTGGGAACATGAAGCAAAAAAAATGTTGAAAATGTCAAAAGACTTTTATGCAGAAACGAGCGTTCGGCTATTTTTTCCATGTATAGGGAAATGACTTGCATATATAAAGTTGGCATGTTATGAGCATTTCATTTATGCTTACAAATGGTCATGTCAGGTTCTGCTTACAGCTGCGGTAGGAATTCAGTGCCCCTGATGTGTGGTGTATGGTATAATGGATGTGAAAGGTTTATGCACACTGTGCAGTCACTAAGGCAAGCGTGTACGTATATAGCACCTGAAAGTGGAGACGTTCGTGAATGCTGATACAGTATTAATATTTTAGTTTTAGCTAGATTCTATTTTACTATACAAAATAACTTGTTTGTCACTAACGATATCTGCTTTTTTGTTGGATTCTATAAAGGAAAGATCTGTGCGATCAACAACCATTTTTTAAGATAGTAGGGATTCAGGTTTACTTAAGTAAGATGATTGTTATATAAAGTCTGTTTCACAGATTTGAGATTATCTGCCATGTTTTGCATTTGCAGATTAAGTATTCTCCTTATGTATCTGGTATTTT